>OU015746.1:124695182-124721532 GCA_907169655.1 Acomys percivali
GGTGCCTTTGACAAAGTGATGGAGCAATGGGGAGGTTTCTCCAATGACTTAGAGTGAGTTCACAAGTAATAAAGATGAAGAATTGGTGTCTACAGACAACTCTGCCCTGAAAAATTTGTCAACTAGCTTCCCTGTCGTAGTCAGGTTAGAGTTCGTTCCAGATGAGTCAGGAGAAGGAATTTAAGGAAAGTATCATTTGTACAGGTGTGAGCTAGCCTCCAGGAGTAAACAGCAGATGAGGTACCGAAACATGCGGTACTGTGCAAAGTGATCACCTTATGATAGGAAGAGTCAAAGAGAAGAAATCACATCACTGAATATGACAAGAGATGAAACAGGGCCTGGAGAGAAGCTGCAGTAATAAAGAGAACTTGTTGTTCATACACAAGACCCAGGTTCAATCCCCAGTACCCATACGGTGGCTCAAAACCATCCATAACTCCAGTTTCAGGAGACCCAACATTTTCAGGCCTCCAGGGCACTTCATGCATGTGTGCACAGCCATACATGCCCATAAAACACCCCCACTAAAGTAATAAAATAAAATAAATAAAAGTTGAAACAATAGAAAAATGTTACACGGTGAGGTTATGGAGACAGCCAGCTGTTGCCCAAGACAGAGCATTAAAAGAGAGAGCCAGAAAGGTCATCTCAAACCTTTTCTCTCACCTTCTGGTCTCTATGGTGGCCAATAGCTTAACCAGAAGGCCACAAAGAATCTTTACACACCTCAACACAAAGCCGAAAGATATAGAGAACAGATCCGCGTGGAGGAGGGAAAAACTAAAACAATTAGCTCAGAGGGGTTGCTTGACTCGAATTCCAGAAGTATAAGGGTGTTTGTTGGACTTTAAGAAGACAGGTTTTTTTTTGTTTTATTAAACAATTGGGTCAATTCACGCATTTCCCTTTTGACCCAGTACATGATATAGAAAATAAGTTTATTTCAAAGAAAAACAAAACACTGAAGAAACTGTTCTGTGTAGGATACTTGCGATGGCTCGTGCCACTTATTAACTTGACATACTCTAGACACACCTGGGAAGAATAGATTATGTATATTGGTTAGCCTGTGGGCATGTCTTAATTGAGTTAATTGATGTCTATGAACCAGCCTACTGTGGGAGACACCGTTTTCTGCAGGGTCCTGAATGATGGAAAAGCAGAGAAATCAAACTGAGCACACACAAGCATGTGTGTGTCCATTTTTCGCTGCTCTCAACCATGGTGTGATGTGGCCAGCTGTGTGAACTTACTGCCTCAACTTCCCCATGGTGATGAAATGTAAACCTGGGATTTTACGCTGGAACAAGTCCTTTTCCCCCCAAGTTGCTTTTTGTAGGGAATTTTATCATAGCAACAGAAATGGAACTAGAATTATATTATACTTTTGGAGATTAGCACATCATATAAGGTTCTCCAGAGAGACAGAATTGACATGTCCTTATACACATACATATATATGTGTATATATATATATATGCATACACCTTGCATATTATAAAAGAAGATACAGTGGGATTTACCCTTAGATAGACAGATAAATAGGTATATAGACTATCAATAGATGGTGGATAGATAGATAGATAGATAGATAGATAGATAGATAGATAGATAGATAGCAAGGGCCTTTTTAAAAAACCATAATTGGTTCACATAATTTTGGAGGGTGACAAGACCCATAATAGGTCACTTGTAGGCAAGAGAAACAGAGAGGTTCCAAGGCCAGAAGAACCCAGAGACAGAAAGAATACAGCATAACCCATAATTGATGTAGAAGCATAAGAGCTGGGGCAGGGCTGGAGGAGCCTGACGTCCAAACCCTGGAGTTCTGATGCCCATTGGTAAGGCACGAATGGTGTCCCAGCTCCAGGAGGCTGAGAGAATCCAACTTCCTTTTGCATTTTTGTTCTGTCTGTGTTACTAGACAATTGGATGGTATCCACTCACTTTGAGGTCGGTTCTTACTGAGTACCTACCTGGCTTACACACTACCTCCTCCAGAACAAGCCCCTCCATGCCCAGAAAAATGCTCTGCTAGATACCTTGGTATCCCCTAATGCAGTCAAGCTGATACTTAAAACAAACCATGACACATACGAACGATGTTCACCTCAAATAAGAAACACATAGTTGACTAGTCCTCTAAAAAAAAAAATCAAGAGTGTTTAATCAATACCTGATCTATTTGTTTTTTGGTTTGGAAGGAAGTAGGAAGTTTCCATTGGAAGAAAATACTTGCACAGAGTGTGGCTTATAATTCTAATGGCAGAAGATGATGTTGTATTGTTACCTAATGTGCACACAAATGTGCAGACGCAACTTACAGAAGGGAATTTAAAAGCAATTCTAGTGTGCCCCTAGTCAGTACAAGCAGCCCGCCTTCCACCTCTGCCCCGAATGCCATCACTTCTGATGCTGTATAACACAGGCACATGGCGGAATCACCTCTATTTTGTGGAAGGGATAAGAGCCTCACCCAATATTCATGTTTCCAGTACACAGCACACTTGAGGTTTCTTTGATAACTTCCCTAATCATCTTTTACCCAATACAATTAGCATTATCTAAATTAGTTATCAGTTTACCAAATTGTATCCTCTTTTTTTAAAAAGTCATATTGCAAAATTATAGGTATAGCCACAGACAGAACCGGCATTGTATGCTTGCAGACATTTGGAGAGAGATAATGTTCTTAATCCTAATTAGAATCCCTTCCCTTTCCTATAGGACCTCTCAGAATCAGGGTGACCTTATTTTCATTCAGAGAGAGGCACGGCAAATCAACGACTTTCATTTGTCTTGTAACGCATCCTCTCCTACTCAAATGTGTTTATGTAAACTCTGTGCCTTTTGCTATCTTTCTGTGTTAAGGTGTCTTTTTAAAAATACCCACTGGAAACACTGCATTCTAGTCCCTGTTTTCTGTAATATCATCTTTAGTCTATTTTAATACTTCTCAGAATTATAACAGCTAGGTAGAGTGTGCCACACAGCTCAGAAAGTTCCTGCTTGGTCAGAACCTGTTCTCCCTTTCTTCTGCAGCTCTGCTGTTTCCATAGAAGATCCGACACCTGTCAGAGTCTGCACTGTATCAACATGTAGCTATGTGATTAAGTGTGGACCAATGTCCTAAATTCTGGGACGTTCACCTTCATAGACAAGCCACCTGCTCTGGGTCATCCAGCTTTCACTGCAGGAAAGGACATTACATTGCAGAAGACGGATTCCTGAACGGTTGTGCAGAAGTGAATCATCCCAGAACGGATGCTGCTGGATGCAGAGCTGTGTCTCTGGTAAACCACTGTAGCGGGCTCCTTTGTTAACGTCCACACTAACTAACATAGTTACCAAATGGACTGGCCTTCTCAGACTTTTCAGAAAGATGCAGTTAGTACAAATATATCTAGTTTAAACTTCAACATCATGTTTCTTTAAATGTTCTGTTTGAGTAACCAAACAAGGGCCTCTTTTCAGCCTTGACCCTGAAGTCTGACTTTCAACCTGCTCCCAGCTTCCCAACATCTCATCTTTTATCTAAGATAGGTTTTTCAAACTGGAATCTGAATACAGTAATTATTTTAGTCTGAATTGAAATAAGATCAATTGTCAGGAACACTGCATTGCTCTTACAAAATGACATAATTTTTAATAAAATGAATTTTTGATGATTTCATATTCAGGGTACAAGTGGCACTAGACTTGTCAACAGGAAAAAAAGCAAAGAAGTAAATAAAGAAAAGTATTAAGGAATAAAATAAATAAATCAGCCCCCCACCAGATATGCA
The DNA here is from genome assembly GCA_907169655.1 of Acomys percivali. Lineage (NCBI taxonomy): Eukaryota > Metazoa > Chordata > Mammalia > Rodentia > Muridae > Acomys > Acomys percivali. The sequence continues at coordinate 124,698,971 of OU015746.1, forward strand.
GACCTTGGTCTTTTGGATTTTCCAGTGGGTGCCCCCAAGAAGTCTTCTGTTTGTGTGCTACAGTAACCCAGAGTGTTTGTCAGCGCAATTGTGAGCTGTCATTCAAAGCAAGAAAACTTAAAACAAACAACTCCCCCCCAAACTAAGTTGACTCTTAAAAGAAGATTTTAATAGATAGACATGCCTATAATTTCCTGGTATGCTTTTGAAAATGCCTTTTGTAGTTTGCTAATGCTAGAAAAAAATATAGGATGTGGCATTTGCGGTGACGATGAGGCAGCCTAAAAAGTCTGAATAAATCAGTGTGAAGAGGTCCTCAAGGCTCAGGGTTTCAGCGGCAGTAAACGTGTTTTTATTTAAGTATTCAGGTAATTGGGTAGAAATCATCTTTAAATAGTCTCTTTTCCTTTCATACTTGGAGATCAGTCAGGTGCAAAGCACACGCAAACGGATCCCTCTAATCACTAATAGAAATATTAGTGGGGGAGAGAGGGGTATGCTGCAGATCTTGTGTGTCATCGTCCTTGTCCCCCCTCCTGTGCCCACCCCACCCCCCGAGATCAGCCCTCAGAGTCTTGCTTCACAATATTTTAAAAAGCAGAAATTCCATCAGTATGACAAACAAGCAGGGAACTGGATTCCTCACGTGTGACCTTGCCTTAAAGCTTAGCGTTTAAGTTTCTGTGGCCGAGAGAAGCGGGTTTGGAGCTTTGCCAAGAGGGCAGCCATGTGGCCCAGGGCCTCCTCTCTCTGGTCCTGCTCTTCTATCTAGGTCTCTACGGACCAAGCGTCCGGCACCTTTTGCTAGGGCTGTTTCTACACCTCTCCTGGGCCTTGCTCTCAAGCACTGCTGTTTCCAGGTTCCCAGTTTTAACCTCGGCAGGTGCGTCCCGTCAGGCCTTTGGGGGCCACTGTTGATGCTTCACAATGACCAGACTTCTGGTTATGTTGTGTGTGGTGGGGGAGGTGAGGGTGTTGGGGGAGGCTTCACACAGACATCCTAAAGCAGCTGAAATGTGGTCTCCCCTCAACTTACCATTTTACACACTTTGCTTGTTCATGCGGCCCAAAGTCCAGGATGACTTCCGCACCCATCTCACCGTGTAATAATCATTTGCCTGTCCGTTTCTCTTGACTGGATTCCTTCAAGGCTGGGATTATTGGTTAATCACTTCCATATCTCAGGTCGCTGTTGTAGAACTTGGCAGATGAAGGATGGAGCATGCTCGCTGAAGACAAGGTTACTCACAGTGACCACCGGGGCTAGAGCTACGTAGTCAGAGAAGAACATAGAGACGTCATCCAACAAGTTCATAACTCTGGACTCTTTTTTTAATTTTCTTTCTTCCTTTCTATTTTCTATTCTGGGATCAAAGTCTTTCAAAATGACCCTCAAGAGTTGCAAAGAAAATAAATAGATTCATTGATTAGCTGAAGTCCAAAGGTCATAGCTTACAGGACGATTTTGATGGTTCTAGTTGCTGTTGAGTACCGCGATTAGACCCAGGAAGAGAATGCTAAGGCCCGCAGTGTTTTCACACAAACTCTCTCGGCTTGGGTTTTTGCTCCTTTGTTGATGCAATTGTCAAGCACATGTCTGTAACTAATATCAACAGTTTGGATCAGCTACAGCTGACCGAGAGAATCCTAACCAGAGGTTTGCCTAGAGGTTTCAATTGTTCTCTAGGCTTCTAGATTTTGAGTGACTCCAAAAACGTTTGCTCAAGGAAATTAAAGTGAGAACAAGTCTGATGGCATTACAGATAAAGTCTTGGCAGAACACTTAGGAGTTCTAACTTTGAAGCCTCAAGAGGGAGTTTTGCTAATCTTGACATTAAAAAATGTACTTCAGGGGGGTAATTTAAAAGATAAATTGAATGTCATTTTAGAAGTCTAGCGTAGCATTGCGTTTTCCTTACAAACACTCCTGTCACATGTGTCATCAAATGTAAGAAAAATTAAGACATTTGTGAATAAGAAAATTCATGTGTGTGCTTGTCTCCTGTCCTTGATACAAGACCATATGTGTGCACGATTTAATCTTAACAGAGGTTCTTTTGCCTCTGGAAGGATAAACCAATGAAATTTTAAGCTAACTAAAACACCTGTTTATACGGAACCACAATATCTGTTGGCATTGCCTCTTCATTAGCAAGAAAAAATAGTCACTAGCCATGCATAAATAAAATCTTTTTTCTAACCCTTAGAATCAGTTCTTCTCCCTCCCCCTGAAAAATTGCTTCAGACTCCATTGCTAGAATGACCTGTCTTCTCCAAAGGAAGAAAATGCTGCTGCTGAGCCACTTATTAGACACTGTGGGGGAAAGGACCCTGAAGGTATATGAGATGTAGTCTGCTACAAAAAGTTACTAGAAGATAGTTAACCAGTGAGTGAGACACAGAATAAAAAAGGCTGGAACTGAATACTAAAGAAACCCATGTCAATTTTTTTTTCTTAAGGAATCATTTAATCTAAGCACTGCGGAGGTTGAGGCCAGCCAAAGCTAAATGGTGAAACTGTGCCATAAGAACTCATAAAAGGGGCTGGAGAAATGGCTCAGCGGCGAGGGGGACCTGAGTTCAGTCCCCAGCACCCACGTTGGGCAGCTCACACTCACACGCAATCCCAGCTCCAGGACATCTGATTGATGGCAGGCGGGAAAGCAGACATGCTCCTTCTCAAGTCTCCAGACCTCTACAGAATGCTGGCTTCAGGAAGTCCTGTGAGAAACACACCGTGTCGCTGCTTGAGCCTCTGCTCGCAGTTGCCCAGACGCAAGCATTGCAGAGCAATCCTGGAGTGTTAGAACTGCACAGTTTGGACCCTGCTCTTGGATACTCAAGTGTTTGAACACGGCCACAGAGCCTCCATTTTCATATTTTCTCTGGTGATCCTGGTAATGGTCAAGTTTAAATCTATGGATCAAAATGGCTGATCCCATTTATGCATTTAAAATTGCTGTATCATATTTTTTATTAAGGGCAGTCATTGCACTTTGACTATTCATTAGTTAAATGAGAAAAAACTGAGAGAATAACTCAGTTGCCTAATTTTTCCTAAATATTAAATGAATAGATAATAAAAGATACAATAGTGAAAAATATTAATATTTTTCATAGGTAAATTATTATTTACTTACTTATTTAAGATTATTTTTGTCCGTGAATATGACTGGAGTTTCTGTGGAGGCCAAAGAAGACAATAAATGCTCCAAAGTTGGAATTCCAAGAGGCTGTGAGCCACCTGATGTGTGTGTGTGTGTTGCATGTGCCACAGCGTAAGTGTGAAGATCGGAGGACAGCTTTTGGGGGTTGGTTACACCCATCCATCACATGAGTCCCAGAAGTGGACTCAGGACAGGCCTGCTACCCTGGAAGCACTCTAGATTTAGATCAATCTTCATTACTTCCTAGTTTCCTGATGGTTCTATGGAATCATATACTATGCTCCCCTTTGCGCCTGTCCTCTTTCACGTGGCATAATCCTCCTGAAATTCGCACGTGTTGCATGTTTTAGAAATGCATTCTTTTTTTGCTGCTGAGTAGCATAATTTGCCACAATTTATCCAGACCTTGTTGATGGACACCAGAGTTGTCTCTGGGGTTTGGCTGCTCTGAGTAAAGCTGCTATAAAGGTCTTCTCAACAATGTTTTAAGTATTTGACTTTCCTGTGTGTAAACACCAGGGGATGGAACTGTGGAGTGAGAATGTGGGTTCTGATGTATTTGCTGTGTAAGAGACTTCTGCATGCCCAGTGACACTGTGTGACATGCTGGCGGCTGCATGTCCTCCTGGCACATGCCAGTCTTAAATTGCAGCTACTCTGGCACGTGGGAACCAATACTTCACTATGGTTCAGATGTGCATTGTCTTTATAGAAATTCTTTGAAGCTTTTTTACTTGAGTGTATTCAGTCATTATGTATCTTCTTTCATAAAGTTACTGCTCACATAATTTTTTAAATTGAGTTATTTATGTTTTGAGTTGCATATATCCTATACATACTTTTAAAATATTTTTATTTCTTTGAGAATTTTATACAGTGTGGTTTGAACATATTCTCCCCTAACTTCATATATACATACTTTGAATACATATTCTTCACTAGATAAATACTTTATAAATATTTTCAGTTATAGCTTACACATTCCTTTTTCTTTACCTTCCTTTGTTTTGTTTTGTTTTGTCTTGAGAGAGAGTTTTTCTGTGTAGTTCTGGCTGTCCTGGAACTCACTCTGTAGACCAGACTGGCCTCAAAATCAGAAATCCTTTCTGTGTCTGCCTCCCAAGTACTGGGATTAAAGCCATTTGCCACAATCATCTGGATTTTAATCCTTTTCTTTCTTTCCTCCTCCTCCTCTTCCTCCTCCTCCTCCTCCACCTCCACCTCCTCTTCCTCCTCCTCCTCCCCCTCTTCCTCCTCCTCCACCTCCTCCACCTCCTCCTCCTCCTTTTTATGTGCATTTGTGTTTTGCCTGCATGTATGTCTGGGTGAGGGTGTCAGATCTTGAAGTTACAGACAGTTTTGAGCTTCTATGTGGGTGCTGGGAATTGAACCCAGGACCTCTGGAAGAGCATTCAGTTATCTTAACTGCGGCTGAGCCATCTCTAACTCACTACTCTTTTTCTTAATGATGTCCTTTCATGAAGAGGAATTTTTTATTTTGATGAAGTCCAATTTATCATATTTTTCTGCTTATTGTTTATATTTTCTGCATCCTATGAGAAACTTTTCCCTACGTTCAATTATCAGGAAAATTATGCTATTTTAAAAATATCTTAAAGCTTGAGTAAGCAGTGCTTTAGTAAGTAAAAGTGCTTGCCATGTAGTCCTGCGCTCTTGAACCTAATGTCTGGGGTCTAGGCAGAGGAGAAAGGACAGAAGAACCCAGGGAGCTGTCCTCTGCATGCGACATGCACACTGCAGCACTAGTGCCTCAATCCATGCCATGTACACATGAGCAAACACACACATTAATAATAGTAAATAAAACATTTTACAATATCTCTCAAAGTCCTAAGATTCTTACTCAGCCTGTGGTCTCCCTTGACTGTTTGCATGTGTGGTGTGATCTCCATCCTCACACTCCACTGAGGTTAAGTTCTTCCCAAATGTGGGCATCAAGTGTTAACAGGACTTATCAAGAAATGTTTTCCTGCAGTAGACTGGTGTGGATGGATCCTCTGTCAAAAGTCAAGTGGGAGTGGCAACAGGGCTCAGAGGGCAGAAGTGCTTAATGTGGAAGCCTGATGGTTTGGGTTCAATACTGGGAACCCTTGAAGAAAACACACATCTGTAATGTCAACACTCATGTGCCAAGATGGGAGACAGAGATGAGAGAAATACCCAGAAGTACAGCAGAAACAAGAGAGACCTTGCCTCAACATGGCAGAAGGAGGGAACCAACTCCCAAAAGTTCTCCTTTGAATGCCACATGAGGACACACACACACACAGCTATAATGTAGGGTCCTACATTTTATTTTATTGTGTGCTTATCTGTATGTTAATACCACACTGTCCTCACCACTGTAGCTTTCTAATATATTATAAAGTCAGATCACAAAGTACTTGAAAATTTTCCTCTTCAAAATTCTTTTGGATTTTCTAGGCTCTTTGCAGTAGTTGTATAAGTTTTAAAATAAAAATCTATTCATATATCAGTGTTGGAGAGATGGCTCATTGGTTAAGGGTCTATAGTATAGACTCTATATTCTTCTTGTAGAGAGCCTGAGCTTGGTTCCCAGCACTACTCACAACTACCTGTAAACACAACATAAACACACATGCATGTGTGCACATGCACACTCGTGTGCACGTGCGCACGCACGCACGCACACACACACACACTCGAAAATAATATAAGTATCTGGGCATAGTGGCACACACCTTTAATCCCAGCACTCAGGAGGCAGAGGCAGGAAGATCGCTGTGAATGCCAGGCCAACCTGGACTACAAAGTGAGTCCAGGACAGCCAAGGCTACACAGAGAAACCCTGTCTCAAAAAACAAAACAAAACGGTATTTTAAAAATATTTTAGTCATGCACCCAAGTTGAATTCCAGGTATTTGGGCCATGTTTGCTGCTGGAGTCCTGCTGCTGCTGGTGCTGCTGGTGCTGCTGGTGCTGCTGGTGCTGCTGGTGCTGCTGCTGCTGCTGCTGCTGCTGCTGCTGCTGCTGCTGCTGAATCCTGTTGCTGAAACCCTTGGGCTCATCTGTCTCAGCCTGGCAATCTACTTTTCTCCTCATTTGCACACCTAGTCCCAAAAGCTGTGGTATATTGCCTCTACCCAAGAGCCATCTGTCCTCAGCTAGAAGGACTCTTGGATGGAAGGAGGTCATTAGGACCTATCCTATAACTGCAACCAGACACAAAACATAGCCCATTATCTACTTTGACTACAGCAAAAATAACTGCAAATATCAAGATTTTCACTGACATATAAAAACCTTGTTATTTGTTCATTACATATCAACGCTACAGTTCAGGGTTTGTAATTCATGAAACATTCAGAAGTGCAGCCAAACTCTTCTCACGCTAAGATTGAAGAAAACATTTCATTCAGGTTGCTAACCTGAGTTTTAAATAAAGAGTTTTACAAAGAGCAGCTTACTGGGTTTTAAATATTCTTTCTGCAGGGTGTCATGGAGTGATATTTCCCAAAGCCAAGTTACATTATCCGCCATATGATGATTAATGACGATGGGGAGCAAAGCTTCTCCCTTTAACTTCCAATCAGTTTTATCCTTTCCAAAGATTTCCTTCTATTTTGAGAAAATGTTTTTTTTTTTTTGGAAGGAAAGAATAACCAAAGGAAGGGGAAAGGGCAAAAGAAATCTTCCTTAGAAAATCAAATCTTCTTTTGCAGAGACTGGCATGGTTTTAACATACTCACAGAGGTATCCCCCCTGGCTATGTTGCTAAAGCCATGCATATAATAATTGTGGCTAAGTGCTACACTGACAGTCAATATTGTATTTTCCAAGCTTGTCCTCATTATTCTTTATAGTATTCATGCATTTTGTGAAAGATCAAAAGATTTACATATCATATAGAGTGCTTTAGGGAGTAACTTGCTGAGTACTTTAAATGCACAATGTTCCACAGCCTTTTAAAGTCGGATTTCACTTCTCTCTTCTTTGTGATAAAAAAAAAAAAAAAAACAAGATAGAGCTGGATGGTGTCTACCTTTAATATAACAAAATGTCTATTTTTAAATATAAGATGAGAGTTTGATATTTTTATCTGTGACTCCAAACACAATTTTGCAATCCCCAATAATAAACTGTAGCTCCCTTTTAACATGCTCCTTGAAGAAAACACAAATGTAACCTAACTTTAACAGATCCCCAAGCAATCCACTACACACATCACAAGATTGACTGGAGTTAGTAAGAATAGAGTTGATGTATCAGCTTGAAGATGTTGATAGCTTTCTGGAAATGGAGACTAGAAAGCCATGGTATTTGTTCTACAGAACCTTAAGATAAAGCATGGTGGAAGCCGGGGCAGCCATTGTCTTGGTGGACCCAGACTTAAAGCATAGTGGAGACTATTCTTAGGAGAAGAACTCTGGCTCACAGATGCCAGATGTTCTTTACCTAATGCGGATCCCATCAGAGCCTAAAGATGTGTCATGCTGGACCTCTTCCTGAGCTGATGGTTGTGTATTCCACTGTCAAGGTTGGTACCGACAAGAACACTAGGAGGCGGTTATCGACATGAACAAAGCCAGCTTGAAAATGTTGTTTCCAACACAAACGCTTTTAAGAAAAAAAAAACACACACAGTGAGGCTCAGGAATGCCTCAAGGGTAAAAGCTCTAGCCACATGAATCAGAAAACTCGAGGTTTCGTTCCTGGAGCCCACATAAAAAGCCCAACGCAGTGGTGTACATCTGAAATATCAATACACCTGCTTCAAGGAGAAAGGCAGAGGCTAGAGTCGGCTAGCCTGGAGGACACAGCATGGCTGCACAAAGAAGAGAGACTCAGCCTCAGCAAGGTGGGAGGCGAGACCGCCTCTCAGACATTGACCTTTGAGCCTCCACATGCATGTTGTGGCACATGTTCGCCCACGCATGTGCATGTGTATGTATCACATTCTGCTTCCGGTGCTTTCCCCAGCACAGTGTGGCCAAGGGGCCTGCATGGGAAACTCACCATCACTGAGTCTTTCTTCTTGAGAAACACTCTCTTCCTACTGTGGCAACAACTCCAGAGGGAATCTAGAGAGTGTGTTTATTTGGAGCATTTTACTTTACTCCAGAACAAACTGGCGGAAAACTCTTCTTTAATGAACCAGTGCAGCGTAGAGAATTTTGCTTAAATATTTGCTCAGATAATATTTTCTTACTCTGAAGCTGTGAATCTGGCAACAGAGACAGATTAATAATAGCAGTGAGCCCCTCAGTTGTTTGAGGAGAGACTCTTGTATCTAAGCAGCCACTAAAGAAATGTGGATAACTCATGGTGTGATAGCCACAAAGACTCTGCATCATCCCCCATGAGCCTCCACGTGCAAGGCTGTGACTCCACCCTCTTTATCCCAGAGGGTCTCAACCAAAGTGACACTGGAATTCCAAAGTCAAAACACATGTGGAATGTGCCAGGTCAGCTGTAGCTTTGCATATAATAGTCTGAAACACTTGAAAGACAATTAATTGCCAAGTCCTAAACCCATGTCTGTATGATGTAAAGCTTGTGAGAAACTTGAACTAAAGATGCCAAAGATGATTAAAAAATAAAATAATAATAATAATAAAAAGATGCCAAAGATGAAATAGTGATCTTTAGGGAGAAGATAAAAATAGATACAACTGAAAAATATAATAGCTTAGTTTTTGTGTATGTGTGTGTGTGTGTATCGGGGGGGTGTTTGAGTGAACAGGTGAGCTGCATAATGAGATTCTGGCATAAAAAAAAATAGTTCTAGGTCTGGCATGATGGTGCATGCCTTTAATCTCAGCACTTAGGGGGCAGAGGCAGGTGGATTGCTGTGAGTTCGAGGCCAGCCTGGTCTTCAAAGTGAGTCTAGGACAGACAAGGCTACATAGAGAAACTCTGTCTCAAAAAAAAAAAAAAAAAAGTTCTAGACTGTGGTCTTGGATTTTGGCTTTCATAGTCTCAGAACTAAATAAAGTCTTGTTGAATTGCCCAGGGTGGCGTTGAACTTCTAGTTCAAGAAACCCTCTTCCCTTAGCTCTCAAATATTACCACTTGACTTACTGTAAGTACATATTATAAATCTCTTTCTACTCCTTACTCCACCTCCCTCCCTCCAGTCTTTCTCTCTTTGTCCTGTCTAAGCTGTTTTCTCTACAAAACATATCCATTTTTAAATAATATATTCTTAAGTTATGTTTGGTGATTGGATTTCAATTGACGTCCAACAACATTAAGTTCCTTCTAATGCATACGAAACCACGGCCTTTTGCATCAAGAGGAGTAATAGCAAGCATTGAGCTAAGCTGAAGAATTACTGTTACTAGGTGATATGCTTGATGTCTTTTTATTTTATTTTTGTTTGTTTATTTAATTATATATGTGTGTGTGTATATATAGTATTTGCTTGCATTATGTGTGTGCATTATGTGTGTGCAGTACCCACAGAGTTCAGGAGAGGGCGCCAGATCCCCTGGAACTAGGTTAATAGGTGGTTGTGAGCTACTTTGTGGGTTCTGGGAACCCAACTGAAACCAGGACCTCTGAAAGAGCAAGAAATGCTTTTAATGGCTAAGACATTTCTTTGCCCCCTCTTTTTTGTACATCAATATATATTTGTTAATTCCCAAAAATGTAAATGTATCAGTTTTTAAAAACATAAGATAGCAGGCAGGCTGTGAAGGCAGACTCTCAGTATCTGAAAACTCGTAACGTACTCAGGATGGGATCAGCAGCAACAGACAGCACAGGACAAAAAGAAGAAGTGCTGGAACCTGTCTCAGATAATTCCACTCACCCCTGCACTGCTAGTCACTTAGCAGCCATCTTGCATGCCAGTGACGTCACTATTGCCTCCTCAAGGATCAAGATAATGTTTTCATCTTCCCTCCCTCCCTTCTTCCCTCCCTCCCTTCTTCCCTCCCTCCCTTCTTTCTCCCCTTCTTCCCTCCCTCCATCCTTTCTTCCCTCCCTCCTTCCTTCGCTTCCTTCCTTCCTCCCTGCCTTCCTTCCTTCCTCCCTCCCTCTCTTTCTTGCTTGCTTGCTCTCTTTTTTTTTTTTTTTTTTTTTGTTGTTGTTGTTGTTGTTTTTCTTTTAAGACAGAGTCTTATGGAGCCTGTCTGACTTGGATACTACTATGTAGACCAGGCTGTCCTCAAACTCAGAGAACCCACCCACCTGTGCTTTCTCAGGGCTGAAATTAAATGCGTGTTCCACTATGCCTGGCTCTAGGTCAAGACTGTTTAACAAAGGAGGGTGGTGGGAGCCACTTCTCAGTCTTGTGACGGGAGGGGATATCAGTGAACCCTTCAGGTCACATGTTCTGCTAGCCAGCTCCCCTCATTGTGACAAAGCATCTGAAAGAATACCCTCATATGATGGGACGATTTGTTGGTTTTGGTTTTGTTTGTTTGTTTGGCTAGTTGGTTTTTAGAGACAGGGTCTCTCTGTGTAGCTCTTGCTGTTCTGGTCCTCACTTTGTAGACCAGGCTGGCCTTGAACTCACAGAGATCCACCTGCCTCTGCCTCCCAAGTGCTGGGATGAAAGGCATGTGGCACCATGCCTGGCTTGTGATGAGAAGTTTTATTTTGGCTTCTGGTTTCAGAGGTCTTAGCCCATGGCTGCTTGGTTCTGTCGCATTTGGGCCTGCAGGAGTGTGTGGAGGAGACGGCTTGTTTACTTAGTGGAAGGTGTGAACAGAGAAGAGACTAGTATCCCTTTAAAGGAATACTCATATTGACACAGACATCCTAGTAGGCCCCATCCATTAGATGTTCAAAAACATCTCCAAAGAGCCAAGCTGAGGAGGACAAGGCTTTAACTTAATAGATTTTTGTAGGATGTTCTAGATTCAAACTATAGTACTTGGTTGGCATCCTTTGATGTCCCCGGTAAACACTAGATAGCCCAATGCAGGTAGAAGTGTGTCAAGTTTGGGGAATGAGTAAGAAAGTGTGGGAGACTAAAAATATCATAGGGATCTTTATGAAAATATCTGATTAAAAAGTAAAGTTAAGATGCATAAAACCCCTTAAGATACTATGTTGACCAGTTTTGTGTTAATTTGATATGAGCTAAAGTCATCTTAGGGGAAGGAACCTCAGTTGAGAAAATTACTCCATAAGATTTGTCTATAGGTAGGTCAGGAGGGCATTTTCTTAATTAGTGATTGCTACGGGAGGGTCCAGGCCATTGCAGGCGATGCTATCCTGGAGCTGATGGTCCTGAGCTCTGTAAGGAAGTAGGCTTAGTATACCATGAGGAGCAAGTCAGTAAGCAGCACCCTTCCATGGCCTATTTGAGTTTCTGTCCTGACTTCCTTCGATGATGAGCAGTGATATGGATGTGAAAGCTGAATAAACCACTTTCTTCCCCAACTTGACTTTGCCTATGGTTTCATAGAGCAATAGCAACCAGGATATATACATGTAAGAGATGCAGGCATCTTCTTATAGCCCCCAAGTATAAACTGCTTAGAACCCTGGCAATTTGAGCCTCCCACCTCAGTGGGTATCTTGGTCAGTCCTGCCACTACTCACATGTAGCCTACAGTAAAATTTGCTTCTTGCAAACCCTTCCAAAGACCCTGGCCTTTACACTGGCCATCATCCATTTGTGGACATGGGTTCTGCATTTAAACATACATAGAGAGAATCCAGGATGTTCTAAAATAGTCCATGTGACTGTAAGGTATACATTCCATGATGCATCCAAGACAACATGGACTGGATCTGGGGAGCAGGGGCTCCTTTTTGGGAATCCAACCATGGCTTAGAGGAATATCCACTAATCAGAACAGCTAACATGTATTGAGTACTCAGTGTGGACCTGGAACTGTGCTAAATATATGACATCTATTTTCACACTCAATCTTCATGATCTCTATTATATTCCTATTATAGATGAAGAAGTCGAGGATTACAGAAATCAAAAAACCTGCCCAAGGTCCCATAGCTGTCTATCTGGATAGGAAGGGATCCAGGCCTAGTGGGTGACTGTCTCATACAGTGAACATCCTTGTTGATAAGTTGCTGCTGGGAAGGAGGCTACTCAAACTTAGTTGGGGTGGGGTGGGCACAGAGTTCATAAACTTCAGAAAGGAAGGCAGACCTTCTCCTGGTTTCAAACACCAGGAAAATTTCCTTTGTCTACTATAGCCAAAGGCAATAATGTCAGAAGGGAAATACAGAATGAAAGTAACAACAACAAAAGCTAATGCCTGTGATAAATCCACATCCAAACACTCTAGAGCTTTCTGGATTTGCCAGGCTACAAGGAAGAGAACAACTACCACACTTATAAAAATCTATAAAACATACAAAGTTCTTCATGGGACATGGCTTTAAAGTCGAGTGCTTCGTACTCTGGTGCCTCACATTTGACCATGTCCCCTGGAGGGGGAGACCTGGTGGCACTCAGAGGAAGTACAGCAGGTTACCAAGAAGAGACTTGATACCCTATGAGCATATACAGGGTGAGGTAATCCCTCTCAGGAACAGTCATAGGGGAGGGGAATAAGGGGAAAATGGGAGGGAGGGAAGAATGAGAGGATACAAGGGATGGGATAACCATTGAGATGTAACAAGAATAAATTAATTTTTAAAAAGTTAAAAAAAAAATAAAGTCGAGTGCTTGAAATCTGTTCAGAAATACTGCTTCTTCATAATATATACAGTTTGCTTTAATGTACATTTTACCCCCACCCCCACTTATTTTTTTTTTTTGTCAGCAACCATACTTTTGTATTGAGCTTTTCTTATGCAGATGAGTAAAGCCAATTGTTTTTCCTGCCTGGAAGTCACTGGGAATAAAGTAGTCAGATATTTACAAATGAAAACAGTGTTCCATGTGGGGTAGACCCACATTTCCTCCACTGAGTTCCGGGTGCATCCCACTGACCTTGGTATTCTGCTTCTAGGATGCTGATGAAGTTTGTGTTATCATGGAATTAAAGGTCTATGAGAACATGGAGAGGAGACATACATATAAGATAGCTTACATTTTATGTTTGTGTATGTTTGTGCATATGTGTGTGTATGTTCTCAAGTGTTTGTGTTTGTATTTGCACATGCTCATGTGTGTGAGTGCACAGGTGCACATGCACATATGTGCATATGAGTATGGAAGCCAGAGTTTGGTGCTAGTGTCCTCACTGACTGCTCTATACTGTGTTTGTTGAGCAGAATCTTTTGCCCTCCTTCAAGCTCACTGGTTTGGCTAGTCTAGTTAGCCAGCTGGCCCTAGGGACCTTGTCTCTGCATCCTGAGCAATGGCATTATGGGTTGACTAGTAAGATGCAAAATATAACTAGATACAAACTTTGAAGGATATGCAAAAAACACAGAATGCTTACTATGAAAATATAACTGGTAAGTGAAAATATTTTTAATAAACTTTATATAGAGTTCTGGGATGTAAAACTTTTGAAAGATAATTTCTAATATCTAGACCAGCAATGCTCAACCTGTGGGTCACGACCCCTTTAGATGTCAAAGGATCCTTTCACAGGGGTCACCTAAAACCATTAGAAAACACAGGCATTTACATTGTGATTTGTAACATTAGCAAAATTATAGTTGTGAAGTAGAAACAAAAATAATTTTATGTTGAGAGTCCCCACAATAAGTGAACTGTTTTAGAGGGTCACAGCATTAGGAAGGTTGAGAACCACTGACCTAGACTAAATTAAATAGAGTTAGATGGTTGATAATGTTCTCATGTCAAGTGTTTAAAAAAACATAGTTGGTCCTTTATCAGTGGCTACACAGCGAGCACGGCTTTCCTCTTTGGCAAACAGGAACAATGTGTTAATCGTTCTTGGTTTCTCTCTATGAAGTCAATGTTTCATTGTTTTCTCCAGATAACCGAGATTAACAGCATCTCGGGTCAGTGGCCTTACATTCCATACACACTTGCAATTTTTCTTTGTTTGTTGGTTTTGTGACAAACTCTCACTTTGTAGCCCTGGCTGGCCTGAAACTCAGAAATCCACCTACCATTGCCTCCCGACTACTGGAATTAAAAGATTGGGCCATGCTTAAACACACACACACACACACACACACATACACACACACACACACACACACACACACACACACACACACACACACACACTACTGTGCCAAAGTAAGAAACTGTATGATTTATGAGCAATAAGTGAAATGTATATATCATGACCCATGAAATTACAATAGTGTATAAAATCTGCTGAGGCTTCAAAGGTTCAAGTATGAAAGGATTTGTTGCTAGGTGATGATGTTGTTGAAAGGCGAGTAGAGCCTTTAGGAAATGGGACCTGGTATAAGAAGGTAGGACATAGAGTGTATCTTGGAAAGGATATTGGAACTCCCCCATGCCTTTCTATGCCACTATGAGGCAAGCAGAGTTCTCTACCACTTCTGCCACCATGTCTTCTCTACCATGACAGACTGCGTCCCTTCTGATTAGGCTATATTTAGGAATATATTTATGTATATGCATATACATATATGCATGCAATTACAATTAATGAAAAGAGGCCATGAATTTAAAAGAGAACAAAAATTTAAAAAGAGGTGTATAGCAATGTTTGGAGAGAGGAAAGGGAGTGGAGAAATATTGTAATTATAATCTCAAAAAAGGAAAAAAGAAAAGGAAAAAGTCTCAGAGAGGAGAACTCTTAAAGCCAATGGTGCACAGAGACTCTGTGTCCCATCTTGCTCGCCACCTACATGCTGTCACAGAGGGATAAAATGGCATATATTCTATCTAAATCACCGATAGTGGTCTGTGCACAGAAAAACTTCTCCATTTAGAGCTGAAATTTCTCATCCCTTCACATTCTCCCTTCAGCCTCGAAAAAAATACAAGAAATCAGATATGTATGTCATACATTGCTCCATTTTAGGAAGCAATTTGGCAGGCAGAACCAAACTTTCCCTAAAATAGCCACTGTCTTTCTGAAACTCCCAGCCAAGAGGAAAAGTTCCCCAAATTTCAAGGAATTTGAATTTAAAAAAAGTGCCTGAGAAAGAGCAATTGTTTGCATAAGATAAAATGTGAATCCTCATTTATTCTTTCTTGCGTGCGCACGCACACATGCACACACGCGCGCGTGCACACACACACACACACACACACACTGAAGCCACCTACCATATTTTTCTGACCAACTGCCAAGAACCTGAGATGAGACATTTTTGTTTTGCTCTCAACTGATGCTGGCTTCCTTCGAGGCAATTCGGCACAGCATCAGGCTCACCTCATGTTTCGCTGAAACACCAGTTCTGAAAGGCAGCCTCAAGATGACATTCTGGGCTGAAGACACGACGTTGTGTGCAGAGCGGGAGGGAGGCAGGAGCAGGGGAGGTGGCCAAGCGGTGTTAATGCAAATGTATTCCCGGGATTACGAGCTGGCACACCGAGTGGACACCCAGCCATCTGAACCTCAGCCAGCGAGTTTGGCACATCTTGGGCTGGCAGAGCACGAGTCCAGCGCAGCATCCTGCTGCTGTTGGCGTGTGTACAGCTGTCTTTCTTCATCTGACTCTTTCTGCCACCGTGGACAGTCAACAGGTGTTGCCAGGGACACAGTGTGTTTGGCAGCTGTCAACTTTCAATAATCATCTCTGTAGCAGATCCTCCTAAGTTTTCCCATCCTGCTTCTCCCCCTCCACAGCCCTATCCAAAACCCCCAGTACCATTTGGATCACTGAAAAATGCAGTTAGGCAAGGATGCTGTTGAAGGCCCGAGGTCATCTGGAGACAGAGCCTGCTGGACCACAGCCCTGTTGTGGCCTCCTTCTGCTACAAGCCACAGATCTTTTGGGCTGATTTGGCCGTGCTTTCTTATTTCTCTTTCTGAGGTCAATTGATTTTAAGGTTTTGTTTTATTGGAGTGTGGGTAAAGTATCACATTGGGCAGTCGCATTAGCATTCATTGTCGTTATCTATCTGACCTGCCCGCCCCAAGACAGCTGTATCTGTGCTCTTTCCGGGGAGGAGATAATATATTATAATGACTTTTATTTTAATGGACACACATAAATGTTTTAAAATGTGCATACATTGTGGCACAGCTATGCCAAGCTCATTAACATGTGCATGGCCTCTGGAGTGACCTGTTAAGCCATTCTTTCCCCCTTGCCCTTCAGTTTTTTTTACTAGCTGTTTTTGGGACAACCATAGATCCCAAGCATAGAAAACGGCCTTGGAAGCATGCTGGAACCGGATGTCTCCCCGGAGGGCAAGCTGAGAGAAGAAGAGGGCTTTGTGGAGCTGAATGAGAAGTGAGCTCAGCACAGGCAAGAGGGACTCCCTGTGACTGGACACTGGGTCAACCCATCAGTGTCTCTTTCTGTTCCTTCTCCAGAGACAAGCTCCACCCCAAGTTCTGTGATGCCCATTGCCTACAGGGCCCTGGAAAGCATCTGCTTGTACCTCCATTTAGACAAGATAGTCCTCTTGTTTCGGCTTCTGAATCATAACATGCAGCTTAAAACATGGCTCAGTCCCCATCCCTCCTCGGCTCAGCAATGTGTGTGCACAGTGTCTCCGTGGCATCTTAGTTTTCATTGAGGAATGGGTTTTCTTGTCATTGAGATTCGAGTGATCTTCTTTGTATTTTTAAAGCTTTGGGGAGGAGAGGGGGAAAAGGCCAGAAGGTACGGCCAAGCAAATAGCTTTTGGAAGTTGCCCCGTTCATCCTCCAAAAAGGACAAGGCAAAAAGGCAGCTGTCATCAGAATTTCTTTTCTCTTGACTTCCCTATAATCCACCCCAGCCCACAAATTGCTTTTCTTTGCTTTAGCTTGTCATAGTGAAGAGTTGTAGACTAGTGGTCAAGCAGGTCCTCTTAGTCCTCACACTGACACTTGAAGAAATGTGCATTATCTAGTCTTGCACAATGTAAAAACTGTAATTTTAAAGTACAGATTTATGGATTTTAAAAAATTATTTTCTATCTATCTATCTATCTATCTATCTATCTATCTATCTATCTATGTGGCAAGGTCTTATGTAACCCAGGCTGGCCTCAAACCCCCTATATAGTCAAGATGACCTTGAACTTCTGATCCTCCTGCCTCTGTCTTGCAAGTATTAAAATTACATGTGTGTGTTGCCGTGCCTGGTGTATGGAGATCAGGGCCTGGAGCCCAGGCTCTTGTGTATGCTTTACCAACGGAAAGCACTTTACCGACTCAGCCACATCTGCTTTCTAGCCTGAGACTACAGATGGGAACTTGGCCACCAAGTCGGAATTTTGAGGTTATCATTGTCTCTGACAGCTGGCTAATCACATGTTCAAGAAGAAAGCGGCAGCAGTGTTTCCCTGCAGGGTGTATCTACTCCACAGGAGATCCATAGAGAGTGCCACAAAGATGTTGCCAAACATCTGAGTAAACATTCTCTTCCTCAGCGATTAATCTCTGTACTTTGCCGCTCACACAAAAAGAACAACCCCAGCCCCAGAAACAGGCTAGAAGAGCCCACAAGCCAGCCTGTCCTTCTCAGCACGCACAAGTAACTAGACCCTTCTATGCTGTAAAAACCTCACTGACACTGGGAAGGTGTCTTCCTAAGCTCCAATATCGCCATTAATATGTAAAGCCTAAGCGTGCTACAGGGATTATGGCATATCCCATATGATGGTAGTTCGCATTGTAATGATTGCATGTATCTTTTTGTTGGTTTCAAATAAAACATCTTACTCTTGAACAGTATAATTGGCCTCTTAAGGATGTTAATAATTAAATGCCATCAGTGTGGCACATTGCTTTTGATGGAAGACATAGTTTCAATCTCTGGGATCTTTAATGTATGACTTACAGTACTACAAGTAGGATATCCATTATAAACATACCTGTGTTCAAGTATGCATTATTACATATGACATATATGTGCATGCTACATATTAGGAAACAAGTCAGTTGTTGGATGCATTGGGAGACACCTAGATTCTGCCTTACTTCCTCTGTATTCTAGCTACTGAGGATAAAAAACTATGCTGGGTTAGGGAGATGGCTCAGTGTTTTATGTGTTCTGTCCTTGCAGAAGACCAGAGTTTGGTTCCTTGCACCTATGTCAGGTGGCCCACAACCGCCCATATCTCTAGCTCCAGGGTATCTGACACCACTATCCCCTTAAAACACCATAACTCCGGCACACATGCACACAAAGGCACACACGCATGCATAGTTAAAAACTAAAATAGATCTTTAAAAAAAATAACTAAATAGCAGCCAGTAATTTAATATATGTGCCATTTCCCAAAACACAATTGCTACAACCACATAGGATTTTCCACCACGACGTCTCAGATGAACTTTGACTGGGCTGTTTAAGCATTTCATTTGACAGGCTGCATGTGAGTCATTGAATGATGACGCTTATGATAAACCCTTCACCAAGAGGTGTCTTCATGACTTGATACCTTATGAGCATATACAGGGGGAGGAGGTCCCCCTCAGTCACAGTCATAGGGGAGGGGAGTAAGGGGAAAATGGGAGGGAGGGAGGAATGGGAGGATACAATAGATGGGATAACAATTGAGATGTAAACTGAATAAATTAATAAAAATATATTTTAAAAAAGAGTTGTCTTCATATTCTTTTTGCAAATGTGATTAGCACAAGGATAAGTTGTGGGAGAAAGATAATTGGTAAATCAGATAGTGATGCTGGCACACGAACCACAGGGAGGTAAGACAGATACTGATCACAGTGTATGAGGACTCCAGTAAGGGTGAATCCCGTCCCTCCCAAAGGGCAGATGGACTTGCTCTCCTAGTACGTGGCTGGCTGGTTTCCCCGAAGGATGACGGCTGCCAGAGAGCTCAATGCCCATCTCTACTCCTACAGGTTGGAGATAGGTCAGATTTCATGAGGGGACCTATACTACTCAGCAAGGTTCAGCCTCAGAGCCTGTACCATGGCTACTATGCCAAAGGACCTACTGAGCAAACATGGGTACAGTTAGAGAGGATGGATTGGGCTCTCTTCCTGTCTAAAAACCTCTTCTTTAACAGTGTTCTTTGTACGTCATTTGCATGTGCTTTGAGGAATGCATGCTGTCAGCCACTTGCAAAGGGCTTTCACATGCCTCTTCCCCAGACTTCTTAATTAGGATTCTCTCATTCCTGCTGCTCCTGTGGCCCTCACTAAGCATTCACAAGCAGCAGATGCTTGGCCCTAGGCAAGGGATTCAGGCAGGACACCATGGCATCTGTTATACACACTTCAGACTTTTGATATGGTCACTACACAGAATATCACCTGTTATCTATAATATTTTTGGCAGCAGATAGACGAACTTGGCAGTGCATTGGAAAGTGGTTAGGTAAGCTATTGAGTCTCTTGCAATGTTCATGTCCTAGTAACTGCACTTCCATAAGTCTAAGCTTAGGAAATATTCTCAAGTATGGGGAATGCTCTAAATATTAAATTAATTGCATCATGTTATTGACATATTGGGAATAATCAGAAATGAAACATTCAACATAAGGAGAAAGTAAAGTAAATACTATTAATGATATGAAACATTGCATGTGCATTTAGCATTATGCACACCAAATGATTAAAATAATTCCATGTTAAATTTAAATTACTCATAATTTACAACAAAGACTACTTAATAGAGAAACAGAGAATGTAGTGAGCATAATTTCTTGGTGGACAGAGTCTTTGGCGGCTCCCTTCCTAGCCTGCTGCCTCTTTTCTAGCTTAGCTGTCAGGTGCCCATCTTTTACTGTGAGCTTCCGCCTCCCACCTTGGCCCCAGCCCCATCTTATTTCTGTGTTTTCTCTTCAGGAAAAGGTGGAGACCTTCTAGGCAAGCATTCTGCTCATCCCCATCCTCTCATAAAGTCTCCCTTCCCTGGAGGAACACTCAGACTTGAGGTGGGGCGGGGGGCTGTCCTATGTAACCTGTGTGCTGTAAAGAAAAAGACTTCCTCATGAAAATGTCCCTGTCTCAAACACACCTGAAAACTATTACCAATAATGTTTTGTCTTAGAGAAGAAAGAAAGCAGGAGGTTGGAGAGGAGTGCTGTGAAGTGCTGTCCTCTGGACATGACAGATGTGGCCATTGTGCTCTTGAACTCACACAGCTGTGGTTACTGCCACAGAAAGAAGCCAGTAAACATTGGGCAGGGTCTCACAGGCATGTCACTAATAGAGGGGCTACTGGCAGATGATGGCTGAGTGAAGGAAAGTCATTTTGTTCAGGGTTTTGGCTACTGATAGTTTGCCTATCCTCCAGTGGGTAGTTCTACATTCATATGTATGCAGGAGCCACTAACTGTTTCAGTAGGTTATGAGGGAAAGAGAGGAGAGAGAGACAGACACAGAGAGAGACAAAGAGAGACAGACAGACAGACAGACAGACAGACAGAGAAAGAGACAGAGATACAGACAGAGGCAGAGAGGACACGAAGGTGGGAGGGAGCAGAGAGGAGAAGTTGGGGGAGAGATGATCAAAATACACTGTCAAAGCATAAATCAAGATATTCTAAAATAAAATAAATAAAAACAAAGTAAACAACCACAAAAAGATTGACATGAAATAAGTAAATACAAGATGGAAAGCATTCATATCCTGGGAGGCATCTCTCTACAACTGCCAGAGGCGTGGCTAATTAAACTGCTACACATCAAGAGATGGAGAGCTGAAAAGAAGAGTGCAAACTCAGTATCTTTTTGTCCTGGAACTAGAGAATGGGATTGGGGTAGCTGCAGAAAGGTCTGCCCTGGAAAGCTCTGGAAGGCCCTAGCTCTGAGCTCGGTGGGGAGGGGGCCCAGATCCATCATGTCTGGTGTGGGCAAATGCTTGGGGCCCTTTGACATTCTTGGGTGTGGCTTCTCTTTCAGATTTAGCATCAGAAGTTTATGTAACTGAGTGAAGATGTGGAACCTCTACTGAGAAAAGAGCAGTGCACAGCATTGGAAGTTTGTCCAACCTTTAGAGTCAGAAGCCAAAGGTTCTGATCTAGCAGGATTAGCAAGGCAGCTATTCTATTTGTTTGTTTGTTTGTTTGTTTGTTTTGTTAAGTGTGTGTGTGTGTGTGTGTGTGTGTGTGAGAGAGAGAGAGAGAGAGAGAGAGAGAGATTATGTGTTAGTATGTGGGTATGTAAAGGTGTGTGCAGGTGCCCGTGGAGACTAAAGCTGTTGGATCTTCTGCAGCTGGAGTTACAGGTGGTTGCGAGTCCTGGGAACTGATCTTGGGTCCTTGGAAAGAGCAACAAGTGCTCTTACTGCGGACCTGTATGTCCAGCTCCAAAAGAGAAGAGAACTTCTGATCCTCTCAGAGGTCACAGTGTTGCTGGGACTTTATAGACTTGGTGCACAGATCTTCCAAACAGAACACAGTGACTATTGACTTATAGATTGTTCGGTTCACTTCCCCAGTGCCCACGCCCTGAAAAAAAAAAGTCATTTCTTGCAACAGTTCTTAAGAAGCAATTTGTTTCAAGATTGTGCCTGGAGTCTTCTATCCAGTTGCAGGTACAACCCTGACTGGGTAGTAATCATCTTGTACACTTGACACAGCCCAGACTTTCTGAAGTCAGAGACCTCCAGCATCTCCCAAATCATTCTCATGTCAAGGAAATTCTCACCACTGAAGTCCGCATCAAGTTACTCTGTTGACTATAATTTTTTTCCTTTAAGTTCAGTCAAAGGTTAACTTCTTCAAAGCAAGCTGTCAAAACCTGACATCATGTTAGTTTTGCAATGCTGCTGTAACACAAAACGTACAAAGGTGCCTTCCCACCAAGTCCTCATGTCATGAGGAAATCAACACGTGTTTGGGTTTGGGGCAAAAGCTGGCCTGTGGCAGCTTGCAGAGGGAGTGGAGGCTCACCTAGCAGGTTAAAAACTAACAAAACAACAGAAAGTGACTTGGAATAATCAGTACCCATGCAGAGCAGAGCAAACCCTGCACAGTTTGTTGTTTATTTATTTGTATGTATATGTGTATGTATATGTGGTGTGTGTGTGTGTAAAGGGGGTATGCTTATATGTGTGTGGGCATGTATGTGTGTCTTGTTGTATGTTGTATGCCTGACGCCTGACATCAGGAATCTTCAAACACCGTGTATACTGAAACAGGTTCTCTGACTTGACCCAGATTGCTACAGTTTAGCCAGTTTAGCTAGCCAGCTTGCTCCACAGACCCCGGTCTCTGCCTCCCATGGCACATGCTGAGATTGCTCACCCAGCATTTATATGGGTGCTGGAGGCCCAAACTTCAGTCCTCCTGGTCACTGGCAAACACTTTGTCTACTAAGCCATCTCCCAAGCTTTGGAAGCTTTCTTTTGCATAAAGCAATGATGGTGACCAGAGAGGAGGCAGGCAGGGTAAGAAAGGATGCTAAGCTGGGTGAGGCGGCACACACCTGTAATCCTTCCACTTGGGGG
>OU015746.1:124721632-124738333 GCA_907169655.1 Acomys percivali
TTCATGATGCCATCGCCATGCCTAGCTGTCATGGGACTATCCCTGAACTGTGAGGCAGAAGAAATCTTTCTTCCTTTTGTTGCTTCTTACCAATAAGATAATTCACTAAAACAACTAAGAAACACAAAGGCCAGGGTGGAGGCTGCACACTCTGACTGGACACATGAAGGCAGAGATTGCTCTGAGTAATTGATTTTCTCTTTCTCCATTAGATTGTTCTTTTAGCAGCCTGACGATCACCTTCCATCTTTGCTGAGAATTTTGTTTGACTTGCCAGTGTTCTCTAGCTGGGCAAGCTTGCTGCAGACCTTTCTTACTCCTTGTTTATTTTGGTTGTAAAGATAAAGAAAGTTTTGACAAGTTTCCTGGGCCTGGGCTCTTAGAGGATTTGAGCTTTTGCCCAGTTGAGCTCCTTTGCCAGGAGCATTTGAGTGAGAAAGGGAGGAGTCAACAGGCAGTGAAACTGAGAGCTGTGTGGTCAAACACATTTCCAGTTCTCCACAGAGTGCAGGCACACCCAGCCAACAGCAATCATCTATGCGTGGCGCAAATGCATATGAGATGTCACTGCATAGGACAATGATTCAACTTTAATTTCAGAGTCTCCAAGAAAACAGAGTCTCCTACCCTTTAAAACAATGTTTGTGGGGGCTGGAGAGATGGCTCAGTGGTTAAGAGCACTGACTGCTCTTCCAGAGGTCCTGAGTTCAATTCCCAGCTCCATATGGTGGCTCACAACCATCTGCAATGTGATCTGATGCCCTCTTCTGACCTGCAGGTGTACATGCAAGTAGAGCATTGTATACATAATAATAAATAACTTAAAAAAAAACAATGTTTGTGATTTACCACAGAGGCACAGACATATTCCCAGGACTGAGTGCTGCTGCCCACGTACAACAGCTCTGTTATACCTGTGACTAGAGTGAAACTTGTTTTGTTCGCTTTCACGTACATGTATTATATTAGAAATTCATATGGCTTCATCTGGGTCTTGCCCTTTGTTTAGTAGATCATAGAGTCCCTGATGCCCATTCAATTAATTAGTAGTGGAAGAAGAGCCCAGTACCAGACATTTCTATAAGCTCTTTACGACAAGCCGGGGAGATAAGCGTTTCATTAGTGTGATGGCCATTTGCACCTAATTCTTTGATGTGCCCTAGATACTTGAAGTGTAATTATTAGGGTGTACTTGGGAGACGGTTTCCAGCTGTCACAAATGGAAATGGCTCTCATGGGTTTATAAAAAACTTCTTATAACTTAATTCAAACAGATCCCTGACGAATTGACTGTGTTTTCCTATCGGAAGACACTTAAATGCCATTTGCAACAACCATGTACTAAATAAGACTCTTGCCCTGCTCTCTTGCCTAAAGGTTAAAAATTCAGAACTTCCTGGCTCTTATGATGACAAAAAATGCCCTCAAACTTGGAAGAGTGGAGGGCATTTAACCTCATTCTCCATTAAAATTTATTTGGTGTCTATACATGCCTTTTGGTATCCCTAGGCTTTCACCTCTCTGACATCTTCAACAGGAGGATTTATCTCCTAAAATGAACTTGGAGAATTATGCCCTAAGCTCTGTGTATGTATGTATGTATGTATGTATGTATGTATGTATGTATGTATATCTGTATATTCAGAGACTTTGTCCCTTCGCTTTCACTGTGCCACCCTTGAGCTTTACTCTCAGTACAGTGAGTGAGATCCATCCATCCTTTTTCCTCAGATTTTCTTTTTATGACACCTTATATCCATCACTGTCTCTTGGGTTCAAATCTTATTTCCCAATTTATGCATGTATGTGCTCTGTCCATATCTATTTCCCCTCAAAGTGAGGTCCTCATAATCCAATGGGACAGAGCAGTGGACGGCATTGTCATTTGGGCAATGTTGGGTCAATGGCTTAGACGTGGGCTGATTTTTTTTCCAGCAATACTAATGATAGCTGATGAATTCAATTCTAATGTGGAAGCCCCAAACCCCAAAGTGACTTATGTGGAGGTAGGTCAGTAAGAAGGTAATTAAAGTTAAGTTGGGTCATAAGAATATGAACCTAATCAATAGGATTAGTGTCCTTATTAGAGGGAGAAAAGAGGCAGCTTACTCGATCACTCTTTACATGCCCAGAGCATTCAGTAGAAAGGTGGCCATCTGCAAGTCAGGAAGGGAGCCAGCAGCAGAAATCCACATTCCTGACACCTTGAATATATAGAGACTTCTGGCTTCAGGCAATGTCAGCAACTGAATTTCTATTGACTAGGTCATCCTTCCTGTGGCTTTTGTTATAAAAAGAATAGAGAGTTGTGGGACTGTGATAGGGAGGGGCTGCTGTGCACACACCACACACGGCCACTGTAGTTGGGGACTGGGTAGTTCTGCAGTGCATGTTAGACAGAAGCAGAGTCTACCAAGAGCGTCAGAAAATGCCTCTGTTGTCTTAGTGGAGACACATTATGAAGAGGATGTCAGTTGTAAGTAGGAGTAGAGTGCTAACTAAGGCCATTCTGGTGAGGCTTCTGTCTGAAAAACTAAAACGTGTGACTGACACTGGAGGACAGATAATCTTTGTCATAGAGTGGACAGTGCTGTGCTCTGGTGTTTGGGAAAGCGGGTATTTACTAAGGAGGGGCAGCTTGGTTGTCTATGGCCACTTAGAGTAAAGTGGAAGAGTGGGAACACACAGTGAGGGTTTTTAAATTTAAATTAAATTTATTTATTTGTATGGCTCTATGTGCATGTGAGTGCAGTGTCCACAGAGGCACAAAAAGGGCATTCGATCCCCTGAATCTGGAGTGGTTGGGAGCCGCCAGATGTGGGCCCTGGGAACCAAACCCACATCCTCTGAAAGGGTGGCAAGCACCCTTAACCAGTCAGCCATCCCTCCAGCCCTGAGTGAATGAATTATAAGAAGGAATAACAGGGAGGAGAGAGGGAGGGAGGGGAGGGAGGAAGGAAATGTGAAGATTTGAAAATTTCTCTGACTATACATATTACAATAAAAATGAAATGTTTTCTGAAGAGACTATTAAGAGTGTGGATGCACAACATCTTGAGGAGATTAGTAAGGGTGTGGCCCACAGATCTCACCAAAAGCCAGAAGTAGAGAAGGAACTGAACATGAGAGAGAGAGAGAGAGAGAGAGAGAGAGAGAGAGAGAGAGAGAGAGAGAGAGAGAGAGATTGGCAGCTCCCTAACCAACTACTAGGTGTTGGGATTCCAGAACTGAGAAAATAAGTGTCTATTGTTCACATCGCTGAAGGTATAACTTTTTAAATGCCAGCCTATTGGGACTAATACATAGTGTCTGCTGTCAATCAAATTCTTTAGATGTTGCTGTTAAGACACATCTTCCTGACATACCTGATGCTGTGAGGGCAGAAGAGTAGAGAGGGGAGCCTGAGCTTGTGGATGCCAGTGTTTACGCTGCCTTTTCGGCGGCTTACAACTCTTCCAAGCAACTACAGCAGGATGGCTCTCAACACTGGCATCAGCTCATCAGAATCACTAGACATGCAATTGTTATGGCTTAGAATTGAATTTGCTCATGTCCTTGCATCTAGAGCATCTCCACACCCACCAGCTAATAGCTGATGATGACAATAATAGTAGCCATCACTAGGCACCTTCTAAGTCTTCTATGTGGAGTAATTGGCTTGATCTGTTTGTGGCTCATTATATTAGGGTTCTCTAGAGGAACAGAACCAATAGACTATATATTTATATATAATTTAATTACATATAATTAAATAATTTAATATAATTAGAAAGAGGGGTTATAAGGCTGGGGAGATGCCTCAGTTGGCAAAATGCCTGCTGGGAAACACGAGGACCTGAGTTTGATCCTTAGCTCTCATGTAAAAGCCAAGCACCAGAGTACATATCTATAATTCCAGCACTGGGGAGGCGGATCCCCAGGGCTTGCTGGCCTGCCTAGTTGAATGGGCCAGCCTCAAGTGCCATCAGGCGATATTGTCTGAAAAAAACAAGATGCGGAATGATTGAGGAAGATACCCAGCAGCAAATGTTCTCACACGTACTCAAAAACATGGACACACACACACACACACACACACACACACACACACACACCAAAACAAGAGTGAGGAAGGAAAGAAGGAATCTTCAAGCATGCACATGCTACATTCATAAACTTCCAATGATAAGTGTCCTTAGGTGGGACAGGCAAGAAGACATAAAGAAACAGAAGGAGCAGGGGACCAGGTCACAGAGATTCGGAGAATAGAGCTGCAAGCCAAGGACGGTCTGGAGCCACGAGCAGAGGGCCAGTCTCCTTAGAGTCTTTACGAGAGCAAGTCTTGTGCTGCAGAAGTGTGGGAAAGTCCCTGTTTTCTTTGCTCTCTAGTTTGTTCTCATTACTGGAGTAGCCCTAGGAAACTTAAACATTGCATCTAAAGTCCTGGGAAAGTCCACAGGCCTGGTTCTGCCAATATTGTAAAAGCCATACATTGGGACCTGAGATTTAACTGCCATAAGTCAGAGCCCCCTTTATATCTCCCCTTGCAGATAACCTCAGTGGAATATTCATAGGTAGAGCCTTGAGGTCGCCCAGTTTAATCTTCACTGTACACTTTGGCGGTATGGCACAGGGCGGGCCACACCAGGCCATGAGGAAATGCAAGAGCCTCAAGCATACCAGAGGAGGAAGATAGGTTTTCCTTGGCTTGAATTAGCAATCCAACTGCTCAAAAAGTCTCAGGAAAATGCAATGAATCACAAGAGATATTGGGATAGAAATAATTTTTTAAAGAAATCATATACCAACCTTTATTTTAGACAAGAAAATGGAAGCAATTATGTTTGGATGGCTTAAGGCCAGACAACTAGAACATAGGCCCTTCTCTCTGCACAGCATGCTAATATACCCTATTGGACTCTCTCATTCTGGTTGTCTTAACATTTCTAAATTACAAAAAAAAAAAAAAAAAAAAAAAAAAAAAAGAATAGCTTATGGATGTATTTCAAATGAGATACATTAAAAATCAAGTTATTAGCTATTTTAAAAATCACTGTGTTTGGGGGCAGATCTTTAGCATTCCAAACTGGTTTGCAGCCTGGTGAATTCAGCTTGATGGAAACCAAAGCAAACAAACAAAACGAAGGCTTAGAGAAGTCGCCACGCAGCTGCACAGAAAAAAAAGGCTTTGAGGCAGTTAGCCCCAGCTAGGAAGAGCTGCAGCGAAGCAGCGTGTCCACACCGTACACATGCGTATTCAGACGCTTTGTCAAAAAAAAGCTCAGTGCTGGGGCATTTCAATTAACAAAGTGGAATGGTTTACCTGATAAAATGCTCCCTGTGTGAGTGTAATTACATATTTATACCCCACAGAGATTTTTTAATTTCTGTTTGGTTTGTTTGCCTTGAAAGTGTTTGTCACTAGGACTGTTCTTGATGTGCAATTTTAAAGCAGCGTTGGCCAACTGCGTGGCTCGTTTTCATTTTAGATTCATTACAATCTGAAGATGGTGCTTTTTGCCCTGCACACACACAATATTGATACTTGCTCCAGAAGACAATACATCAAGGGACCAGAGAAGCATTAAAAGGACACTGTCAAGTACCTGTCTTCTGCTTTTCCAAAACAGGATTGTCTTTTTTTTTTTTTTTTTAACCCACCAGAAGCTATTAATTGAATCTGAATGCTTGGGAATATGTTCACTGTTCTTGTCAGTTTGTGTGTCATCTTCTGCTCGGGAAGGACTTCCGTCACCCCTGCCACCTCTTGCCAGACTGACACACCCAGCTGAAGGGACCAATGTCTTTTCTGGGGTTCTTCAGCCCTCCCCTTCCTGTGACTACATAACCCTAACTACGGATTGCTGACTGGTTTGGATTTTTTTCATTCCATTCATTGGCATGAGGGCCCCTGCTGGGTCCTGGGTACCCTCACTCAGCTTGGCATATACAGAGATAAGTTGCGATTCTGATTGGCCCCATCTCATAGGGCCTGCATGCCAGCAGACAATTTTGAGCAGAATTTAAATTTCAGCAATGACTATTTTTCTTCAGAGCAAATCAGAAGTACTTAGTGTATGGTTTACTTATAAAAGCCAATACTAAAACACTGAGACATCAATTCATATATTTTTTCAATTAAATATGATCTGTATACTAGAATGTGGGAGGAACTGTGTGATAGGCAGGACACAGTCGGTGCTTTGTTTGTTTTTCGATACAAGGTTTCTCTGTGCAGCCCTGGCTTTCCTGGAACTTGCTCTGTAAACCAGGCTGACCTCCAACGCAGAGATCCACCTGCTTCTGCCTTCTGAGGGCTGGGATTAAATGTGGGCAACACCACACTCACCTCATATAATTTGTGCTTTTGAGGATGTTGTGTAAGAAAACACACAACCATCATCACAGATTCTTGTCATGTGGGCAACAGTGAGACTGAGGGTTGAGGATCCTGCCATGTACTCAGCGAGTTGCCATTACTTCTCGTCACTTTTCTCTTTCCCTATGTAGAAAATGGTGCATGCCAATCTAGCTATGAGATAAAACAGAACTGTAGGGTAATTTCCCTAAGGTGAGAGGGGAAAGACATCTCAGGTCAGTCCTCCCCGAGTCTTTTCTTTCTTCCTCTTCTCTGGGGGCATCATTGTAACTGCCGAACTGTTCCTTTCATTTGCCCTGCAAGCTTTGGAAACTCAGCACACTCACTTCTGACCATTTGGCTTGACCTTCAGAAGTGGCACTCACTACGGAACTTGTAGCGAAAGTTTCCACAGATTTGACAGCCACTGCTTTGTTTCCATTCCGGACAATCAGATCTTACTTATTTTTCCCATCGTTCTGCCTCTGACTACAACACAGGACAATCCACTCACCAGTGTGGTGCCAAAATCACTGGCCATCGAAGCCAGTCAAACTGCATTTGGATGGTCAGAGTGCCTCACCAGAACTCTGGGAAACTAGAATCTGAGACAGGCTTTTCTCCTTCGTCTGTGTCCCCTGCTCTGGGGACCAAAAGATCTCATGTTCTCTTGTGAAAACCTTCAGCACTTTGCTCAGCTATTTCTACCATCTGCCAACCCCATGCAGACTTACTGGCTTCTCCCACTTGCCTAGCTACCATGTTACCATATATAGTTAGCGTGTATCACTGTACTTCTCCTCATTAGTTCAGACTGCTACCAAAATAACCAAATAGACTATGCAGCTGAAGCAACAAATGTTTATTTCTCAAAAGTTTGAAAGAAAGTGGATGAGTCCAGGACCAAAGAGCCACCAGGTCCTGAATCTGGCAAGTGCCCTTTTTTTATTCTCCTCATTAGCAGGTGGCCATCTTCTCACAGACCTTCAGGGGGTGTAGAGGGCAGGAATCTAGCTTTTGCATGCTTCAGCTTTAAGGACATGAATCTTGTTCAGTGAAGCGCCACCCTATGATCTAGTCACCTCCTAAAGCCACGGCAACATGGTTTAGGCCATGGCATAGCAGCCTGTGGGAAACATGAGTGTTGGTCCTCAGCAATAGAATCCAAGCACTCAGCCCTCTGTATCTGGCACTGTCATTTGCTCACATCGGTTTCCCCTTTGCTCGACTGTGAGTGGTTTGAAAATAGTTATTTTGTGTTACTAATTTTCATATTTCCAGTTCCTAAGGTTTGTTGAAACACAGAATTATGTCAATTTGAATGGCACAATAACGTAGAGTTTTTAGCATTCTGTAGTCACAGTAGAGACCCCCTTTTATATCAGGAGGGGTCACATCCAAGAAGGCATACACTAGAAACCCATTCCTGGCTCCTCTGACTATCTGGCCCTGACTTACTTCTAGGGAATTACCATTACAAACAAGAATATGGATTGCTTTCTAACTGTGGGTGGAGAGCCACACTGCAGGATGCAGTACCTGGGCCCTGCCACTGACTGCCATTGTGATGTTTAACCATTTATCCTCTATTGAGCAGCCCTGCCCCTCCAATTTTCTCTGGTCTTGTTTTTAATTTTTATTTATAGGTATGCCTCTGTGAGTTTCTACAAATCATGTGCGTGCAGGTGCACCCAAAGCCAGAAGGCAAGGGATCCCCCAGAACTAGAATTATAGGTAGTTGTGAGTCAGTCACTTGCTATGGGTATTTGGAACAGAACCCAGGTCTTCTGGAAGAACAATAAATTCTCTTAACCACTGAGTCACCTCTCTAGTCCTCTCAATTGACTTTTAAGCTTTTGATTTCTCTTCACAGTTCAGTGATCTTGACACTGAAGGCCTCAAAGGCTCATGCTGGGTTGTAGCAGATTGAGTCAACGATCTCACTACTACTCATTGCCCACCAACATAAAAATTAGCAGCATACAATTTCCCTGAAAAAAATACCCCCAACAGAACTGATATAGGATTCCTTTATTCCACTTCTAAGTACTTATGCCCAAAGGACTGAAAAGTGGGGTCTATGTACATGTTTCTAGCAACATTATTTGCAATAGCCATGAAGTGGGATCAATCCAAGCATACTTCTGTGAATGAACAGGTAAACAAAATATGGTGAACACTCATAGTAAAATATTATTCAGCCTTAAAAAAGGCAAGAACTTTGGTGCCTTCAGAATTTGACTTGAAATTCTGAGGCTGTGGACACAGAAGCAGTCTGATGCTGTGAGTGACTTGGGAGCCACCATTCCTTCCCAATGCTCCATTGCTCTTCAGGGTTAGGGCCACTTTGGAGATTTCAGTTGATGGTTTTGCCTTGGTTTTCCTCAATCACACAAAACCAGTCCAGTCAGTTATAGTAGACTGAGGCTCTCATGCATCTCCAGTACCTTGGCCAGGGAGGCTCACAGGGGAGGAACAGGAACGGCATAGACAGGAAGCACACAGATGCACACACCTCCACGGGGCAGCAGTTTGCATGGAAACCTAGGAAGGTGAGAGAGAGAGAGGAGAGAGAGAGAGAGAGGAGAGAGAGGGAAGTGACTCATGACATAACTCTTGAGGACCACCATGCAGCAAGCTCAGGGCTAGGGTCTTTTGGAGGACTGGAGAGAACATCAGAGGGGACTGGTGTGCCAAAAGTCCAGGGCTGAAAAAAGCTCAGGAAAGAGTAGGCTGGAGCCATGTGTTTCTCAAAGCCATTAGAATTGTTTGCAGACAGTTCTTGAAACTGATTATGAAGCTAGACTCTCTGATAGTAATGTGTTAACTTTTTCTGAGTGCATTAAATGTACTCTCTGCTGTCCTAAGGGATATACACAGGTTCTGCCCCCAAAACACTCTGTATAGTGAGTACTACATTCTCTCTCTCCCCACCCCACCCCCGCCTCTGTCTCTCTCTCTGTCTGTCTCTCTCTGTCTTTGTCTCTCTGTGTCTCTGTCTCTGTGTCTGTCTCTCTCTGTCTTTGTCTCTCTGTGTCTCTGTCTCTCTCTGTACGTGTGTGTCTGTCTCTCTCTGTGTCTCTCTGTCTCTGTCTCTGTCTCTCTCTCTCTCTCTCTCTCTCTCACACACACACACACACACACACACACACTACTGGGAACTGAACCCATAGCCTTGCCCATGCTAGGTGAGCACTCTACCACTGGGTTATATATCCTCTGTCTCTCTGTGTCTCTGTGTCTGTCTCTCTCTCTGTCTCTCTCTGTCTCTCTCTGTCTCTGTCTCTCTGTCTCTCTGTCTCTCTGTCTCTCTCTCTCTCTCTCTCACACACACACACACACACACACACACACACACACACACACACACACACTACTGGGGACTGAACCTATAGCCTTGCCCATGCTAGGTGAGCACTCTACCACTGGGTGATATATCCTCATCCCTATCCTCATTTTTAATGGGTGAAATGAAGTAAAGAGATGTTAAGTGACTCATCATCTAGAGCACACACTAGAACACATAGGATCCTCACTGGCATGTTGGGAAGGTACAATTACCCATATGGTCACTCATAATTCATTCTCTCTTTTAAATTTCCATCACTTCAGATTTTCCTTTACCAATTAAATATTTCTATCAGCCTTTTTAGATATTCTTATGAATCCAAACTCAACATGGAAGCACGCACTTGTAATTCCAAGTAGAAGCAGGAAGATCAGAAGTACAGGGTCATCCTTGGCCACACAGTGAGTCTGAGGCAGCCTGGGCTACATAAAACCCTGTCAAAAAAGGAAGGAAGGAAGACGAAAGGAGCTTTTATTTGAAGCCTATCGCATGAAGAACAATTCAAGGTCTCCTCAGTTGAGAAGGCAGTGATGATGTCATATTCCCTGGAAGTTTGTAAAGTTCAAGTTTTTGGAAAGTTTGCAGCATATGATAATAAACAAAAATAGGGGGTTGGGGGAATGGCTCAGGTAGTAAAGTGCTGCCACGCAGTCTGGAGGGACTGAGCGAGGATCCCCAGGCACTGTTGCACATCTCTGTATCCCTAGCACAAGTTGGTGGAGACAGGTGAGTCCTCAGCTCACTGACAAGCTGCTCTAGCAAATTGGTGGGCACCACTGGAAGACCCTGCCTCAAAGGCAACATGGAGAGCAATTAAGGAAGACTTCTGGTCTCCATATGCAGACTGTTCACTCACAATTACAAATGCACACATATATGCATGTTTACATATCCACAGACACACAAAAGTAAAAATAAATATTAGTTGTAATTGCATATTGTCCATGAGTGTACCTGGAATGAATGTGCGTATGTGTGTGTGTGTGTGTGTGTGTGTGTGTGTGTGTGTGTGTGTGTACGTGTGTGTATTACACATATATATTTGCATGGGTTTTACTCAACACTTAGAGAAATGCAAGGTTTTCTCTTTTTGTGTTTCAGAAGGATGCACACTGCTGAGATTATTTGGGAAAATGCAAATCAGTGGCTATTGGGTAGTCTCCAAAAGAATAAAAGTAAGCAGCTGCTATCAGCAGTGTTTAAGTGAAAATCTTTTGTCTTTAAAAGTGTTTATTTAACTGCAGAGTCTGTGCAGCTTGTGGAGAGTTATAGTGGAGGAAATTACACTTTGCTTCTCATCATCGTCTCCCCACCTGCCAAACATTCTAGAGCCGCTGCGGCTTTAGTGGTGCTTAATATGATCAGAAGAAAGTACCAACATCTCCTGTTAGGATGGGGAAGAATCCAATGGCCTCACATGATCTGCACCCCCCCCCCATCATAAGAGTTTCTTTGAAAACATTATTTACATCTTATCAGATTTATGTTCTGCCTCCTGGCCCAGGACAAAGGAATTAGCAGAGAGAGTCGGGGGATCACTATGCTCGTGGGAAACACAGAACTCTGTTCCCTGTAAACGCTCTGTAAAATATTTCTTGAGTAAATAGTTATACAAATTAGTCATCAGCTTGTGATTCATGATCAGTTAATGGGGATGTACTTAAGTTCTCATGATGGGATGTGGTAATGAATGCCTAGATTTCTATGGCGCCTTCCCTGTCTCTTCCTCCCTACGTCCCCCCCCCCACCCTTACTTTGAGTCAACTGTAAAAGGGTTCACATAGTAGAAGCTAATTAGAAATGAGTAAGTTGGGACTAGAAACATCCTCCAAGCCACCTGGCTATGAAGGAGAAGCAGAAGGAAGAACATACCCCATTACAGAGAGGGAAAGGCTGGGATGGAGGAGCTAAACAGCATTGGAAAAAGATTGCCAATGTACCAAAAAGAAGCCGAGGTGAACTGCAGCTCTAGCCATGGGGCTCCTGATGGTGGCCTTGGTGCTCGAAACAGAAGCCCTACCCAAAAGGTAAGCCAGGTGGCCCTGGTGAAAACAGCCTGGCAAAACTCCCCTCAGGACAAGTCCACAGCTCTCATGACCCAAAACCCAGCTGTGGTTTGGGTAAAGTAGGTGGTTGGTGATGGAGAGGAGGCTCATTTTGCCACTCTGTGTAACCCAGAGGGCAATAGTTGGGAAAGAGAAGACATTGTTTAAAACCGAGCTAGCCTGGGGCCCTGAGAATAGGTAATGACCACAGGTTAGGAAACTTGAATTTACTGTACCACAGCCCGGGAACAGACAGTCCCAGCAAGTAGTTTTATCATGCAGGAGGGTCCCAGGTGTACAGGCTGAAAATTTTAGGCCCCAGGAGGCTTGGCCCAAGCACTATTGGTGCTCAGCAGATCTCATCAGCTGAGGTGAATACCTGGGTTAAATAACCAGGAGCCTACTGCACTCAGTGGCTCACACCTTTAATCCCAGCACTCAGGAGGCAGAGGCAGGTGGGATCTCTTTCAGTTTGAGGCCAGCATGGTCCTCAAAGAGAGTTCCAGGACAGCCAGGGCTACAAAAAGAAATCCTGTCTGGAAAAGCCAAACCAAACAAGCAAAATAACTGAGGGCCTGAAGTCAGTGAGTGGACCAACATGTGCAGCCACTTATCTGCCATTCACTACATAAGCAAAGATGAGGGCCTGGTAATACATATTAATCTCC
The DNA here is from genome assembly GCA_907169655.1 of Acomys percivali. Classification (NCBI taxonomy): domain Eukaryota; kingdom Metazoa; phylum Chordata; class Mammalia; order Rodentia; family Muridae; genus Acomys; species Acomys percivali. Next base: position 124,734,032 of record OU015746.1, read on the forward strand.
TCTGCTGTGCAGGCACCACCTAGAAATGGAGAGACACAGCATTACTGCCCCACTTTGGGACAACCCTGAAAGGAAGTCTTCACAGTGGGCAGAACTTTGGACAGGACACATGCTCACGCTTTTTGTCAGGAAGGCAAACTGGCCAGATGTATGGTTCTAATTCATGGGTCATGATTTAGCTGGATGTTCAAGAACTCTGAAGGAAGATGATTGGGAAACTGAGGAGAAAGACTTATGAAGAAGTATGTGGATCGATCTCTGCATCTGGGCAAAGAAAACGATACATAGTTGTGTTTTGTGATCATCAAAGAATAATCTCAGCTGGGGAGGAGTTCAATAATCAAGTAGATGGGGTAACCTGTTCTGTGAACAGTCAATCTCTTTCCCTTACTTTCCCTGTCATTGCCCAATGGGCCCATGAACAAAGTCTCATAGTGGCAGAGATGGAATTAGGCAACATGAACTTCCACTCACGAAGGCTGTCCTGGCTAAAGCTGCTTCTGAGTGACAGATCTGCCAGCAGCAGAGACCAGCACTGAGCCCCTGATAATGGCACCATTCCCCAAGGTAACCGGCTTCAACCTGGTGGCAGGGTGACTACGTTGGACAACTTCCATCATATCAAGGGTGGCACTTTGTTCTCACTGGAATAAGTGCTCGTTCTGGTAGTGGATTTGCCTTTCCTGTCCAGAATGCTTCTGCCAAAACTACAACTCATGGACTTACAGAATGCCTTATGCACAGCCACAAGATTCCACACAGCATTGCTTCTGACCTAGGAACTCACTTCATAGCCAAGGAGGTGTGACAGTGGCTCATGCTCATGGTAGTCACTGGTCTCACCATTTTTCTGAAGGAGCTAAGATGGTGTGGTGGCCTTTCTTCATCTTCTTCTTCTACTTCTCCTCCTCTTCCTCCTCCTCCTTCTCCTTCTCCTTCTCCTCATCTTCCTCCTCCTCCACTTCCTCCTCTCCTCCTCCTTTTCTTCCCTCTCACTGGCTCTCTCTCCTACAGCACTCAGTATTCCCAGAGTTCTGAGATCAATTGCATTCAGGGCGGCATGCCCACAGACGGAATGGCTTTTTAAGATCCAGTTACAGAGTCAACTAAGTGGCAATAGATCCGAGAGCTGAGGCATAGGTCTCCAGAAGGCTGAATAGTCCTCAAACCAGCACATATGGCTCTGTCTGTCCAATGTTAGAATTCACAGGGTTGGCATGAGACTGGTACCACTTACTACCATCCATAATGACCCTCTAGCAAAGCTATCACTTCCCGATACCATAACCTATGCTCTGTTAGCCTAGAAGCGTTGGTTTCGAAAGTAAAGTAGGTGTTTCTTCCAGGAGGCACAGTGCCTATTACATTGAACTGGAAGCAAAGACTTCTGCCTGTCCACTTCAGCCTCCTGATGCCCCATGTCAACAATCTAAGAAAGAAGTTCTGTAACTTCATTAGGAGGGACAATTGGTCCACACTCTACCAGGGTGGGGAGAGGGAGATTGGACATCTACAAAGGATGACAAAGGGTCCAGAACCTTTAGAGATGGGGGTATCAGTTACCCTCTGCTTAAATTACCAAGGCCAGCTGAGGTGCTTGCTGAGAGTGGAGAGAATACAGAATGGGCAATAGAGAAAAGCAATTATAAATACCAGCTAAAGCCATGTGACTAGTTACAGAAATGAAGACTGTAATTGCCCTCCGTGTTTCTGTTCTATTTTATTAAGAGTATGTTTGTGTATACACACACACACACACACACACACACACATTAAACAAACATTCATATTTCTTTCCTCTGTGTCTTAATCATGTAATGTAATATCAGTAGACAAGTGCTGTAAATCTACATTGCCATATTTAAGTTACAGGACACTGAAAGGCCGAGCATTCCTCCAGGGACTTTGCTGCCTATTTGGGGGAGCCATAATGTGTTTATGATTGTTCATGGGCCAATTATATTATGTTAGGTATAATTATAGCCTCATTACTATTTTTAATCTGGAAATTAAGTGCTGCATAAGGAGAGGGGAAGGGGCTGACCTTGGGTGGTTGACCTTGCTTGGCAACTTGGCCAGATCTGGAATCAGCTAAGAGACAAGCCTCTTGGTGAGTCTGAAAAGGTATTTGCTGGAGAGATGAACTAAGCTTGAAAAACCCTTCTCTAGCATGGATAGCACTTCCTGAGGTCCCAGATACAAGGAGGTCTGAATGAAAAGCCATTGCCTTTTTAACCTGCTTGCCTTCACCTCTTGCTGGTGAGTGCATCTATTAGTTGCTGCCGCTGCTGCTGCTACTGCCTCCACCACCACCATGCTTCGCTGATGTCAAAACCCAATTCCTCCAGCCTTTCAGTATGGATTGAAGACCAGTGACTTTCCAGGAATTCTCTAGGCCTTGTGTGCCAGATTGGCTCTGGTAAGAAGTTCAGCCTCAGGAACGAAGCAATGACCTGGTTCTCAGGCTCTCTAGTGTAAAGGTGGTCACTGTTGGGGTACCCAGTTCATACTGTGTAAGCCAATTGAATCAAGTCCCCAGTTCATACCAGGTAAGTCAATATAATCAAGTCTCCTTTCGTATGTATCTATTCTATTGGTTTTGTTCACTGGTGAACAGAACTGGCAGATCAATCGAACACAACCAACAGACTAATCAATACACTCAGGAAGCACACCCACCCTCTGTGCCATCTCTACAGCTTCGTCTCTATTAAAACTCATGTGGTATTTTGACTTTATCTTATTTTCATATGAGAAATTCCTGCTCTGATTTTTATTCCCTAGGGGAGTGATCAGAAAAAAATCCATTTGTAATAATTTCAAAAATATAAAATATGTGGGAATAAACTTAATAACGTGGATGAAACTTCTATAATGAAAACTTCAAGACACTGAGGGAAAAAACTGAAGAAGATGTAGAAGATGAAAAGGTCTTCCATAGTCAGAGATTGGTGAAATTAGTATGGTAAAAGGGCTATATCCCTGAAAGTGCTTGACAAGATTTGGTACAATACTCCTCAAAATTTCCATTACATTCTTTGAAAAACTAGAAAAATACAAACAAGCAACCTCATTCCTAAAATTTGTATGGAAACACAAAAGAACCTGAACAGCCAAAAGAATCCTAACCAGAAAGCAGCTCTGGGGGAGTCACAGTACCTGATCTCAAACTGCACCACTGAGCCATAGTGACAAAACTATTACAAAATTGAACATACAGACTGTTGGAATAAAACAGAGGACCCAGAAATCAACCTGCACAGCTACAACTACCTAATCTTTGACAGATGTGTCAAAAATAAACCCTGGAGAAAAGCGGCCTATTCATTGAATGATGCTGTGAAAACATGAAGAAGACTGAAACTAGATCCGTGTCTCTCATCAGCTCAAAATGTGTAAAAGACTCTAACAGAAGACCCCAAATGTTGGACCCGCTAGAGGGAAACAGACAGACAGACCTAGGAATGGGCAAGGACATTCTAGAAAGGACTCTGATTACACAAGAATCAACTTTACAAATGGAATAGATGAAAACAAAAATCTTAGGCATAGCAAAGGAAGTAATCCAGAATAAAGAGGTAGTCTATAGAATCAGGACAAATCTTCAGACAACTATATATCAGACAGGGGACTGATATACAGTATACATAAAGAACTGTAAAAATTAAACACCAACCCTCACCATATCATGCAATTAATACACGAGCTGAAAGCCTTAATATACAATTACAAATGACCAAAATTGTGAACATTTGAAACAGTGTTCAACCTCCTTAGCAAATAGGGGGCTGCAAATTATAACCTGCTTGAGCTTCTACCCCACCCCCGAGTCAGAAGGGTAATCAGGAGACGAAGGACAGCAGGGCTGGGGGTGTACACCAATGGAAGAGTGGATGCACAGGCCCTGGTTCAGTATCCACATGAAAATGGGTGTGAGGCCAGGCAGCAAGTGTCGGCAGGGAGGTAAAGGTGTGGGGGAGGGGAACAGTGCACAAATGCACAGTGCTCCACTATGGAAGCTCCCGTGGAGGTTTCTGAGAAAGAAAAGTAAAAGCAGATCTTTCATCTGACCCAGCTGTACCACTCTTGGTCAGCATGCCACAGAGAAACTTGTGCATCCATCTTTACTACCACACTGTTCCCAAGAACCAGGAGCAGGGACAAGTCCGGATATCCATCAACAGATGAATGGACCCAAAAAAAGTGCTACATAAATGCTGCATGTTTTTTTTCTAAGTGGACCTGAGAGTTAGAAGTGTGTGTGTGTGTGTGTGTGTGTGTGTGTGTGTGTGTGTGTGTGTG
>OU015746.1:124738343-124750990 GCA_907169655.1 Acomys percivali
GTGTGTGTGTGTGTGTGTGTGTGTGTGTGTGTGTGTGTGTGTGTGTGTTGTAAAGGAGCCACGAGAGAAAGAATTCTCTTTTTAAACATTTATTTTATGTGTTTTACCTTTATGAACTTCTGTGCATTGTGCATGTGCTTGTTGTCTCTAGAGGCCAGAAAAGGATGCTGAACCCCCTGGGACTGAAGATACAGATACTTGTGAGTTGCCATGTGGGTGCTGGGAACTGAACCTGGGTCCTCGGGATAAGCAGCAAGTGCTCATACCACTGAGCCATCGCTCTAATCCCTGAGGAAGAAGAAATCTTAAGGGAAGGGGGTGGGGAGAAAAAGTGAGTGAGGGGATGCCTGTGCCAAGACAGCAGAAGGAGGGAAAATAGTCAGAGCAGAAGAGGAATGAAAGAGGAAAAAGCATGACAGCATATGTATGCCACCATGTTATAACAAACCCCGTCACTTCGTATGCTAACTTTAAAAAAAACTAATTAGGGCCTGGCACGGTGGCACACACCTTTAATCCCTGCAATTGGGAGGTAGAGGCAGGTGGATCTCTGTGAGTTTGAGCACAGCCTACATAGCGAGTTCTAGGATAGCCAGATCTACACAGTAAGACCCTGTCTAAAACAAAGCAAACACTAACAAGATACACACAAAAATTAATTAAGTAGGGCTGAAGAGATGGCTCAGTTGTTAAGAACATTGGCTGCTCTTCCAGAGGACCTGGGTTCAATTTCCCGCACCCACATGGTGGCTCACAACTGTCTGCAACTCACATTCCAGTGCATCTGACTCCCTTACACAGACATACATGTAGGCCAAACACCAAATGTACGTTAATTAATTAATGTATTCAACTTTAATTAATTAAAAAACAAAGCAAAAATGTAAAGCCCCAACAGAACATGTGAGCCCAAGGGCACCAGACGGGCCTGGAGTTCCTACAAGCACAGTCATACCATCCCCATTAGTGCTTTATCCATCGTAACACAGAACCGGCAAATCAGGAGAAACCCAGTCTATTCCTCATCCTTTTGAGATGATTGCGAAACCTGTTGCGTTATAGTCAATGGCTCCTGAACACATCAGAGGATGTACATGAGGAAGACCCTTGTAAAAACTCATGGCTCTGTGGGCTGGAGAGATGGCTCATAGTTGGGCGTGCACTGCTCTTGCCAAGGAATGGTGTTTGTTTCCCAGCACACACAGTGACTAGGCCACAAGCATCTGTAGCTCCACTCCAGGAAGATCTAAAACCTCTGGCTTCTGAGGGCACCTGCACATACATGTACATGGCCCCCCAAACACACACACACACACACACACACACACACACACACACACACATTATGTATTTTAAAACCTGTAATTCTAGGCCCATCATTAAGAAAAGAAAATAAGCAAACAATAGCAACAACAACAAAAACAAACAAACAAAAACAAAAAACAAAAAAACTGCTTAAACAAATCCCTAAGAAACCTGGAGACCTGTGTTTAAAACAAAAAACTTCCCCAAGAGAAATTCTTGGGATCAGCCATGCCTAGGAAGTACTTCTGCACATTGCAGCAGTGTGGTCTCTGAGGATCATCCGTGTACATGTGATATTTAGATGACAAACACAAATAATGGGAGGCATGGGCGTATTATAAAGAGTATGCTTGGCTTCCTGCTGAGCAGCAGATGCTTAGCTGCCTACGATGCTAATGAGAGAGCTCTCTATTCCATTTGCCTTTTTGATTGGATGGCAGTGGCCTGGAAAATAAAGCAGTTGTTTTGAAATAAGCACCTTTATACTCTATCAAGGTCAACCCTTTTTCTTGATGTACTTAACTAACCATGTAAAATATTACATCAGCAAGCCTACAAGGCACTTCGAGATATGTTCACATTTGCATAATGTCCCCTGTAAGTTAGTCTTTGGTCCTTAAGGGTGTTTAGAATAACTGCATGCAAGAATATACTTAATCCAATCTCATTTTAGCTTTTGCTCTTTTAAGATTTCAAAATTAATAAATCCTCCTGATGCTCCAATTACCATGAGCTTTTATAAGCATAACTTTGTAACTTTAACCCATTTATGAACATACCCCACAGGCAAATGTACTAATGAATAGGAAATAACATTAGAAGTTTAAAAGATGGCCTCTTTATGAAGTAATGTAAGAAAATCCTGTTAGCTGGATCAAGTACAAAAGTGCGATTTCTTAAAAAATAGAAAATCCATCACAAAATTACATGTAATTACAATAACCAAAGGACAGAAAGTAAGAATAGTTGGAGCACCATGCATTATTTAACTTAGTACATGTTATCACTTGCTTGCATATGGATGAAAGCAGGAAAAAGAAACTGACATGAACTCCCTGCCTGTGGCTAAAGAAACGGCAGTGTTTTGTGTCTGAGTTCCTTGATGCGAATTCTTGACCAAAGCGAATGACAAACCATCATAGGCAGATGAAGTTTCTGGCTCCTTAGTCATGGCCTCCCACAGCCACCTTTACACATGCGCGCGCGCGCGCGCACACACACACACACACACACACACACACACACACACACACACACTACAAAATAAAGTCCCTCAGAGTGGAAGGAAATGCTAACTTCACCTTGATCAACACAGGCGATTGCCTCTTTCATCAAGTTAACACACTAGGTACAGTCTCATGTTAGGCATGCTTGTAGACAACTTTCTATCACCTGAATTATTTTATAGTGATTTCATTCAGTGTGTTGCTACTAAATACCACATCACAAGGAGGCTCCTTATACACATCTCTGGTTTTCTGGCTAGGACCCTGAGACAACACAGAGGGGGCGCATCAGTTACTCAGCAGCACACAGAACCTGCCTAAGCAAAAGCCAGAACTCAGATTCATGGACATGTCAGGCTTACACATACACAGGCGCATACTCACACAAACACTCACATACATACTCACATACTCATTGCATATACACATTCACATACACACACCCTCATGCACACTTATACTTATACTCAGCATGCATATACACACTCATGCCTACTCATTCACAAACATAGACTTACATACATATATTCACATTCACAAACACGCACTCATACACATACACACACATTCTTACACAAACTCACACACTGTCACACTCACATGCTGTGTCATAACACTCACATTCTCGAGACACATGCACATATACACAGTTCAAGTGTCATCATAAAGAATTTGGAAGGGAAAAACGTGAAAAAGCAAGAAATGGTCATATTTGATAAGCTGGGTGCACAGAGCAAGACTCTGCCATAAAGATGACTGAGTCCTATAAAAGTGATCTAGTGTCAGGTCTGTGGCTGAGATCTGTGTGGGAGACAGTTGGGAAGCAGATGGAAACAGAGCCTGACTTCTGCATACTAGTCCTGAAGTGGGTGTCTATGACATTGCCGACCAACGTCTCTGGAAGCTCCGTGACAACCAGACATTTATATCTTTCCTGTTTGAGGTGAAACAGAAATGTGGACAAAAAGTCACATTTAAAAGCTAACAGTCAGGAGTTAAGAGCACTGACTGCTCTTGCAGAGGACCCAGGCTCCACACCCAGCACCACACGGTGGCTCACAACTGTCTGTAACTCCAGTGCCAGGGGAGCCTATAATCTCTTCTGGCCTCCATGCTCTGCACACATGCTGTGTGCACACATATATGCAGGCACCCTCTGGTGGCCTGCACAGGCACCTGCACACCTGAAAAAGAAGGAGAATATAAATTATCCAATAAGATTATTCCTAACTCAATAAATGAGATGATTAGTAATGGTTTTGTCTCTGAATTATGATAAAGTTATGACAGAGTTAAACATTTTGGTTATTTCTGACATTTTTCTTTTCTTTTCTTTTTTTTTAAGATTTATTTATTTAAGTATACAGTGTTTTGCCTGCATGTACACCTGCACACCAGAAGAGGGCACCAGATCTCATTACAGATAGTTGTGAGCCACTATGTGGTTACTGGGAATTGAACTCAGGACCTTTGGAAGAGCAGGCAGTGCTCTTAACCTCTGAGCCATCTCTCCAGCCCCCTGACATTTTTCAAATTCTCTGTGACAAGTATATATTTCTTTAAAATCATTGTGCAGATCCTTTTACACTGTTGATGGAGAGACAAGTCAGTAGCAGGCATCATCTGGTGAGTGAAGATGCAGGCTGTGTCAGGACACTCATCACTTTGAGAAAGTCAAAATTTAGAAGAAACATAACTATCATAGGAGAGTAGATGGATAAATTAGCAATTATGATAAATCTTATAATAATGATTGTTGTTATCAAGTCCCTTACAGCTCTTGACCCTTACATAATAGGTAGATTAACTTCGCAGCCCTTCAAGCTCTGTGACTCTTCAGCTGCTAGCATAACTCTTTGAAGTTCTATTTGTGTCACCCAGCGCTCTCCAGAGCCACAAAAAGAAGATGTATAAGAGGGGGTTGGTGAGACCGGCTTAGCTGACTGGATGCTGAGCAGGCCACCCTGGCAGGCTCAGGCTGGAGAGTCAGAACCCAGTGCTGCCAAGAAGGGGTGACAGCTGCTCGAGTCAGCCATCAGCGCCAGTCCACATGCAAAGGCTGAAGAAACCCGAGGTCCTACTCAAGAAAAGTGGAACATCAGGAGACAACTTCCTGAACCAACAGCCCAGGCCTTAAAGTCAACAATTAACAAATGGGACCTCATGAGGCTGAGAAGCTTCGGTAAGGCAGGAGACACTGTCAGTAGAACAAAGTGACAGCCTACAGACTGGGAAAAGATCTTCACCAACCCTACATCTGACAAAGGTCTAATATTCAAAATATATAAAGAACTCAAGAACTTAAACACCGCCAAACCAAATAACTCACTTAAGAAATGGGGCTCAGAACTAAACAGAGAATTCTCAACAGAGAAATATCAAATGGCTGAGAAACACTTAAAGAAATGCTCAGCATTGTTAGTCATCAGAGAAACGCAAATCAAAATGATACTGAGATTCCATCTTACACCCATAAGAATGGCTAAAATAAAAAATTCAAGTGACGCCACATGCTGGCGAGGATGTGGAGAGAGAGGAATACTCCTTCATTGCTGGTGGGAATGCAAACTGGTACAACTACTTTGAAAATCTATCTGGTGCTATCTCAGAAAACTGGGAATAGGGCTTCCTCAAGACCCAGCTATTCCACTCCTTGGATTATACCCAGAAAATGCTCCACCACATAACAGGGACATATGCTCAACCATTTTCATAGCAGCCTTATTCATAATAGCCAGAACATGGAAACAGCCAGTGTCCCTCAGTAGAAGAATGGATAAAGAAACTATGGTACATATACACTATGGAATACTACTCAGCTATTAAAAACAAGGAATTCCCTAAATTTGTGGACAAATGGATTGAACTAGAAATTATCATAATGAGTGAGTCAACCTAGAAGCAGAAAGGGTCAAATGGTATATACTCACTTATATCTGGACACTAGCCCAAGGAGCATGTCCCATGAAAGTCTTCACTTATCAAGAAAGTGGGTCAGAGGGGAGGACATCCTATTGGGACTTTAGGTGAGAGAAGCATGGGAGAACAGGGAAATAGAAGGATCCATAGGGTCCTACAAACCTACAAAAAGGACATTATGATGGGCAGATCTGGGCCCAGGGATCCTGCTCAAACTATGGCACCAGTCAAGACAATACGAGCAGTAAACTTTGAACCCCTACCCAGATCTAGCCGATGGACAGGACATTCTCCACAGTTGAGTGGAGGGTGGGGACTGACTTTCACACAAACTCTGGTGCCCCATTTTTTACCAAGTCCCCTGGATGGGGAGGCCTGGTGGCACTCAGAGGAAGAATAGCAAGTTACCAAGAAGAGACTCGATACCCTAAGAGCATATATAGGGGGAAGGGGTACCCCTCAGTCACAGACATAGGGGAGGGGAGTAGAGGGAAAACGGGAAGGAGGGAGGAATGGGAGGATACAAGAGATGGGCTATCAATTTAGATGTAATATGAATAAATTAATAAACTATTAAAAAAAAAAAAAAAGAAAAGTGGAATGTGCCTGTCCTCAAAGTCACCCTTCCTCACCTGTTTGCTGTCTTGCCCCCCTAACTACTGGGTAGTGCCAGTCATGCCAAAGCCTGTGTTCCTCACTCAGGCAGCTGACACAGCCGCCACTGCAAACACTCTCATAGAAACATCTAGCAGTGTATTTTAAGAATTTTCTAAGCATCTCTCAGTCCAGTTAGGTTAACAACCAAAGTTAGTGTTATCATACTGTTCCCAGCAGAGCAACTGCACACACGTACCGCTCATTGCATTCGGTATTTTTTACTTTGCATCCATGTAATTGTCGGTTGTGTTCATCTTGCTTATTTTTAAGTTCAGCATTTCAGGAGTGAGGAATTCTGCTGTGCTGACGGGGAACAGTACCCATGCCTCCCTGGGACACAAGCAAAGCAAACCTACAAAGAGGATGTGTGTTTAGAAAAGTACTAACGTTCGGGGTAGAGCTCATTGGTGCAGCCAAGCATGAATAAGGCCTTGTTCAATGCCCAGTACTGGAAAAAAATGCTTTAAAGACTCAACTGGTGGTGCATCGCCTATAATTCCAGAATTTGAGGTAGAGGCCGGAGGATCTCAAATCTAAGGCCAGCCTGTGTCACATATTGAGTTTTAGGCCAGCCTGGGCAATATAGAAAGACCATGTCTCAGAAAAAAGAAACAGAAATGTTTACAAAAGCCTTTGTAAATGTGTATACATAGAAAAAAGGATAAAAACAGTTAACCAAATTTTTGGTCAATGGGATGAGGGTTGAAATGATGCAGAAAATTTCACATTTTACTTTGTGCATTTGTAGCTTTTTATAGACATTTGTAATTATTTTAATGAAATTGTGAGAAGTAAAATTAGCTCATCTTTATACAGGAATATAAACTATAACTAAGCTAGAGATAGACCCCAGAGAACCTAACAGAAAGTTAGCTTGCAAGAGCACAGATGCTTGCAATAACCTTTGATAATATTAGGCACGTGGAACTGCTAGTTCCTGTTTGACTAAAGTCACTGAGAGAAGAATGAGAGCTGAGACTTTGGAAGGGTCCAAAGGAAGCAGATCAGTCCAGCAAAGGGAGATTAACTAAGCTGGGTGATCAGTCAATGCAAGGAGAGCCTTGGGCACCCTCTCCTGAGAGCAGCAAACAACCACCACAGACTCAAAGGCGAAGAAGTAGCCCAATAGGGCACAATGTCAGAAAAACTCATCTTGGAGCAATTTAGATGGAATAACGGGAGAACAACTCAGACAGTTAGGACTTGCTCAAGGTCAAGTACAAAATAAGAGCCAGGACTTAGGGTCAAACGTGGGGCATGCAGAGGAAGGCGTGTGTCAGAAGGGAGTCCAAGTTAATAAAAATGAATACATAAGTAGCGAAATGTTTTTAAAATGAAAAAAAAAAAAAAAAGCTGGAAGGAAGGCCTGAGACTGTAACCTTTCAGCAAGCACCAGCTGTCACAAATTTTTTTTTTTTTTTAAATTGGAGTGTTTCTCTAGGACCAATGTTGAAGTTAGGGTTGGGTTGTGGCAACTCAGAAATACACCCACCTCTTGGATCCTAAAAGCCACATTCCCAACTTTCTGTCCTATGCTCTGTTTTTTTTTTGTTTTTTGTTTTTGTTTTTGTTTTTGTTTTTAGAGACAGGCTCTCATGCAGTCCAGGCTGACTGCTAAGTGGTGGTAGAGCCGAGATTGGCCTCAACTTCCTGACCCTCCTGCCTCTACCTCCCCACAGGATCCGTTGACATTGGCTGTGAAGGTGTGTTGTTAGTGCTGCTGCCTGTGTGAGTGCTGGCAGGTTTAAGCAGAAGAGGTTAGGGTGAAAAGTTACAAACAATATAGACTGCCAACAACCCACTTAGCAGCACCCAACAAAGCACAGAAGTGATTCTTGCATAACAAGAAAACATGTTTTCCTGTACAGTGCTGAAAACCTATTTTCTTATTTCCCTTTGCATTTTTATTCATGGTTTCAGGGTCTCATGAATGAATGGAGCCTGAGTAATACTTTGCAATATTAAGCACTTAACCTTGCTCTTATATTTGATGGTCTGAATATAATATCCAAGTAGTAAAGATATTTATAGTTTAATTTTTAGTATAATTGCATAATGAAACTGAATGAATACTTATAAAATTAAGTCAAAATTTAATTAAAATGTTTGACTGGCTTAGTAGGTATAGGCATACAATACCAAAGCTGACGCCTGAGTTTGCTGCCTGGAATCCACATGATAGAAAGAGAGAGCCTGCTCCTGCATGGTATCCTCTGACCTCCACAGATGTTCCATAGCACATACCTGCATACGCCACTTAAATAAATAGTTGCAAAGTTTTAATCTAAAGAATATTTGTCTAAATAACTTTGCTTTGAAATGCTGGTATTGAGTATCATCTGTATTTTAACTGTGCTACATAAATTTAGTTGTTTCAGAGGTAATTTTTGAAGATATATTGAATATAATTTTCATGTTTGTCAAGGTTTTTTAATTTTGAAGGTCTGGGGCCATACATTAATTGGCAGAGTGCTTGTCTTGTGTGCACATGGCCCTGGCTCAACCCCCAGTACTGAGCATGGTGCAGGCTTGCACTCCCAGCAGTGAGTATGATGCAGGCTTGTAATCTCAGCACTGAGCATGGTACAGGCTTGCACTCCCAGTGCTGAGCATGGTGCAGGCTTGCACTCCCAGCACTGAGCACGGTGCAGGCTTGTACTCCCAGCACTGAGGATAGTGCAGCTTGTACTCCCAGCACTGAGCACGGTGCAGGCTTGTAATCTCACCACTGAGTATGGTGCAGGCTTGCACTCCCAGCACTGAGCATGGTGCAGGCTAGCACTCCCAGCACTCAGAACATGAAGGCAGGGGATTGAAAGTTTAAGGGCATTCTCAACTACATGGCGAGTTTAGGGCCAGCCCATGCTACATAATATTCTGTCTCAAAAAGAGAGTGAGATCAAATTCCAAAGCAGAGAAAGGCCTCTTCCACCCTCAATGTTTCCCATCTTCTTTCTTCTTGGGAATATGTTGGAGCTTGTTTTAAACGTTTTTCTTATCAGATAGACAGAATTTCAAAATGGCGACCTTGTCAATCTGAATCGTCTCTAAGGATGCATCACACTTCGGACGTGGAATGTCCTTCTGAGGTCTGTGTGTTGAAGGCTTGGTCCCCAGCTGTTGGCACTATCGAATGCTTTAGGAAATGGGGCCTGTTTGGAAGAAATAGGACACTGAGGAGGTGTGACTTCAAAGAGTGTGTTTTGTCCCCCATCTCCTGCTACCCCACCCTTCTACTTCTACACTTAAGGGAAAACACTTTACACCACCACACTACCCATGGTGCTCTGCCTCACCACAGGCCCAGAGGCAGCGGAACCAAGTGACCCGTGGACTGAAACCAGGAGTCAAAATAAACCTTTTCCTCCTTCAAGTTGACTTTCTCAGGTATTTTGTCACAGCAACAGAAACCCAACTAACACAGAAAGTTTCTAACATTTTATTTCCTGCCTCAGATGTAGATCTGCAAGTGTTCTTTTATGGCAGATCATGGAGTCTGGTGTTTTATTTATTCTGACATTTTCTATTTTACCTGTATATTTCACACTTTCAAATTATTGAAAGCATTCATTTCTACCATGGAGCTGTCTTGATGGCATTCAAATCTCAATTTGGATTTTCATGCACGCAAATTCTCTCACCCAGTTAAGAACATCCAGAAAAGACTGACTCTTTGCACATGTATATCATAGGATAATCCTGGAAGGGAACTACCAAATATTACCCAGCCTCCCTTGTCTCACTTTTCTATTGAAAATGCATTTGTATTTTAAATATAACATGGTCTGGATGTTTGCCTATAATTCTATGATGCTACCTACCACCTCTGTATTCCAGAGAGAGTGAGATCAAATTCCCAAGCAGAGACCTCGACTCAGAACAAGACCTCATCATTTTTCATGAAGATATAATCTAACTCTAGAAGCAGCCATGGCTTAAGTATGCCAGATTTGGGGATAAGATTTTCTAAGTGACTGAAACTTTAATCAACTATTTTCTAGTTCATAGCATCCCATATGGCATTGGGTCGTTCTGCACATGGGAATGTTTTGACACTGCACATCACTTTTGTTTCTCCCCACAAAGTAAAGCCATGACGCCCTGCTTGGGAAGCTGCTTTCTGTGGGAGCTACTCTCAAGAGCCTGCTGCTATCTGCTGGCAAAGAGATGTGAGCCGGTCATGCGTGAGGAGTCTCCTGCCTAATGTTTTGGCATGTCATGATAACGCACCGCTAAGTCTTTGTCAGGAGCAAACCTGTTGCCAATGTTTGTTGCTTAGGCCTGGTGTTATTCATTGTCCCTCTTCCCCATCCCAGTAGCAGTCATGCTGCTGTAAATGGTAAGGGAACCCCCTCACGGCTCTCCTCCCCACTACTTCCAAGAGTGAAAGCATAAGGGACGTGGGAGATGGGAAGTAGGGTGTGTGTAAGAGAACTATCCCCTGGCCCCCAAGAGGTCGTTGGCAGGGGTTCCTGCAATGAGAGTTCTTATTTGATTTGCCAACTCTGCCCCTTTGGAATAACGGGGAGTGGCCTTTCTCCCTGCTCAACCATGTCTGCTGATTACCTGAAGCATCAACACTTTTTTATTTAATTTAATTAATTTATTTATTTAAGTATTTTCAAGACAGGGTTTCTCTGTGTAGCCTTGGCTGTCCTTGAACTCACAGAAATCTGCCTGCCTCCCTAAGTGCTGAAATTACAGGCATGCACCACCATGCCTGGTATACCAAGACATTTAAAATTTTCCCCCAGGAGATGCAGATATGGAATCAAAAATTAAGAACCTCTGTATTTACTTGGTTAACATTCTTCAAATATCTGCATTAAACATATATCCGTGTGTGTGTGTGTGTGTATGTATAATCTGAGTATGCTGGTACCACCTTTAATCCTAGTGTTTGGGAGGTAGATGCAGGAGGATCTCTGTGAATTCATGTCCAGCCTGGTCTATATAGTGAGTTCCAGGACAGACAGAGCTATATGGTGAGAGCTTGTCTGAAACATAATTTTATTTATTTATTTTGCATGTCCAGAGGTGAAAGGACAATTTACAGGTGTCAGTTCTCTCTTTCTATTAATGGGTCCTGGAGATCAAACTCAAGTTACCAGGCTTGGTGCTTGGTGCTTGGTGCCTTTACCCACTGAGCCATCTCACTGGCCCTAAGATCCCAATTTTAATCGTTCCCTATTTTCTACTTGGACTCACTGAGCTGTCCTTTCTCAAACACAGTGGAATCATATGACATTACAGCAAACCATGACCTCTTAGATCAGCTGTCTCTTATGAGACAGAGATCAACTCACAAGGTCTCCTCTAATCGCCCTTTTATGTTCCTGGACTCCGGGGAACTTCTGTGACTATTATGAGGACACTCACCTCAGTCCCTAGCAAGACACAGCACATAGCTCTGTCTTGTTTCTGTTTGTATCTGTGAGGCTAACACGCTCGAAGGTGTAAAGTGATTTCCCAGCACTCTTCCTTCTGTGCCAGATGTCGTCAGTCAGCAGTGCTCATATTTGAGTCTCCTTGGTTTTAATTGAACCAAGTGAGAACACGTTATCCTAACTGTATCTTTGCTTATTTCCCACCCTCTTCACTGTTATATAAACACACAGAAAAACTTGGTTCCGGACTATCTACATTACTTACAGGAGCAATTAGAAATGTCAATACTGCTGGACGTGGTGGCACACGCCTTTAATCCCAGTACTCGGGAGGCAAAGGCTAGAGGATCGCTGTGGGTTCGAGGCCAGCCTGGTCTACAAAGTGAGTCCAGGACAGCCAAGGCTTCACAAAGAAGCCTTGTCTCAAAAAAACAAAAACAAAAAACAAAAACAAAAAAGAAAGAAAGAAAAGTAATGTCAATACTGCTCAGGACTTCTAGGGCTGGGGTTTCCCACCAAATGCCAGGTCTTCCTCAGTCTTTCCCAGTAATCCTAAAGGCCTATGGTAGAACACAACCGCCTTAGACACAGGAGTTCACACCAGGGATTTTTTGTTCTTTGTTGTTGCCACTTCAAAGTCGCAGGCAGGTACTCTATCTGCATCTCCTCTGCTATCTCATCCATCAGCCAAATAGAAAAATTCCACCAGAGATTAATTCTTGGCACTTTAAAGATTAAAATGGGCTACATTAAAAAGAACCAAAGCTTTAGCTATAGTGAAGAATGGGGTAAACCACTAAGAGAAGAAGTCATGACAAGTGAGTGCACCAAAAGGAAAGTAAGCCTTGCTAAAAATGAGCTACACCATTAGATTGCCCGTCTTGATCCCTTGAGTATCTGTAGCCTGCCTGATTGAGACTTAGATAAAATCAAAATTCCAGGCAAAGCTGCTGTGTTTTTATGGGACCAGCCCATTTTATAAATGAGAAAGTTCAAGGTAACTTAATTCTTAGGTGACATTTAAGGCTCATTCTCTCTTCTTTCTTCTCTCTTCTCTCTCCTCTCCCCTCCCCTCCCCTCTCCTCTCCTCTCCTCCCCTCTCTTCCCCTCTCCTCCCCCTCCTCCCATCCCCTCCCCTCCCCTCTCCTCCCCT
>OU015746.1:124760593-124792353 GCA_907169655.1 Acomys percivali
GTGTGTGTGTGTGTGTGTGTGTGTGTGTGTGTGTGTGTGTGTGTGTGTCTGTGTGTATCAAAGCCTGGGCCTGACCCCACCCCCATCCTTGACCAGCTGCCAGGGTCTCTGACAGTGGGTCTTGGTGTACAGAGAAACAAAACCAACAGAGCAATACTCCAGGTGATGTCAACATGTAACCAGGCCTGAAAGTCACAGTGTATACATTCACAGACAAGGTAATAATGTTACCCTTTCTGGTAGTACTTGCTTTTTATATCATAAGGAAGCCTTGGCAGTAGGATTTGTCAGGCAGGTTGTGAGTTTGATGCGGCGTAATAGAAGCAGGAAAACAGGAAACAGCCCCTGCTTGAAATCACTCCCGAGGGAGGGAGATGCCTTTTGAAGAAAAATTAGACAAATGCTGTGGCACAAGTATATTAGAAACAATAAAACTGTGGTAATAGTTCAGATAAAACTGGGTTGTTTGTTTACTTTGATATAGAGTCTTACTGTGCAGCTCTGCCTGTCTTGGAACTCACTATGTAGACCAAGCCGTCCTTCATCTCACAGGCATATTCCTGCCTCTGCCTCCTGAGAGCTAGGACTGAAGGCGTGCACCACCTCACCTGGCTTCAGAGGAAATTTAAAGGGAAGAAGGTGAGAAAACAGCATCATTGTGAGATTGGCCCATTCCTGCTGTGTAGACATTAATTTCCTCTTTTTTAAGCAATCTTCCCAATCAAGCCCTTATATAGCATCAGGTTTTTACTGATGTCATTAGGTTGGTTCTGGGCAGGCTACAATATAAAAAAGCCAATCGCATAGCTGTTTATTGAGCATTTACCATGCATCTAGCACTTACTGCCACTTTTTATTATAATTTCTTTCGTATAGAGAGCACACTCATTCACTAGTGTAATGCCCATCCACTTTCTGCTAGAGAAAGGGCAGTGTTTGCTTTTAGTAAACACATGGGTTTAGAATGAGATGGTCTAAGTTTGAATGCCTGCCCTGAGGGGACTGAGCATTTGTCTTTACACAAGTGATCTATTTTTTCTAAGCTTCAGAGTCACTGCTTCTGTAAAATATGCACATAATAAGATCACCATAAGTAATTAATTCATCAGGCACTAAACACAAAGTTGATGAGTATTTAGTAAGAGCAATAACGGTTTGAGGTTGTTCTTTCTCCAGCAAGTACTATGTGCTAGGTTAGTGAAGGGTTCTGAGTACACAGCGCCTTTAGCTCATAAGAAAATCCATCATTCATTTATTATTCATCTGGTTAGCAACTCACTTAGTCAGTAAATCGTTTCATAATGTTGCCCCAAGCTAGACTGTGGGAGCTCACAGGTAAGAGGGAGGGCAGACAGGACGCAAATAATGAAACCAGAGGTGCTGATAGCTGAAAGTGTGTGTGTGTGTGTGTGTGTGTGTGTGTGTGTGTGTGTGTGTGTGTGTGTTGTATGCAGGGAGAGAGGCTAGGAAGTTGGATAAGGGGCTACAGCTAGCATGCAAAGGACACATTTAAGCCACATCTTCAAAAAAATGCTGTGAGAGTGGAAGGCACGGGGAGAAAGTGTCCTTTAGGCCAAGAAAAAGCCATGTGACTAGTCTGGTTTCTCGGATGAAGGCCACCGTCACTGCAGAGGGGGTGTTGCCCTTTCCCTGGCAGTCTGGATTTAATCCGTGAGCTTAGACTCAGCCTCACCTATCACAGGTCTCAGAAATCCTCATTAAGATTTGATGACTTTTCTATGCAGTTCTTATGAATCAACTGGCCAGAGCTGAGGCAAGTAGCAATTTATAACAGTTACTCAGTCATTCATGACAAGACCCTGAAAGTCTAAAGAAAAAAAAAAAAAGCTGATAGCTGTTTTTTAACTGATAGTCTGACATGATTTTCCTGTCAATTGGATTTTTTATTAGCCCTTACATATCAAATACACAATTCACTGGACTGTGCCCCTGCCCCCCCCCCCCCGCATCACTAATAAAAAGCCTTTGGAAATGTTAACAGCAGTATTATAAATATTTACACATCATATTAGAATATATTCTAAATAAAAGGGACCCACCACTTTCTTTTCATAACAGAAACTCTTGCAAAATATAAAGCCAGACTCCCAGTTCCAGAGGCTGTAGGAAACACTCCTTGATCACTTCCACACAGCCCCCCAGCAACAAGGATGTGTGTCCTGGGAAGTGTTTTAGCCCTGACGTCCAGCACCTTGCAGTGCAACAAGGAAAAAAAAATAAGACCTTATCTGCCACAAGGATTACCTCTGAACAGGGGTGACAGTATCTTTTCCTTTTCAGTAGTTCCCAAAGGTTCTGCAATGAGTGTGTTCTGCTTTAAGAATTTGCAAGTTAAAAAACACCAGAACACAGACTTCTGGTTAGCGCTTCTCACTTCTCAAGCCAGTTTTATTCAGAAGGACTGAAGAAAAGACGGTAAAGCCAGTGAGCAGGGGACTCAAACGGAACCAACCTCACGCCCACTGCGAAGCACGCGGCTCATTCTGATTCCTTTGCATCCTCTGTTTGTTTGTATCTTACTATTGGACTTTATGATTCTGAGATGACAGTTTAATCGTGTGGACCTATTGATGAGAGTGTTGTCGCAGCTGATGAAAATAATAGCTACACAGTGGCTGCACGGGGGTCTAGTCCCTAAAATGCCTCACTGGAGATCTGCAGTGGGAACAAAAGGCGTGGGGCAAGTCAATAACATCTCTCAAATATCACCCCCAGCAAACCACACAAAGGCAACTATGACAATATTTCAACCATCTGTAAACACAATGGCTAGTGTTATATTTTGATAATTATGTTAGAAAGTCTTACAAACTGCCTCTTTTCTGATTTAGAAAAAAAAAAATTGAATCACAGGGGGAAACACGTCACTTCCTGGTCACACTCGTACACAGCAAGAAACATTTTAATTGTAAATGTGCCTTTCAAGACATTTAAATTTCAAAAAGATGAGGAAGCCGGATCCTGCGTGTTTACTAATCTGTAAATAGAGAACAGGCCAAGAATCAGTTCTGAAATGCGGCATCAATTGCACAGGCTTCCACTTAGTTTTAGCAGAATAAAAGCCCTACTAGATACACAAATAACATCAAACTTACTGGATTAAAGAGCGGCCCCTCATACTCTAAATCATGATTGTCAATCATCACCCGGGATTAAGGGATATATTTTAAAAACCTAAAAGCAAGCGCTTCCTTTTAACTTCTGCCTACTGCGCATTTTGGATTACCGCCCAGAAATAGTATTACTTGAAACAAGACTGCCTCCCTCCTACCAACTACGGGAAGTGCGTTGTGTGCAGCTGCCGCGGCCCAGCAGCCAGGCACGCGGCTTAAGGTGCCCGAGCCGAGCTCTGAAGGACGCTGCCTGTGTTTAGACGGCAGCTTCGCATTTACTAAATCGAGCTGATTTCCAGTTTAGTCAGTGTTTTCCTCGGCGTTGCCATCCCCCTATCAGAAAGAAGCAAATTAGACTGAGAACTAAGACGATCACACTTATTCGCGTTGTAAAGTGGGAACATCCTTTAACCAACCCCCCTCCACCCCCACTCCGCAGTGGCCAGGGAAGTTATTCTAGATTTATTTAAATGAATAATTGTCCTCCCCTGAACATTCGAATTTTCTCATTAGCATTACCCACTTGAGCCTCTCTCTTTCAGTACCGGACGTTGCAAATTTAAAAAGTTAATTTTTGCAAATCAAATCTCTGAAGGATCCACAAGACTGATAAGAGGGCTCTTCAGTTAGAGGCTGGGGAAGACACCAAGGTTGAAGCGTCTGAACATTTGCTAGTCTGGCCATTTGGTGCTATTTTAACACGTAAATGTGTTAACATCTGTAAGCATAGTCAACATTTTGGGGGTATACCTAGTAATGCAGCTATTTACAATTGTGAAAAAGTAAAAAAAAAATATCTACTGGTTCTTTAAATTTAAAAAAAAATCACATTCCAGAACTAATCTTATGAAGAAATAACCTTTTAATAAGATTATTGCAAAAAGTGTTAATCTAGGAAAAGTTCAGCACTCTTTTAAATTGCAAACAAAACACTGAGTTTCAACCCAACAGGTTGCTTCGTAGAATTCATTCATCCACGCCTGGCAAAGACATTCCAAATTTGAACTTAATTAATATTCCTTCTCGTGGTTTCCATAGTTTCTTTTTAAACATGAGTAGCAGCAAAAACTGGCAGTAACTTTACCCATATTTTCAATAATAACCCCTTCTGGCTGTCAATAGGGATGAAAGGGAATTTTTCCATACCCAGAGGAGGCCCCATGTTCATGTCTTTTGTTTAAAGCTACACTGGTGATATATTTTCCTTTCTTATTTCTGAACATACAGTCTGACATACTTAACTCTTTCCTGGATTGTGTCTCCTTCACTGCTTAGGTGGAGAAGGAATACTCAAATGTAGATCGCCATTCCTGGATCTGAACAACAGCCTCCCACCCTCTCTCCACACACCACATAAGGGCCTGGCAGTCCTGTGTCCTGGTAGGAACTCATTGTCACTTGCAAGTCAGTTGGCACAGAAGGTCCCTTTGTTTATTTTAACAACAAATGCACATTTCCTTGGCCACTGTTAAAAATGAAAAGAATTGTATATGAGTGTATATGAGTGACACTGGGTCCGCTAATGTGGCTGGCTTAGGCACCATTAATTCAGTCCACTCCATTGTTTTCCATAAGGGTGCGAACTCCTCATGCAGAGTGGGTAGAGTTGTAACCTCAGATCTGGTTTCCTGTAAGTTCTTTTCTCTTGGGTCTATTAGTGACCTGGCTGAGCTGAATGCTCTCCACAGGTCACAACGTCTCCAGCAGGATGCTGAAGGGTTGTAGATCATAAACACCTCTGTGCTCGCCTCACTTCAGTCTAGAGCTCTATGTCCCTTTTCCCATCAAGATATTGCTCTGACATTTTTAAAAAAAGATTTATTTATTTTATTTATTGCATATGAGTGCTTTATCTGCAGAAGAGGGTATCAGATTACATTATAGGTGGTTGTGAGCCACCATGTGGTTGCTGGGAATTGAACTCAGGACCTCTGGAAGAGCAGGTGGCGCTCTTAACCACTGAGCCATCTCTCCAGCCCGACATTTTTTTTTTTTCTTTACAAATAATTAAAATTTCATTGTAGCCTGGAGATGGTGGTGCATGCCTTTCATCCCAGCAGTAGGGAAGCAGAGGCAGGTGGATCTCTGAGTTCAAGGCCAGCCTGGTCTACAGAGTGAGTTCCAGGACAGCCAGGGCTACATAGAGAAACTTTGTCTTGAAAACAAACAAACAAACAAACCCAAAACCAAAACAACAACATTCCCCCCCCCAAAAAAAAACCCCATTATTGTAAAGAACTTTCAAGTAAAAAAATTAGGCCTGAACAGAAGTTGTAGACAACTGTTAGTGATCTCTGGTTTGTTTTTAAGTTAGTATGTTACTCATGAATTTCATCATGTATGTTCATGCACATATGCCATTTTACTCTTTTGGTTTTTTTTTTTATCATATGTTCTGACTTAGTGCATCCATTGTTGTTACCAAAAGATTTACAACCTTGAGTCTGGCATGAAATTTATTTCCTCTGGTTTGTACAAGTTAGGAATGGCACACCCATCACTCTAGCTCCTGTGGTCCTTGTTTGTTAGTTGCATTCATGCCTTATTATATGTGTGTGTGTGTGTGTGTGTGTGTGTGTGTGTGTGTGTGTGTGTGTAGATCCCACTGAAAAGGCTACAAGGTCAATGGCTTCTCTGTTTTCTTCTCACTGGTTTTGCTAACACCCATGTCTGTAAGTGACCACTCAGGACAATCCATCATGACCTTGTCCAATGCTACTTTTTAAAAAAAGATTTATTTATTTATATGTATACAGTATTCTGCCCTCATGTGTGCCTGCATGCCAGAAGAGGGCACCAGATCTTATTATATAGATGGTTGTGAGCCACCATGTGGTTGCTGGGAATTGAACTATGGACCTTTAGAAGAGCAGACCATGCTCTTAACCTCTGAGCCATCTCTCCAGCCCCCAATGCTACTTTTTAATTAGAATCTCAACAAATTTAGCAGACACTCATGGTGTGAGTACTGCCTCTGTTCACATATGTGTTCATGCTTTGGCTTTAGAAATACAAGTTCAAGGGTGAGCTTATGGAGAATTAAAAGCTGATGTCAGGAGAACACTGAACCCAGTGTAGGCCCTTTTGAGCACAGATCCAAGGCAGCTGCACGGGCCTCATGCCCATAAAGTTTACCACGCCATGCTGACCCCTGGTTTTTGTTTGTTTGTTTTTATATGCATTGGTGTTTTGCCTGCATGTCTGTCTGTGTGAGTGTGTCAGATCTTGGAGTTACAGACAGTTGTGAGCTGCCATGTGGGTGCTGGAAATTGAACCCTGATCCTCTTGAAGAACATTCAGGGCTCTTAACCACTGAGCCATCTCTTTAGCCCCAACCCCTGGTTTTTAAACTGAAGCTCTTCCACACTAACTCTCCTCTCTCCCTAGGGTCTGATCTGGGCTCCTTCAATGTCTCTAATCACATGTTAATGTACTACAGAGTTTACTTACTAATTATGTTGTGGCTGGAAGGCAAGCTCAACACTGTGACTTCCCTTCGCCTACAATGCTGGGTACTTACTACATGCTTAGTGGTTTTGATGTATGAGAAGACAAAGCTTCAGGTGCTGCTTGGGCCTCCACGTGGAGCTCAAACACCATGAGGTAGAATTGTGTGGTGTCTCTTCCCTGAAAGACTTCAGAAAATAGCAAAACAGGCATTGGGAGACTCATCACTCACACTTTTGTATTGCTGTCACTTACTGGTTTGGTTAATTATTGGGCACATATAACCTATACATGGACTCATATTGTCTTTATTACTCATCATTGAACCTGAGTCAGGCCTTGCAATCTAGCAGGCTATTACCGCAAACTGCAGCATGCTCTGGGGCTGGCCCCACCCAGAAGTCAAGCAACATTACCATCAACTAACTGTTGACTTTTTGCCTCTTTGTTCAGAATTACAAAACAGCACACTAAGTTTTACACATTGGTGTAGGTATTTCCAGGCTTTGCTCAGGCAGTGAAAGGCCATGCTAGTGACGTTTGTTGCTGCACAATTAAGCATGAGAAGCATAGATTATTTGAGATCAAGCAATCTGAAGCTATGTTAATAAAAACCTATAGCTCGATTGCAAGTAAAGATTCTGATCTTAGAGCTGGGATGAGATTGTTTTTTCACTCTTGCAAGTTTCTGGCTTGTTTGAAAAATGATTTGTTTTTTTAGGGGGGGTAGATAATTTGGGTTCCTGACATGAGGTGATTTCATTATATTTTGAGGCATTTCTTTATGAAGAAAATCACCCTGAAGGGGGTAGGGGAGGCTCTTTTGTCACACTAACTGAATCTAACAGCTCATCTACTGATCCTAGGAAGGTGAAGCCATCCAAAAATACAAATCCAGATATTACAATCTGAGCAGCTTTTTTTTTCCTTTATTGTTTTGTTTTATTTTGTTTTTTTTGGAGGGGGGGTTGTTTTGTCTTGGTTTTTGGCTTTTTGAGACGGGGTTTCTCTGTGTAGTCTTGGCTGTCCTGGACTCACTTTGTAGGCTAGGCTGGCCTCAAACTCACAGCAGTTCGGCCTACCTCTGCCTCCTAAGTGCTGGGATTAAAGGCATGCACCACCATGCCTAGTGCTATTTGTTTTGTTTAATATACCATGGGTATTCAATGGTATAGATGCCAACAGGGAGCTGCTCTGTTCCTTCCTGGCTCTATGCTTCTTTACTGGATAAATTTCCATTGTTTTTCTCCATACCTTAACTTATTTATACATAAAAAAAAAAAAACCAGTAATATGTGCTGTAGAATTTGTATACATATTAAAACAGGTGTATTCTATGAGTGTTAGCTATTACTGTTTAGAAGTTTCATAAATATGGGATTGGCTATGATGGATATTGAAGCATCAGGGAAGTGCTTTCCTACGTGTAGACTTAGACAGGGGCATCAATGTGCTTTGTGACGGTGTTAAAGGAGACCAGCCTGGATTAGAAACATTCACTTTACCCATGACTGATCTGGTCCTACTGCAAACCATTTTAAGGCAGAAAAGTAAATGGGCTTTGACATCAGGGGTGAGGGTGTGGAGCAGGGGTAACTTCCTCAAGTGATGATCTACAGCGTGGACGTTCTTGGAGAGTTTTGTTGGACAATGCTAAATTGGTTTCAACACCTGACACCTGATAAAAACATTTCACAAAAGTACTGAAACTGAGTTTGGGGTTCACGAGCTTGAGAAAATTCACTACTATAAGTATAGCTAATCATTTGTGGGGTTCATGTACCAAGCATGCAGAAGGAATCATTAACTACTGTGACCTTAGACTGGTGTTGGATTCAAGGTGTTGGATTGTTTTCTAAGTTGGTCGTTTTTTTGGTTTTTTTTTTTTCCTTCTTCCCAGTCAATATAAGCAACAATATGTAATAAAATATTTCCTTTCTCATGCTACATTGTTTAATTCTGTTAGGGGTATTTATAGCATGTTTGTGTTATTTACAAAATAAAAAGAAGGGGTCATATACATGTGTGAATTTACCTATACAGGAATTATTACAATAGATCTAAATTTGGGTCAAATTATGTCAATTACTCAACAGCCTACAGTTGTACTATATCCAGAATGTTCTAACAACGAGCTTGTGGCTTCTGTAGTATTTTTTTTTTTTTTTTTACCAACACCATTAGGAGTTCTGAGTTTTTTAAAAAAAGGAATTACATTTCACTTATTGTTTTAAATAACATTTTTATTAGGATACAACAAACTCAGAGAAGTACCTAGAAACATACTCTTAAGAAGTATATTTATTCCCTGGCAAGCCGCACACCAAGCTGGCCAGGAAGGCAGGTAGGCTGGCTGCAGATCTGTGCCTCTCTCTTCTGGTCTCCAATCTAACCTCCCAGTCTTGCCCCCAGCTCTGTAGTAGACTACCTGCTGTGGCCTCCCCTTCCTCTCTGCTCCTCCTCCAACCTTCCTCCAGACTCATCCTGCTGTCCCAGCCCTAGTTCCAGCAGGCATTCCTTGGAAACTCAGCAGTTAAGCCTGTCAGAGAAGCAAGCAGGCCAGGAGAGCAGGCAACAGAACTTCAGATCTTCACTCTCCTTCCTATCCAAGCCATGAATCTCATGCCCAGCTCAGTAACAATCTATCTGTTGTAGCCTCTCCTCATTGTCTATCCCCACTCCCCAGGGACTAAGCAGATCCTGGCTGCACGCCTTGCTGTCCTCCTTCCTGTGGACCCCCCCTTAAGCACACCCCTTTCTAGCCCATCCCCACTCCTAAATGCAGCTCCCTTTATCTAGAAACACATTCTATCCAGAATTCTCAGTGGCAATGATGGTTAGGCTCCCAGAATCCCTATCAGACAACACGCAGCCACCCACACCCTCCTAAGACCCAGAAAGGGCAACAAAAACCAAGGAACAAAACACACACACCCAACAGAGACAAGAACAGATATCAGCACCTAGAACTACAATGATGCCAAACTCAGATGCCCAGATGCCAGCATGAAAACACAATAACAGCTAAGACAGTATGTCCCTCCTAGAGCCCAACTACTACAGTGGGTCCTGATAGATTCATCACAGCTGAAGCATAAGGCAAAGACTTAAAACAGCTCTTATATGATAGAGGGCCTTGAAGAGGAAACCTATGGAAACACAAAAAAGCAGGGGAAGGAAATGAATAAAACAGTTCATAAGCTGAAAGTGGAAACAGAATCAGTAAAGAAAACCTAAACCTGCTTTTAGGTCTAGATAGGTGTTCTAAGTTGATAATGACAATATGTGATGAAAATTGATTTACATTCAGAAATTTAGATGCACCAAGCTAGGAAAGCTGTCTTCTTCAAGGCTGTCAAATACAAATAGCCAAAACACTAAGAATGTTACATTTATATAATTCCTGATTGTGTCATGGTTCTTCTTGCCATAAGTAATCTATTATATATATATATATATATATATATATATATATATATATATATATGTGTGTGTGTGTGTGTGTGTGTGTAATAATATAAATGTATATGTACAAAAATAAAATAATTTAAAAAAAAAGAAAACCTAAACTGAGGGAAATCTAGAAATAAAAAATGTAGGAACTTGAACATAAATCTGAGGCAAGCTTCAATAACAAAATACAAGAGAAGGAAGAAAAAATCTCTGACATTGAGGACAAGATATAAGAAATGGATACCTCAGTCAAAGAAAATGTTAAGTCAAACAAAACAAAACAAAACAAAAAACAAACAAAAAACAAAACCAAACAAACCAAACCAAAAAACTAGGACAAAAACCCAAATGAAACCAAACCAAACCAAACCCAGGAAATCTGGGATATCATGAAAGACCAAACCTAGGGATAACAGAACAGAGGAAGGAGAAAAAACCCAGGTAAAGGCACAGAAAAGATTGTCAACAAAATCAAAGAAAAACATTTTCGTAACCTAAAGAAGGAGGTGCCTATTAAGGTACAAGAAGCATACCAAACACAAAATAGACTGGACCAGAAAAGAAATCCCTCCTGGCACATAATAATGAAAATATTAAACATAAAGAACAAAGAAGGAATATTAAAAGCTTCAAGGGGAAAATAAAAAAAGCTTCAAGGGAAAAAGACCAAGTAACATATAAAGGCAGATCTTTTAGAATAACACCTGACTTCTCAATGGAGACTCAAAAAGCCAGAAGAGCCTGGAAAGATGTTCTACAAACTCTGAGATCACAGATGCCTGCCCAGACTATTATACCCAACAAAACTTTCAATCACAATAGATGGAGGGGGAAAAAAGACAATCCATTGTAAGCTCTACTTTTTAACTCTATCTTATTTGGTTTCTTTAATGCTTCTGCCTCCCTTCCAAGCTCCTGAGAGAAAGAAGGTTAGTGAGGACAGGGGAGAAGGGACATAGACTTCTTTGTACTTAGTTCCAGCTGGTTAGGGTCATTGGGTTCTTTCGGAAAAACACCAATCTCAGTCAGGAGAATATCCAGCAAATTATCAAATGCAGCAGCAATCTTCTTTCTCCATCCATCTCCTTGGAATATCCTCAAAGTGCCCTTTTTTCTCTGTGTGCGCTCTGGTATTTATACCCTTTCAGAGGGCTCAGAATTAAACTATCTGCAGCTGGCAAAAACCACACCCTTCTCTGATGCACACACAGTTTCTATCTATAAATCCAGTCCTTCAGAAGTCAATAGAAGAAAACTTTAACCTCAAGAGGCCAACCACACCCAAAATCCCCACAAGAAATAATCCCAGACCAGCAAATCAAGAAAAGGGTGAAGAAGAAAACCATACAACCACAAAACAACAAACATTGCTCATTGATAACTCTCAGTGGTCTCAATTAGCCAACAAAAAGACAAACTAACAGACTGGGTGCAAAAACAGAATACATCTTTCTGCTGCATCCAAGAAACACACTTTAACATCAAAGATAAGACATCAGCACAGGGTAAAAGGATGAAAAAGATAATGCAAGCAAATGGACCCAAGAAGGAAGCCAGTGTAGCATTTTTATATCTGACAAAACAGCCTGCAAACTAAAACTAATCACAAGGAATAGGGAAGGACACCACATGCTGGTGAGGATGTGGAGAAAGAGGAACACTCCTTCATTGCTGGTGGGAATGCAAACTAGTACAACCACTTTGGAAATCTATCTGGCGCTTTCTCAGAAAAATGGGAATAGGGCTTCCTCAAGACCCAGCTATTCCACTCCTTGGAATATACCCAGAGGATGCACTACCACACAACAGGGACATATGCTCAACCATGTTCATAGCTGCCTTATTCATAATAGCCAGAACCTGGAAACAACCTATGTGTCCATCAGTAGAAGAATGGATAAAGAAACTGTGGTATATTTACACTATGGAATACTACTCAGCTATTAAAAACAAGGAATTCCCGAAATCTGTGGACAAATGGATTGAACTAGAAATTATCATAATGAGTGAGTTCACCCAGAAGCAAAAAGAGTCAAATGGTATATACTCACTTATATCGAGACACTAGGCCAAGGGGTATGCCCCCATGATAAACTTTACCTACCAAGAAAGTGGGTCAGAGGGGAGAAAATCCTATTGAGACTTTAGGGGTGAGAAGCCTGGAAGAATGAGGAAATAGAGGGATCCAGTGGGTCCTGGAAAAATACAGGCGGGTCTGGGCCCTCTAGTCCTCCTCAAACTATGGCACCAGCCAAGGAAAATTTAGCAGTAAACTTCGAACCCCTAACCAGTCTAGCCGATGGACAGGACATTCTCCACCGTTAAGTGGAGAAGGGGATCTGACTTTCACACAAACTCTGGTGCCCCATATCGGACCATGTCCCTTGGATGGGGAGGCCTGGTGGCACTCAGAGGAAGGATATAAGTCACCAAGAAGAGACTTGATACCCTAGGAGCATATACAGGGGGAGGAGGTCCCCCTCAGTCACAGTCATAGGGGAAGGGAGTAGAGGGGGAAAGGGGAGGGAGGAATGAAAGGGAAGATACAAGGGATGGGCTAACAATTGAGATGTAATATGAATAAATTAATAAATAAATTAATTAATTAAAAAAATAAAAAAAAAAAAGATTTAAGGAACTCAAAATAAAAATAGATTTTTAAAGGTACACCAACAGACCACATGATTAAAGATGGATATCAACAACAACAGAAACAACAGAAAGCTCAAAAACTCCCAGACTGGAACAAGCCACTACTGAATGGGAAGTGGTCAAGACAGAAATTAATGACTATCTATAATTGAATGAAAATGAGAATACAATATACCCAAACTTATGGGACACATACACAGCACTAAGTGCCTACATAAAAAATAGGAGAGATCTCATACTAATAACTTAACAGCACATCTGAAAGCTCTAGAACAAAAAGAAATCACACCCAAAAAGAGTAGATGGCAAGAAATAGTCAATTCAGTGCTGAAATCAATAAATTAGAAATGACAACAACAACAAAGAAACAATACAAAGAATCAATGAAGCAAAAAGTTGGTTCTTTAATCAATAAAATTAGCAAACCCTTAGCCAAATTAAAAGATGGTGATGGAAAATACAAACTAACATTAGAGATGAAAAGAGGACATAACAGATACGAAGGAAATTCAGAGAATCATATGAACGTACTTTAAATCCCTGTACTCAATCAAATTGGAAAAGCTAAAAGAAATGAATAATTTTCTCAAATATAATATCTACCAAAATTAAATCAAGATCAGATTAGCAACTTAAACAGACCTATAATCCCTAGTGAAATAGAATCAGTAATTAAAAGTCTATCTATCAAAAAAATGCCCAGGGCCAGATGGTTTTAGCAGAGAATTCTAATAAGCTTTTAAAAAGAGTTAATGCCAATACTCCTCAAATTATTACACAGAAACAGAAGGAATGCCCAATTTGTCTTAGGAGGCCACAGTGACCATGATATCCAAACCACATAAAGACCCAATGAAGAAAAATATATAACGATTTCTCTTATGAACATAGATACAAAATTTCTCAATGAAACACTCAAAAACCAAATCCAAGAGCACATCAAAAAGATCATCCAACATGATCAAATAGGCTTCATTCCAGAGATGCAGGGATAGTTCAACATCTGTAAATCAGTAAACATAATCCACCATATACACAAACTGAAAGGAAAAAAAACCCACACAATCATCTCATTAGATGCAGAAAAGGCCTTTGACAACTTAAATATCTTTTCACAATGAAAGTTCTGGAGAGATTAGGGTACCTCAACATAATAAAGTCAGTTTACAGCAAGTCCAAAGGCAATATCAAATTAAATGAAAAGAAACTCAAAGTAATCCCACTAAAATAAAGAACAAGACAACACTGCCCACTCTCTTCACACTTGTTCAATATGGTACTTGATGTCCTGGCTAGAGCAATATAACAACGGCAGGAGATAAAGGGGATACAAATTGGAAAGGAAGAAGCCAAAGTATCTTTATTTGCCTTAAAATTTCCAATGGGAAACTCCTATAGTTGATAAACACTTTCAGCAAAGTAGCTAGATACAATATTAACTCACACAATCAGCAGCTCTCCTATATAAAAATAACAGACTGAAAGAAATCAGGGGAATGACACTTTTCACAATACCCTCAAATAATATAAAACATCTTGGGGTAACTTTAACCAAGTAAAAGACTTGTATAATAAAAACTTTAAGACATTGAAGAAAGAAACTGAAGAAGATATCAGAAGATGAAAAGATCTCCCATGCTCATGGATTGGTAGGATTAACATAGTATAAAAGTGGCTATCCCACCAAAAGCAATCTACAGATTCAATGTAATACCCATCTAAATTCCAGCACAATTTTTCACAGATATTGAAAAGACAATTCTCAGCTTCATATGGAAACACAAAAAATAATCCAGGGTAGCTATAACAATGTTGAATAATAAAAGAACTGCTGGAGGTATCACCATTTCCAACCTCAACGTGTACCACAGAGCTATATTAGTAGAAACAGCAAGGCATTGGATAGAAACAGACATGTTGGTCAATGGAATCTAATTGAAGACCAGGACATAAATCCCCACGCCTATAGACACTTTATTTTTGGTAAAGAGGCCAGAAATACACACTTGGGGAAAAAAAAACCAGCATCCATAAGTGGTGCTAGTCAAACTGGATGGCTGCATGTAGATGAATCTAAATAGATGCTAATAGAAGAATCATTCCAAAAAGCAGAATTCCAGAATTCTATCACAGTAGAATGGATTTCTCAAAGGTCAAGTAATTTGGTTGCGATTCTGTTAAGTGTGGAGACCGCTTTATAATATTGAGCCCTCTCTTCCATGATGGCCTTGTAGTCTACCTTCTCTCAATAATGTCTTAAAGTCTTAGACACGGGTTCCCTCACTACCTTTACTCTTAGATAGCTGATGCTTTTGTAATTGGTATTGTCTTAAAATCTTTATCTTCAAATTGCTATTGCTGGTATAAATGAAAATTAATTTCTCATATATTGATTTCGTGCCCAGCAATCTTGCTAGATTCTTTAAAAAATATTTATTTATTATGTATACACTGTTCTGCCTACATGTAACACCTGCAGGTCAAGAGGGCACTAGATCTTATTATATAGATGGTTGATAGTCACCATGCGGTTGCTGGGAATTGAAATCAGGACCTTTGGATGAGCAACCAGTGCTCTTAACCTCTTAGCCATGTCTCCAGCATCTCTTGTTAGAGTCTTAAAAGACTGTGTACACAATCACCAAACAATGCAATTTTATTTGTCTTGTCTTATTATACTGGCAAAGGTCTCCAGTATATTAAACAGAAATGATAGTATATTTCCCTGTCTCATTACTGATTCCTAAAGCAAGTTTTCAATATTTTAGCACTATTATAATTCTTGCTACTTTTTTGTAGCTACTATAAGGAGTTTTATTTCCTAGTTTGCTTAAAGAAATGATCCCCCTCCACTCTCCACCTTCGGCAGGTGAGAGTTGGCCTTATCCAGCTTCAGTACTTGAGACAGCAGGCCCTGTACCTTGCCTTGGCAGCACAGAGCTGACCCTGGTGGTGTGGGAGTGGGTGAGCTAGCCAGGGTGCTAGCTCAGTGCTGAAGAACAGGCCCTGGTGGTTGGGGCGCAGGAGAACTAGCCAACTGACCAATGCAGCTACCACCCAGGGCCAGATGCAGAGCTTTGAGTCTGACTTCCTAAACATCCACCCCATCTATGAACTGCATGTGAAGAGGCTGGTCCCGTAGATCTAAAGCTGAAGGACCATGACACAGAGCAGTATATCTGAGACAGTCTCAGTGAGGACCCAGGATTGATAGTGCAGCAGAAGCCAGAAGCCTAGAACCAGACTCACTGCAATGAACATTTGCAAACGAAGTGTGGGCAAAAGGGTATACTATGTGACATGCCACAACACACTGTAGCTTCCAAGATGTTTATTTAGTTAATCAGTTTTCTTTTGGGGGGAAGTTGAGCATGACTATGAAGGGATGGGGAGATGAGTGGGATTGGGGTACATGATGTAAAATACACACACACAAAAACAATAAAAAGTTTTTAAAAGGGGTTGAATAACAATAACAATAAAAAAAAACCCACAGCACTGAATTTCTTTCTTTTCTTTCCTTTTTTTTTTTCAGTTGTGGTTTCTTTTGAGATGATGTTCACCTTAGTTCAATAATCATGGTAGATTTTATTTTTAAATAATCTATTCTTGATATAAATATTTTTAGCTATCACCAGGGTTAGGTTATTAGTGCTTTGGGATTTTCTTCTCCACATGCATGAAAGATAATCTGTAATTTACCTTTCTTCTATTAGTTTTCAGCATTTAGGTTATATTGGCTATATGTTAAGCATTCTACTACTTGCAAAGTCTGTACAAAACTGGTATCATTTCTCCTTTTAATATTTGTAGGAACTTTTCAAGAATGTCATCAGTCTAAGCTTTTGTTGGATTTTTTGTTTTGTTTTGTTTTGTTTAAACCATGTGTCACATGATAACCTAGGCTGGCTATTGTCTTTGAGATGCTTAGACTTTGAATCTGGTTGATTTTGGTGTCTGATGTGCCTTACTTGTAAGTTTCTCATAATAAGGTTGATATTAAAATAATATCCAATATTCTGCACACATGCTTTCTGTGCAAGCTTTTAGCAATTCAAATGAAACCTATTTCATTCCATTGTGCTAATAAAATTCTCACAACAGATTCGAAAGTATTGTGCTGTGCGGATGGCTCTTCCTTTGGTGAACTGGTAGTTCCACTGAAATAAGTTTGTCAGCCACACTTGCACGAAACGTGCTCTCAAAATACTGTCTGGAAAACATCACCAGTCAGTTAGGTCATTACACTTTTCTGACCTTACTCAGATACATATGCAACGATTGGGATGATAGCAAAAATACAGTGGATCAGATTTGTTACAAATCTGGAGTGTCTTTCCAGAATGGGCTACCTGACACCCTTGGAAAAGTGGAAGATCCAGGTTTAGAATTAGGAATCAGGATGTAAAACATAGTAAGGATACAAGCAGTTACTTCCACACAAGGTTAGCTAATTTCCTTCCAGCT
Source organism: Acomys percivali (assembly GCA_907169655.1). NCBI lineage: Eukaryota > Metazoa > Chordata > Mammalia > Rodentia > Muridae > Acomys > Acomys percivali. Next base: position 124,777,747 of record OU015746.1, read on the forward strand.
TGTACTTTCTATAGGAGTGGCCTCAAGGACAAGTGCATTATCCATCAGTTTCCCTACAATAGCCAGCACTGAAATATGGAAAGAGTAGGGAAATCTCAAATGCATATACAGCTATCAAGTAAAATTTCAACAAATTTTATCAAACCCATAAAGAAACAAATTTCCTCTTCCAACCTTGTTTTTCTGAAAAGTGAGAATTAAAGTTTAAATTCTTCACAAAATCTGAGCCAGGTTTTGGTGAAAGGTCTGATGATCTCTCAGCACATGTGGATGTTTCTAACACATGTAACCAAGCCAATAGTTTGTATGTATCAAGAGCTGAGAGCAGGTGTCACTTTTGATGTCCTTTATTCCTCACATCCGGGACAGGAACAGAAAGGTCCTACTAGTTCAGTCTTTCACTGGCCTCTGGACTCAAGACCGGCTTCACTCCTACATCATAACCGTAGTCCAGGCCTTTGCCACACACATTAACTTAGGAGCCTGGCTTCTGTTCTCTTCTGCCTTTCACTGCATATATTCCTGCTGTGTTGTCTAAAATCAGCTTCTCTACTTCATCATTAATGATTTCTTGTTTCTATAATCAACCAACTGGCCTATCACTGACGCCTTTGCCTTAAAGCACACACCCACTCACACTGAATTCTCAAAGTGTCTTTCCATTTGGTGAGCACAGCGTTGGCTCAAATTCTACACGTGGAAGCAGTCATGCTGCCCCTTCTTCCCCTGCCTCAGTTTGTAAAATGCTTTTATTTTAAGCGCCCAGGTAAAGCACGACCTCCTTTGTGAACTCTTTCTATGAGTAACACAAGCAAGTGTTTAAAACAGGTCTTGGAACTGATGGACAAGGCGGGAACTCTATGTTATTGTTTAGAAATAAAACTTGGTTGACATCTGTGCCTCAATCTACCATTTCACATGAAGATGACCAGCATCGATAGTGACTCTTGTCTCTATCATTAAGTCCTACAAAAACAACAATTCTATAATTTTCCTTTGGAATTTATTAGCAAAAAAATCTTATCCAGTATTAAACAGCTAATTTTCATTCACAGTTCCTATGATGTACTCTATCATTAAATAACTATAGTAGTAAAGAGATATAAACATGCTATGCATTCCAAATTTGCCTCCAAAATTTAATTTCTTTGGTGTACACTTTATACAATTCAGCATTACTGTTTTCTTCACTACAGTGTACCCTCTCCACATATAGTTGTTTGACTGATAAAGTTATAAGTAATTTATTTAGAATTTAAAAATCTTTACATGACTCCCACCCAACCACCCCTGCCCCTGCCAGAGCTTCTCTGGCTGTCCTGGAACTCACTCTATAGACGAGGCTGGCCTCAAACTGAGATCCACCTGCCTCTGCCTGCTAAGTGCTGGGATTACAGGTGTGCACCAACAACAACCAACTTGCAGGATTTCTAAAACAGCTGCTATTGTCCCTTCATTTTGTTCCTAAAGACAGTACTTCAGTGGCTGAGTAAGGTGAGGATGGCCTCTTCTGCATAGGCGTAGAGAACCCAGGGAGGGGTTAAAGCTCACAGGGGCAACAGGAATGTATGCGTGTGAATGTCACATAAAGCTCCCCAGCACTACACACTGGAAGCAGCAGCATCTCCATCATAAATATAACTGATGTAAACCCTGGCTTCCAAGTACCAATTCCCACTACAAAGTAGAATGGTTTGAGCACTGGAACAAATGTACAGCCGCACCATCCTGAAAGCGTCCAACAGCATCTCACCTTAAAGTGAAGCATGGCTCGGATGGTAGAGCTATGGTAGACAGTACAAAATGAACTTGAAAAATGCTGTTGTACTGAGTGCAAGACAGTGCTCTTAAAATTAACAGCGCTCTTAAAATTATGGGAACGTGGGGCTGAAATGATGGCTTAAAAGCACTGGCTGTACTTCCAGAGGTCCTGAGTTCAATTCCCAGCAACCACACAGTGGCTCTCAGCCATCAATAATGGGATCTGATGTCCTCTTCTGGCAGGTAGGCATACACACAGAGCACTCAGGCATAAAATACATTCAAAAAAAAAAAAAAAAAAGATGGACATGCTAAAAGAGCACAAGAGCCAACCCGAAGAGGCTTCCACTGACCAAACTAGAGGCGATCCTCATAAGACCCTTAAATAGAAAACTGGTAATAAATTGAAAGTACGATTAGGACTATGATATATACAGAGCAACTCCCCACAATGGAATTTGAAAAGGGGAAAAGAGTGGCTCTACAGTGGCGATCAAGTGGTTGAATGAGCACTTCATAAGTGGGTGAGGTAGAGCTGAAATATGCAAGAGTGTGCAGTGAGAGTGCAGAATAGCAACTGTGATAGCCCCTTAAGATGTCTGGGATCTAGCCATGAACAAATAGGAATCTAAACTCAGGTACATAGTTACTAGGTTATAATCCACAAAGTGTGGAGGGTGTGGAAAGCCAGAGGTGTGGAGGGCCAATCAAAAGACCTACAGCTGCACATGATTTTCCTTTGGACCCTAGAATAAGACATTATTGAGACAAACCTGTAAACCTACTAGCGGGGTCTGAGGACTAGACATCAGTTACATGTCAGTGTAGATTCCTGAGTGTGACACTGTATTATGGTGCAGAATCCTTCTGAGAAATGCAAGACTGAGAGATAACAGCATCACAGGAGCAACTTACCCTCCAAACGGAAAGTTTCTGTTTTGTGTAGTCATTAAAACCCTCTCTACACATGAGCATATTTCAAAAGCTTCCTGTCAAAAAGCAAGTGCAAGCCAGGTGCACATCTGTAATCCCAGCACTCAGGAGGCAGAAGGAGGTGGATCTCTGTGAGTTCAAGGCCAGCCTGGTCTACAGAGTGAGTTCAAGACAGCCAGGGCTACACACAGAAACCATCTCGAAAAACCACCCAAACAAACAAAGAGTTAAGTGCAGATGATGAATCAGTACCCTTATTTTTAAAAAAGCTGACAAGAGAATTCAACGTAACATACAAAATTCTAAACACACAATTTTAATTGTGAATTTGGTGTAAGTCTCCCATCTACTGTGCACAAACATGTTTTGGGTTTTGGGTTCTTAATTTCCTCAGAATTTTTCTCATGATTTCTGAATTGCACTTGCACACACACACACACACACACACACACACACACACACACACACACACCCCTGCAGTGTATGATAGTGTTCATAAATGTTCAGTAAAGTTATATGAATTCTATTTCTTAAATAAAAATAAGTTATCACTATAAAAAATAACATCACCCCCTTGTGGTGAAAATCTGAAAATACATTCTCCTAGAGAATCCTGATAGGCACTTAAAAAAATAGTTATAAAGTGTATTTTCACACAATTTCATGTGTGTCCCCCTACAGTGTTTACAAACCATATATGTGGAGGTAGCTGCAGTCATCTTTAAGTCAGTACTGTGTCTGGAGTTCTAGTTGTATGTCTCTTACTGTAAAAAACTGCACATTTGACAGAACTCCTATGAAAGGCCAGCAGTTCAAAGACACAGACAGACGTGACAGGCAGGAACAAAGAACGGCCTCACTGAGGGCATCTGCCTGCTTAAGGTTACATGGGCATCAAGTTTAACCAACAATTTGGAAGTTCACCACAGAAAACCAGTTCTATAAACCTCCACCTCACTTACTAACATAAACTTCTATTTCCTCCTGGTTAAGCATCAGGCACTGATTAGTCTGTTTTACCGACCTTTTGATTATAAAGTAAGTTAAGTGCTTTCTGGAATATAAATGTAATTCTGGTTTCAGACTTTTAAATTGAAAGTGGCTCAGTTGGATATTGCCTCTCAAATACAGTAATATAAATATTAGTATCCTGACTAAAATGAATTATTGACAGCTTTAACACATGTTGCACAGTACATATTAACAGAAAAATACACGTCAGCAGAATAATGTTGACCATATTCTAATCCATTCTATCTGCTCAAATATTAGTGCAAATAATTATACTTTTGTAACGCCTCATTGCTGTCCAGCACAAACCTATGCTTTTCTAATAATGCCTTTCTTCTGAGGTTGTTTGCTTTTTGAAGTATGATGTGATATATTCCTATTTAAATTGGCTTTGTATGATAAGGCAGATGGCAACCTTCTAAGCCACTGAGAAAATGAGAAACTGTGTTTAATTGCTTATCCTTGTTGCCCCAAGTGGATATTTAATCATAAGAGTGAAAGTTTACTGACACTTAGACCAAATAATATCTCCAAATAGCAGTGATAAAATTTGCAGTACCTAGTTTAAAACTATCTACTTAGTTAAGCCCAGGGTTACCAGCTCCACTCACCAATGAAAATTCTAATGATTACAAATTATTAATAAACAAATTTGCCCCACATTTTCATTCTAGACTTAGCCATTTCAAGACTACCCTTGTATTAAACAGCTAACAAAATGAGCAAGCTCATGACATCACTCTACTTTTCAACGTAAAAATACGATTTCTTTGTATTCTCCCATGTTATAAAAAAACTGTATGAGCATATGCATGTGTGTATATATATATTATGTATGTATATATATATATATATATATATATATATATATATATATATATATATATATATACACATTCCTAAATACAAAATTATAGTCTATTCAGTCTACGTAATGTTACTTGTATGTATGTTTTCAAGACTAACCAGAATTTGAAAGAAAAAAGGAGAGGCATATGGGAGGGTTTGGAGAGAAGAAAGGGGAAAATCATGTAATTATATTATAATCTCATACCTAGTCTCTATTGTGAAAATTACTAAGCAGAAACATTATGATTGTATAATATATTCACTAAGGGAACCTCTGTGATGGGCATATTTCCATTAAACACAAACTTAGTATTCAATTAACATATGATGACTACTTACATAACTTTAAACACCAGCTGAGAAAGTTGATCACACACTGAACATATTTTAAATAATCCAACAGTAGCTTGATATATAGATCCTGTACTCTATCTCATCATATAAATCTCACAGTGAGAATCAAACATTGGGTGAAAAGAAGATTAAGTAAAACTAACGAGGCTATAAAAATAAAGAATATACTTAATGTTACATACATAAGAAAAATATAACGTATTTAAAAAAAACATATTATTCACTCCCACTATACTAAATCTAAGTCTGAGCCATGTCAGCTGTAAACTTTAAAGGTCTCCTTGCCTGTTCTGTGCCTGAGGCTTTTCATGTCAAACAGAAATAGTAGCACCCAAATGACAGGAGTTACTCTGGGATCAATAATATAGGCAAAGGGCTTTAGCATAGTATGTGAGACTTAAGTCCAATAAACGAGGATATAATTACTTTTATTATGCTTTAAAATTTTAAGTTGCTGTTTTTACTTTATGCAAAACTATTTGGCATAATGATATGCACTGGCCTTTCCCAAAAAAATATGTAGTAAATTGTAGGATAAGCCTTCTCAAATCGAGTAGTAAAGAAACTGGATGTAATTAAATGAACCGGATAAATCAGAGTGCTTTGTATACCAAAGTCTCCTTTGGCAACCGAGAGTCCAGGGGACTTAAACATCTCACATCCTGAAAAAATAAAAAACCCGAAACCAACAGTGGATATTATGTGGGCAATGACAGAGTATTTTTGTATGAAAAATATGTTAATTATGAGATACAAGTTTTTCTGCTCACCAACAAGGCATGTATTTGAGTGACTCATACTCTTGTACCAACAATTCAAGCATATCTTAGTCTTAAAAATGTGACCACTCTGAGGTGCAGTGGCATTTTAGAAGCCACTATCTCTTCACCTGGATGTATACAAATGTAGACACAGGCACCTCAAAGAATCATTAATTCTCTACTTTGAATCAATAAATTGGCTGATAATTACTTCACTGTCTATCAGAAAGTGAAATATTTAGAAAGAAAAATGGAAAGAATAGATAAAGTATAACACAAATTGCCGGCTTCAAGTTAAATTTTAATTTCACCTCCTTTAACCTATGTTAGCAGCACTTCTTAAAACAAGGAAGATCCTAGTGGTTCACAACAATGGCCCTGCTGAAAAAGGCCAGTTATTGTCTTGGAATAGTTGCATGGCCTATTCTAAAAAGCAATCTACCCAACTATTGCCTAATAATTCTTGACAGGGGCTCATTATATACTATGTCATTTCAATAATCGAGGGGCCAGCCTGCCTTCTTAGCCTGTGTCTAAGGACTTGTGGCATGACCCATCATCTCAGTGACCTAAAGGCTAGTCTTCCTTCCTAGTCTACGTTCTGCATCTCACATTAAGACATTCAAGTTTAGACAATTTTCAGCATTTTGGAACACACTGTAAACTAAATATTTATACTTAAATATTACATGTAGTTCACACAGAACTGTGGGGCATTACAAAGATTCTTATTTAAATTTTGGTAAAAGTTATTAAGCTCCATTATGGCTAACTAAAAATTCCCATGTGTATATAAAAGCATTTTATCTATTGACAATCCTTTTTGAGTTATTTTTATCTAAATTTTATGATGTACATACATGTAAATACTTTAAAATGCAAAGAATGAATACTGGTTTACACAATGAAACATTTTTATTTCTTTAGAGAAACATCTCATCTATTCTAACTAGACTTCTAAATATTGATTATACAGTCATGTTCCTTTCTGCTAAAAAAGGGGGAGACCTAAGCTATGAAAATGAGTATTTTTAAGTAAAAAGCATTTATAGAATTCATTATAGATGTTCTTAAGATTTAAAAATAGAGGTGAAAAAAAATAAAAAATAAAAAAGCCCCAACTGCAGGGAATTTGTTTATTGAGCAAGAAAGTTAACACTTCTAAATAAGGTTTGAATTTTCTTTGTGCTGTCAGTGGACATAATGGAAAATATTGCACAGAACTCAAACATGGAAATAATAATTAACAAAAATATCTAAGCAACAAGTAACTGCTTTACATTTTAAAAATTAATCCAAACAAAATAATTTGAAATGCTTCTCTGATTTGGAAGTCTTAAAATGTTATCTCATGTTTTATTTGATGTTTTTCTTTTTTCTTGTCTTTTCTTTTTTTTTCTTTTTTTTTTTTTTTTTTTTACAAATTGACACTGTACAAAGAGTTCAAATGGACAGCAAAACTACTGCCTTAAACTGTTGGCTTTAAGTAACAGAGGTATAACTGGAATCCATACCAGTACATTCTCAAGTGGCAACAGAATAATCACAGCTTTTCTACCGTCAGGAACCTGCTCTGGCTCCCCTTGTCAGAAGGCAGCTGTCTGGAAAGCCTCTACAAGTGCCACAATGTCCTATGAAGGCGATAAATGCTGGCATGCTCACTGCCCTGATTACCACTGTAACACTGGGCTAAACAGAAAATGAAAACTCAGTCAACAGTAGTTAGCTCTGGACCTAGACAATTTGAAATGGTGATAACTATTCTGTCAGGTTCTCAGAAGAAAAACAGTTCCCCAAATTAGGCCAAAATCCTACAAAGAGGAAAAAAATGCTATGATTGAACTGAACATTACAGTTTACATGTTTCCTAGAAGGCTGTGGACTACATATAACTTAGAATGTATCCTTACAGTGTAAGTTAACAGGGTTTACAGAGCAACAGCCTTTCTAAATTTTTGTTTGATGTTTAAAATTTTGTGAGTGATTTATTATGTTGCCGTATTAAGCCAATTCAATTAATGATATCCAAGGAAGAATAACTTCAGAAATGCCTTGAAAATGGACAATGAAACAATCTACAGATCTGAAAGCAGGCTTTTGGTGCAAGCTTGCCTCCAAACTTAGAATATATACTATTTATTATCTAAAATTCTCAATTCCTCTTAAAATAGAAGACTACACGTTTAGCCATTCCCATCTGATCCAATGTGAGTCTCAAGGGACTGACTGCATGTTGCTAAACATGTTGCTATTTCCTGTATATACTGCTACACTATACATCACTATTTTACTCCCTTAGAGTATTAAAATAACAAACATGGTCCTTAAAAGTTTTCCACCTTAAGTTAAATATAAAATAAGGTAGTTTCATTAATTTCTTGCTAATTAATTGGCCTAAAATCTATTTATCAAATAAAAAATAGTAAACTTTAAGTTTTACCCAGAAAGCAGATACATCCTGATCCATTCCTAATGTCTACTTAAAACGCTTCATCGTGTTAGTTTAGCTCAGAACATTTTCCGTGGACCAGCACTGTTGCTGCACCTCAGGAAAAGCATCACCACCTACAAAAACGATGCTCAACTGCGATCCTCCTCAGATGTATGAAGGTCTTTAGGAAAACCTAATAGTTTCGTCAAAAATCACCAGTGCTGAAAATTTCACTGAAAAACTGATAAATAACAATATAGTTTTACTGCACTTCACCTATTTTTAATGCAAAACAGAAGATAAAATTTCCAGATTGAATATGTTAAAGACCAAAAACCAGAACACTGGTGAAATTTCATTTATCTTCTGACACGAACATTTCTCAGGATTATAACAGTCACATGTAGGTTTATAGTATTTGAAATTTATAAATTAAAGTATGGAATTCAATCAAAAGATAAAAAGCAAAATATTGCTAATGGTGTCCAAATTTCAAATAAAATTCCTGGGTAAGTATGGCTGCTGTTTTCTTCCAGTCGTTTTTTTTCCCATAAAATATTGGCTGTGTCCTAGGAAATCTCCTGTGCTTTCTATCATTTGAGGCCTTCGGAAAAACAACGCATTTCCTCTGTAAATTCCACTCAGCTGAAGTGTCGGGCTAGGCGGGCGGATCTATAGTCAGCACGAAGTTGAACGAAGGAATGAAGTATGTTCTTGTCCAGATTGGCAAGTTGTTCTCCTGAGCAGACTTGCTTTAAATTATCTGGAGCAACGACCAGGAGATTGCAAAGTGCATGCAGAGTGTCAAAAAGATGTAATACCATCGGAATCTGAATTGAGAGAGGGAAGCAAAAGCATTGAACCAGAAGTTTGTTTCCTAGCATGTTTTGCAAATTCTTCTCACACACCACTAATCAAATTACTAATAGTAGTATGGGGGAAGTTCTAAATGTTAAGACTTTTTTTAAGCTTCCGAAGAGCTAAAACTCAAAAGTTTCCATAGTTAAAATTCTTAATAATCTTTGAAAAAATATTATTCAATTTTCTCAATAATCTGTAATTTGGTACACTAGAACTAATTATCATTAGAATAATATCTTTTAAAATTATTTAAAAATTAAGGAAACTGATCTCAGAGAAACACACATGAAGAATATTATTTTCCTAATGTGTGACACAAATATTAGTCATTATGGATGTTAGAAGGACCATCTTTTAACCTTATCTAAAATAAGACCCCAAGGGGGAAAATGATCATACTGAAATATAACTGGAATAACATGCCTTCAGGTAGGCTATATTAGAGCTCTTTCCTTATGTTGCCAATGAAGTCACACACTTCTTAACAAGTCAGAATAGGCTTTTAATGGTATTGTTTCTGTTCCTGATCTCACTTGCAAGCTTGATATTTGTTTATACGTACCTTGAAGTCTTTGGCACATTTTCTATATTCAGCTACATCGCAAATTGCTAGCATGCCACCCATACAACTATAAGAATATTGTTGAAGATGCTCATAAACAAGCCGATGAAAACGCACTCCAAGTTCCATTAGAACTGTGTCCACATTCTTCCCATCCATGGAATTTTTAATCTTTTCAACTTGTTTTCTTACATAAACACAGACCTTTACACATGCCTGTAAAAGTTTTTTTAAAATATTTATTATACAGATATGTATATCGGCTTAAGAGAAAAAACTTACATTACAACTAGGCCCACTAATGAGTATTAAGTATTAAGAAAGAAGATAACATATTAGCAAACTGATTAGTTCCACTCACATTAGTATACTGAATCAAAACATTGTTTTCATCTTCTGGCTTAAAATCTGTTTTCTTTTGTTCTGCAGCCAAGATATGCTTCATCTGTCCAATCATACAATTTAATGTCCTGAAGATTGAGAAGACAATATACATGACGCATTTGACTTACTCAGTTTTACCTTTGCATTATACTGAATTACGTTAAATAACCTAATTTCTTAGCATCACAAAACTATTTTGGTATTGACAAACCAGATTTTAAAAAAGTCATTCTGTAACTTGCTATCAAAGAGCTCCTTGTTTTATCCCCTTTCTCCCCTGAGAAGACATTAGGAACCTAGGACTAACCATCTACTCCACAACTAAGGAGCTCCCGAGGCAAAGCCATGCACAGAGCCTATCTTGGAAGGATAAAAAGGCTGGGAAAAAATGGCTATGGCAGCAGGCACATTGAGGCCCATAGTCAAGGTCAACTAGGAAGATGGTACTAAAATTCCAGCTGAGAAATAAAGCCAGCAATAATAACAAACTTATGTGATATTTTTCAACAGTGAGTAATCACTCAGCTTATGAGAATAAAAAGACTACACTAACTTAAAGTTTAAAGACAGCAAGACAGAATGGTCAAAATATAAGTTTTATGTTAAATTCAAGAGATAGGCCACATAATTAAGCATAACAATAATGAGGTCAAGTAACAAAATGACAACAGACATAAGAAGGTAAGATATAGCAAATACTAGAAAATTGGGAGCTGTACTAATTTTCATTCAATATATGAACACCATCATCTCAAAACAGAAACCTCAGAAGTAATTATCTTGGGTAAAGATTACACAAAGTTCCAAAATTCACTTAACAGAGTGACATTTAAAAAACGTTTACATACTTTTTTCTACATATTTCATAGATAAGCCCCTAAATGGACTATGAAAATAAACCCTGCACACCGTTGTTCTTCAGCAGTACTGAGGATAGAACCCAGGGCTTCCACACGCTAAGCAATAACTCTAGCCCTGGACTATATCCCAGACCCAAACCTCAGTTTTTAAAGGAACTTGTAGCTTGTACACATGTGATGCAGAGCAGTAGGGCTTAACAGAGATTTCTAATGAAATTTTATTTGAAAGTATATCTAAACATACTGACTTTCAGGAAAAACAAAAAACACCTTGAAAGTTTAATAAAAATAATATACTCCTAAAGATGAGAACAATGTGTTGAGCTTTACAGCAAGAGAATAAAAAGAGCTTTCTTTTCTAAAAACTTGGTTCACAATGATATGCAAATACACTTCTACAATTTTTAGAAATGAAGGAGAAAAAAGACAGAAAACAATTAACTTGCCTGTCAATGCCAGTATCCAACTTCATCTCCATCTGCTCAATTATCTCTTTTTTCTTCTGGAGGCATTCAGATAACTTAGGAGAGGAGCTAGTATTTAATAAAGAGGAAAAATTCCCATTAGTAGCCTGCTTTCCAAGTGTCTGCTCTGTGCATTGCGTATACAGATCTCTACTAATACATTCAAACACCCATTATTTTCATTTGCTCACAATCATTAGTTAGAAAACAAATCATTACTTGCAATTAATTACTTGCATTAATATATCCAATTCATTCACACCAGAAAAATCAACCCAGTAAAAACAAAGAAGAGACAGACTTGTTATTCTGATCTCTGAGATAGCACTTAATCATACAGCTCTGAATTCGAAGCTAGTTTCTTCTGTATCTAAATATCTGATGTAATAGTAAGAAGAGTCACAGGTATCACCAAACTCTTATAAATATAATACATTCTACTAATAAAAATGTGGACTGTAGTAAATAAACCCAGTTACATTTAACTTTGAAAAAAAAATATGCAAAACCAAATAATCATGGTTGCCTTCTGAATACTATTAAAATGTTAAAATACTCAAAATATTAAGAAATAAACAACACTAAGACTCCTTTGAATTCTCTGTTATGTAGCATAACAGCTCTTTAAAAAGTAAATTAATAAGAAAACTTCCTAAGCTGGACTTAGTGGCTAATGTCTGTAATACCTGCTTGAGTTACACAGAAAAACAGCAAATTTCCTTTCAAAGTCTGATTCAGGAATCACAAGTGATCTCTGAGCTTGTTTCTCGTCTACGCATCACATAACACTGTTTATAAAATCTATCGAACTTTGCCATTTACCTTAACACTTCCTCCATAGATAACGATGCTAAAGAAACATCTTTGTGAAACATGTTCATACACACACACACACACACACACACACACACACACACACACACACACACGCACACACTTTTCAAAAGCCTTAAAAGTCTATATAAATTTATATTAAGATATGAACCAAATCCTAATGCTTTATCAAAATTTGCTCATTCATGTTTTCTGTGCATCTTTATAACAAGTCTATCGTTTCTATTGGTGTGCATGCGTGGTACATGAGAGTGAGCCCAGGACCTTACAGGTACCAAAACAAGCTCTGTCACTGAGCTACATCTTTAACTGTTTTTAGGGGACTGGAGAAATGGCTCAGAGGTTAAGAGTGCTGGTTGCTCTTCCAAAGGTCTTGAATTCAATTCCCAGCAACCACATGGTGCCCTACTCTGGCATGCAGGCATACATGCAGGCAAAACACTGTATACACAATAAATAAATAAAGCTTTAAAAAAGTTTTTAATTTTATTTTTGAGATTAGAACATAATTACATCATTTCTCCATTCCCTCTCTTCCATGAAAATCCTTCTATATACCTATCTTAGCCTTAGGTCTTAAAAACTAAAACAAAAAAGAAGCAAACAAACAAACAAAAAAGCCTTTTGAGATAGGTTCTTGGTTGTCCGAGTGGATTTTGAAATCATTATGCTGACTACACTGACTCAAACTTGAGATCCTCCTGCCTCAGCGTTCTAAGCAGGTAAGATTTCAGGTGTATATTGCCATGCCTAGTACCTGTTCTGTTTGCTAAAGGATGTAAATTGCTGAGCTGCACTAAGCTGGAAGGCCCTTTTCACATTAGATTTCAGTTTTTGGTTCATGATAGCTAAAACTTTTCAAATATATCAAAATCAACAGCACAGTGGGAAGAGAAAACGAGAATTCAAAAAGAAAGACTGATTTCAAACCTCCTGTCCTGTTTGATGTTTTCAGGAACATGTATTATTTTTAAAATATAAAATATAATACTCATTGAAATACTAATGAAAATATGACAATGCAACTAACCTTATTAGTGGCATAAGGTGATCATTAAACTGTTTGTCAAAAAGGTGAAAAATAGTATTGGCCTGTTGTACAACATCCAAAAAATAGAGATTTGCATTCCTAGAATCTGATGATGGAATTCCTAAAATTGGAAGGTACAGATAAGTGAGAACCAACCTTGAAAAAAACTGAGAAAAAGAAAAAGAATGGCTTCATATATACCACATGAATAAAAGTAACTGTCACATAGTAAATCAGCAACGATTCTATAGGGATTTTGCTAAACAGTTTAACAAATTTCATCCAAACCCATCTTATACCCCAAAGTTAATCATCTTCATGATTTGTTTAGATAAAAGGGAAAATGCATCAATTAGCAAAGTGCCTGGGCTCTACCTTATCCCTCTTTCCCCAGCCTCTGACCAGGTCCCCTGAATACACTGGAACCACCTTCCGTATAAGCAGGTCCTCCTCCCTCTCACAGACACCATCCTGTGCCTTGTTGTCTTCTAGCAGCGTTCACCCTCCACCTTACACAGACTTCTGTCTATTACACGCTGTGATCATCACGTTTTCTACTCTTTCCTCAAAAATATTCAAAATCTCAAGACCTCCGAAACGTGTTTCCTCAACCTCGCCTAATACTCTGTCTGTGTGGTAATCAACCACATTCTGACACCAAAAGATGGAACCGAAACCCTCTCTGAACCTGCTTCCTCCTTTCATAAAGACTAACTCATGGGCTCACGGTTCCTTGCTCTTTTTAGTTCTAGATGTTTCTATACAAAATTAAGAGTAAACTACGAAAAACATCCACAACTAATGATAATATCTTTATAGGACAATTTTTAGTTTTACAAATGGAAAGATGTTGTTTTGTATAAAAGACACAATCAGTTGATAGGAAACTGAAAGGTGCTAACACAAACATACAATAAAAAAACTGAAGCACATGTAGAAAATACTAATCATCATAAAATATGGAAATTAAGATAGTAATAGTGGATGTATTTAACCAATAAAATATAAATTTTTAAAAACTACTAACATATCTAAAAATCTATATATACATACAGTCCAGATGCAGCATAAATTGTTCAGAATAATCCCATTAAGGAAAAGGTACATTAAAATAAAGGTCTGTGTAATGAAAATTATTTTAAAATATATATGTGTGTGTGTTTTGACTGGGGACTTTACCTAAAGGAAAAAAAAAAAAAAAAAACCCAGTCAAGAGAAAGCTCTACAGTGTACTCCAGCATGTCTTATCACAGCAGAATTTTATGTGATCATTAGGAACAATGACCACGAACACTAAATAATTACACTGAACATGCTCACGAATACGAGGAATATTCCCAGGCCAAATGAAAGTTTCCTAAATTTTCCTACTTCAGAATACTATTATATTAGATAAACAACAAAATCTTCATACCAGATTTAAATTTACATTAGTCTTTGTTATCTCTTTTAATGAACAGTTAAAGTGTGTGTGTGTGTGTGTGTGTGTGTGTGTGTGTGTGTGTGTGTGTG
>OU015746.1:124794039-124834570 GCA_907169655.1 Acomys percivali
TTATAGCATAGACTCCTCTGCCAATATATTGTGCTTAGGTATTTAGTCTATAGTCTTTCTCTACTGGATGTAAACTAGATGTAAATATGAGAGAATTATGCCTATGTTTAGTTTCCAGCATCTTGCACATCCTATTATCACAGAAGCTCAAAATACATTGTATTGAACTGAATTCATCACATAGAAGTTATAGATAAAACAGCATTATGAATATTGTTCAACCAGGCAGAACTAAAGGAGTTAAACAAAAAGTATAACAGAAGTCCACTTACCAGCAAGGCCCGTTTCTAAAGCATAATCAATATGCTCAATACATAAAAATTCCACAAGAATGGTAAAAATTCTAAAGGCATTCCTTGGTAAATCAGAAGGATCAGAAAGCTTTAAAAATAAGCAAAAGCAGTATTACTCTTCAAGTCTACATTACAAAATAGCCAACTTTTAATAAAGCAGACTTTTTTACAGAGCATTATTTCAGTTAAAAATGTCACTATACGCATCTCACTGTCCACACAACAGTCATGATGCTCTGGGATGGCTTGTGGTTCTCCTGACTTAGAGCAGATTGTAATCCGTGAGCTAGATCCAATTACATGCATATGTATATCTGCTACTATGTGAGATGCATTTTGAATTGTGGGGATCCCAGCCAAAGAAATTTGAGAGCCTCTAACTTAAACAAGGCTGTTCTAATGAAACTCAAAAGAACAACAAAAAGATTCTTGTGGAATAAGGATAGGAAATCAATTAATATACATAGTAAAATATAATAAGATCAAATTTTAACTCATCACTGTTAGATCAGTATTTCTCCATAATCTTACGGTTGAAATAAAATAGAAAAATTGCAGTATTTGTAACAGAACTTGATTTATAGTAAGCTCACAATTTTCACTTTGATGTTGCTATGGCTAGACTATTTAAAGAACTGTTACTAGTTACGTTGAGAAAAATGAATTCTTTAAAAGGAAATTATTCTCAACTTCTTTCAAATGCTTTCAATATTATTTATAAATTGTTTTCTGCCTTTGTCAAAACTTACAATATCCATCCATATGACTTTCAGGATAGTACTGCAGATGTGAATCCCTTATCCAAAAAACTTGGGCCTAGAACTGTTTGAGATTTTGAAATATTTGCAAATATATAATGAGATACCTTGGGAGACTCGAGTTTAATCATAACATTCATTTATATTTTATGAATACCTTATACAAATACCCTAAGGATAATTTAATACTCAAGTAGAACTTTCTAATGTGCACCATATTAGTGATCAAGACTTTTATGTTTTGGAGCAAGAAAGATTCTGAACTTTTAAATTAACGACACTCAATGCTAATGTAATAATATAAGCCTGATGTTTAAGCTGAGTTTATAAAGAATCCCATTCAGCACCTTAAAAACTCAGTGATCATTTGGTACATGACTTCTTAACCTCTACTCCAACTTTTAATTCTTATCAATCTCTCTACTTCTTTTCTTTTGTTTCTGATGCTCAACAGGTACCCCTACATTCATGAGTCATAAAAACCAAGTCTAAGTTCTAACCTTTTTCCTGCCTATATCTCCAAGTCCATTCATAAAATATAGAAGAGATAAACAGAAAAATGATTAAAAAGTAGAAGACAACAACAAATAAGACCTGACATTCACAGGCTACCTTAGTCAACAATGTAAAGATATATTTTCTCTCATTTATATAGAAAACCTTCATCATTATGGGCTGTATCTTGTAGTAAAAAAGGGTTGACACTATGATGCAAACTTTGTCCACTGACTACAATGGAGTAAGATCTAAAATCATTAACAGAAAGGCATCTAGTATGTCTCCAAACGCTTGGAAACCAAATAATACAATTTCTCAATCATATTAGGACCAGAAAAAAAAAATCAAAGAGAAATTTAAAATGAATTAAAATAAAACATATTTAAAAATTTAGTTTTCAACTAATGCAGTACTTGAGAGAGAAATGTAGCTACATACACACACTGGAAAAGGTCAGCCAATTCAGCCTTTACCTAAAAACCAAACCAAGACAAAAGCAACCAGGAGAGGGGTAAGTAACACCTAAGCAAGTTGAAGGAAGAAAACAATAAAGAACAGAAACCAGAGAAATCTAAGTTGGGGGGAGTTAATAAAAACAAAAAGTGGTTCTTGGGGGAAAATCAGTAAAAATAATACACTTTTACCAAGAAAAAACTGTGAAACAAATTACTGATATTGGGAATAAGATAGATAATTATTACTACAGTTTCCACAAAAACTGGTAAGACATTAAGAAAGTGTCACAACTTCATTTCAATAAATACAATTTCTGTGAAATATAAAAAAGTTTTTAAAAGATACAAACTAGGTGGACATAGTGGCACACACCTTTAATCCCAGCACTTAAGGAGGCAGAGGATTTCTGTGAGTTGAAATCAAAGTGGTCTGCACAGTGAGACCCTACCTCAAAAGCAAGCGAGCAAGCAAATAAACAAAGATACAAACTGCCAGCTCACTTACAATTAAATTGCCCGAATATTTCTGTATTTTATAAATAAGCTGAATTTTTACTTTAAAATTCTTACAAAGAAACCTCAAGTAATTTCCCTGGTGAGTTATAGCAAACATTGAAGACAGACAGCCCATTACCTAAACCCACAAACAATTAAAAGGGAAGGCAGAAGGACTTTGCATATCATCCTATGGGTACAGCATTACTTTCACTATTAAAACATGACAAAGACATTCTAAGGACAGCATCCTTCATTAACACTGATACAAATTCTTAACAAAATCTAGCACACATGGGCCAGCAAGACTGCTCACAGAGTTGAGTAAGCTTGCTGCCAAGTCTGATAATGTGAATTCAATTCCTGGGACCTATGTTGAAGACAGAATCGATTTCCTAAGTTTTCCTCTAACATCCAAAATGTGTGCCCACACACAATAAATAAGTATCAGGAATTGTTTTTAAAAGTTGGTTTGTTGTTGTTGTTTTTAATTTAGCAAACCTACCCAGCAATGTAAAAATAGGACAATAAGAAAATGGCAAGTGATGACGAACTGGGGCTTATTAAAAGAATGCAAGGCTAACATCTAAAATAGCTGTTAACATGATCCTCCCAAAAGAATAAAAAGAAAACGTGTAACAAAATCTAACACCAAATCTTTTGTTTTATTTCATTGCTTTATTTATTTGTGTGATATAGTGTTTCCCGTGGCCCAGGCTGGCTTTAGTCAAACTGATGTGGCCACAGATGACCTTGAACTCAAGATCTCCCACATCCACTTCGCAAGTACTAGGATCAAATAATATCTAAACTTAATAGTACGCTTTAATAAACAAGTATAAAAGACTTTCCTCAAACTAAAATAAAAGACAGTATCCATAAAAAAACCCTATAGACATCATCATACTTAGTGATCGAAGACTAAATGCTGTACTCTAAAGTCAGGTGAAAAGGGTTTGTTCTCTTCTCTGTTCTTTCTGTTCCACTCTGTACCAGAAGTCTAGCCAGAGCAACAAGACAGACAGACACACACACAGACAGACAGACACACACACACAAACTACACACACATACACACAGCATCTACATTGGAAAGGAGTAAAACTGTCTTTATGGTGAAATGACATGGTAGTCTCTACAGAAGATCTAATAAATTCTATAGAAAGATTATTAGAGTATCACACTTAGGTTGTATGATGTAAAGGCCAACTAGATTCTACATGCCAAGTTAAATAAAACTTTCTTCCATATTAAACATAAGCTTAAAAAATACTTTAAATTTTTTGGGTTTGTTGAGACAGGTTCTCACTTTGTAGCCCACACTACCTTGAACTCACAATGTAGCTTGATTGGCCTTGAACTCATACAATCTTGCCTCAGTCTCCCTTGGGAGATTATAGGGGACTATAGGCCTGGCAAATTGAAAATACTTTTATATTATAATAAAAGTATGTCAATTATTTCCAAATAAAATTATATTCATTATCATTCTAACCAAAACCAGACTTCTCTCCTAGAAACCGATAAGCTGTTAGACTTACATTAAATATGAAACGGCCCATATAGAAATGTCAGAGGACTTAAATTACCTGACTCAAGGCCTACTAAGTTATAACAGTTAAAACCACATGATATTAGCATGAAAATAAACAGGACAGTACAGAGACTAGAAATAAAGCATAAATAGTCAACTGATTTTTGATCAAAGTTGAAAGTATTTGTTGGAGAAAGAAGTCTTCAGTAAATGACGGCAAAACAAATGGAAACCTAATTGTAAAAATTATAAACTTCAAAACATATATGAGATTCCTAAATAAAATCAGAGCTTACATAAGCTTAATGAGCAAAACTACAAATTATAAAACTACTACTAAAAATCTAAATTGCAATTCCTGTAATTCTTAGCCCAATAAAGCTTTATCTGCAATGCAAAAAACAAAAACTAAAATCCTCAACAGAAAACTGTTAAAATTCATCTTATCAAAGTTAAGAACTTTTATACTGAAATAGTAAATAGAGAAAGCTAAAATTAAGGAGACAAGCCAGCCACAGCCTAAAAGGAAAACTGCACAAAGATATGAATAAAACACTTCATTAAAGATGACCAGATGACAAATACATAGTAAGACCCCTGTGTCATGCCATCAAAACATCAAGAAAATGTGAAGCTAAAAGCTTACGCTAGCACTGCATACTCTAGCTGTTTCTTAAAAAGAAACATCCTGTGACTCTTTCACATCATTGCTAAGTATTTCTGAGGTTAATTCATGCTGATTTGTGTAATTTTAGATGACATTTAAATTGGTATAGTTTTCTAGTGTATGAGCAATGCCATCATTTTTAACTTCTCTTTTTCACTGTGCGTACTTCTTGTTTTTTTCCATAATAAAGAATGCTGTAATGACATCAGAGTACCACACGCAAATAAGAATTTAAAAAAAAAAGGACAAATTATTCTTCATGTAACTATAGCAATTTTCCCTTCTCCCCGCCCCCTGCCCCCCCCTCGTCTGTCTCTCTCTCTCTCTCATTATTGAGTATTGAGCCTAGAGCCTCAAATGCTAGGCAAACACAGAGCTGCAGTCCCAGCCCTCACTGTAATAATTTTCAAAGTCATTGGTAGTAAATGAAAATTCCCTTTACCTCACTTTGTTACCAACACATGACATTATAATTCTTAATTTATGCCAACTTAGATGATATTCTATTATAGGTAATTTATATTTTAAGATATATATGTATATTCTTTGTATATTAATTGACATTCAAAATGCATAAATAATATATACATACAAATACTAAGTTTTCTTTGGCTCTTAATTCCAGTATTTAAGAGCTATGGTTCTCCACCATAAAACTGTAACATCTCACTGGGTCTTTATGGTGATTATTGAGTTATTTGAAGTGTTTAGATTAGTCAGCAGTGGGCAAAGCCTCACTGCTACTGCCCAAAATGGAGCCTCTGGATTGGCTAAGCAGAAACCTGCAACACGACAGGCTTGTACTCAGGCCCACACCACTACCAGCTGCAGCTTGGTCCTTGAGTAAACCTCTAGGACACTGACCATCTGCTAAATCCTTCAGCTACAGTCTCAGGTACAGGTCAGCTCAGGATCAGTCATGGCAACCAATGGATTGTTTTTGGCATGCCACTCCGGAGCTCAACAACATACACAATGTGTACAAAGACTTCATCTGCTAAAAGGAGGCCAGGAACCTAAGCACACATGCTGTCCTTGGAACTGAATGACAGGCCTACCATGGTAAGAGGTAACTGAGATAGAACTCAACAGGCTCTCTCCTGAGTCCAGTGCCCACAGATGGAGTGTTTGTATCTGCCCTAGCACAAGTGGAAACTACAGTCTGGATGGGCCAGATATTTGAACCTCCAGACCCGCAGAGATCTCAAGCTACAAACACCATAGCACTGGGGCAGACCACAACAGTGGGCCTTTGTCCTATCCCTGTGCTGCACTCATTTTAATAGGCTATGAGCTCTGAGTAAGACCAAGTGCTATGATTGCTGTGACAGCAAAGACATATAACTTAATTTGGAGAAAGAAGACAATGATGAATGCAGGTTAATTCTTTGGAGGTGCAGGGCTGGGGGTGCCAGGCAGGAACTCTGCAGTGCTGAACACAGACTGTAGAAAAGGCTTTTGGTTCTACACTGGCTCAGTAAAAAGATGCAGAAACAGCATGACCTACCTTTCTACGCAGCTCCTGCTGTCTAGGTCGTTCCTGGTGTCAGGCCAATGTCAGCTTTATAGGACGACTATGGATTTGTGACAGACTTGGGCTTGAGGCACTCTAGTAGTGAAATAACCACAGCTAGGGAACCTCAGAGTTGGGGGGGGAAACCAACCAAACAAACAAACCCCCAAAACTCTACATTTAGGGTGCCATCTAGTGCTAAACAGAGGTAGTAACCACGGTCTGAAGAGCACAGAAAGCACAGGAAAGCACTGAGAGAACTACTATTTGGGCTGCTAGGGTTCAACAAGGATGGGAATGCACAAAAAGTAGAATTTATAACTACAAAAACTCAGTATAACCAAGTTTCAAGGCTTAAATAAAAGAAGCTTCTGAAAGCAACAAGGAAACAAAAGGAACAAATAGCATGGAAGGGATCAATAGTATACACCTGTCTTTAAAGGTGAAATGTGGCTTCTTTTGTTCCCCCCCAGTATTATGTATCTGAGTCCTTTTTTCCCCCTTTAACACCATTCAGTCACTCAACTGGAGAACTGCAGAAACTTTAATGGCCAAAAGAGACTGAGATGACATACTCACATGTTGAAGGCATTGAAAAAACAAAACAACAGCCAACAACCCAACAACTAAAAACCTGGCACCCAGGAATACTATACCGAGCAAAGCTAGCTTTGACAAATGAAGAGAGTTAAGACATTTCCAGACAAACCATTTCCAAACAAATGTAAGAGAATATTTATCACTACCATATTTACCTTACAAACAAAAGAAAACAAACAAACTAAAAAAAAAGCTTAAAGGGAGTTCTCCAAACTGGACCAATGAGATGCTAAGATGTAAACACCTTGAAGGTATAGATCTCTTTGATAAGAATGGACAACACAATGAATTCAGGAAGTCTCAATACTATAAACATAGTACACAAAACATAACATTTTTATAAAATCTAAAAAACAAAAGCAGTAATAAGTACACTAAAAGTGAAGTGGGACATTAAGAAATTCAAAATGTGGACAGAAAGGAGTGTAACAGAAAGGTTTTTTTAAATTATTCCTTTTTTTTTTTTTTGCCCCTATCTTTACAAGCAATAGTTAAGTTGCTATCAGTTTAAAATAGCTTATTATAATTTTAAAAAATGTTTAACATCATAACTAAAAAACATAGACCTATTAATAGACACACCAAAATAATAAAGCATCAATATACACTAGTAGATAAAATCACTTAACCACTAAGAAAAACTCTAAGAGGGAATGGAAAAAAGGCAATGGAAAGACCCTACCAATCAATGATTATGCTAAATGTAGTGACATAGTGAGTTCCAGGCCAACCAGGGCTACAGAGTGAGACCATTTCACAACAAAGAAAAACAAACATTTCTACATAAGTAAATCAAGAGATGAAAAAGTATACATTATAATGAGTGCTATAAAAAGACAAAGGACTACAGATTATTATAAATAAAAATACAGCAGCAAATTTGATAATTAGAAGAATTGGGTAAATTCCAGGACATATAGATTATCATGAAGAACCAGCCTAAACAAATCAAGAGTGAGTAACAAGCAGGTGTTAACAGTGGTGTGACTGGTATAGAAACAGCCAACTAGGTTCTAATGGAATCTGAAGGTTGTTCCACATGAGTGAGCTCATGCCTGGTACTGTGAACTTGGTCAAAGCCCCATAGCCAGGAAGGTCATAGACCCTAGCAGTGAACCTACTGCTCTGTCTGGCTAAACAGACATGTTACAAACTATTTTCTAAACAGTTACATTCATATACATAGACTAGTGTTGCCCTAGCTTGATCACAGGAAGTTTCTTTTTGATCTGACAACATTAGCACAAATTAGAAAAAGATCATCTGTTCACTCAATGTGCAACAGAATGTTGCTACCCACTACCTACCTATAATCATAGATACAAATTAACTCAAAGTAGATTAAAGCCTTAAATGTAATCCCTAAAATTATGGAACTACAAAACTGAAAATATTTTATGACAGTGGAATGAAAGGATAAAAGCTTCTTGAATAAGAACCCAAAAGCAAAGGAAACAAAAGTAAAAGCAGACAAGATTACATTCAACAATCAAGCTTCTACACAGCAAAGGAAACAGCCAAGTATGAAAAACAACTTACAGAATAAGGAGAAAATATCTGCAATTATACAATCTAATAATTATAGGTTCATACGGAGAACATGTAAGGAACTCAACACAATGAAAACATGATCGTTATCATTAATTACCAAAAATACCAAACAAAACCACAGCAAGGTATCGTTTTACTTTAGTTAGGAAGGCAAAAACATAATAGGTGACATATGCTGGTGAGGATATGGAGAAAAGAATTCTTCTACACTGCTGGTGGGAATGTAAATAGCCATTATGAAAAATGGTATAAAGGTTCCTCAAAAAGTTAAAAAGCATTAAACCCAGTAGTCCTCCCTACTGGGTATACAAAAAAAAAAAAAAGAAAGAAAGAAAAGAAAGAAAGAAATCTGCTTGTTGAAGAGGAACCTGCATTCCAATGTTTATTGCAACAATATTCACAACAGCCAAAACCAGAATCAATTTAAGTATCCATTAAATGATAAAGAAAATATGGTATATGCAAACACAAAGGAATACTTTTCAGCTATAAAAAGACATGAAAATCATGTTGTCTGCACAATGGGGATGGAACCGAAAGACATGCTAAGTGAGCTAAGCCAGGCTCAGAACAATGAATGCTGTATGTATGACCTTGCTCCTACGCTGAATTTCACAGGAGAGTACTATATGGTCCACAGCAGCTGAGAGAGAGGGAGGAGGTAGAGAGCAATGAGGAAAGGCTGGTGAATAGTACTGTTAAATTAGGAAAGAGAAATAATTTAAGTGTTTTTCTACACCAGTGGAAATGGTAACAAATTAACATACATTTAAATGCTAGATTTTGGATGTTTTTAACACAAAGAAATGATGAATGTTTGAGGATACATATGGTCATCCTGATTTGAATATTACTCAATGTACACTTTTATCAGAACTTCATATAGTATCTATAAGTACATGCACTTTGTATAAACTATGCCAATTAAAAGTTAATATTAAAAACTTGGTCATAATTAGAAAGTACATTTATCTTTCTATAAATGAGGCAAAACTTGAAATATACAACTGTTTCTTTAAAAAGTAATTATTATTCTTACCCTATGACATCTTTCAAAGGCTTGTTTTGTTTCTTGTAAAAGATTAACTACCACTTCTTGAGACAGGAAAGTTTCCCCATGCGTATCAATACTTGGCCCCAGTGGTAAGTTGGTACGTTGTCTAATCCTTTCTTTCAAATCTTGAATACTAGTATGTCATAAAGACAAATGAAAAAAGAAGTTTACTATATTTAGATTGTAACTGCAAATACTCTTAAATGTAGTACATATCAACAAAAAGAAAAAAAAAACCAAAACCCCAAATGAACCAATAACTAAGAGAATGAAATTCTAATTACAAGCACTAGTTTTTAACGACTTTCATCATATAAATGCTAAATTCAGAGTTCTCATCTTTGGTGTGTATGTGCACAAGTGTGTCTAGGTGCATGTGCCTGTTTGCTCACAAAGAAGTCAGCTGAGGATTTCAGGTGTCTTACTCCATCATCCTTCACCTTATTCCTTTAAGCCACTGTCTCCCATTGCATCTGGAATGAGGCTGGCAGCCAGCAAACCCTAAGGATCCTCCTGTCTGCTCCCTCCTCCCATGATCACACTATAGGTGTGTACACAGCCACAGCTGGCATTCTATGCAGGTGCTAAGGATTTGGACTCAGGTCCTTATGATTGAATAGCAAATTCTCTTACCCACTGAACTATGTCTCCTGCCTCAAAAGTTATAGTCTTTAAAGCCATTTGGTAGCTTCAGAATTTCAACTCAAGAAGCTATTCTAAATAAAAATAACTAAAAGGGAAGAAAACTTAAAAAGAAAACATAAAAATTTTAGTACTTTTTTTAAAAACCACAACCATTTAAATATATTGCTTCACTATCTTAAACTAGATCAATTAAGTATAACTGAGCTTTTCTTAGTGACTAAAGATCCCCTGGAACATTTACTATGGAGATATCTTTTGGTTAAACCATTTTTGCTCCTAGAACATATAGCTCAGGCTATTATAAACTCATTTCTAAAGTCCTATTGTTCTTTAGAATTTTTTTTTTACATTTTAAGTATATATTTGGATTTAGCATAAAACAACTCAAGAACTTTCCTTTTAAAATTGTACTGGGTGTGTGTATGCATGCATGCAGGTGCACAAGAGGCAGAGGCAGCCTTCTCCTCCCATGGATTCTTGGAACGGAGCCTGGGTTGTCAAGGCTCACACAGGAAGCATTTTCACCAGCTGAGTCATATCATCAGCCTAAGTTTTCACTCCTTTACTAATACCATTCAGATCTTACCTTTATTTATTATAACCTCTAATGAGAGCGGCCTGGGTGTGCCAGTGTGGACCCTATGGTCTGCAAGGCACCACAGAAGCTAGTCTTCCTCCCTAGATCTGCTGGGTCCCATTTGTGATTGATCTGGGCAACTAAATGTCTCCAGCTTTACAAGTAAACTCTTTTCTTTTCATATGCAAGTTATCTCAGGCTTGAAAATGTAAACGACTTGCTCTTTTCTTGACATCTTCAATACGAATGATGAGATTCTTAGTTAATAACTTAGAATAACTTACTCTGGGAAGGAACTGAAACTACAGAATTCTTTATATGTTACTGGTTGTCCACCCGCCACCTCGACACCAAGATAGGGTTTCTCTGTGTAGCCTTGGCTGTGCTGGACTCACTTTGTAGACCTGACCTCAAACTCATAGAGAACTGCCTGCCTCTGCCTCCCCAAGTGCTGAGATTACAGGGGTGCACCACTGTGCCCAGCTCAGAATTCTTTATATTACTAATATTTTCTGTGTATTATTTTGATTAAGAAGTATTTGATTTACAAAATAATCATGTTTTTTAGGTCATTTCAGCATGTGATTCAAGATTAGGATTTGGTACATACAATATGAAGAGCTGTTCATGGAAAATCTTAATGACACTTAATATTTACTAAGTTTGCCCAAGCTCAATGTTTTCAACTTCAACCACTTAATTTTTAGAAACGTACCCTCCTGTGCCAATGGATCTCTTTTGGTGGTTTTTTGAATCATAATAGCGCTGTAGGATCATGGCACTTCTGCTTTTCAAATATCCAATCTCCACTTCAATATAGTTCTCCAGATAGGAAATGAAAATG
This sequence comes from Acomys percivali, assembly GCA_907169655.1. NCBI lineage: Eukaryota > Metazoa > Chordata > Mammalia > Rodentia > Muridae > Acomys > Acomys percivali. The sequence continues at coordinate 124,805,524 of OU015746.1, forward strand.
GATTTGATAAGCTTAGACAAGAAAGTCTGCTTATCAGTACCTAAGTTAAACTCCATCAATTTGCTGGAGAGATTGGTGGTTCTTTTCATGGAAGAGAGAGAGAGAAAGATTAATATATATTTAGATATAGCAACATTAAAAATTCTATATATTTATAAAAAAGACTTTCATGGTTTCTATCAAACCATCAATTCTTAAATGTTAGGAGACTACAGAGGCTATAGAGAATGGCTTACAAAGTTATATATGAGACAATATTACAAATAACATAGAATATTATAAGTAACATAGTTTTGAAAATTGTCATTAAGTGATAGAGATGACCTAGGAAAAAAGGCTGTAAAGCGATGACCAACATAGAAAGGACAAGAATGGGGAGCAGCCTAAAGCATGCTCTAACGCCTCCATCCACACAGAACCCAAATGTACGAAGATGTCTAGTGACTGCTCATTTCTGCCTTTGTCTGTCAACAGACCTCTACGTTTTTAATTCACACTGTTGAAGAGAGTGCTGCTGCTATTACTAAGATGAACTTTCATCCAAAACAAAGGGACTGCAGATAAATGTAACTGTTCTAATTCTTGTTTTGTTTTGTTTTTTGAGACAGGGTTTCTCTGTGCAGCCTTGCCTGTGGCAGACTCACTTTGTAGACCAGGCTGGCCTCAAACTCACAGAGATCTGCCTGCTTCTGCCTCCCCAAGTGTTAGGAATAAAGGCGTGTGCCACCACTTCCCAGCCTAATTCTTAAAGTTAAAACAAACAAACCAAAACAAAAACCAACAACAAAAACTACCTCACAAATAAAATTCTTTTTGTGTTTTTTCGAGGCACGGTTTCTTTGTATACAGCCTTGGCTGTCCTGGACTCACTTTGTAGACTAGGCTGACCTCGACCTCATAAAGATCTACCTGCCTCTGCCTCCCCGAGTTCTGGGATTACAGGTTGTGTGCCACTGTACTACCAGAATCAAAATTCTTAAGCCAGTTTAATCAAGGGCTTTTGTCAGTACAGTAAGAATTCTACTCGTGTGCAACTCCAATTTATTTAGGCAAGCACTTAATGCTAAAGGGACATTGCTATCTGCCAAAGTCCTTGAATATTTCCCATTTTCTATTTAAAAAAATAAAGAAGAGAAAATATGAAATGTATTGCTATTGTCTAATAATTAAAAATATACCTTAGCAAGGCATGGTCACTCATGCTGTGAAAGACTGGCCTTCACAAGGAAGAGGCAGGTGGACTTCAATGAGTTTGAGGTCAGCCTGGTCTACATAATGAGCTTCAGGCTAGCTACGTATTGTGAGAGCCTGTCTCCAAAAAAGTAATGAAATAGTAATATACCTTGTATACAGATCATAGAGACTTTTAAGATACTGCTCAGCATCTGATTTCCTAGTTTCTTCTAACTGATCTTTCACAAAACTCTAAAAGAGAAAAGAAACATTCTGTTAAGCAAGTATTAAGTTGTATAACCTCTCAAGATCATTATGTTAAACAAAACAAACTTAAAAGCACAAGTATCACGATCTCCCTTGTCTTTGAAGCCTAGACTTAACATTATATGAGTACATTATGTGTAAGACAAAAAACTAGAAAGAGACTAGAGGAGGAAGTGAGAGGCAGAGAAGGTAACAGAATGCATGTGACAGGAAAGCAGAGGCTTAGACGAGGCAACAAGAGACCATCAGGAGAAGGGGCACAAGGTAGGGCAGTGACAGAACAAAGGAAAATGACACACACAATATGAAGATTCCATAATGAAACCCGTTTCTTGATATGCTAACCTAAAAAAATTAATATAAAAAACCCTGTAGAGGGGCTGCAGAGCTGGCTCAGTGGCTGGTCCCAAGTTCAATTCCCAGCGCAGCACCCACATCATGTGGCTCAAAGCCACCTGTAACTCCAGCTCCACAGGAAATCTAATACCTCTTGTTTCTGTGGGCACCTGCACTCATATGCATGAATACACACATACAACTAAAAATAATAAACATAAGTTTAAAAAGTCTTGTAGGAAAACACAGGCATATACTGCCCTAAGAACTATTCAATCCATGACTGTTTAAGGTTACCTGCAGTTTGACTTCAAACACATTCTGAATAAGTTTAGCCAGCACTGCTTCTGGATTACTAAAGATATCTCCAACTTGCTTATTTACTCGCTGACAGAGTATCGCTGCATCTTCAAATATATCACTTCTCAAGTAAGCACCCTAAACACCACAGGAAGTTTGCATTGTTAAGAAGTTATTTTTAAATGGCTTCAAAATACAAATTAGTATAAAATAAAATTCAATAAAGTATCTGTATAATTACCTCCTGGCACTGCTTTATATAAACATCAATACAATGGGAATAACCCTATAAAGAAGAAATAATGTTATCATTATCTGGCTCAACTATAATAACAATATCAACAAAAGTGTTATATGTAACTAAGCTATGTCTTGTATCCCAGTGGAAGATCAACAGTCATCAGACTTAAATAAAGTTAATGGTAGAGAACAATCAGGAACTTAACAAGGGCATCTTGTCCTATTTTCTATGATTAAATTATAGCAATTTTCAATGAGGTTTTTCTTTCCAGTTTAGATTCCAGGAAAATAGCTCCATAATCCACATATTTGTCTTCAGCACCCCACCCGAGATTTCCCAAGTCCCTATTCCTAGTCATAGTGCATCTAGTCTTTGATTCATATCTTCCACCAGATATTTACAGTCAGGTTTCTTACTTTTTACTTATTTATAATTTTTTTTAATTGAAAAAGATACATTAAAAAGGATGAAGGCAGATGATGTGATTTTTTCTCCAACTATTCTAAATTCCTTAATATAACATTAATATCACCATAAAATTCTTAAATATTAAATAATATTTAATAGCATCAATAAAAGTTATTCTATCATATAATTATACAATAGGAGAAATCAAGGGACAATAAATATAAAATCTTGAGAAACTTGAAAACTGATCTTGAATTACAATCTTAACAGTTACCTTAAAATGTAGTAAAACTGCAGCTACTTCCCTCATCCTGGAGATCTCACCTCTTCTTTGGGCACTAGTAAACTCCTGAATCAGTTGCAATTCTAAGTCATGGTATTTACCTAAAGCCAGAAAATCATTCAGCTGTATCAAGGCAACCTAAGTATAAAACTTACATAGAGGTATCTAAATCTACAAATATTACAAAAAATTATAGTGGTTATGGTATGTTTTCTTTTGGAAGAATTACAAAAACATGAAATTATAAACAATGACTCTAGTTCATACAATATACAAATTTATATTTCAAGACACAAAAATAGAAGCAGGTAAGAGTTGAGCTCCTCACAGTATAACAGCCATTTATAATTATTACTTAAACCAAAAGATGACTACATATTTAAATGAAAACAGGAGGTGTCAATTCTGATAGCAAAATATAGAAATACTTTTCTTTAATCTTTAATCTAAAGATGTAGCAAGTAACTTCTAATATGCATAACAATTGATTAAATATCAAATTTTATCCTGATAGTATGTGGCCCATAATTTAATACCATACTCTCAAGGCTATTATAGTTCTTAATTACTACTTGAACCTTGGATTAATTTACAGTGATCAAAAATATTCTTAGGAAAATCAACTATCTATTCATCTTTATTCTGAGACTTAAAAATACGGTGGTTGGCTTTCTGTGAAATGGCTTGCCAAACATCGAGCACAGGTGAAATATGCTAAAATTACAATGACTCTTTCCCCCCAGAAGCATGGATAGCTTAAAACACAACCCAAAGACTGATATAAGCCAGGTGTGGTGGTCCATGCCCTTTATCCCACCAGCACTCAGGAGGCAGAGGCCCACAGATGTAGATCTCTGTGAGTTCCAGGCCAGCATAGTCTACAGAGTGAGTTCCAACATAGCCAGGAATATATAGTAAGGCCCTATCTCAAAACAAACAAACAAAACAAGAAACAAAAGAAACAAATCCAAAAGTCAAACCATAAACATGTAAGGAGCCAAACAGCTAAGTAAGAAGTAAAATGCTCATGTCTTCACAATACAACAAAAGAATCCTTATTCTGAGGTGTGTAAATGAATACAATCTCAAAAAATACAGTCAAGCTAAATACAAAGTCTAAAGCTACCTGCTCCCAATTATTTTAAAACATAGAAAGACACATCAAAATATACACAAGTTAATAGAAGAATATCCCAGAAATTGGTTATTTTGAAAGAAGAGGACTCAAACTCTAGGATGGGATGAATCAATGGTATTGTTCCCACTTTCTCATCTGCTGGGTTTTTTTTAATATGAATTTTTTTCCTTTTTTAAAAAAGTGCTAAATAGAGAGTCTGTACTTACTTGCAATTTTGGATTTTACTTCTGAAAACCTGGAAAACAGAAAGTCAGCAATGAGGTTATAACATATATAACATATGACAAAACAAAGAGGGAAGCTGCGTGCAGTAATGTCACAGGCACTTGTATTATCTTTCTAACTTCTCTAAAATATAAAACATGAAAGCTAATGTCATTATATATATATAAAAAAAAAAAAGAAAAGAAAAATTAGAGCCATGAAAAGAATACTGAAAGGAAACATGCTAGGTACTGAATTTAGGCAATTCAAATGAAATTTCTACCTCTCATTTAGGAAGCATGCACAGAATAATCAGCTCCTCTCTTAAAGGAAGAGGTGCACTGGAAGCACTAACAGCCTAGACCATCTCCTTACTCGGCTACTGTGAAGAGCAATCACAATGTAAAGTTTTAAGTCATTTTTTAATATTAAGCATCAAGGGAAATTGACTTTGAGAGATCTTATATAATTGATCATTTGAAGAAAGGAAGAGATGATACAAACAGGTGAGGGAGAAAACACATATTTATAGCGCGATACAAACATTTTGTAACAGAGTCAAGGTAAACAACAGAATGGTTATACTGATCTTTGTTAATACATTAGATCTAATTAGGATAGATATTGAACACTAAGGACTGGCAGAGAGGCATGCCTAACATGGGAGAGTCTGGGCTCACTCCCCAACATTCAGAACACCCCCCCCAACAAATACCACCACGTGAGGAATAGAGAAGATATAGGCAAGAGTGGTAACAGTCTGGGGGAGAAAATCAGAATGGAAGGCAGGACAGAGGATGCAGCCAGTTAATAACATCCACCGAATCTTGATTTAAATATTTTATCACTTTAAGTAATAGTCCAGGGCAGGAGAGATAGTAAAAAGACTGGATGCTCTTCCAGAGGACCCAGGTTCAATTCCCAGCACCAACATGGAAGCTCACAACTATCTGCAACTCCAGTTCCAGGGAATCTGACACCCTCACATACATACAGGCAAAACACCAATACATATAAAATAAAAATAAATAAATTACTTTTATAAAAAGTAATGGTCCACTTTTGGGTGACTTGAAGAAAAGTATTAATGCTCATCTGTTATGATGGTACATGGCTGAGAATAAGATAAATATATGAGGGGTTGTTAACTGTATGCTAGGAAAAATAACAGTCAAGCTTCAAGGACAACAAAATATATCCACATTCTATCTACATCTGAACATTTCCAACTATCAACATTAGAAAACCATGTTGTCTGTTATGCAGAAAGCTGTATTTCTTATTAAAGAGTCTGGCATTCCATGACTGGATCAGATCATGAAGAGCAATCTAGACAGAATTCTAGATAGAATCTAGTTAGTGATGGCCCCAGGACCTTGCATTAAATGGGTGTTCTTATCTTAAATTCTCTAGGATAGGTTCTATGGATAGTCTAAACCTCCATACAATTATACACGTCTTAATTTTTGATGAAACTATATAGGTTTCAGCAGCTTTTCAAAGGCTATCAGAAGCCCACAATTTTAACCCTGGTCTATAGGAACGGGGTAAGGGTAGAGGAGAGGAGTTGAATAGCCAAGTGCAGCCTGGTTCTCAAAGTTCCAAATAGGAAAATGAAAGCACTTCATCAATTTTGTTTTAAAAAAAAAAAAAAGTTACTTTAACGTTATATTACATTGTATCGTGTACAAATGAGGTGCTCAATAAATTCTTGCTGCCTTAATGAGCAACAAACAAAAATCAATTTTAGCCCATAAGTTATATTTACAAGTAAGCTCTTGAGATATAAACTTGCCTATCAAAAGGTAACTCCTGGGCAATCAGATGCAGCTTCTGGATGACGTCCGCTGCTTCCTTTATCTATTAGAAATAAGTAAAAGCCACAATTAAAAGAATTACTACACTTCAAAAGTTAACAGTATAGCTAAGAAGAGTAATACCTCCCTATACAAAACCATAACACCTGCCCCAAACAGTTTTGTTTAAAGCTTTGTGGGCACTATCATAACAACTCAAAACCCAAGCACCTATCTTCTTGATATGTAAAATATTCTTCCCAAGAAAATCTACAGTTCAATTTTACTGTGAACAAATTATAAATCCTTGTTTGTCAAAAGCAAATTGTAAATTTCTACTAAGTTTATGAGGTCAAACAGAATAGACAAGATTTAAGAATAGCTGCTGCATGTATTAAGCTGAATAAAATGATAACAAAATGTACCTTAACTACATAAATTTATAACATGTATATAAAAACTCCAAAGATAACAGTTCAATTTGGTATACTGAATGAGATATAGTACGAAAATGTGTATATACTTTTGAGTATTCACTTTCTTTTTGTTGTTTTTCAAGACAGGGTTTCTCTATATTCACTTTCATGTTGAACAAAGGAACTTAGGCATGGTTTCTAAAATTCCTTAAATTAGACGTTTATAATCATTTTATAAAACAGTACAGGGAAGTCATATAGGACTACTTCTATACATTGCAATTTAGTACTTTTAGCACAATTTTAATAACTGCCTTTTTGACGACTCATATTCTTTCTTGTACATTAAAATAAGAATCATATAACCATAAAAGAAGGACTAGGAACACTAGAATAGACTTTTCTAAGACCTTATGCGATCCCTGGCAAGGGATAGTAGCATTACTGCTTCAGACCTCTCCTTGTCTGATTCAGCAGGTCACTTGTTTTCAGCTGTCACAGCTCTCTTTACCCTGACACATGTGAATATGTATGTCACTGCAGTCTCACTAGCCCCCCAACATCATGCAGTCTTACTAGCAAAGCCCATCATTTTTCCCATCAATATCCACCTCAGGACATAGTTAATCCCCAGCTGTGTTTTCTACAGGATTCTGTTTTTACTCCTTTTAGGAAACATACTGTTTGTAAGCTTTGCTTGATGTAGAAGTACCACAGTTCTGTTTTTAAAAAGCTGTTTTTATTGAATCCTCAGAGCTAATTGTTTGGTAAGAATTGTCTAAAATACATATAATAGCCTGTAACGTTATAGTATCACTTACAATATACATCAATAAATACAAAAGGTACCAGAAGAACACCTAATAAACTGCTTGCATTTGAACAGTTTAAAACAGTTCACAACATTCATCGGGCCTTATACATAAAAGGCACTTATCTACTACACTTCTTTTGTTGTTGTTGTTGTTTGTTGTTGTTGTTGTTTTGAGACAGGGCTGCCTGTGTAGCCTTGGCTGTCCTGGACTCCCTTTGTAGACCAGGCTGGCCTTGAACTCAGTGATCCACCTGCCTCTGCTTCACAAGTGCTGGGATTAAAGGCATGCGCCACCAAACCCAGCTAATCTACTACTCTTTAAAAAAATAAAGGTATAGCTTAGTTTATAGAGTGCTTGCCTAGCATGCACATGCCCTGAGTTCAACCCCAGTATCCTGTAACAACCAGTGTGGTGATACACACATGTACCCAGCTCTTAGGAGACGAAGGAAGATCAAAAATTCAAAATCATCTTTGGCTATGTACAGAGTTTGAGGATGGCTTGCCTTACATGAGAACTTGTCTTAAAAAAGAAAAGCAAAGTTAAAAAAAAAAAGTAAGGAAAAATACATATATGTAAAGATAGAAATAAACATAAAACAGGTTTTTTTGGAACGAAAACTGTAATATTCCTAAAAGACTGCAAACTTTGCTTAATGTATGTAGTAAGAATAAGAGTCTTCTTTTTAAACCACTCAGACACACACATGCAAAGGGGAGATAAGAAAAAGTAATACGAAGTGTTTGCCATTTTATCTCATTCTAGTTCCTCCTACAGTCACATCTCCCTAGAACTATGTGGGTGACTTTCCTTTTTTTCCCCACTGGGAAAGTGGCTGGCAAAAATCCTGAAACTGATATAGCCAGAACTGTATTTGATAAGTGTCAATCTAACATCACAGATGAATTAATATTTTATTTATGTATTTAACTTTAAGTGTATGACTTTTGCCTATATGTATGTATGCCTGTGTACTATATGTTTGCTTGGTGCCCAAAGAGATCAGAAAAAGGTGTTGAATTCCCTGGAATTGGAATAAAAATGGCTGTAAGCCACCCACGTGGATGCTGAGAACTGAACCTATATGTCTTCTGCAAGAGAAGTGCTCTCTCCCCCACTAAGACAGTTCTTAAGACCCCACATATGCATACGGCTAGCTGCTACAGTTCCAAGCCAAAAAATGATGACTCTTAATTATTAAACAGTAACAAAGTGACAAGAACCAAACAAGGCAAGTGGGAAAAGCACAATAAAGTATGCAAAGCACAGGAGAAAAAAACAACACCCCCCACAAACAAACAAACAAACAAACACACAAGCCAGGGATACAAATGAAAATGAAGCAAAGGAGGAAAACTAACTTAAATACTGTGAATCTCCAATTACAGATGTCTTAGTAACCAAGAAAGTTATTAACAATATAAAGATTATTTTCTCTCAACTAAAACCTTAAGGAATTAAGAGACAACACTAACATAAAAAACAATGCAATTAGTTGAGGCTAATTTAAAAACTTAAAGTTTAAACAGCAAACATTCAAATAAGCATAAATCATGTTTTTTAAAAAAATCTATAGATATGCCTGTCTTCCTAAGATTCTAAATTAGTATGCAGAGCGTCAAAAGGAACATAGCAATAAAATGACTCCAAATGATTTCTGCTGTATCCATAGATCAGCACCTCACTCAGCCATCATCAGAGACGCTTCCTCCTGCACTAGATGGCAACTAATACCCACAAGTGGACACTGTAGAGAGTGAGAGACCTTGGAGAACTCAGTCCTTAATGGGATGTCTCCATCATTTCTCTCCCCTCAAGGCTCAGGGAATCCTGCAGAAGATGCAGAAAGATTGTAAGAGCCAGAAGGGATCGATGACACCAAGGAAACATGGCCTTCTAAACAAGGCAGGACTGATGCGCATGGGAACTCACAGAAACTGTGACAGCACACAAGGCATACACAGGCCTGATGAGGTCCCAGTGCTGAGAGGGGAAGTGGGCACAAGCCCACATCTTAACTCAGAAGCTATCTCCAATTGATAACTGGTCGCAAATGAAATATTAGCTTTCTCTAGCGGAGTTTTACTGGGTATACATACCATTCTTAAGGCCAGGCCCCATGTCCAGCAGAAGATGCCAACATAAAATGAACTCAATGCTATTTTAGAGGTTCTTTGCCTCACAGTGCTTTGTAAGGGCTTTTGTTTCTTAATCTTATAGGTCCTATAAGTATATATATTATGGTTTTCAATTTTGCATTTTTATAGGATTTCTGTATGCATGAATGTGTTTTCTGAAGCTGCTTCTATTTTCTTTTGTTTGGTCTTATTTTTATTTTTACTATTAATAATTGCTACTGCTATTAGATAAAATAAAAATAATTATTAAATAGTTATTAAATAAAAATAACCATTATTACTATTTTGGATGCCTGCTTCTATCATAATGAATGAGAAAGAAAAGGAGTGCATTTGGGTGGCTGCGGAGTGCAAAGGATCTGGGAGGTGTTGGGGAGGAGAAGCCATAATCAGAATATATTGTATTAAAAACAGTATTTCCAAAACAAAACAAACACAGGCTAACATATCAGTTAAGATACTTGTATTTTGCTTAAAGCAAACAATCCAACAGTGATCTAAAGAATTGGTCTTACTATATCCAAAATTTTTATATAAAACAGAATTTTTATGTTTTACATAGGTTTGTTACTATTTAGAAAAAGAGCTTTAAAGACAAGCAGTGGTGGCGCACCCCTTTAATTCCTGCACTTGGGAGGCAGAGGCAGGCGGATTGCTATGAGTTCGAGGCCAGCCTGGTCTACAAAGTTAGTCCAGGACAGCCAAGGCTACACAGAGAAACCCTGTCTCGAAAAAAATAAGAAGAAAAAAAAAAAGCTTTAAAATTCCATACTATCCTGACATGAAATTTGCTGTATATAAATCATATAAACATAAAACAATACTACCAGTATTTATCAAATCCTTAAACATCACACTTTCCCTGATGTTTAGCAGGACTATTCTAAACTATTAATTCTTGAACCCTGTCTTTTCTTTAGACATGTAACCATTTTTTATATCTAAAAATTATAAATCCTTTGGCTTTATAGAGCTCTACACAAAAACATGTTGCTTAATTCAGAGGAAACCCCCTGAAATATTTAGTTTTTAACATCTTATAATCTGAGGTACTACATAGTAAATGTAGAATAAATCAGTAAGATTGTTGTACTCAATATATGAGTGGGTGTGAGCATACATAAGTCACAAGAGTATCCTTTTTTCTCTCATACATTTTGATTTATTCTCCTGAAGAGAGAAAAACAAGCTAAGATGCCTTCTCAAAATTGTAGAACAACCAATACCATATACCTTTAGATGGAGATTAAGTGACTATGTTACGAAAAGAATAACATAACCAACTCAGAGTTTTCAATGATCATGATCTAAGATGCTTTATTTCTTTATAAGGAATCTTTATTCAAGTAAATAAAAACTAGGACATGAGGATTTCTTTACAGAAAGACATTTCAGCTCATTAACCCTTTCGATCTATCACCCAATAGTATACAACAATTAAATACTATATAAATTTCATTAATAAAGTCAAAGGATGAGGAAATACTTAAAAATACAGTTATCTCAGCATTTATAAATAAATATTTTTGAAAATAGAAAGCAAACCAATTAAAATTTGGTTACTCCTTTTTTTCTGTCAATGCTTACCTTTTCAGAATTTGTAAAAACGTCAGATTTCAATTCTCCATCTAGAAACTCATTGAAATATTTCATCAATTTCTGAGCTTCCACTGCACGTTGCCTAGGTGTGTTTACCCCTTCCAGCTGGTCTCCAAGGTGACACACTTTGGTAGCTACATAGCTAATGTGCTCATCTAATTCTTGGAAATGCTGGAAGGCAACCTAGGGATTTGTGCACACAGAAAACAGAGAGAATTAAGTTTGTAAGTTAATACTTATCAAAGCTACACTACCAGCTCAGGGCTTTAACGGTAGATCACTTGACTCTCATGAACAAGGCCCTAGGTCTTATTCCCACCACAGCAATAAATATAGATCCAGACCAGCCTCACCACCACTCTCTTAACAACTCAAACTTCTATGCCCTACCTTGTGAGACAGGGTCTATCTGAATTTGGAGCTTGCTGCCATTTCAGCCATCAAGCTCAAGGGCTGCTCCTGTCTCTGTTCTTGCTACCTCTTCACCTCATCATCTAAAAACCCAGCTTTTTAGGAACTCAAATCCTCGTGCCTGCACATTAAGCATTTTACCCAAGAGCCACTTCCCCAGCTCCACGGAACTGGATTTTTAAAGAACACTCCTGCTAATAAACAGAAAATATTAGAAAAATGTATCAGAATTTAAAGGGTATTGATTTTAAAAAATTAACGTTAAAAATACTTAAAAAGGAATTTTAAGCTGGGTGTAGTGATGCATGCCTGCAATTTCAGTCACATTGGACACTGAGATAAGAAGACAATTGCAAATGAGTGGCCACTGTGAGCTACATATCAATACTGCCTTAATACCTGCTGCCAAAATGCCAGAGACAATAATATTTGTGATAAAATTGTTCTTTCCAAGTTTCGAAAACAAAATAGACTATAGCAGCTATTCTATTATATTACTTTCAGCAGTTTCTTTCCTTTGTCTTACAATACATGAAAACTGAATGCAATGAATTCTTTAGACTTGCCAATATCAGAACGATTGATAATGGCCAAAATTTCAATAGAAGACTTTTATACTGAAGAGGGAAAAGCTGAAACATGTATTGAGGACTTGCTTTGCATCAGATACCACTCTAAATATATCACTTATCAATTACACATAAAAACAGAAAGCTAGCCGGGCAGTAGTGGCACACACCTTTAATCCCAGCACTTGGGAAGCAGAGACAGGCAGATCACTGTGAATTCGAGGCCAGCCTGGTCTACAAAGTTAGTCCAGGACAGCCAAAGCTACACAGAGAAACCCTGTCTTGAAAAACCATAAAAACAAAAACAAAAACACAAAGCTAGGAGATGTTAAATTGCTTGAGATTATATAATTAGCTTAGTGGTCAGGCTGCAATTCAAATTCAGGCCGACTGGCTCATTTATAAAATATTAATATTACTTTTTATTACTCAAAGCAAATTGGTATTAGAAATATATGGAAATTGTCACCATAATTATTCAAACTACACTTAGAAAAGCCAAATTCCAAATTAAACCAAGCCAGTGAGAGATTCAGACATGCAGGTGAAATCCAGGATCTAAGAGGTGCTAACAAGTCTGGCATGCACTGCCTGGAGGCCAGACTAGCAGTTTGTTTCTAACTGAAAAGTGGACTGAGGGAGAGAGCTCTACACCTGTGTTTTCAGTTACAGCAGAACTCACTGCGGCATACGCTATTAACTTTTATGAAATTACTCAAACCAAGTTTCTCTAGGGCAGTGGTTCTCAACCTGTGGGTGACAAACCCTTTAGGAGTTGCATATCAGATATCCTACATATCAGATATGTACTTTATGATTCATAACAGTAGCAATATTATAGTTATAAAGTATCAACAAAATAATTTTATGGTTGGGGGTCTCAGCATTAGGAAGGTTAAGAACCACTTGATCTAGTGGATAATTTCATCCAGATCTGGTCTTATTTATGATTAAATAGAATTAAAAGACTACTTAAATATCCATTCTAATATGGATTTTCTCAAAGTGCATGTCTATGAACTAGTCAGTTTTGTGAAAGCTTATTCACCTAAGAAGTGAAGGGTTAGGGTCACACTGAAGCATCTACCACCCTAACCTGAAAAGGAGAGTGCTGTGATTCCAAACCCACCTAGCAGCATGCCAATGCCAAGAGTAGGCAATAACAATACATTAATACTTTATACTATAGGACCAGAGAGTTAGAATATAATATAATTTGACTTGACTCTTCAAAGGCCTAAAGCTAAAAAGAAATGAAGACACTATAACCTAAGAAAAATGAAAATGTGTTATAGTCTATGTAATAAACTATGCATTCCTTAGCTAAATGTATACCTGATTGCTTTTCTGGAGTTCTTGTACCTTCTTAGCAAATTCCTTAGCTTCCTTCTGACACTGTTGTTCTAATTTCTCCACTTTCCTTTGAATCCTCTCATCCATTATCTGTAGTTCTTGAATATGATTTACAAATTCTTCTAATAACCTAATAGAGGAAATCAATAATATATCAATTTGCCCATTATTAACCAAAAGGAACTGACCATCTTTATGAAGGTCTTAGTAAGATTTCTTTGAGTAGGGACAAGCATATTAGTTTTCTTTACAGCATCTTGTTGCAATTTCTTCAATGTCATAATTTTCTTTTCACTTTGAACAGGTCACATGACTTTAGAAATACATAGTGTTTGGAAGTATAGCCAGTTGTTACTGACTTTGCAATGGATTATCTCTAAGGTAAATGAAAACCTCAACAAATCCCCAACAAATGAAAATCTCAACAAAGTAAAGCTTTACTTTACTTAAAATTCAAGAAGATAAATGTACAACAAAAAATTATGGATTTTAGTGACTTTGTTTTCCTGATTTACAGCTACTAAATTTAAAAGAATATAGTCAACTTTTTATTATTATTTGTTTGTTCAAAGTCAGGGTTTTGCTATGTATTCTAGGCTAACCCCCAACTCAGAGCCCTGCCTCAGCCTCTAGAGCACTGAGACTACAGGCCTAAGCTCCCACACATACCCATGCTTTCGTTTCAGAAGTATAACCAGCCTTTTCTAATTTAATGCTAAGTGGAGAAATTAGGTTCTTAACGTAAATAAAATCCTTTTATCCAATAAGGTAAAGTGCTTAAGGAAAAAACACAATTTCAGATGCCGATGCTGCTAGGAATTTTTTGAGGTGGGGACAAACTGTTAATTAAAATCATTTTATATGAATACTGAAAGGAATTCCAATACAGCAGACTCTACTCTAAACACTTTGTAGTGCTATATTGGAACCATAGAAATTTGTTTTTAAGTTTACCTTTTAGGGTCAAAAGCTTCAGGTCCACCTCTAGAACCACCGCCTGGGGTTCTCCAAACAAGCCGCTCAATGTATTCATCAGCCACAAAAGGCTCCTGGTTCACAGAATAAACGTGTTTTCAAAAGGCTTTACAGAAACGTACAAGTCTAAAAGAGACTTTACTACATGAGAACTTGAAATTAATGTCTACCATTACTAAAAGTTTTTGTTGTTTAAAAGTCTTTAATAAATAAAGAAAAGTAGGATGCTAAAATATCAGACCAGCAGTATTGACTCACTGGAGCACCCAAATAGAAAATGAAGAAAGAACATAAGATAATTTATTAAAAAACAAAAACAATAAACAAACAAATAAAAAACCAAACCAAAACCAAAGCACATGAAGTGTATAGCTTTACTAGCAATCAAAGTCAGATTCTTTTTGAGGGGGTGAGGCATGAGGGGAAATAAGGTCTCACTATGTAGCCCGGACTGGTCTGAAACTTGCTATGAAGACCAGGTTGATCTTTTTTTTTTTTTTTAATATTTTATTAATTTATTCATATTACATCTCAATTGTTAGCCCATCCCTTGTATCCTCCCATTCCTCCCCCCCGCCACTTTCCCCCTACTGCCCTCCCCTATGACTGTGACTGAGGGGGACCTCCTCCCCCTGTATATGCTCATAGGGTATCAAGTCTCTTCTTGGTAGCCTGCTATCCATCCTCTGAGTGCCACCAGACATCCCTATCAAGGGGATGTGATCAGGTTGATCTTAAAACTCACAGAGATCCTCCTGTCTCTGTTTTACCATACTGGTGAGTAAAGGCCTTTGTCATACAATATCTAGCAAGTTATAATTTTGTTAACCTAAGAAGCAGAGTAATATATTTTAGTTACAGAGTGCAATGTGGTAAAAAGAACATAAACTGAAATTTGCACTTTCATTACTTCAAAAATGTTAACAAATACAATCTTTTGGGAAGACAGCTGGGAGCTTTTTTGGTAACATCAACAGTGTTACAAATGTTCAGAGTTTTAACCCCATAATTTTATTTTCCTACCACTTAGAGACTGAGGCAAGACCATAACAAATTCAAGTCCAATCTTGGTTGCATAGCAAGCCCTGTCTCAAAAATTTAAACAGAAGTCAAAAATAAAATAAATTGCAAGGAGATATGTGCACAAAAGAATTCTGGAGTAACTGTGCACTGTGTGCAATACTGAAAACTGTTTATATAAATATTCAATAAAAGTACTTTACAAAGTAGGTAAACTTAGATGAAAAGCTATGTTCTATTAAAATCACATAAAACAACATTCAATGAAATCAGAAAACATGTATACACTGATAAGAATACTAACATTTTTATATTGCAATTGTTTAAGTTATTGAAGTAGAAGGTCCAATCAATAGCAAATATGCATGTTAGGCAAAATGATGCATGCTTGCAATCCCAGCGCCTTCAAAGTTCTGAAGGGCAAAGATTGTGAAAACAGCATGGAAGAATGAGGTCATGCCTGAGGACCACTACAATTAATGAACACAGAATAAATGAACACAAAATAAATGAACACAGAATTTAAATGTTTCACAACACATGATTAACTGAACTGAGAAGGCCAGAAATGATGGCCAAAAGCTATATGGTATAAAGGACACAAACAGCATACTACAAATGTCCTTCCTCATCAGCAGCCACTTTAAGTGTGTTAAAAATTTTCACAGATTAGAAGAGAACCAAAAATATGACCTAACTACATGCTGTTTGCAAAAGACTCAAAGTGAAAGAATGATACACAATAAAAATACAATATTAACCAAAAAAAGAAGACTTGAAAATTTAAAACATGTTACAAAAGACAACTATATTATAAAGGTTTCAATTAACAAGAAGATATAACAATTAAAAACATTTAAGTACCTAATGAGAAGCTGTATGTACATAGAGAAACCTTGACAGTGTAGGATATATTTTAATGAAAATACCTCTAACTTAACTTTTGGCAGCTCTCAAACCAAAGTTAATAATCAGCCTTGAGATCACTTAAGACTATACTCAGCCTGTTTAAGTTTAACTTGCCTTTAAGAGAACAATATAACGGATCTTAATATGCCTTGAATTTCCCTAGCAATCTACTTTACAATCTAAACTAAGCATAGTTTTAATCTGAAATTATAGTCTTCTACTGTAACCCAAAGTACTGCATTTGTGTCTGTGTGTTGATGAAAGCAGGCAAGAGATTGGAAGCATCCACTGTCCACCATAAATGCTGGAAGGAATCTGGATATAGCTTGATGATGTCTGCTGCGGCAGTGCTTACTATTCAAGAGTCAGCTGGGGCCAGTAAAGTAACTTCTCTTGTAAAACTCTGTTAAAGATTTCTCTAAAGCATCTCTGATTCCGTTCACATGCCATGTTTTCTGTGCTGTTCAATAAATACAGAACAAAGCCCCTTGTTAGGAGTAGGCACAGACTGAGGGACAAAACAGACAAGGCACAACTTACAGGTAACAGGGACAGACAGTTTAGATAGGCCACTAACCAGACTGCAGACACAGAGAGAGAGAAGCAGAGAATTGAAATCTGGGCTCTTGGTCCAACTAATTCAAGAAGAAAGTGCTATTTTCCTCCCTTAATGAAATATCAACACAACTTCTGAAGTTATCTTTAATGTGTTAACCCAGAATGTTCTGGCATGACAGAACTAAATGGAAAAGGAACTCTACAAATTGTACGAATTTCAATGTCTTACTCTCAATAATGGTCAGAGTAAGAGAGAAGACAAACGTGGGAATAGAAGACTCAGGTTTATCGTAATAGACTAGACCTACAGTTTTGGCGTAACAAAAGCTCTAGTTCAGAGGTGGTACTCTCTATAAAATCGGAGCTCTGTCCTCTTAAGTTACAGGATACATTAAACTAAAAACCTTTAATGTTGTTTTTTCAAGGGGAAAAATTATTAGGTTAGAAACAAAAAGCAAACTGTCCTGCCTACCTATCTCCTGATCTGCTCATGTCTGCAGTGAAAGAGATCGTGATACTAAAGGGGAAATGCTTGTGCTTAAGCACGGAGGAAGTGAGAACTGCAATAAAGGCAAAATGGCAGGGAAGAGTGCTTACTGTCCTTCAGAGGACCTGAGTTCACGTAACAGCTCTCAGTGCCAGGGGTCTCACAACTGCCTGGAACTCCAGGTCCAAGCATGTAGTGCCTTCTTCTGGCTTCCACAGACACCTCCACACATCTAGCACATACTCTCACAGACACATACACTTAACTCATAAGAAAAAGTGTGAAGAAAAAAATAGGTCTGCACTAAACTCTGGCTTTATGGGCTGCTTGGTAACCCTAGTTGCATGTATGCAGAGAATGAAAGGAAAGAAAAATGACTACCTTTGGCAGGGTCAATCAACTGTGACCCTCACGATCAAGAGGAGGCAGAAGTGTTATTATACCAAGGCAGAGACTAGTATCTTGTGTGTCACAGAAACAATTCTGTTGGGAAGATCAATTCTCTCAATTTTGAAAGCACATAGATAATTGTCACGACAATAGCCTAAGAAGACTATATCAACTACTTTAGACAGTAAGAATAGCAAAAGTACTAAAAGTAAGATGGAATTAGAGGGGGGAAAAAAGATGGAATTAGAATGATCACAAAGAAAAGATACAGGCTCAACTGCAACTTGAAGCCATCCAATTACCACAGAGAGACCAGAAATTTACTCTACTAATAATCTTATAGTTTTCCACCATGAGACTGAAGTAGAATGCTGGAGGATCTGTTAATCAAATGAATATACAGAATCTAGGACACAAGGTGGCCTACTGTGGACAGTGATATGTCCTCCAGCTCTTCCTGCAGACAGGGACTTGCTTGAGCTGGTAGCAGTAGTGCTTTTACATAGTGGCATCCTCAGCAATCCTCTCAGTTGCTGAGGGCTATTTGACTGAATATCATTCCTTTCTCAATGTAACATGACTCCACTAATTGAGACAGGTGCACAAAGGCCTGATCTGAATGGTCAAAACCAGAGTGACAACACTGCACACTGCCACAGACATTCACTTCTGCATATATTCTTCTATCTTACTCCTCATCTTACCTGTTCACCCCAAGAGTACCTCCTAATAAATGTGGTGCGTAATAAAAATTCTGTCTCAGTATCTGCTTCTAAGAGGACCCAACTAACAACTCTGTCAAAAGATAATAGTGGCTTAGATGAGGATGGTAGAGGGCAGAGTGCTGAGAAATGGGACGATGTAATCTTACGGGATGTATTTATGTATTGCTGAAGGGATGAAGTGAAGAGAGGAGAAAAAAGGAAAGGTTTATGGCCCGAACAGCTACGTGGTGGTACTTTTTACTGAGATGCAAGACTGCAGGGAAGGAGATGGATACGGGAGTGAGGAAACAAGAAATTTGTTCTGCATGTATCACACTATAGATGTCTATTAGGTGTCAATGTGAAAACAAACAAAGCATGCAGTTAAAAAGCCAGGTTGGTGGTATAGAGAAGAAACACAATCTGTAACTTTGGAGTTAACACATAAATAGTTATTTAAAACCTCAAGACTGCACAATTATTAGGAAGGTACGCCAATTTACAGGGAAATAGCAAGAAAAAGATCCTAAACAACAGACAAAACAGGAGATACCAATGAAAAAGGAACAAAATCAGGAGAGCAATATTCTAGAAGTGAAACAGAAGTTTTATCTTCTGAAACAACCAAATTATTGTTAAGGTTTAAAACAAGGCAATTACTGATCACTACAGGATGAAGTTTAAAGAAAAAATTTTAAAAGGAAAATTTCTGCTTATAAACCAAATAAATCCCACCGCCAGTTTCTAATACATAGCCTTGCTGCAATGGCATTTACTAACAAGGCTCACAGCTTTTAAATGGCCATGTCCTCCCAAAAGGCTTCTCACAAACAAACAACAACAAAACCTTTTAGAATTTCATAGGCCTCATAGAGAGCTATCATTCCACCTTGTGTTTGGCTGTAGTCATTTTTTTTTAATCAGCCAAACTGCAACAAAAGTCAAAGCACTATGTACATTATATTTAACTCTACATAATTGGCTACTATATAAACTGGTTTCATTATCCTCTAAATTCTTGCGTTTGAAAGACAAAGCATGGTATTTGTGCTCATTCCTACTGAAAATCTCTTGGAAACTATTCCTTTTAATCAATACAAATCTCCATTGTAACAAATCCAACCAAATTTAATTTTCCTATACCACTAAACCCCAAATAGATCAATATAATGTCAGAACTACCCACAAACTCAAAGAAACTACAGTAATTCCCCTACAATTTAGGTCAAAGAATAGAAAAATTTCAGAATCAAGTACTTCTGTATTCCATTAGACGAACAAAGCTGTAAGTTCAACTACTGCTTATCGTGTATTTCCCTTACATTAAAATGCCTATTTCCATCACAGAAATCACTAAAACAGTACTTCCTTTTATTCAGCTACTTCCCAAGCAATTCCAATTGAGTTCACATTCATGTGTCTCCATTTTAAAGCTCATCTTGAGCCTCCTATCCTAATCTTTGTTTCCCCAAACAAACAGCCACACCCCATAAGCCTTTCAGCCTACTCCAACTCTCCCCATTTCAGCTACCTAACTTTTGCCCTACAGGATGCCTGCCTTCTTCCTTCTATTAATACAACTTCTGATGGCTTGAATGTTTCCCAAAAAGCATGTACTGGAAAGTTAATTCCCTGTGAAGCAGTGCTGTGGGATAAGGTATATGGAGTGTGTTTACATCATGAAGACTCTGCCTTCATGAAAAGATTTGTTCCAGTTATAAAGGAACTTGAGGCTGTGAGCTCATTAACCAATACTATGTGTTTACTCCAGTCTTCCTCCTGTCTTCCACTCTTCTTTGCTCTCCACTGGGGATAAAGTAAAAGGCTTTTGCCAAATTCAAACACCATGATATTTCAATTGGAAACACTGAGAAAAAAAGAGAATTTCTTTTTAAATTAAGCAGTAGCAACAACAAACCAAAAACAAACAAAATCCAAGCAAACAAATAGGAGCAGGATACTACGCAATGACCAAAAGCCTGGCTCAAATCCATCTCTCTCCCACATGATCACCACCATTTCCCTATTCTTAAACCCCTACAAACCTTACAAGTTCAAATGCCAAATGCAAAGCAATTCATTTTCATTCATTGTTTTTTGTTTAATGACTGAACATTACATAAGCACTCTCCATAGACTGTACTATCAGCCCTCCTTTACTTTGAGACAAAACCTCATTGGGTTGCTCAGGCTGGCCCCTGGACTCTGTAGTCCAACCAGACACTGAACCTGGACTCTTCTAGCCTCAGTCTCCTATGTAGCTGAGGCCACACAGTCTTGTGACACCAAGCCCAGTTGTACTTATTGTTTTAGAACATTTTTTTCTATTTTTTACTCTTTTCTCCATATTTTAACTGAAAGCAAAGGCAAGCTCTGTCTCGTGTTCTTGTTTTCCAGATGTGGTCCAATAGAGCAAATGCTGAACAAACCAAAATACTAGCTAGTTGAAAGTATATGCAAATTTCCTTGAACTGCTCTTGAAAAAAAAAAATCACACCCTGATATATATATCCACAAATTTCATATATACAAATCCCAAGCTACTATCTAGCTCATAAACCAGAAAAAAATTAAAAAATTTAAAAAGCCAACTGTCATTACATGATGCTATGAACACATGATATATTAGAAATAAAAGTCTAATGATTTTAGAAAAGGTAAATGATTTTGCCCTCCTCTCTATTCTCATTTGATTTGCTAATGATAGTCTTTATATTTTTCTATAAATTAATAAACTATTAATTATTCGTTATTTGAAAAGCACTTAATCCTTTCTTTGAGGCTACCAAAATGGACCTTACCTTAGTACAGAAAAGTAGAAAAATAAAGCACATTAGATACAAAATCAAAGCAAGCTTTAATAAGTTTTTGGAAACTACCTATACAATATTCAATCTTGAAGGAGGAGTGGATGCTTTAAAAGACTCAACAGTGGTAGTTAGAATTTTATCAATTTTTTAGGTCATATTAAGTAAGGTCTCATTTCCATGAGAGAATATGCTTTAGGTTCCAAAGAAATAGTAACAAAATGAAATGGTATCTTTTTCCTGATTTAAAAGAATCGCAGAATTAAAGATTTAAAATTTTTAAAGCAAGAATGGTGTTTAAATGTCAGCCTAGCTCAACTCTTTCATCTCATTTCTTTCTCGTTTTATTTTGATTCCAAGAAGTGAGAACATCAGAGAAGTTAGCCCATAGTTTGCTTTTTAACAATTCAGTTGGATCAAGATAAAATGACTAAGTTTTAAAACATCTTAGAGAATATTTTGGCCTTCCTGGTCCCACCTTTACTTTGAGAAGAGTCTTTTTTCTCTGGGTTGTTGCCATGTATATGTTTCCTCTCACCCAGTAAATGCCTTTCTTCAACTTTCCAGTCCATGAAAAAGCACAGACCCAAGAGGATGAGTGAAAGTCACATTGTAGGATGACAGACTGCAGACATCATAAATACAACCTTCCAGTCACATTTCGTAATTCTCTCGCATTGTAGTCTGCTATCACTCTCTCTATGACTTTTTCTCAGTCTACTTTGAAAGGCTTCCCTCTTGCCCCAATAGATGCTCAATCTTGTCTTTCTTTTTTATTTTTTTGTGCGGAGTGGGAGTGAGTGGCACTCACCATGTAGCTCAAGCTGACTTCACACTCACACTCTTCCTGCTTGGCAACCCCACTGTCACGATCACAAGTATGTGCTGCCGGGCCAGATCCCTCCTGTCTTATTAATCAGCTTAAATTCAATGTGGCTACCATTCTTTTCATTGTATTCTTCTAAGTAATTTATCAAATTTAAGTTAAATCTTCATTATCGCCCCCCCACTCCACAGGTAGAAATTTAAGGTAATCTTCAAACTAGCCTTCTGAAATAGAAACTATTATTTTTCTCCATTCTACAGATGAAAAAACAGAGGTACAAAGAAAACAGGTTATTTGCTCAGACCATCCAGCTACTGAAATGTACAGTTGAGAGGTGTCATCTACTCCCAGGCCTAAGTTATTATCTATATACAGCAACAGTTTCTAAAGTGCTAAAATTAGCTGTGACTTCCTTCTGAGCTACTTATTTATATTTACAGTTAATTAATTGCCTTCTGATATCGTCACATGATACCTTGCTAAAGCCCTTTTTGTTGCTTGTAGTTTTGTTTATTTTTAGCTTTTGAAGGGGGGAAGGGGGGGTCTCACTTTGTAACCAAGCTTATCTTAAACTCCAGATACTCCTGCCCACCTCCCAACTGCTTGGGTTTGCAGGTATGTGCTACAACGCGCAGCTTTAATCTTTACATTTTCCTCCTCTTTGCAATACTGGGGATTGAACTCAGGGCCCTCTATGAGCTGGTCAAGCAATCAGCTATATCCTCAGTCATATTTTTGCTTTTTATTTTGAGATAAGAATGTAAATTGTTATCAAGCTTGGTGGTCCACACCTGTAATCCCAGCAGAAGCAGAGACAGGCAGATCTCTGTGAGTCCGAGGCCAGCCTAGTAGTGAGAGTCCAGGACAGCCAAAGCTACACAGAGAAACCCTGTCTCGGGGAGGGGGAGGGGCGCTAGAGAAAATCTAAGTTGTCTCACAGGTTTTGAATCAGCAATCCTTCAGTGGTCTCTAGAGCAAATGGGGTTATAGATCAGTACCACTAGATCCAGCCTAACATATACTTTGAAAACCTTATTCCTTCTCTCCTTAGTACACACTTAAATCTAATACATTACTTCCTCTACCAATTTTCTTTGTTGCAGTTGCACCTCATTTCCCAACTTCACATACATGAACTAAGTTCTCAGTCACCAAATTCTTCTCATTTCTTCTCCAAAATGCCTTCCCAAATCCTCTGGTTTTTCTGTCTCCATTAAGTTAGTCTAAGATATTTACCTTCTAGGTTAATCAATCAATAACAGACAATTTGGAAGGATTACCAAATGACAAGAACAGATGTTAATGTCAATGCCAGACTATCAATAATCCCCACTGTAGGCCACTCTTCACACTAACATTGAAGTCATGTGATTCACTTGAGCCTACTAGGAAAAAGTCATCAGCTCCTTTACCCATGATCTACAGAAGCTTTTTCAAAACTTCCTCAAACTCTATCATCACAAAGATTTGTCGGAGCCACTACTTCCTACATCTACACATACACACACACACACACACACACACACACACACACACACACACACACACCCCTCTCTTGACTCAGTATGTCCTAAACACCCTTTACCTTTCAAGTTTCTACTCCCCTATCAATACCTAACTTAGAACACGATTACTATGTGAAATGTTCCCTAACTATCCCAGGAAAGGAGGCATCTGCACAATCTTTCTCAGTTGACTCATCTGTCTACCCCACCTATAATTTTACTTCATGATCTTTTAATCCCAACCCATGGAATGTCAGCTGCATCAATGAATAGACTTTTCTGTGGCATGTCCAATAAAACATGCAGTGTTATCAATTTTTAGCACTTTATCTCGAAGTTGATAAGTACTCAAAAATAGTTACTGAGTCAATTACTGGCCCTAGTTTTAACAAAGAACTCTCCTGTCAAATGTAGCTGCCAAGAGAAATGGAAAGAATCAGTAAGAAGGACAGGAGAGACCATCAGCAAAGGAGGACAAAGTATCTCCAGTAGTGCTAATAAACAAGCAATGTCTTCAGCAAAGAAGATTTACCACCCAAGCCATTCCTTTATATGCTGGATAAATCACTAATCCAAACCACTGAGAAATCTGGGTTCAGATAGGCCACCCTGAGTTTATTACTTAAAAATACCACAAATGGATTCCTCAGTAAGACCTGTCAACAAGGAGCGAAACTAAGAAGGTATTTTGGGCAACATCCAGGACATATATTATTGCAGTAACTGAGTCATCTATTAATAAATCATTCTGTCAACCAAGGAAAGAGCTACAGTTTGATTTTATTGTCAGAAGTTGTCTGTTTAAAAAGGGTGAGTCACCAAATCAGTAAGAAGATTTTATAAAAAGCAAAGTTAGCAAAGAAGTTTTATAGGCTGAAAGTTCAACTCTGTTTCCATTTGATTTCTCTAACACGGAAAATGAAAGTACAATTCCATTTAGTAGTACTTGAAAGCCAGGATGCATAAAAACAAAATATCCTTGAATACATCCTGCCGTCGTCGTCGTCGTCGCCGCCCCCCCCCCCCCCCCCCCCCCCCATTCTCTGGCTGTGGCTTAGAATGGGAAGTAGGAGAAAAAGACATAGCCTGGCTTAATTTGCAATCTGCATTTGTGACAGCAGCTGCAGGGAATGGCAGCAGGGGCTGGGGGCCCTCTTCCTTCTCCCCTCTCTACGGTAAAGGAGTCGACTTCTCATTTGGAGAATGATAGTTTCTTCTCAAGCAGAGTATACTGCAGGGCTAGACTCACAGCCACCCAGGAAAAGACAAACAGACTTAATTATACATAACATAGTATTTTACTGTAACTATTATTATGTTTTTAGTTTTGATGAAGCTATAAGTGTGTGGGGGAGGGAATCACTCCAGTTATGAGACCTATCAATACGCTTATTTGTTCTGCGAATCTTCTGATCACTGTGTCATCACTGGCTTTCTCATCTATAAAACTACTACTTAGCTAAGCAAATTTAACAACTTAACTAAATGGCAAGGCCTAGAGAGCAAAAAACAAACTTCCTCACCCTCTTTTCTTCCTCCCTGGGAAAGAAAGCACATTTTCAAGTAAGTTCCTGGGTTCACCTCGGACATACATTTAAAGAAGAAAATATAGTATGATCAAAGGCAAGACAGTGAATGTTAAAGAGAACTCATTATAACAGTAAGATAATGGAATGGTTTTCTGCTAATAAGTAGCTTGTTGTGAAATTGATCATTTAAAGATCTCAAATCCTGTAAGACATAAAGACTGAAACAAGGAATTACAGAATTACCCAGTATCTTGACCAAGGACACACAACAAATGTTCAGAGTACTAAGACTGTTTCCCTGGCCTTGTGTACATAAACAGATGGCAGAATTTTGCGATTAGATAAACTAATATTATATATCTCCAGACACTTCACGTCTGAGGAAAAGCAACACATTTCTCTTACGTGTAATTACTTTACTCAGATCACTGTTATTACAGTTTACAACTTAGGCATTCTATTTCTATGAACATGTGCAGTTTTTATGCTATGGACAACTGCAAGTCGACATGTAGTAACAAAAAAGTTGACAGTGAAAAGTTCAATTTATTATAGAAACTATAGTCTTTAAAATTCAAGCCACAAGACATGCTGATGCTCAAACCAAAAGGATACAATTTTCACCTATGGTGAAATTCTTAACTGTGAATTACAGTGCTCTTTACAACTTACACTTCTGTTGCTATGAAGTGATCACGCTCCAAAAGGGGAGATGGTGTAGCCTTCATTTTTTTTCATATCTCTACTATTTTTTTCCTGTTTCATTGTTTTGAAATCTCATCCCATTATCTCAGACATCACAGCTTCTTACCACAAAAAACAATTTTCAAGTTGAAATACGGAAACGCTCAAAAAACAAAAACAAAAAAGCCAAAAACCCACACATCTGAACGCCCACAGCCTCTCTCACACACCTTAAAGATTCTCTGACTAGCAGTTGGGTGGTTCCACGATAATTAAATGCCTTAAGATGTGCCGCCTCCCTTCCGTGGTAAGGCTAAGTAGGCCTTTATTGTCCTAAAAAGATATGCCCCCGCCACCCAGCCTTCCGACCGTAGGACAAGCAGGCGGGCACCCCAGCGCACTTCTAGCGTGTAGGAACGTCGACAGCGAGAAGCTTCCACGACTTCCAGTTCAGGTGCCCCGGGCAGCACCACCGCGAGCAGCCGCGCGGCAGGACCCGGCTAGCCCAGCCTGGGCTCGGGAGTCAGCCCTGCCCACACCTCGTCTGGCCCGGAGAACGACTGCCACCCCATGACACCCCCAAACCCCCATCGACCCGAGCCGGCCCAGCGTCCTGCCCCTCCCCCGTCGCCGCCCGCGGTGCCCCGGGACCCACCTCGAAGAGCTCGGCCGTCGTGGCCATGCCGGCCGGCTGAGAGGCTCGCCCCGCGCTCGAGGCCGTCTCCGCTTCACATGCTGCGCCTCAGCGGCGCCGCTCACCCGTCCCAGCTCGGCCTACTTCCTCCGGCCCCAGGCGCGGGACGCCGCGAGCTGCCCGGGTCCTCACACAGCGCAGGCAGCCCCGGGAGAGCGGCCATGAAGCGGAGCCGCAGACGCCTGTCAGCAGCCTCCCGGCGCCGCCCGCGCCGCTCCCATTGTCACCGCCTCGCACGCCGGAAGTGGAGCTGCGCGCGCCTGGCGGACTTCGCGGGGCGGGCGAGAGGAGAGAGCGGCGCGCCGGCCGCGGAGACGCTATTTTGCGAGCGGGTGACGCGTCTTGAGCCTAGCGGGCCACCATCCCGGAAGTGGAAGACAAGCGTATTCCAGTCCCTTGAGATTCCGGGTGCGGGTTCTTAAGACCTTCTGAGGTGTGTTTTGACCTCCCGGAGGGACCGGGAGACGAGTCACCTTGCCGGGAAGAGCGAGCGTCTCCGGTGAGCTCTTGGGGCTCAAAGAGAACTCCAACATTGTCTGGTAGAGTCCATCCAGAAGACGTTTCTGCTCTGGCTGGCTGGCTGGCTGGCGACCTTAGTTTCTGTAATGTTCTGACTCTTCAGTGCCTTAACTATGGCCCAGCGGGCTGTGTGGCTCATACGTCACGAACCAGGAACTCCACTTGGTGGCTCGGTCAGATTCTCCAGGTAATTTGCTAGTCTCGATCCTCAAACGGGAAGAGTCCAAGGATGGATCATGTAACTGGTTTTGTGGTGCACCGAATCTCGAATCTGCCAGGAACAGCCCCTGAGTGCCCTGGGGCAAGTTAAGCGAAGGCTTATCTCACATTCTTGATGCAAAAATTGAGTTACTTGACATTCGTTGCGACATGTTTTCTAATTTTACAGTTATTGTATCTTCCCCCCTCCCCCGGAACTCGAAACGTAGACCAACATGGCCTTGAATTTACAGATACCTGGCTGTCTCTGCCTCTGGAGTGCTGGGATTAAAGGTGTGGGGTCACCATACCCGGCTGTATTATTGTATCTTAAAATGAATCCCATCTGTTTAAGATTGGTACAGAAATGATGAAAGAAAAAAATTTACTGAGCACTAAATGTTTTCAGGTTTTTCAACTTTCAGTGGCAAAATTATTTCAGAATATTTTAATTAATTCTTATGAGAATTTGTTGAGCAATAGACTGATATTTTTGTCTAATCAGTATATGTGACTGCTAGAAATCGTAATTGTAGGTTCTAGTGTTTGAACGAAATAGGAGGCAGTATGAAAAATTACAATCACTTTTCCTAGGTGACATAAGTGATTGGGCCCACCTTCAGAATTTTCTATATATTACCAAAATAATTCTATGGAGAGAAGTATACAGTTCTTTATACTAAATATTATCCCATTATAAAGTATAGCTGGCTGACATCCCCCCCCACCCTCACCCCTGTCTACAGGCTGTCTCTCCACTTGTAGTTCTATTTGCATTGCAGAAATGTTTTAATTTCATGTGGTCCCATTTGTCGGTTCCTGGGGTTGTTTCCTGTTCCTGGCAGTATTTCTAAGAAACCTTTGTCTTATTGAGTAGCCTCATGTTCTTGGAAAGCAGGAATACAATAGAACTTCTTGCACGACAGAAAGGGGACCAATTCTAAATCTGTGCTAATGTTGTAAACCAGCAAGCACACATGGGTGGCATAACTGAGTAACTCCGCTATTAGCTTTTTCTTGCTATTGTTTTGAGACAGCCTCACTGTAGCACTGGCTGACCTAGAACTCATTATGTAGACAAGGGCAGCCACAAACTCATAGATATCCTCCTGCCTCTATTCTCTGAATGCTGGGATTAAAGGCATGCAACCACCATGGCCTACCTCTATTAGTTTTGCTTCAGTTTAAACAGCACATACACCTAGTGTCTGCCATATTGGACAATGCACATCGAGATACTTGGTCCGTAGGAATATATGATTGTCTTCACTTACATTCCTTGGATGATACATCCAAGGTACCTCTTTCATTCTGAACAGTGCTACAGTACTCAGACAGGGTCTTAGGCCTGATTTTGACAAAATGTCAACAAACAGCTTCCCTGAATCCTAACACATTCATTAGAAATTATCAAATTTCATGCTTTTCTGACTCATTCTAATTTTACCAATAAAGGAGATCTAGTTTCTATTTGTATATCTTTCTGTAAAAGTATTTGTTAGTCTCTTGGGTTTCCTTTTCTGTGAATAACCCTTACTTTCCAAAGACACCATTTTATCCATTCTGTACAATGTTATTTATTATATTTAAACATTTAGTCCATTTGAAGTGCATCTTTGGATATGGTATTGAATGGGAACCTCAGTTTCCTTTATACTGTTTGACAGTTTGCCTAGCATCATCATGTAAGCCTATATCTTTTTTTCCTTTGATTCACTATTGATGTTGGCTATATTCCTTTATAGAATCACTGATCTCTCACTAGTCTATTAATCTATCCTTCTTTGAGTGCCAG
>OU015746.1:124834580-124875070 GCA_907169655.1 Acomys percivali
ATTTTATCAGCTCTGTTTCTCTATAGCGAGCTCTAATATATATACACATACATATGTATTTATGATATTTTTAAGGTGGCTTAAAGGCTGTGATCCAGGTAGTCCAATAATGGCTCCTAGCGATGGAAAGTCCAAGAATCCGGTAGTTGTTCAGTCCATGAAGCCGGGTGTCTCAGCTGGTCTTCAGTAAACACGGGAATTGCCAAGAAGTAGGCTCTAATGCCAGTGCAGGCATGGACTTGCCAGCAAGGCTGAAGGAAAGCAAGCTAAGAGAGAGCGAGCAAGCTTCCTTCTTCCATGTCTTTCATATAGGCTGCCAGCAGAAGGTGTGGCCCAGATTAAAGGTGGGTCTCCTCCACTTTACATGGTTTAATTAAGGGGAAAAATATCTCACTAAAACTTACACTTGGGTTTTAGTTAATTCTAGATATAGTCAAGTTGACAACCAAGAATAGTTGTCACGGAGAGTTAGCTTATTTAATTAAAAAAAAAATGTGTAGTTAGTAGATAACTTTATTCTGGACCTTAAGGTAGAAGGGTGAGGAATAAGGAAAAGTACTTTTGTTGGAAGTGGGAAAGTGTGTTCAGGAGCTGGTGGTTGAGGTCAGCAATAGAGAGCTTGCTAAGGCCTGGCTTCAGTCCTTAGCCCTGGAAGGAGGTACAGCTCTGACGAGTGGGTTCTTATGAATGGCGTAAAGTGCCTAAAGCATATTCTATTACATCTACCCGGAGCACTTAAACCATACAGGATTAAATTTTATATTTATTTTTATCTCAAAATATCTTCCAGAACTATAGAGATAAGCCATTGTTACAAAAATGGCCTTCCATGTTTTTGCAAGGGTTGCTAAGAACATTCGGAGGATCTGTTAGCGATTATATAAACTCACTATCATTTCAATAAATGAATCCAACAGTTTAGCTACTTTGTGTCTAATCCATTAAAATGAAATTTTAAAAATCTTATAGATAGCTAAAAGAAAAAAGAGGTTTATTCAGGCTTACAGTTTGGGAATACAGTCCCTCAGAGTGGAGAGGTCAAGCAGGAAGCAGCTGGTCACACTGTGTCTGCAGTCAGGAAGCAGAAAGCAGTGCATTCTACTGCCCCGTTCTCTGTCTCTGTTTCATTCTCTTCACGGCCTGGCGCATGGAATGGGATCCCCCGACCCCCATGTTCAGGGTGGGATTCCAACCCCCGTTTCCCATCAAGCTGACAGTCAGGATTAACCTGATTAATCTATGAAGAAGGGATCTGAGCGGTTGAAAAACAAAGATATTTAGACTCATGTACTCGGCCTATTTAAAAAACTAGTTACATTGAGTCCATCTTTCTCAGTGGTACATAGTGCATTTTGTCATTTGAGATAACATACTAAATGTGAACTACTTGGCTCCAGTCAGAAGTTAACAGGTTTAATGGTTTGGGGTTATTTTCTCTGGTAATGTATGCTATTTATTTGTTGCTTTATGTCTTATTGTTATGACTCTTTGCCGTGTGTTGTAGAACCTTTTAATTCTCCCATTTTTTATTTTACTTGGAACAATCATTTGCCATGTTTGTGTTTCCAAATGCAGACGCTATCCTACTGTTGAAAAGCGAGCCAAAGTCCTCAATGGAAGGAGTTATGTTTCTGTACCCGAAGATGGTCCCTTTCTTAAAGCATTACTCTTCCAACTCAGGCTACTGGATGATGATAAGGACTTTGTGGAGAGGCGTGATGGCTGTTCCCACATCAACAAAACATCCATCTATGGGCTTTCAGTAGGCGGTGAAGAACTCTGGCCAGTCGTTGCTTTTCTGAGGAATGACATGATCTATGCAAGTGTCCCACTGGTTGAACAAGCTCTCTCCCCTCGCCCACCTTTAATTAGTATTAGTGGAGTTTCACAAGGCTTGGAGCTGCTTTTTGGGATACAGGATTTTCTTTACTCAAGTCAGAAAAATGACACTGATTTAAACACAAAATTGAGTCAGTTGCCTGACTTGCTTCTACAGGCTTGTCCACTGGGTACTTTATTGGATGCTAACTTGCAGAATTCACTGAACAGCATTAATCTTGCATGTGTGACTCAGCCACAAAAACAGCCAGCTTGGAAAGTTGGAACATACAAAGGAAAAGCACAGATTTCTATTTCTATCACTGAGAAAGTGAAATGCATGCAATATGGTAAACAGGAGATAGCGGACACATGGCAAGTTGTTGGAACAGTCACTTGCAAGGTGAGATGTTCACCAGATTTGCTTTGTCATGAACCTTTAACACTGAAGCACTGTGACGTTTGCAACTTGCACTTTACATTTCTTAACAATATGCTTGTTCTCCTTAGCAGCAGCCATGAAATGTTATCTTTCTGTATTTCTTACA
Organism: Acomys percivali; assembly: GCA_907169655.1. Classification (NCBI taxonomy): domain Eukaryota; kingdom Metazoa; phylum Chordata; class Mammalia; order Rodentia; family Muridae; genus Acomys; species Acomys percivali. The sequence goes on from OU015746.1 coordinate 124,836,947, forward strand.
GATTGTTTACTTAATGATTATTATGTAATGAATTGTCCTATTGCCCTAAAATAGACACTTTCTTTAAAGGTCTGTGGGTCAGAACTTTAGAAGCAGCTTAGCTGGAACCTCCAGTGTAGAATCTCAAGGGCCCATAGTCAAGATGTTGGTTGGAGCTATTGTCATCTGAAGATCTGACTGGGCCTGGAACGTCTGCGGGCAGCATGACTCCCTCACGTGGCTGGCAAGTCAGCGCTGGCTGATAGGAGGAGGCTCAGCTCCACTCCTCATGACTTCCCCACAGGCTGCTCAAGTGCCCTGACAGCTTTGTGCCTGGCTTCTTTCACATGAGATAGTGTGTGTTTGTATGTAGGTGTGAGAGAGAGATTGATTCAATGCCGTTGCATTAACTACTTATTCTAAAAAGCCACACGGCATCATTTCAACTGCATTCTGTTTATTAGATACAAAGCAAGTCACTCTAAATCTGGCCGTTCTGAAGAGATCAGAACCAGGTCCACTAGTGGAAAAGAATTGATTTAAAAAACTTGTGAAACACATTAAAATCATCTTGCTTCCTTTTGGCTAGGAGATGAAGTTGACAAGTCCTTTGACTTTACATTAAATAACAGAAGGGTTCTTGCTTTATTTAAATAATTCAATAGTAGAGTTATCTGTCGCAAAGTTAGAAAATGAGAGAAACATCAATACAGATAACAGTGATTAATGTCAGGTTGAATAATGATCAAAAATCTAAGTCCTCAAACTAAACACTACAGGTAAGTATTAATAGTATTCTCAAATAGCTTTTTTGATTCTTTATTTTATATATTTTGTAAAGTTAACATTTAATCACTATAAGTCAGTCTTATGAATAAAATAAATTTTAAGAACAGAATTAGACAGGGAAAGTGACTGATTTTTTTCTGGATTAGAGTAAACTAAAAGTTTTGTCTATGCTAAAAGTATCTGTTACGCTCAAAACTGCATTCAAATTATCCTCTTAGGACAAACTATTTTAAGAAGTTTGAAACTCATGAACTGTGTCACTCACTCATCACTCTTAAAGTCCTCATTTCATTTTTCCATGAGTCTAGTGTAATAAAAAGCAGAAAAGGTCACTACTTTCTCAATCTGGGTGTTAGATATATTGTGTTAAAATTAGCATGATGTTTACATCTCTCTGTTCATTGATAAGTTAACCTAGTTTCTTATATGTGGAAAATGTGGGTTGATTCTTAGCCTTTAGTCCTGGTTCAAATTACCATAATGGAAATCTTTCTTAAATAAAGGAGGACAGGCGAGATGGCTTGGCTGGTTAAAGGTACTTAGCACCAAACCTGTCTCCCATGATGCAAAAACTGACTCCTACAAGTTGTCATCTGACCTCCACATGTGTGCTCTAGCATACATGCTTATACACGTACATACATACATACATACATACATACATACATACATACACACATACTCATACACACTAAAATAAACCAATGGAATTTTTCTTAAAAACTGTTTTAAAGTGGGGAGGGAGAAAGGTGTACACCTCAGCCTAACACTAAATGTTTCTCTGAGGTTGTCTTTTACCTCTGAATGTCTTGTGTCCTTACAATGTCACATAACTTTGTAATTCTGTCATTTTAAAATAAGACAACCTTCTTTGTGCCTTTTGCTTTTATACTTCCTAGTTCTGAGGTCCAGATTTGCATATGCCAAACCAGATTCCTTCTAGAATGGCAGTCTTCATCCTGTGCTCACGGTCTTTCAAGTGACTGGATAGTGGATCATTTATTGGACATTTCTATAATGGTCCCATTACTTTGATCCCCTTATGAGTGATACACTTCTAGGGAAAAGTTTAACAAAAGTAAATGATGTTTCAAATTTTAATACTACTTACTATTAAATATTTATTATCTCCATAAATAACAAAACTAAACTTTTTATTCTTACTAATATACAAACATAACACATATTTTTTAATTATCTAGTAAGAATAGTTGTCATTTTAACTTTCAGGTTTGAAATTTGATTGACAGTCTTATAATTGTCACAAAGAAGAAAAAAAGACCTTTCTAAGCTACTAATTTTACCCCAGCTTAGTTCAGTACTGTTGAAGTATTTAAATGTGAAGCAGAAACAATAGTGAATTCATGTCTTAAGTTGTAGATCAAACACTACAAAGTAAGATGACTTAGTGGTTAAGAGCCCTTCCTGGTCTTGGAGAGGACCTGGGTTTGATTCCCAGCACCAACATGATGGTTCACAGTTGTCTATAATCCCAGCTCCTAGGGATCTGACACGTCTTATGGCCTTTATGGTTTCCTGCACACAGGTGATACACATACATACACTCAGCAAACACACATGCCATAAAATTAAACACATTTAAAACATTACAAAGTGAAAGATTTACATTAATATTGGGGAAGAAATAAGGTTCAAAATTTTAAAAAGGTATTAACTGCCAACATTTTTAGGATCTCCTATGAATAACAATTTACAAAGAAGCATAGAACAGCTATTGTTCTGAAAGAACTTAACACTGAAAGAAGAAAACAAATAAAATCACAAACAAATTGCATATTGGTAACAAGCAGTCGATGCGTGGTGCAGACTATATGGTATCTAGACCTAAGCATGTTGCCTGCTGAGCCCTACTATTAAATGTCTTGTGTGCCTCTAGTCAAATAAACAATGCCACTGACCTTGTATGGTTCATTTGGTTAATTTGATCCAGTATGTTACAAGTAAATCAGGGCTGGAGAAATGGCTCATCAAATAAGAGTGCTTACTACTCCTGCAGAGAACCCGGGTTAGGTTCTCAGTACCCATGCCAGGCAACTCACAGCTAACTGCTTCTAACTCCAGCTCCAGGGGAGCCTTTGTCTTCTGGTTCTGCCTTCACAGACACTGTACTCATTGTACATCCTCACACATAGCCTCCCACACATAAGCATAATTCAAAATAAAATAGGGTGTAAATGTCAAGTTAGACGTAAGGTACTACACCCCTCTCCCTGCATCCACATTTATATACACACAAGTAAGGTTTGTTGGTGTGGGCTTATGAAGTAAAGGCAACTCCTACGTACCAGAGGTGCTGGGGAGTAAATGTTTTCTTCTGATTACAGAAACAAGTCACTCAAGACTTCATTCTGGAGACTGGAATAGGTAGAGAAGTCAGAGTTCATAGAGAAGTCTGAGGGCTGCCATTTCAGTCTTTCAGTCTATTGACCCTCAAAGCAGGGATTTAAGGAGAGGGCTGTGAAAGTACTCCATCTGGAAGACCATGGTGCTGCCTCCCGAGCCTTCCTTAATCTCCCAAGGATGATGAAGTCCTCCGGGTTACCGTTAGCAAACTAACTCAACGCACATAGGGGCATCTTTTTCCTATAGGGAGGGCACGTCCCAGCAACTCCATGCAAAAGTGGACTGTCATAAGACAGCACAGTGTAAGGCTTACACAATCCCAGAATGAGCTAGACCTACAAGTGCATGGCTTTCTTTTAAACCTTTATTTCTTTGTGTGGTTGGTTGTGGGTACCAGTACTGCAGCACACTTGTGGAGGTCAGAGGATAACTTGGGGGATTTGGTTCTCTCGGGTGGGTTCTAAAGATCAAACTCAGACTGCCAAGCTTGGCCACCAGTGCCCTTACCTACAAAGCAGTCACAGCAGACTAAGTGAAATACTATAGCAAGGATAAAATAACATACCTACAAGGATTGATACATTTGCAACATAAGTCAAGGGGTAGAAGATTAGAGTCAGATGAAGATTGGGTGGACTAGAGGAAAGAGAATCTAGAGACAGCTAGTGAGCTGTAACATTGTGAGGGCCTCAAAAGGGCCTGAGAGAAACCAGTGAATGTAAACCAGCTTATAGAGGAGCTTAAAGGTGAGCCCAGGGGTCTGTGAAGGCACTCTTACCTCTATCTTGGCTAACAGTGTATTAAATTTTTAATTAAAAAACAGCAAAGAAAACAATGCTTAGAGAGAAAAGTTAAGTTGGGAGAAATGAGTTGCATTCAGAGACGCCCCAGAGAAGCTGTACTGTTTTAAGATCTTGGTAATGCTTATCTCTTCGTGTTGCAGTGTGATTTGGAAGGACTCATGCCAAATGTCACAGTCAGCTTGAATCTCCCCACCAACGGATCTCCACTTCAAGACATTATTGTTCATCCCTGTGTGACGTCCCTTGATTCTGCCATTCTGACTTCTAGTAGCATTGATACGGTGGATGATTCCGCATTTAGTGGGCCTTATAAATTCCCATTCACTCCGCCTTTAGAGTCATTCAACTTATGCCACTACACTTCTCAGGTAAACTGTTCTGGACATTTATCACTTCATGAGTTATTTACAAGACAGGAAGGAAGGAATGAAGAAGATAAAGTTCAATTCTTTGAATAGGCTACCTCCTTTCTCTGATGCCTGTAATCATAGCGTTAATTTTCAAAGTAAAGGTATTTATTTTATTTGTTTGCTTTTTGTTTGTTTTTTTTTTTTTTTTTTTAATCTTTAACTAGGAATCCAAAGTCACTGGATAAGACCCTAGTTTACTCATGGTTTTAAATATAAACAGAAACTAATTCTAATCCTAGGAACTCTTAGGTGAATAAGCATGTAGTTTTAGTAGTAGCTGTTTATGCTTACTCCATGGGTGTTGTGTGTCAGACACTCTCCTAGGCACTTGGCGTGTCTTTTTCTAGTCATTCCAACAAATCTTAAAGTACTTATCTCCATTTTATAGATGAGGAAAAGCTTAGAGAAGTTAAAGGACTTGCACAAAGTCCTCGGGTAAGTTGCCAAGCCTGGCCTTGACACCAGCCCTTCCACATTCCCAGCGCCTAACATGCTTACTATCATGTGGTAGCATTTGTCTCTTGTCATAATTATCAACAAGTAGATTAGAAAATCTTGTTCAAACTAGATTGACTAGAAGTAATTCACTTTGAGAAGCCAACAGGAATTCTCATTATCATTCAAGAGAAAAAAATAGATCTAGGCTACCTGAGAATTAGAATCAAAGTTAAACCACTCTATACCAGAAATTTCTGTTGTCTGATATCTTTGTCCCTGTCTTCTCTGCCCTTTGGGCTTCTGCTGTGCATGCTCTTACAGCTCTAGGCACCCCCTAGACTAGAAAATCTCCCCGTGTCTCGCTTCAAATTTACTAGTAAGGCAGAAGCAGGTGGATCTCTGTGAGTTCGAGGCCAGCCTGGTCTACAAATCAAGTTGCAGGACAGCCAAAGCTACACAGAGGAGGAAAATAACAGCCAAACAACCAAAAACCAACAACAACAAAAAGATGATGAGCTCAGTCAAGCATACAGACAATTTCCTCTTCAGTCAGTCATCAGTGACCAGTTACACCATTTGTGAGCTGGGGCCTGGAAACAGTAATGTCACAGCATAGGAAAGGAGAACTGTGGGCAGAACGTTCAACAGTATGTGTACAGTCCAACCTGTGCTGCAGCTGTACGTGCACAGAGGAACAAGAAGAATAGGAACAGAATATACTGTTTGTGCTGTCAGGTACCGTTCTCATCTCTGCTCAGAGATGCAGGAGAATCTGCATTCAGGGTGAGTGTGGAGCCACCACTGTGGCTGTGAAAGCAACGTAGAACAACCTCCTAGCTATTAAGGCCATACCTGAATATAATGATTATAAAGTATATATTCTATACGTATATACCTTTTTTTTTTAAAGGTACTTTAAGACAGGGTTTCTCTGTGTACCCTTGGCTGTCCTTAACTCACTTTATAGACCAGGCTGGCCTCAAACTCACAATGATCTGCCTGCCTCTGCCTCTGCCTTCCTGATTGCTGGGATTAAGGCACACACCACCACAGCCAGCTTGTAAATGTATCTAACATATATTATTACGGGGCTTTTTTATCCCTATCACCATTCATATCTTAGACTCATTAACATGAGAATTATATTAAGAGTTATGTCTGTTTTCAGGTCCCTGTCCCACCAATATTGGGCTCTTATCACATGCAAGAAGAAGAAGTACAACTAAAAATAACAGTTAATTTAAAACTACATGAAAGTGTAAAAAATAATTTTGAAATCTGTGAAGCTCATATACCTTTTTACAACAGGTAAGGATAAATATGACACCATGTCCTCTATCAGTTTTTCTGAAGTCTGCATATAAATCAGTCTTAACTATCAACAACCTGGTGAATTAGCCAGTTATAACATATACCAGTTCTACTTTTAAAATATAGTCTGCAGTATAGCTCTTTATGGCATGTACTTAAATAGTAAAATCATAATTTTAATGTTCCACCAATGCATATGATATGCATGTAATCTGTATGATTGTATAATTGTATCTAGGAAATTAGTATAATATATAGTTTAAATACATAAATGATGTTTATGTGATTTCTGCTGCTTTTTATGATCTGTATTCATTATGCATTCTCTTCTGCACTTGGGATACAGATCTGCTCTTATGATGTAAATACAATAAGAAAATTTGACTTGCCTCTTTAAAACTTTTATCTGAGCTTTTTTCCTATGTTTTCTTTTGTTTTAAAGAGGTCCAATTACCCATTTGGAATACAAAGCTAGTTTTGGTCAACTTGAAGTATTTCGAGAGAAAAGCTTATTGGTCTGGATTATTGGTGAGCAAGATTTTATCTGTTGATTTTTTTTTTTCTCATTTGCTGTAGAACTTTCTGTTTTAGAATAATTGATTGTTACACTTGTGTTTTAGGCCAAAAGTTCCCTAAATCAATGGAAATTAGTCTTTCTGGAGCACTCACTTTTGGAGTCAAGGGCCATAACAAGCAGCCATTTGACCACATTTGCATTGGAAATACAGCATGTGTAAAGGTAAATAGATGAAACACTGCATCAGAACACCTTCCTTTATTTCTAAACTGCATATATATTTGAGTTTTAGTATTTTCCAGCAATTTTAAAACATTCTGCCGTTTTTGTGAGGCTAAGTCTTTTTTAAGAAACATTTGTTTGGAAGCCGGGCAGTGATGGTCCATGCCTTTAATCCCAGCACAGGGTTTCTCTGTGTTACAGCTCTGGCTGTCCTGAATTCACTTTGTAGACCAGGCTGGCCCTCAAACTCACACAAATCCACTTACCTCTGCCTCCTGAGTGCTGGGATTAAAGGCGTGCGCCACCACGCCTGGCCATAATAAATATTTTTTAAAGTGACTTAAGAGAGTGAAGAAACATAAACAAGGTTTCAAAAGCAAGTGCTAGAAACCTACGTTCTATATAGGAAGGGCAGGTAATTTAGGTTGGAACATAGAGGGCATGCATATTTTATTCCTTTGGTAGATGTTTTATTTTTCAAAATGGTTCCTTTATGAGCATTGATCGAGAATAGATGAGGGGAAAGTACATGATGGCAGAGACTGCGTGAGTCTTACTCACTCTTCAGCTAGCCTCAGCCTCTAGATCAGTGTCTGACAGGTAGCTGAAGCTGTAAACTTTAAGTCACTTGAGAGATCAGTCATATATAAGGATTTAGGAGTACCCATAGAAAAGAAAAAGGTGAGGCAAGGAAATGAATAAAATCAGGATAAGAAAAAGAAAATAAGGAAAAATTCAGAAGAATCAATAAGGAGAATTGAGGGAGTAAGTAACCCAAAAGGTTACAGGGAAATAGAGTGCTGTGCTGTCAGAGAAGCCGGAAGCGAGAGGCAAGTGTCCACAGAGGCAGCAGCAGGGAGGTAAGGAGGGCACTGCTGAGAATTCATTTTTTCCTCTCTGAGCTCTCACCTTCTTTGTTTTAAGAATTATTATTAAAATTACTGATTTTTTTTTTCAGAAAAAAAGTGAAATGTTACTAAATTATATACTTGCCACAGGTTGTTTTTGAGAACTTTTCTACTCATTTTTTTTCCTTATCCAGTCCCAATCTGATCAAAATCATATAGTAAACATAGCATTGAGAATTATAACCCTGAAGCAAACACAAGCTCTTCACTTTCAGTGACTTGCTATAAGAAAATGACTGTTAAAATCTAAAAATTATTACACTCATGTACACACACATAAAATGGGAGACATTTGCAGAGAAGAGAGGAGAAAAAGTGTAGACTTCGGATGTAACTCAGAGATGGAGACTTGTCTAGAATGTGAAGGCCTTAGGTTAGTGTAGGAAGTGTTGAAAATATAGCAAGATCTTGCAACACGAGGTTCTTACCAAGACAGATGAGATGCACAGCCAAAGGACCCTGAGGAGGTGCTACTGCCTCATATTACAGCAGTGTAGTTGCTGGTGTGCACATAGGTGGCCCCACATCACTGGTGGAACCCAAGAGCTGTAGGTTACATTTTACAAAGGCTTTCTAAGTAAGGGAAGGCATAATTTGGTAACAGTTCTATAAAAGTTAGATTTTGGTTATCAAAACAAAAAAATAATAATTAAGTAGAGCTGGCCATTTCTCCAAGCATGAGGCAAACTGATATTGTTTCTTGTCATGATTACATTTTGTGCTTTATTAAAAAGCATATACATCCCTGCCTATAGAGAATGAGATTGGGGCTTGCGAGGTGGCTCAGTGGTTAAGAGCACTTGTTCCTGCTGCTCTTCCAGAGGCTCAGGTTCAATTCCCAGCACCCACATGGTGGCTCAAAGACATCTTTGACTCCAGTTTCATGGGATCCAGCTCCCTCTTCTGGCCTCAGAGGCCAATAGACACTGACATGTGTGCAGGCAAAACACTTTTAATTTTTTTTTTTAAATCACAAATAGCTTGCGAGGGAGAAAAGAGTATACAGTGTATCATACAGTACTGCAAAGAGCAGTCCTGAGTTCAGACACCACCTCTGCTGTTAGGTACAGAGTACAGAGGACTCCAGTGCGCACCAGGTTCTCATGAGTGGAGCTCTGAAGCACTTAGTACAGGGGCCTATGCACGTATTTATCGTGTGTTTTCACAACTGCAGTTTAATGTTTGTGTATAAACTTTGTGAGCTCTCACTTCAAGTTCTAAAAAATTATGAAGGGAAAACTGTGATCATGATTCCTAGCAAATAATCAACTCAATTGACAATTTCTCCCACTTCCCTAGCTTCATTTTAGGATCGCAGATTATACACTCACCGGATGTTATGCAGATCAACATTCAGTTCAAGTTTTTGCATCAGGAAAACCAAAAATAAGTGCATGTAAGTTGTACAGATTCAAACTAAACAATTAAAATAGTGGTGTGTTGTCACTACCTAAGGTGAAATTAAATATAAGGAAAGTTGGAGATTGGAGAATAATCCCATTTTATAAAAATTTCTGCAGCTTGGTCCACTCCCACATAACCCTTTATGAACTTTGTTTTGCCCCCATCTCTGGTTTAGCTACGGTCTGGATGAGCAGGGGCCAATGGGCATGGGCTCGAGTGCACAGCATATATGCCTCTGCTTTGCTCTGGCCATAGTCTGCTCTTGTCTGCCTCCAAGGTTCTGTGTGACTTTGGAGAAGCTAATGAGCTTCTTAAAGTTTTCATCTCCTGGTTTATAAAGGAGAAATAATAAGGGACTGTTTATTGCTCTAAAGGCTGTGGGACCTGGAAGAATGGAGCCTGAAAAGGAGGTGGACTAGAGGCTCAGGCAATAGCCAACTTTAATTAAAGCATCAGACAGTTTATACTCTCAGTGTTAAGAGGAGTCACACGAGTAAAGTGTATAGTCACAAGGGCAACATGGTAGATAAGCCACACATTCCAGAAACATGTTTTTCCATAGAGGTATACAATCAATAGCAATAACCAGTTGAATGAGTAATCTAATGTAAATTCACTCCTATTTACAACACCTGGAAGGGACATGAAAGCACATTCCAAGAGTGATTCCATCTTTCTGAAGAAACTGAGGTCACAAACTTTCGTCTTGTTCTCCTGGCATTTCTCACAAGCCCTCAGCGTTACCCTCACACAAATCCACTCTGGGACCATGTTCCAATGGGGCCAGCCAGATGACTCAGTGGATAAAGCCTCTTGTTGCCGAGCCTGGTGGCCTGAGTTCTCTCCCTGGGACCCAAACACTAGAAAGAGAGAACTGACTCCTAAAAGTTGTCCTGTGATGCTCATGTGTCCACGCACACACAGGAACATGCACACGTACTAGGGTTTTTTTTCCATGTAATAAAAAAATTAATGAAGTAGAAATGACAATATTATGTGCCTAATGATTTTTATGAATAATTACATTTATTGAGCATTTAGCTTAACATATAGGTTAATTAAATAATAAATATGCTTATTTTAAATTTTAAATCATTTTTAGTAAATGTCATAGCCAGTAAAATTATTCAGTGCCTTTTCTGTTCTGCCTGTGGAGAGGCAATAGAAAGATGACCTCCTGCCTTCATTGTCTTTATTGGTTATAAAATGTATTTATAGGTATGCATGTATGCACCAACTACTTTCTGTGAAAACATGCATTTCTTTTTAGAGGAACATATCAGGAGGTGAAAATTAAAACTTACAATTATCTAATAGACTAGTCGACAGAATGAAGTAGCTAGAAAAGGTGTGGGAAGCGTCCCTCTTACACTGAGAACAGTGCCATTATATATCTAGATAGGGATAACCTTACTCCATATAGAGCGCTCATACTTAGGTGCATTTGGTTGGTTTGGCAGTTTTGGAGATGCGACTCAGGCCTCATGCATGCTAGACAAGTGTTCTATCACTGAGCTACACTCCTAGACTCAAACTTATTCTAAACCTAAGGATTAAAGTCCTTAAAAAGTGGAAGGATCAGACAGGACTTTACACCTGAATGCTTCAGAAGAAATAGAAAACTGTGAACTACAGAATTTTAAGCAATCTCTGTGAATGGCAGTAATCTGTGTAATGGAATCAGAATAAGCCAGAATTTTTTTTAAAGATTTATTTATTTATTATTATGTATTCAGAGCTCTTCCTGCATGTACACCTGCAGGCCAGAGGAGAGTATCAGATCACATTATAGATGGTTGTGAGCCACCATGTGGTTGCTGGGAATTGAACTCAGGACCTCTAGAAGAGCAGTCAGTGCTCTTAACCAATGAGCCATCTCTCTAGCCAAGCCAGGATTTTTACCTTCATGTTGTTCCCATGTTTTCTCCTCTACCATTCTTTGCTGTTTTTGATGAATTGACAAAATCATGTTCATAGTGTGTATATTCTCTTATGAGAGTGTAGTATTGAGCAATCATCATTGTGTCTAAATACAGATACGTCTTTTCAATCATCTGTAAGAAATGTTATCTCTTTAGATAACTAAAATATATTAAGTATATCAGAAAGTATAATAAAGAATAAGAAGTTTCTGTTTACTTAGTGAGACAAGGTTCTGACTGTATAGCCCAGGGTGGCCTATAAGTCACCGTCTTCTTGCTTTAGCCTCTCAAGTTCTGCTTCCATGCCCGGCTTCTGCTTGCTCTTTATATAGGAAGATACTGACTGTAAGAGTTCATTTCAAATGAATCATTGTTCCTATCCTTTTATTCCTTCAAACTTCCATTTTGCTTCTCCTGAATATACAACTTGGTTCTGCAAATAGTTTAGTAAAAATGTTCATTTTAATAGTAGCATTTTTTTTCACCTACTATGTACCAGGTACAGTTTCTATGTGTTTCACAGCACCTTATGTACTAATATCCCTGCTTTTTGGCTAGGAAGACTGATGGAACAGAGACACGGTGAGGGTCATGTAGCTAGTAAATGACATGCCTGAGGTTAAAACAGTCAGCCGGTTGCTGGAGCCTGTGTGCTGTGCTGCCTTCCAATATTACTAAAGTAGAAAAGGAAAGGTAATGTAGCCTATATTGTATTCATTTTGAAGGGCATGAAGAAAGGTAGAAAAAGCTGAATTACATAGTCAGTGATACATATAATAATAAAAATATGAATACTTCCAGTAAGTTTAATTTTATCAGTGGTATAGCTTATAAAACTTTGGTTCAAAACGATTACCATTTGTCCCAAGTTGCAAAGAAACCAGAAGAGCAATCTCCAGGGCGTTGTGAGGATGGTGGATGTTGATTTGTGTCTCTAACTCTGTGAATTGAGTAGGGAATGCTTCAGCTAGAATTTGGGACTTGGTAGAGGTCACAAAAGGAAAACCAAGAAGAAATGGTGAACTATTTTTACAATAAAAGTAATGGTTAATTAGAAATACAATTTGAGAAACAGAGAAGATAAACATTTGATGTAAATGAGAGATATTTCATGTAATATTTATGACCTCAATTTAATGAGACATAAGTTGTAATAAAGCCTAAAGAGTAAAATATTAACATTTCAAAGTTGTTATCATGACATGACTGTACTCCACAGATTCAAAAACTGATAGCTTTGCTCTCATACTGAGTTTTTGCTAAGGTTAAACATTTTTATCGTTAATTTCTTTTCTTTTTCCTTTTGTAGATCGGAAACTAATTTCTTCTGATTATTACATCTGGAATTCTAAAGCACCTGCCCCAGTAACATATGCATCGTTGTTACCATAATTTCCTCATATTCAAATGGGATTTATGCGATGGTAGCATTCTGTAGTAGAGCCCTAGAGTTCTTATTTGCTGAATGTAGTCATATAACCAACCCATGATAGAGTGTGAAAGAATATCTTCATGGCTAATGTCTCCATTGTTTGTTGCCCTCTGATTCATGCCAGGATGACTGATTCAGAATATATATTCATTTTAGCCTAAGACCAGTCTTGGGTCTCCCTGCCACATGTGCTGTCCCTGTGGCAAGACAGTGCGAATCAGGCAAAGCCACTTCCTTGAGTAAGAGCTCAGCCTTCTCCTAGTGCAGTTTTTGACAGCTGTCCTGTGGGTTGTAGTTGATTTACAAAGAAACTATGTGCTTATCCAAACCTCCATATGAACAGCATGCTATGACAGAACACCCATGATCTAGTTAAAATCACCACACATCCTTTCTTTCAAAGTAACAGTGAAAATCATAGGATAATGTTCAAATAGTCACCCTCTCTTCATCACGTCTCTCCTACTGGCCAATAAAGAACCTGCACAATTCTAGTTGAGGTTGTAGAGATGCTTTCTTTCTGATAGAGTCTTGTGGAGCCCAGGCTGACCTGGGTCTCACTGTGTAGCAGAGGATGACCTTTGAACTCCCTCTCGAGTGCTGGGACCACAGTGGTGTATCGCCATGTCCAATTTATGCCCTTTTAGGGATCGAACTCAGGGCTTCATGCAAGCTGAACTATCACCCTAATGCCTCTCGGACTCCTGTAACTAACTTAATAATCTGCCAGAGTGGTGTGTTAAGATGCCAGTAGACTTCAGAAGGCTGCAGTGACTTCAGAAGACGAACACAGTGATCTCATTATTTAGTGTCCTTGGACAAGATTTCAAAAATTATTTTAGGTGTTACACTATTTGTTTGATTAAAATCTGTTAATAAATTAACACTCAGAAGCCTTTCCATGAGTAAAATGTATCATTTACATTTATTTAATGTGGCATTTTCTTTCTTTTCTTTATGTCTACCCCTGTCATTTTCTTTTTACCATTTTCTTGATTTCTTCAAAACCCATCTAGCTGTGCTCTTTATCTTCTACCCATTTCTACTATTAAATATCATATTCTGTTTTCTGTTGTTGTCATCAAGTTAGACTTTAAGTGACCACTAACAAAGAAAAGAAAGAAAGAAAGAAAGAAAGAAAGAAAGAAAGAAAGAAAGAAAGAAAAGAAAAGAAAAAAGCAAGCTAAAGATCCTGGGAATTTAAATGATGCCCGATTTAGAAGCTTGACAAAAAATAGGAATTACAGTTTAATATTTAATATTTAATTAGACTTATCCTGGGTTCTGTTTCTTTTTTGACTTTTGGAGTTTTTTGGTTTGGTGTTTTTTGGGTTTTTTTGGTTTTGGTTTTTGTTTTTTGTTTTTTTTTTTTTTGGTTTGTTTGGGGTTTTTTTGGGTTTTTTTTTTTTTTTTGGTTTTTTGTTGGTTGGTTGGTCGGTCTTAGATTTTTTTAAAAATGTGTCTTCTAAAATAAAAAGGCTTAGAGGCCAGGCGTGTGCCACCACGCCTTTAATCCCAGCACTTGGGAGACAAAGGCAGGTGGATTGCTGTGAGTTCAAGGCCAGCCTGCTCTACAAAGCGAGTCCAGGACAGTCAAGACTACACAGAGAACCCTTGTCTTGAAAAACAACAATAAAACAAAAAAAGGCTTAGAAAAAGGTGCTAAGTCTTTGAAGGAGAGTAATATCATTGAAAGAAACGTGCGTATAAAATTAGGACTTGAATACAGTTTTTAATTCCGGCCAGTCCTACTCTTCATAAACCCTCATTGCCTGCAAAGTGTCACCCTAGAATAAAATTGTTTTCACAGCTATCCTGAGTAAAGAGAAGAAAGTAACTTCCTGACCAGGACTTTAACTGACTATCCCAACTTACCAGAGGGTGGTGAAAACTTCTTTTGTGAGAAAACACTGTTCCATAATGGTTCTTTATCACTCTTCAACTCACAGCTTGACATTTTAATTTATTAATGGAGCCCTTTGGAAATTTTGATTATACAAATGCTTAGCAAATTATACTGAGATACACAAGACACATTTATCTACTGACTAGGGAAAGATGCAATATGTAATCCTTGAGGCAAACTCTCTTCATAAACAAATTAGAAAGACCAGTGACCTCTAATTTGACATTTCTAGAAACCTGGGGAAAATCTAGGAGTTACTAGAAAAGCGTGGGGTGATGGGGAACCAAGGCCATCTGTTGCCGATCCATCCTAACACAGCAGTGGGGAACTAAACGCCAGCCCACATTTCCATCCCGTTGAGATCAGCTGGGCACACTGGTGCTTTTGATTTTGTCTAGAAACCTGTCACTTCAGGATAATTTCTGAAGACAAAGCTTGTTCCCGTTTGGTAGGTGACCTGTTTAATGTTTTCCCTGTGTCTGGGAACTCCTTAGTGTAATTAGCGACCTTTGAACTCCACAACTAATCCTGAGCTATTTTGTATTCCTTACTCATCTTTAAGGCTGGACCTTTCTTTTCTTCAGAGTCCACTGCCACAATTAAAGAAGAAACAGCTGCATTTCAAAGGGATTCCGATTCCAGAAGCCTAATCGTGATTGGCATGTTCTTACTCTAAGCTGTAAGACACTCTAAGAGTCCTTTCTTTGCTTAAAACTTCAATCATTTTCTAAAAAATTATCTCACTATGGATTTTATTCATTTTCTTTGATAGCTATTCTTTGCAATTTTTTTCACTTGAAAGGTGCTTTGCATGTGCAGTGACTATGAGCATCGACTTCCAGTGAGAGATTTGGATGGTGTCAGACCTGCTCTAGATGCAAGAGTGACAAATTCCCTTTCAGTGACAAAATATGATGATAAAATCTGATATCAGTGATGTAATTATTCTTTCTCAACCCAAGGGTTTTTTTAAAAAGTTTTTAAATATCTGAGAATGCTCTAGAAAAGATGGGTCATGATTTGGGTAAAGCCTGTTCTCTCTCTCTCTCTTTTTTTTTTTTTTTTAACTAAGCAATATTTGAAAGCTCACAATGTGGTAACTACACAGTGTGGGTGTTTTATACAGTTAAAATAATCGAGCCTGCCAACTTGGAAGCACATCAGCTCCTCGGGAGTCTTAGAAGTGTTTAGTTTTATTTAAACCGTAGCCTATGTCAAAACCATTTATTTCATGCCATCTCAGTATTTCTGCTGTTGAAAACTGTGCTCTTAGATTTATTGTGCTATGTTTAACAGCAAATATTTTCACATGGTTACCATTGCTGGTTTTATTTTCTGTGTTGTTGTTGTTGTTGTTGTTACAATATTAAAAAAAAAAACAAAAACAAAAAACCTAAGCAGTCATGCACAGATTCCTACAGCACTCCTGGGAGGTAGTTGGTGGCGTTTCCATCCAAAACCTCTGCAGGGACTGCCTGTCGCCCTAGCAGAAGAGCTGTTTCTAAGACAAAGGTCAAAAAAGGGATGTTAATAAACAGCCTTCAGGTTTAAGGGACTTTTTAGGATTACATCTTAAATTCCAACAAATCAGATTTAGGAGTTGCTGAAAGTGAAATTGATCCATCCCTCATCCAAACTTTGCAATACTTTCCTGTTCTGACATCATTTAGATAGTTAGCTGTATTATCAGATTAGAAACCATTGTACCAGGCTGATGAAAGGCAAAAGAGGCAAAAAGCTACACACGGGATGAATTCTGAACCTTTTAACCTGGCTGAAGTGTGTTGGTTGCTGTTATGCAAATACCTTCAATCCTCTGCTAAGTTCCGTGGAAATAATTTTCTTGAATGACAGGTTGATTCAGCAAGGATTCAGTCGGTGATTAATCCCCCTTTGATCTAGGGTATTTCACTTAACTACCAGTTACTTCGTTCTGACAAAGTGCAACTGAGATTAGGGAGATCACTAGAACACTACCAGCCTGTGCATTTATTCTCTATAACCTTTTAAAGGAAGGGCCAAGAATGCAATTTATTCTCAGTTTTTGAAGATGCAAAGTCCTGTCTGCTAAGTTAGAAAGTCAATTGAATACCAAATGAAGTTTATTTCTTACGTAAGAGAACAAACATTTCTTTTTTGCTCTGCCTAACAATGATATTAAGAATCATAGGCTTTGAAGAGAGAAAACAACAAAGGCTACATTCCAAATACAACTTCTTGTTTTGTTTCGTGTGCTAGAGTGTGTGCTTACTGCCCCCAGATAACCCAAGAAGCAGAGGCGTGGCTACAGTTATGTAAGAAAACACTGGTGTTTCGTGAGACTGCGGTGTCTTCTCATCTCCCCCGCCATCCCTAGCAGAACTAAAAACCAAACTGTAGTACAGAAATCCAGTTAGGGAGACATGTGGCACACAATCTTGTTAGCTTTTCTTTTCTTGAGGAAGTGGAGCCTCATACTCTCATTTTTAAAAAAATAACTGCATTCATTTTCCCAGAAGTGGTATCATTAACAAAATACTTGAGAGTCATTCTGTTTTCTGCCTTTTGTTTTATCTCTTCTCACATATATTTAAACTTTGAAATAGTCTGTGCAGTTTAAGAAAAAAAAATCCAATGTGTTTCATGCTGTTTTTCAAAGAATTACCAATATTAGTATTTATTTTGCAAGATGTCAAATTCAAGATCTATTCAAGTATAGTTCATGATCTATAAAATATAAAGACATAGACACACAATTATTTGTAACAAGATTTGTTTTTATTAAATTTTTATTACTAGCTTTGTTAATAAGACAAAACATTCATAAAATATTATATAATTGCTCATTATCCTAGTAGCAATCTCCAATAAAACTTAATGTTTAAGTCATTGCCTATGCTTTTTTTACACAAACCTCTTGTAATTAATTTATAAATCAAAGCAAGTCAAATGCATACATATGTTTGTGATACACTAGCCTCCTGTAGTCCTAATTTAAATTATCAGCTTTCAGATACTTTGGGGGGATCAGAAAAAAGTGTAGATGATATCGTTAAAGGGCAAGATTCTATGGTTATGCTGCTATGAAACTCGAGTTTTTAGTAGTTAACTGCTCCATGTAATAAATAGGCAATAAAGTATTCACTATTTTAAAATATGCCATCATGAAATGTGCATATGTACACATAGGCACTTGCGTGTTCCTGCAGTGTATTCCATGCCTGTGTAGCTGAGGTTACCTGTGAGCCATCCCAGAGTTGTTTCAGGGGAAGGAAACATTGTAAAGTTGTCTCTTCAGATAACCTCTGCAAACATCACTAGCTCATGATAATGAAGAGATTCATTCAAATGAGAATTGCTAAGGGTCCCATGTGTTTATCTAGAAAAAGGTTAAAAGTCTTAAAGAGCTAGTGGCTTTCCAGCAGCTTCTCTCTTTCTTTTCCACCTACTTAATAGGTGTAACACACTGTTCACGGGAAGCAGGGAAAGACTGTGGCGTCACTCTGACTCACAGCTTCCTGCCCTGTAAGCGTGATTATCTGAGGTCTAGGTTAGTTTTTTCTGAGGCCCAGGATACACTGTGTAATTGGCATCAGTGTGTATTCTTGTATGTTGCTCCAGCCTAAACAAGTGCTGAATGCCCAGGGATAAAAACATGGGTCTTATAGGAAGTAAAATTTTGAAAACTATATGTTTCCTTTAAATATCCTTTTTTAGATGATAATTTTTGCTTAAAATTATTTTGATCAATACTTGTTGTAGTGATTATGATAATCCTAGAACTTAAAAAATTATTAATCCTCCTTAAAATTTTTAATTTTTCTTCAAGAGACTTGAGTGCCCTCTGCAGGTTATAAGCAGATAATTAACACTATAGTTCAAAACTGATTTTCCCCCTGTTCAAAAAACATCACCTGATTACTTCAGATCTCAAAAAAAAAGATCCAATTTATATGGTTAACTATTAATTGTCAGTGATAAAAGTGAGAATTTCCTTTCTTTGCTAGTTTTATTGTTTAGTACAAGGTTTGTCACACCAGTAAAATTTCCAGAATTTAATAGGACTCTTTAGATGTTAGACCTATAGTATCATACATTCCCTCACTGAAAGAAAATATGGGGAGTATTAAATATATTTATAATTGTTTACATTTAGGATTATTCAAAACTTTGAGACTAGCTTGATTTTCCCATTAATCTCTTTTTAAAAGTACATTTGAACTATCAATTCCTGCTTTTTCAATTTGTGTCAAGTAAGACTACATGAATTCTAAGATTTACAACTTTTAAATAATGAATGTATTAAAAGTCACACAAGTGATCTGGTTGCTGGTGATGTCATCTTAAGGATCAATTTTTTAAAAGGCCCAGTAGACCTTGCTTTGGCATTATTACTCAATAGGTTTTTCCAACTAATAAAAGTATTTTTAGTCAAAGGCAACATTTTCTCCTCTAAGGTGTGGAATATACACCATGCAGAATACATGAGCCTCTCACTTCAGTGTACACTTCCTTTCTTTTGGTCATAGTAGGTTCGTCTCTAAAATATAGTTCATCTGTGTGACGCTGTGGAGCTAGGATGCTACTGGCACTTCTGGTTCAAATAACTTAGCGAAGCTGCTGGGGAAGCTAAGTCTGAGAACAAGAGAACTGACTTGATGAAATTCATAGAAACACACTGTTTTGCAAGCAGTGTAATGATTCTGATCATCAACCTTGAAAAGCAAATTAGAACAGGCAGATGAGTATTGGAAATTCTTGCAGTGCTCAGCTGTTGCTACTCTACTAGCCGGGCCTCAGCCAGAGGCAAGGGGAACACACACTGTTTGGGGTTGACAAAGGAAACATCATTAAAGTGAATGTTTACATTGTATTTATTGAAGTGTTCAAAGTATATGTGTTGCCTCTTCAAGCAGCCTGCTGCTCTTTAGAGGATTAAAACTGCATGGCTGATAGTAAAAGCCTGTTGCTTAGACATTATACAGACCGATGGCTTTTAAACAGAATGGTACCTTTGCTTGTTTTTTGGTTTGGGTTTTTGTTTTGTTTTCTTTTGTCTAAGAACTGTATCCCATTCAGAGTGAGGGACCCTCATTTACTTCTACACATTCTGTAGACTTCCAGGACCTTTACGTGACTTCCTCTCAGAAACTACAAAGCTAAATAATGATTTTATTTCATAGTACAGTAAAAATAACATGAGAACAATTGTGAAATTACAGACATGGCTATCCAGTTGAGTATTAGGTTGACAAAAATAGAGAAAGCCAGTTTTACTCTTTTTGTTGTTTGCTTTACATAGAGTTTCTCTGTGTGTATAGCCCTAGCTGTCCTAGAGCTTGCTCTGTAGTCCAGGCTGGCTTCAAACTCAGAGATCCACCTGCCTCTGCCTCCTGAATGCTGGGATTAAAGGCATGTACCACCACTGGCCACCATTACTGATCTTTCTAATATGAGCAATATAAATTACTTTTTTATTGTAAAAAATAGTACCTCACATTTAACAAGGATTAAAGGGCCTTTGTTGTAAGATTGCTTAATTAGTAAAAATTGCTCCACAAGCGTGAGGACCTGAATTGGATCACCAGTAACCATGCGACAACCAAGATGTGATAGCTCTAGAGACGCAGAGACAGGCAGATCCCTGGGGCACATTAGGCCGCCTAACCAGTAAGCCCCACATCCCAGTGAAGAGTCTCAGAAAACAAGGGCTCAGGAGTAACACCCAAAGCTGACCTCTGGCCTCCATGTGTGTGCCCACAGTCACTTGCACACACATGTATGTGTACACATGAACATGCACATGTGCACACACACACCACACACAAAATTAAAGTACTGTACTTTCCCTCATCCCTTAGGTGGTGGTGTGTGCAAGTTCATTGTATAACCCCTTGAAAATTGGCTGAATTTTGAAGAACTATTTTCTTAGATTCACCACCAAGACAAACTGTCAATCTCCTACTTCATTCACTTTCTATAATACATAGAGCATTTATTATTTCAAAGTTCAGAGTCAGTGAAAATCCTTTTCTGTAATTTTTCTGAATCCACAATAAAGCAAGCTGGGTCCTTTGCTGTGGCTTTTGCTAAGACAATACCCAGAGGGCGTTAGTGGAGCTCGGAACCTTCTTAACTAATATACTATGAAAAGAGTGTTTTATTGTGTCCTGAGACTTGAACCTAAGGCCTAAGCATGTGCTCCTCCACTATTCCCAGCCACGAGGAATTCAGTAATGTGACTGTCACTGCCCTCAGGCCTGTGATGCATCTTCCCTTACATATACTGAGAGCACCAACTGCTCCTTGTGTTTAATACTGAAGACCTAAACACGCAAGCTAGACGTGTCGGCATGAAAAGTTGCTGAGCAATCCAGAGTCTAAACTGGAGTCCTTAATGCAGTTAATACGAATTCATAATGTTAAGCTTTTACTGTGGCTTTTCTATTATATGGCTCTCCAGAACTAGCCAGACAAGAAAGTGGTACAGTCTCGAGTTGTGCATTATAACTTCTACAGTGTGTTGACATTTGAGCATGGAAAAGTACTTCTCATCATTGTTCATACAAAAGCATTCCAAACAGATGCCTGAACCGCCAGCTAGCCAAGGAGCAGCCCAGGGACAACTTACATATCTTGGTAGTCTATATGACAAAAGAACAAAAACTAGATTATTAACTACACATATAAACATACCCTCACACTAAATATGTTTTCTCATTGTACCTGTTTTATTTCTGTGCTATCAATGAAGAAAATATACTGCATAGATAGTATTAAAGAGAAAGCTATGAGGAAAATTTATATAATCTCATTGGTAACTACAGTGTATAATTTTTAGTCACTGGTTTACATCTAGAAAGAGTTTTGCTATGTAGCATTTCTAGCTCTGTATCACTGAGGGGGATGGTGTCCTCAAATTGATTTATTTTACTACAGATTCTTTCCCTATCTCCCACCTAACTTTTTGGCAGTGATTTTTTTTATTTTCACGATGTTTGTTTGTTTGTTTGTTTGTTTTTCCTGCCTGCCTTTGCATCCCCAGTGCTGAGATCACAGGTGTGTACCACCTGGCTATCTTCACATTTTTTTTAACCAACACTATTAGAAACAAATAAGAAGCTTTGGGATGGTGAAATAAATAGCAAAATTTTAATTGTATATCAAAGACAGTTGTCTTTCCCCCTAAAACAAGTCAACAACTGTTGGATGATGTGGGTGGTTTTTTTTGTGTGTGTGTGTGTGTGTGTGTCTGTGTGTCTGTGTGTGTCTGTGTCTGTGTGTCTGTGTCTGTGTCTGTGTGCACACGCGTGCACATTAAGTTCTTAGGTAAGCTGTGGTTTGAGCACATTCTATATAAGTAAGCTGTGCTCTAATTGCCATTTCTGAGAAGCTAGTGACATTTATGTCACCACTCCTCAGACTCACAGCAGAGTGTTCAGTCTTAATGCTGCAGCCCTGGGACACTCCTTGGCTTTGCTTCAGTGAGCCTCAGAAATTCCCTTCTGGAACTTACTCTGCAATAAACAGCTTTGTAGGCTCCCCACTATATTTCCAAGAGGCAAACTTGATTTGATTTGATAGTGTATGATCAGGGAGGCTCCACATTCTAAAAAGCCACAGCTTTCATTCATCCCTGAAATTGAGTTGCTGGGTATCTAAGAAATTTATGTTATTGGTTTTGCTCTCTCTCTCTCTCTCTCTCTCTCTCTCTCTCTCTGTGTGTGTGTGTGTGTGTGTGTGTGTGTGTGGTGTGTGTGTGTGTGTGTGTGTGTGTGTGTGTGTCTTGCTAAAGATGGAACAGGTACCTTTACACACAAGCTAAACCAGTGTTTTACTGCTATTCCCAGCCCCCAGTGATATTTTAAACATTTCTTTTAACTACAAGACCAGAGTAATAAAGAGAGAGTAGCCCTTGAAGTCACAAAGGCTTGATTTCAAATCCTAATGCAGCCCTTTACAAGCTGGGTGGTCCTAGAGAAGTTATTTAACCTTTGTGGTCTCTGCTTTCTTGTTTCTTGGGGTCACTGTGAGCATTGAATGATACCAAGTTCGATATGCATAAGGATTCAATGCCTGTTCCTTTCTGTATCCGAGATTTGTAACCGCCTTTCCATGAGCCTGTCTCTGTCTTTAAATGCCCATGGCTTTGAGTGTGCAGCTGTATGTTATGTTGCAGGAACACCTAGTCAGCTGCTTCAATGGCGCCTGAGGGACAATAGAACAGCTGTGAGACAGTGGGTGTGGGCATTTTGGAAAGTTTCATCATGAATCATCGAACAACTTTCACTCAAAATTCACATATAAGAAAAGTCATTTTATTAAAAGCAAGTTGAGTGACAGTAAAATTTGTCCACAGAAACACTGAACAAATTCAGTGATAAGTCACAAACTGTTAGAGTATGCGTCATTCATAATAAACTCCTATGAGTGGAAGTCACTGTGATAAGATGAATCACTGGTTAAATATGAATTGGCTATCTGGTAAAGATAACTATATTTTGAATATTCTTTCATATTTATTATGCCATACTGTGCCCAAGGCGGGGGAAAAAAGATTAGACTTAGGTCTTCCTTTCCCAGAATTTAACATCTAAAAGATCTAAAAATGCTTAAATGTACCAGTTATTACCTCTTTGATCTTTTGTTTATGTAAATGTTGACTAACTTATTGACAAGTGTTTGTCAGATGGCCTGAAAATGATTTAATGAGGCATTACTTCAGTTACAAAATTTATCTTCTAGAAACCTGTTTGTTTGTTTGTTTGTTTGTTTGTTTGTTTCAGAACACGGGCATTTATGCTAACGGGAAAATAGTAGTCATGGAAAAGAGATTCTTGGGGGCTGGAGAGATGACTCAGAGGTTAAGAGTGCTGGCTGTTCTTCCAAAGGTCCTGAGTTCAGTTCCTAGCAACCACATGGTGGCTCAAAATCATTTATAATGAGATCTGGTGCCCTCTTCTGGCATGTAGGCATACATGCAGATGGAATACTGTATAAATAATAAGTAAATAAATCTTTTTTTAAAAAAGAAAAGATATTCTTTGAGGCTGGAGAGATGACTCAGCTGTTAAGAGAACTGACTGCTTTTCTACAGGACCCAGGTTCCATTCCTAGCACCCATGAGACAATTCACAATCATCTGTAGCTCCAGTTCCTGGGAATGGCCATTGTTATGGCCTCCAAAGGCACCAGACATGCTGATGATACACAGACATATATGCAAACAAAACACCCTATGAATGAAAACAAATAAATGGGGTTCTTAAAAGAGAGACTTTAATTTGTGAGAAAGTAGGTGGATCTGGAGAGCATCGTACGTGGCAGAACAAGACAGGCCCAGAAAGAGTTTTATCTCGTGTAGAATCTGTGTTTAAAAAGTAAAATACAAGCTGTGCGTGGTGGCACACGCCTTTAATCCCAGCACTCAGGAGGCAGAGGCAGCGGATCGCTGTGAGTTTAAGGCCAGCCTGGTCTACAAAGCAAGTCCAGGACAGCCAAGGCTACACAGTGAAACCCTGTCTCCAAAGACAAACAAAAAGCACAAAACACAATGCAGAGTACTAACCACTATGCAATCACGGATCGCTATCGGAAACTCTAACACAGTTCCCCAAAGTGAAGCTGGGTACCTACCGCAGGGCCCAGGGGCCAAGGAAAAAAGTATAAGACACCAAAGAAGAAGGGGACTTACTTGGGAAGAGGAGGGCGGGACAAATGAGGGACTGAATATGAAATGCATGAAGTATGTGCCTGAACATATCCTAATAAAGCCCATCATTTTATACAGTGAATGTAACCTAATAATTTTTGAAATAATAATGGATGAATACTTAATAAAATATCTTTCCTCTAATTCTATCAACCCTTTTGCCCAAACGAGCCCTATGCTGTTCTGGAGATGCAGTCCTGTGTGTAGACCAGCTTCAGTGACTTCCGAAAGTGGGAAAGAGACGACCGGATGCGGAGCTCCGCTGTGGCTCCAGGGCAGCCAAGGCTAACACAGAGAGACCCTGCCTCGAAAAACCAAAAAAAAAAAAAAAGTCTATTTGAAACTCAAAATGATGCACAAATGGGGGACCTAAGGACTTCATACAAATCAAAGACTGATGCTTAGAGACACTGCAATACAGAAAACCATCCTGCTGCCGAGGATTTACAATGACGCTTGGAGGGTTAGTGAGCAGCTTGGTGAAAGATGTACTGATGGTTCGGCAGAGTACGGTTCAAATACCATTTCTCTTCAAGCAGACCTTGGGCCCCAGGGTCCTGGCTTTCTTGTAATGTGAGTGTACGGATTACCATAAATGGGATTGCTCGCGCTTCCATCCATAGCCTGTGAGCAAGATGTAGTCACATCATTTTACATACCACATATTTTTCTGACAATGTTCTAGTAAGCAAAGGAACTATATTGCAGCACATAGAATTCGTATCAATGGCAAATAAGCTAACTAGTATATGCACAGACACACAGAAAATAATCACAGGCTGCTTACAGTGACAAATACATTCCCAGCTCCTGGAAGGCTAAAGCAGGGGGGAGGGGGAGAGTTTAGGGCTAGCTTGAGCTATATAACAGGCTCCAAGGTACTCTGGACTACACAGAAAGATCCTATCTCACAAAAAGGAGAAGGAGAGAGCGGATGGGGAGAGAGGAGAGGATACAAGTGAGCTCACACACCTGTATCCTTGTCTCTGTCTTGGTAACTAGGAAGTTGAGGACTGACATTCTTACCTTTATTAAGAATGCGGAGAGTCTTTCCACATATGGTTAGCAGCTTTTAAGTACTATTTTCATTATACTATTCTGACTTTCCTTCTGTCTGTTTCAATATGCCGTGTCCTGCCGTGTCCTCTTGTGCTGCACTCTTGCTGCACACTTGCTGATGCTATACTACTCTATGTTTATTGTGATTTTCTAAAAATTTGGACTAAGGCTAAAAGTAATTACTTTTTGCAAATAATGGTATGAAGCCACTGCTCACTCAGGATCTAGGCACAATTTAAGAGGGAGATCATAGAGAAATTCAAATCTGATTTTGTCAGGAAGTTTCTGTCAAATGTCTGATTATGTTTCATTCTTGCTCACACAGATACACCACTCATCAATCAGGGCTCCACATCAAATGTCATTAAAAATCTGTTTGACTATTAAAAGAGAGGGTGGCAGGGGAGACCTGATTCCATTTCCAGAACCTACATACAGTCTAGTGTGGTGCTCACACACGGGAGCCCTGCAACTCACTGGCTAACCAGCCTATAAGCCAGCCTCGGGTCCCAGTGAGAGCTGCTGTCTCAAATGAAGAAGGTGAATGGCTCCTGACGAAGGACACCTGAGGGTGCCGCAGAATACAAGCCCACACCCACACATACCCACAGAAAAGAAACTTTAAAAAATTTCAAGCTGGGTGTGCACACCCTTAATCCCAGCATTTGGGAGACAGATGTAGGCAGATCTCTGAATTAGAAGCCAGCTTGATCTACAGAATGAGTTCTAGGACAGCCAGAGCTATATAGGGAGACCTTGCCTCAAAAAGAAATCAATAACTACACAACTGTACGGTTTCTGATTCCTTTCTAGATATAATTTCAGTGTGGTTCCCATAAAGCACTCAGGGGCTCCTCTGCATGGGCCTGTGAAGCTACTTTGGAGCAATAGGGAGAAAATGAACCTTATAACTTCCTCTGCTGTTTTTAAAGACAAATACATTTACGTGTTTTGTGAAGGCATGTACACATGTGAGGTCAGACGGCGGCTTGCAGGAGTCCTGTCTCTCCTTCCACTACATGGGTCCTGGGGATCAAACTCATGTTTTCAGAGTTGGTGGTAAGCATCTTTACCCACTGAGCTGTTCTGCCAGCCTCGGTCGGTTAGTTTAAATAAGTCTCAGTAATAGGCACACCCAGTATGTAATAAGCCCACATGTTTCTAGAAGCCAAAACATTTTCAATATCAGAGTTATCTTGGTCCTGTTTATACAGGGCATAAAGATAAATTCAAAAAATGAAAATAGGATTTTGAGGATCTTTTAAAGAAAATACCTATTTTTACAGGAAAAGTACAGTATTTGTACCTGGAGTGTATAGCCAAGGGGTGAGACAGATTAAAACAAAGAAGAAATAAAAGCAGTTTGTACACGTGTGTTCGTGTTCCAATTTGAATGTTCTATCAAGAGAAACTAAGAATTACGTTTCATGGACCATTTTCAGGACAATCTGCTGGGTATTTGTATTTCGTGTTAAATATTTCCTGGCATTTTCGTTTCAATTAGCTTTAGCTGTTCACCCACAAGCGCTGTAAGGCTGACATAATTGCCCCCTTTTAACTCACAAAAGGCATGTACTTCCCTGTTTGTTGTATGTTTTGTGCCATCATGCTGCTTCTGTGACAAGACTATTGTGAGCACACAGAAGGTAGGTTAATATTGTACCCTGCTGTGATGGCTACTCTAGGCTGTCACCTTGGCTATGTCTGGAATTAACTAAAACCTGAGCAGCTGGGCACACCTGTGAAGGATTTTTCTTGAGTGGATCTTTTGAGGTGTGAAGACACACCTTAAATCTGGGGTCTGGTGGCAGCTTACATCTGGGGTCTGGTGGTAGCCTAAGTGAAGGAAGGAAGCTTTTGTTTTGTGCCTGCTTGTCCTCACCCTCACCGGCAAGTTCTTCCATCCTATCTAAGGCATTCCTTCACTCGAATCACAACCTATATTTCCAGTGTTTACTGAAGATCAGCTGAGGGATCCAGTCTTGAGAACTGAACAGCTATTCAGCTGGACTCTTGGAAGTTTCATCACTAGACAGTCACTGCTGGACTAGCTGGACCACAGCCTGTAAGCCACGTGAATAGATCCATATATACATATACGTGGTTAGTATAACAGTTATGTTCCTCCAGAGAACCCTAATACAGCTGCACAGAAAGCCCAATAACAATGTCAATTTAACCAGTAAAGACAAAGTAATTACAATAATTATTATCTTTTAATAGAGTTAAAAATAAAAGTGAAATTGGCCTTATGTAACTCAGTCTAGAACTCAGCATACAAACTTGTAGCATACATACTAGTGTCATGCCTACAGTGGATAATGGCCATCACTTCCACAGGACAATGGGTTTCTTAATTGTTATGACAAAAGGGAAAGAGTGAAAGCCAGAAAAGGAGAGTGGAGAACAAAGACTGTGCTTTGTTAAATATGTATCTGTGGGATGGATCTGTGACCATTCTGTTACTAGCCGGGTGTGCTGGCAAAACTGTGATCCCAGCACACAGGTAGTGAGTTTCAGGATAGCCTGGGCTACAGAACAAAATCCTGCTACCAACCAAACCAAAACCCAGATCATGCTGCTACCAATAGGGAATGTGTTTTACAGAATAAGGAAATATGCCGGCCAGGTTTCATAATTCACATACATGTGTCTTAAAAACAGGAGAACTTATACCTACTATTGGCCCATTACAATAATGTGTAAGATAATAATAACCAGTTAAGATGTTAATACAATCAAAGCATCTTGCAAAACATCAGGACATTTAGACAACTGTACAATAGCACAGTCTTACAGCTTGATCTTATGGAGGCATTTCCTCAGCTGA
Source organism: Acomys percivali (assembly GCA_907169655.1). Classification (NCBI taxonomy): domain Eukaryota; kingdom Metazoa; phylum Chordata; class Mammalia; order Rodentia; family Muridae; genus Acomys; species Acomys percivali. Next base: position 124,864,932 of record OU015746.1, read on the forward strand.
AGTTTCTTCCTCTCTGATGACTCTAGCTTGTGTCGTATTGACACAAAACAGCCAGTACAGTGGGTAAAGCTTAGCATAAATCCCAGTGATAAAGCTTTTGAGAATCAGAGTATTCTACATTGGGGTCTAGGGTCTCTGTGCTACTTCACTACAGTACATCTCTGACCCCCTTTCCATCCTGCTCATATGGCCCATGCTGATAAGGTAACAATGGAAATTACCTGTTTATGATTGCAGGTGGGGAGCAAGGCCTCATAAGTTTTAAGGAGCTTCTGTTTTGATGAGCATGGACTATCAAATCATTTGAATGACTGCCAGGTTCTCTAGAACTGAAACAGAAAAACTCACACTCAAACAATGAGGGAAGCTGTACAACTACATCACCGATGTCAGTCCCCACACCTAAAGCAAATAGGAATGGGAAAAAATGAGTAGGGGTGCCCCTCCACCATTATGTGTGTGCGTGCACAAGCACTCGAACATGCACATACATGTCATATCACATGTGTGGATCGGAAGATAACCTGTAGGAGCTGGTCCTTGCCTTCTACCACATGGCTCCTGGGGACTGAACTCATGCCAGGCTTGGTGACAAGGACTATTGCCTGCAGAGCCACCTCCCTTGCTATCTTATCATCTTAATATCGTGTCTTTTATTGTCAATGTAGGTATCAAATGTTATCATTTGTAAACCACTTAAGAGTGAAATTGTTACTAATCCAGAAGAAGTAGAGGCAGTGGTGATCATGGGCTGATCACAGCAGAAAGAAGAAGGTAGCTACAAACTTTTTCCCATACAATGCAAATCACAAAAATGTTTAGCAAATAGTACTTACAGGTAACCATTTACTTATCATCTCTAGTGCCAGGCATTATTTTAGGTCTGGAGGATGAAGGATAGAATAAAGCCTCCTGTTAATGTGGAATGTGGCATAAATGGATAAAAGACACATTAGAACTTGCATTTATAAATTCTTTGGAGTTATCAAAGAAAGAGGACTGAAGAGTTTGGCATGGAAGTGGGTGTAGCTTTTACAACATAATGCACCATGGTCACAGAAATGGAGGAAGGCTACAGAAGGCAAAAGAGAGCCACTTTAGCCAGCAAGGAAGGAGCTAAATGTGCTATGAGAAGGCACCTTCCCACATGCTCAGGACTGAGCTAGTCAGTGCCTGCCTGACACCAAGATGTCAGTCCCCAGCACAGCTGACAGTACAGTGATTTCTGTTTCTCAAACCAATGTCTTAAAAAACACCAACATACTTTTAAAAATGTAACATATGCATGTATTTATGTATGAGTGCTGTGTCTGCGTGCGTGCTTGCATGCCAGAAGAGGGCATCAAATCCCGTTATAGATGAACTGCATGTGGGTGCTGGGAATTGAACTCATGACCTATGGAAGAGCAAGCAGCCAGGAGTCTGATAAAAAGCAAACATACCTTAAAACAGCTGCTATAATTTGTTTTGTTTTGTTTTGTTTTTGAGACAGGGTTTCTCTGTGTAGCCTTGGCTGTCCTGGACTAGCTTTGGAGACGAGCTTGGCCTCAAACTCACAGAGATCCGCCTGCCTCTGCCTGCCGAGTGCTGGGATTCTAAACTTAGACAACTAAGATAGCCGGGTACCATAGACAACTCATCAGGTCCTATGACTGATCCCCATGAATTGTCTTCTTAATCCTTCAATAACACATGCGGTTTATTCTTTCAGTACTTCCACTGTACACAGGAGAACAAGTGGGGCTTGGGAAGGTTAAATGTGACAGATGCCTCGGAGCCCAGGATAGTGTGCTCTGGGAGCCTGCCTTCTTGTGCGTCTGGCACAGTACCTTCCAGGAGACTAGCCTGGCTCATTGGCATTTGCAAAGAAAAGCCTCACACCTACTCTTCCCCCTAGGTGGTCCTGTCTTCCTTGCTCTGCTCAGCTGCCTTTCCCAGTTGGTGGTTCGATCCATGTGTGCTCCCCAGCAGTGTGCTCCTCAGCGGCCTGACAATGATGCCTCTTAGTCACTTCGAGTCCCTCCATTTTCACAAGAATATTATTCACTCAGATCTCATAGTCAGGAGGTGAGACCGATGGAAATGTCTCCCTGGGAGACAGGGGCTGTGTGCTGTAGAGGTTAATTGTCAGAAAGTTGAACTGTTAACTCTGCAACTCCAGCTTCCTCGGGTGCTAGGGCACGCCATAGGTGCTAATAGTGGCAAAATCTGCCTGCAACTCTGCTACTCTCTTCATTAAGCTAATGGAACATTTTCCTCTCATTTTCTCCCCAGGGTGGCTGTAGGAGTACAACCTTATAATTGTTGCTCTTACTGTAATTAGAGGTGGTGGGAGTACATTATAATCGCATTGTCTTTTCTGTGTGGTTGTAGTTTATTTAAGTCCTATTGATAATTCCCAGCCAGCAGCAGAAAACTCGGTGAGTTCTGCATTAGCATGCCCTCCCAGGAGAGCGACTACTGAACAAAGACTATTATTAGCCAAAAAGAGCACCTACCAGGGATGGGCCACCATACCAAATATAAACTTCTCTCCTGCACAGGTTGACCCCTCTGGGTATCCTTTTTTTTTTTTTTTTTTTTTTTTTAATTAGAACTTCTAAAGCCTTACTCTGTTCCCTTATTTAGAGGGTGAAGGTTAAGCTTCATGAACCATTTTTTAGAGGTGCTCTATGGCCGCCATACACCTTCCTCAGTGTGATGGGAGTTGTATTTAGCCATTAAAGGTGTTGGAGTGTTGTAAAGCAGGAGGAGACCATCTATCCAACTCTACCCCTTGGCCTGGGCTGCTGCACTGTGCTGAGTACAGTGTGGAGCCAGCAAGCCCTTCCCACAAGGAGGGATGCCCTTAGGACCAGGCACGGTATAGGGTGATACGCTGAGTTGCTTACACTGATAATTCAATGTGTCTTGATGAAAGAATCTGTGAAATGCCATCTACAAACTGTAGCACTTTTCAGGACATGGAATCTTTTCTTAAAAAAAAAAAAAAACTTCCACAATCCAGATGTGTACCTTTGGTCTACATCAGCTGAAGACAACTCATATGTTGTCGACTCTTCTGGTTAAAGTAATTTATGCACTGCCTTTTACTTTTGAACAAGAAAGTTTTGCCGACACTACATTCACAAAGCTCACAGGTGTAACACCTTCCCTTGGAACCCATGAGCCTGTGCTATTGTGTTACTGCCTCAACCTGGATACTGACATTGGATAGTATGTGTATTAGCTATGCTGTGGGATCTTCCTTGAATATTCTAAGACCAATGAGAGTGAAAGAGAGGACGTGTCACCAATGGGCCGAAGCCAGGACAGCTTCTGAGAGGCTTCGATGCCAGGTCCACTTTGTAGTCTCATCTTATACTCTACAACCACAAGGCGGAGGAGGGCAAGCAAGCAAGAGCTACAGAAACTGTACATGGCAGCCTGCTGGTTGTCAGAGGCAAAGACCCCTGTTTCAGTCATTACTCTAGGTCATTCTGTTCCAGGTAGCAAGTGAAGCAAGCCATGTTTGGCAAATAGGCAGTGCAAACAGTGCTTTAAGTAAATCACTAAATAAACCCATAAGTCAGTCTCTAATAATTGGTCTTTTTCTATGTTGTTCTACTTTATTTTTGTGTCACTGTGATCAAATGCCTCTGCGGAATGACTTAAAAGGAGAAAAGGCTCACTCGATTCGCAGTTTTAGTCTTTCAGAGTGGGAAAGGCAAGGGAGAGTGGCTTAGTCTGTGGTTGGCAGGAGCTCGTGGCCTAGCTGCTCGCTTGACAACCGGGAAGCAAAGAAGCAAGCTGGAACCAGAGGTCGATCTGACCTTCAAAGGAACGCCTCTTGTGATCCAGTCTTGTCAGCCACGCCTCACCTTCCACAGGATTTTAAAGTAGTGTAAGATGGAGACCCAGCACTTTAAACATGAGTCCATGGGACAGATCCAAACTCTGGCAGTAAACGTAGCCAAATATTTGAATTTTTAAAACTGTAAGTTAACACTTACCAGGTGTCTAAGAACTCAGAAAGCACAGAGCTAAGAATCATCGTGGATATTTCATTTTAAACTCCTGTAGTGGGCAGAATAATGACCTCCCCAAAATGTCCGTGTCCTGATACCCACAACCTATGAATGTGTTTACCTTAGACGGCAAGCGCTGTACAGATGCTATCCACTTAGGGATGCTGATGTAGAAAACTGACAGTAGTATCTGGTGACGACCTAGTTCCTAATTTGTTGACCTGAACTGTCATTCTATTGCGACTTCATGTATGATTTGGATCTGAAATATCCTCCAATGGCTCGTGGGTTGAATTCAGGCTTGGCCTCAATGCTGCAGTGTTTATAGGTGGACTTTGAGGGAAGTGATTAGATCCTGAGGGCTCTGATCTCATCAATGGATTCATACTCATGGATTCGTAGTTGCATTGACTTCTGGGAGTTAGTGGAGACTGTAGGAAATGGGGTCTTGTTGGAAGAAGTAGGAAGATGTGTGCTCCTAGAGCTGTATCTTGTCTCTTGTTGGCTTCCATCTTGGTATTGATGGGGAAAGAGGTATTTAAAAGTGTCTCCACAGCTTGGCTCACCCTTCTGCCTCTGCCATGCAAAGGGATGACTGCCTTTGAGTGCATCTGAGTTGTCTTTTGAAATGTATGGATTCTCTGCAGGCTCTGAAAAAGCACAGAATGCAGTGTTAACTGTCCTTCTGAAGACCCACCCTTCTGTTTCAATCATCAGGCATGTTACTTGTTAATAAGCTTAGCTAAGTTTTTCATTTTCTAAAAATTAGCCAAATTAGGAGACTAGAGAGATAGCTCAATGGTTAAGAGTATTGACTGGTCTTCCAGAGAGCCTGGATTCAATTCCCAGCACCCACATGATGGCTCATGAGTGTCTGTAACTCCAATTCCAGGGTTCCTACCACCTTCACACAGGCATACATGCAGGCCAAACACCAATGCACATAAAATTAAAAAAATTGCCAAATTAGAGGCAGGCATGTAGTATGGTGGCATCACATGTGCCCAGCATGTCAGAGGTCCTGGGCTCCAATCAAGCACCAGCAAACAAACTAAGGCAAAATAATAATAATAATAATAATAATAATAATAATAATAATAATAATAATAATAATAATAATAATAATAAAATAAAAATCCACAAGGTGGTGAAGAACAATTCAGCATGCCTGAAGCCAGAGCTTCCTGTGTTATGCTTTCTTTTGACACCAATTTTTCTTTGTCTCACCATTGTAGTCGAGAGGGAATAAACAGAGTTTTCAGAGAAGGAGTTTAATGGGTTTCTAGATCTATATAATACAACTTGTAGAGTCTAAAATAAAAAGATGTCATACTCTCCTTTCAATTTCCAAGCCCAAATAAATAGGCAGCACATTCTTAGATAGGCTGGTCATTTCTCACGGCCCTAGCATCTTGTAATTTACTATGTTCTCAGTGGGTCTGAAGTACTTAGAAAACAAAACAAAAAGAACCAAAAAGTTACATGGATGTGGATGGTTCATTCAAATTTCATATGCAGCTTGCTTCTGCTGTGGATATCTATGTTGCCCACCAGGCCTAGCTCGAGAGACCACCTCTCCCTGCCCACGTGGTGAACGTACAAACAGTAGTAACATCTGCTGTGACCTGTGCCTCTCCCCAGTCAGAGCATGCTTGCTGCCTCCTGACCACAGTGTAGCCCATGGATCAAGGATGGGTTAAGTATGTGACACTTGATGGGATAAGACTCCTTGAGACTTTATTGCCAAAGAAGAAAAGAGGATTTCTCTTTCTCTTTGGGAGGCATGAGAATTATGTAAACCTATGATCCACTGGGTCTGATGGCCATTTCTCCAGAGCCTCAGTAGACAGCCATATGCTCCATGAAAGAAAGCAGCCAAGAGCTGAGAATGAGTGATAGAAATAAACAGAGTGCATGAAAACCCAAGTTTCTTTATCCATGTCTTATTCATTGGTCCTGAACCTGGTCTCTGAATACAAAACCAACAAAATGCTCTTTCCAATCTGATTTAGTTTGATGTGGCTTTGTTATTTAAATTGAATGAAGAAGCTTACGTCTGTTAGGGGGAGAAGATGCACAGCACTCCTGTTTTAAAAAACTAAGGCAAAGGGCTGCACGTTTAATATGCTACGTTGTATGTAAGAGTGGAGAAAACAATATAGACTTACCTTTGTATGTGCTTAGATGTGCATGAGGAATGCTTATAAGGTTGTGGTTTTCAAAAGTTAACTTCATTCCCTTGTACAGCTACTGGGCGCTGCCGAATCCACTATGACCAGAACTTTGGAAAAAAAAAAAAAACAAGTTGGCTTTTGGGAAACTAAGTCAGTTCTGTGTGAGAAAATAGTTTGTTCCATGAAAAAGATCACTGTATCTAAACCTACTTATTTTTTGCCTCTATTCGTGGTAGTGGTTTTTTGGGATAAGCATCCATGTGACCCAGACTGGCCATGAATTCCTCACGTATTAGCAGATGGCCATGAGTGCCGGATCCACTCTCCTCCATCTTCCAAGTACTGAGAGTGCAGGTGTGTGGTACCAGTCCCCAGCTTCCTTCCTTCTTTCTTTCTTTTTCTTTTTTATGTGTGTGCTTTCTTTCTTTTCTTTTTCTTTTCTTTTCTTTTCTTTCTTTTTTTTTTATTTTTTTATTTTTTTTTTATTTTTTATTTCCAGACAGTGTTTTTTTTTCTCTGTGTAGCCTTGGCTGTCCTGGACTCACTTTGTAGACCAGGCTGGCCTCGAACTCACAGAGATCCGCCTGCCTCTGCTTCCCAAGTGCTGGGATTAAACGCGTAAGCCACCACAGCCTGGCATGTTTGTGCATCTTAATAAATTAATACTGTCCAGAGGTAAGTGTCACCTCTGAACTGCGTGGGTCACGACAGTTATGAATGACCCAACGTGATCTTGAAATATGAGCCCAAGATGTCCCACAAAAGCCTTCCCTTACCAGGAAACTGGGACAGAGGGGAGGACATCCTATTGGGACTCTAGATGAGAGAACAATGGGAGAATAGCAATGTAGAAGGATCCAGTGGGTCCTAGAAACCTACAAGTAGAACATTATGATAGGCAGATTTGGGTCAAGGGGTCCCGCTCAAACTAAGGCACTAGCCAAGGACAATACAGGCGGTAAAATTTAAACCCCTACCCTGATCTAGCCCATGGACAGGACAGTCTCCACACTTGAGTGGAGAGAGGGATTTGACTTTCTCATGTACTCTGGTGCCTCACATTTGACTATGTCCCCTGGCGGGGGAGACCTAGTGGCACTCAGAGGAAGGACAGCAGGTCACCGAGAAGAGACTTGATACCCTATGAGCATATACAGAGGGAGGTAATCCCTCTGAGGAACAGTCATAGGGGAGGGGAATAAGGGGAAAATGGGAGGGAGGGGAGAATGGGAGGAAACAAGGGATGGGATAACCATAGAGATGTAACAAGAATAAATTAAAAAAAAAACCTTTTAACAAAAACTTGACAGTTTAAAACATCTACACATAGGTAATTTTAATTTGCTAGAGCATGTTATAGTTGATTTAACTCTAGGGTGTGTGTATGTGTGTGTGTTCGCGCACGCATGTGCTTGCACATGCTTGCATACACACTCACATGTAACTTGGATTCAAACTCTTGTTTAAAAAATATAACTACTAGGAAAATAGATTATTTTTAAGTGGCAACCATGTGACTTGCCTCCATCTTAGCTGATGATGATATGAGAAAGAAGGCAAATGGAGCTTGCAACCGACTATGTAAAGGTTAAAGAGTACAAGCCATGTGACTCACCACCATACTGAGTAAGCTGACCATGTGGTATAAAACAACTAAAGCAACAAATTTAAAACTTCTTAGTCCTACTAGCCCTATGGTTATCACTCTATCTCCTTTTTAGACTAAGGAGGTAACAGCAGGTCTTCAAAATACTTTGGGTTAGGATAGAGTTCTATATAATGATAAATTCCTAAGGTTAGAAAGGTATAATCAGGTTAAGAAATACTGACATAGAGATCTATGTCTGTTAGTGTGCAACTGATTCTGTTGACCTGCACTCAGGGACCTAGCAACACTTTATATTTTCTGCCTCTGTCAAGTGACTACGGGACAGAAGGATGCCTGGTACCTCTGCTCTCTCTATGCTCTCTCTGTTCCAGTTTCTCTGTCTGCTTTCTCTGTGCTTTCTATTTCTCTCTGCCCCTGCCCTGCCCTTATGGCTCACTTGCTGCCTCAACCCTTTCCCCAAGCCCTCACTCTTCTCAGTTCCTCCAATAAATCTCCTTATACCAGAAAAAAAAAAAAAAAAGAACTATGAGCCCAAGGCAAATTTACTACAACTCAACCTGGGTTCATAAATATGGTTCCCTTGATCTAAACAGTATGTAAAAATTTTAGCTCCTTTTCAATATTTGAAATTTTTAAATTAGAATTCTTCACTTTTCTGTTTTAATATCTCGCTGAGTAATTTCATATTACTATGAAATGTCTAGGTTTTTTTTCTTTGACTGCTTATTTTACAAAACACTAACAGGTTAAAGGCCAGTCACAAGAATTCACTATAGATCCAGTAAGGAGTCCCACTGGTGACAGGATCACAAGCCTGATGGCCAAAATTCAGTCCCCAGAACCTGTAGAGGAAGGAGAAAACTGACTCCTGGAATTTGCCTTCTGACCGTCACACCATGCCATAGCACATGCGCATACACAGGAGGGCGAGCATGCACGCACGCACACACATCATCATCAGCCATTTAAGACATCTTAAAAGACTTCTTAATACATAAAGTGCTTATAAGAAGATTTTTGTATTCTATCTGGCAAAACTATTACAATGATTATTTGACTTTAACTCATAGGAAATAGGCAGCTGGCTGGTGATTCAGTTGTATGACCCAAGAGAACATTTCATTCCTATTGTTGGATTGTCATCACCCTTGAAAGAGCAAGTAAGCAGTCAGATATGCACATTTCTTCAAAGCACTTTATCCAAATACTGAAATGGAAGGTTTCATTTGGGTTTGAGTTTGTTGTTGTTGTTGTAGTGATGGTTTGTTGTAGTTGTTGCTGTTGTTTTGTTGGGGAAGGGCAGAGGACTTGGAATGCAGCTTAGATGGAGAGCATGTTCAGGGCCTTTGCTTTGCCACGTGGAACCACAATAAATGAATAAGTAAGCAAGTCAATATTCTTCGAAAACTACTTTTTCAGCTCAGAACAGCAAGAAGTGATTGAAAGCAAGGATATGCTGGTAGTGGGAGGCAGGAAAGCCACCATCTCACCTACTAGACCAGTGAAGAGAGGTCCAGCATGACAAGAAGCACAGTCCTCAGGATCATGTCCCTAAAGCCTTGAGGGTTGATAGCCCCAGCATTTATGAAAATGTAGATGAAGATGAAGATGAAAACAAGAGGGACATTAGAAAAATTGTTAAAGGCGTAGTTGGAACTCCATTAACTCCTGTCACTCTCACCTGGTGGGAAACTGGCCTGAATTCTCATTTTTTAAAAAAAAAGAGGAAAAGAGGGTGTTTGGAATGGATAGGTAGATTGAAGGTGGCTCCAGGAACTGTTATGGAGTAGATACTCTCTGGAAAAGAAGACTATGTGAAACATGTTCATGTACTCAGTATCAGCACTCACAATCGTCCTTCTTGCATTTGGCTCCTGGAAGCAGACGGTGAAGGCTACACCACTCAGAAAATACAAAGTTGCCTCCTTGATCATCTAAACAGGCATAGAGGAAACATGTAGAAACACTGATGTACTGGGAGTTCCCATAATAAGGCCAGGTCAGCCACTTGTGCAAAACAGAATCTTCCAAGCATTTAAGCTACTCTAGACCAGTCAAGAAACCAAGAAAGCTTAGGTGTCTAAGAAAACCTCCAACATAAAAAGTGAGGTCCAAAAAAGCTATTAAAAAAACCAACAACAACAAAACAAACAAAAAACTCCAAGTTCCAACTTGGAGGCAAGAAGGAACACAGAAGGGGATGAAAACATGACATAAGGGAAACTGCTATTATCAGAATCTGCATTATGTACAAAGTTCCTGAAATGGGAGGTTTTATTAACATGGGCATCCAGGAAAATGTAGATAGATAGATAGATAGATAGATAGATAGATAGATAGATAGATAGA
>OU015746.1:124875080-124897448 GCA_907169655.1 Acomys percivali
AGATAGATAGATAGATAGATAGATAGATAGATAGATAGATAGATAGAATGTACATATATACATGTATAATATATGTTATTATTATACATGTATATATATTACATATTATACATAATTAAGAGTCTAATAGAAAAATGCAAGTACATCAGAAGAAAAATTGACAAACCCTTCCAAATTAGAGCACTAGAGAGCCCCAGTTAGCAAAGGCCTCTATAATCCCAGCACTTGGGAAAGTAGAGGCCTAAAGATTGAGAGTTCAAGGCCAGTGCAGGCCCTATAGCCAGACAATGTCAGAAGGACAGAAAGAGGGGCTGAAGGTAGTAATCACAAAATATTATAGAGGCAACACAGTCGCTCCAACATCAGAATTGTAACATGACTGTGGAATGGAGTGGTGGTGATCAACAGCCAAAACAGTCATGAGAGCCAGGTGTGGCACTCTTCGTTACTAATGGCCATGTGAAATAAACCAACTAACTCACACATTTACCTTTTTTCAAATGCAGTCTATAATGACTAAATTAATAAAATCACAGAACTATTATTGATAAAGGCTGTCAAGATCCTAATCTACTTTCTCTTGAGAAATTCCATGTAAGCATGCTGTCATAAATAGGCTTGCTTCTGGTATCAATCAACCTAATTAAAGGCCTGTGTTCTTAAACAGTACCATGTAATAGCATTAAAAGGTAAACTATGTATAACTTAATATTTTCTAGCAAATACATTAAAAGTTAACAAGAAATAGGTGAAAGTAATTTTAGTGCATTTACCAATATAACTAATATGCTATTTCAATATGAAATTGGTACAAAAATTAATTGGGAGATAGGTTTTGCCCTCTTTTACTTTGTTTTTATTATTTAGTCTTCAGTTAGTGTAATAGAAATAAGACCATTTATTTGAGCTAGTTTATTTTATGCGGACAAGCTGTTACTGACTTTTCCAAAAATATTGTATATTGGCATCATAGCATCTCTTGTAATGACACATCCTAGTAGTTAGCAATATCCAAACTAATATATTTCCTTCATGAAAGCAAAATTAATCCTAGACACTTAGTTTCTAAAATTTCCAAGTTTTGTGCAGTCAATTTTGAAAGACTACCAAGAAACATCTGAGAAAGAATAACTCCCTTTCCTCGTTTGTTGCCTGTGGTAGCTGTAATCCACCAATGTGTCGGATCTCTTGGAACAGGGCCCTCTGAGAACGCTGGGTCTCCTCCATCAGGGGACCAGAGCTCTAAAGACTGCCCTGTTGCAGCTCTCACAACCCCTAGACTAGAAATCAAAACCATATACCCCAGCCCACCCCGTAGGCTCCCTCAAAAGGAGCACTACTCAAGCCCTCGGCCCCACCTAGCTCTCTTCCCCTTGCCCCAAAACCTTACACTCGAAGGACACCCCCATCCCACCCCACCCCCACCCTGCACCAGCAGAGCTGCATTCTCTAGGACCCCACTAAGAAAAAGGAGGAAACGACACAGACGCCCTCGGCTTCTTAACCCCAGCTCTCTACCACGCAGCAGTTTTGCAATCTCCGTGATTCTGTTGCAAAAAGCAGAAGAAAAAAAATAAATAAACAATGCCAATGAATCTACTGGTTAACTCTACCCTTCAGCCCCTACTCGCGACTCCAAAACGGGAACAGAAATCCAGGCATTCCCAGTCAGTATAAACCTCACTCGAAATAAACCACTTAGTTGGTACCATTACCAAGCTACAAACTCAAAGAACTCAGACAAGCGCTAAAGGAAGACAGCATTCACACACCTTGGACAAAACCCCTCCCAAAGAATCAAAATTTCCACCTTAAACACACTCCAAGATTGGCAGGATACTTGCCACCCCTCTTTGCTTGGTCTGATCTTTTTAGAACAGGAAGCTTTATTCTGGGATGAATGCCTACAGCAAGTCAGGCAAAATCAGGACGGGGATGACATCCCATGGAGAGCGGATGAACTTTTTGGCCAGGAGCTTTGTTTTTGTTTTTTGTTTTTCTTTTTCCAGACAGGGTTTTTCTGTGTTTGCCTTGGCTGTCCTGGACCCGCTTTGTAGACCAGGCTAGCCTTGAACTCACAGCGACCCTCCTGCCTCTGCCTCCTGAGTGCTGGGATTAATGGTTTGCGCCACCACGATTGGCTTTGGCCAGGAGCGTTTTCCATGGGAGCGCAGCAAGCAGCACTCCAGTTATGATTACCCGGACTACCCCATGTGTCTTTGGGCCCTCCAGGCATGTGACGTAATCACCCCGCCCCTCCTCCCGACTCTTTCTCTGCCAAAATGCAGAGAAGACCACATCTGATTTTATTCTTAGAACAAAAATGAGCTTAGAGAGCAAGATTCCTGACCCTGCAGCCAGAGACCTCCTTAAAAACGTCATCTGGGAGGCTGTGACTTCTGAGTCCACGCTAACCTGCCAAGGTCTCAAAAATAAGCACTATGATAGGTGAGTTGTGGCTACCCAAGACATAGGAACAGCACCACATCAGGCTACTTCTGTAGCTCAGGCTTTAACAGCAGTGATAAAAACAGAACGGATCTGCTTTAAATGTGAAGGAAAAGGACACTAGAAAAATGAATGCCCTAAGCCAGGTTCCAATGGTCCTAAGACAGTCTGTCCTTAGTGTCTCAACGCTTTCCACTAGAAGAAAGATTGTCTCTCCCATTATGATAAAGATGGCAAACAAATAGAACCTTTAAACTTAAAACAGAGGAGCCCTGGACAGGAAAAACTGCATCCCAAGAGGCTTCACGGGTGTCCAGCATCTCAGGGGGCTCCCACCCAAAAAGAGCCATAAAAGAAGATAACAAGCCATTTAAACGCCTTATTAATACTGAGGTGGACAAGACAACTTGGAGACAATAAGAGATCCCACACGATTGGCAGCTAATTCCTGAGCCCCAGCTTCTAGGTGTAGGGGGCTGCACCCATGTACTTGTCACTAAGCAGGCCTACAGATGGGAAGACCCTGAAGGAGCTGCCTGTCTAATATGTCCCTGGTAGCTGACATCAATCTTCTAGGGAGAGACATATTACAAGCTCTAGAGGTGGTGGTTGCCACACGATCAGAAAGGAATTGCATCAGGATAGATGATCATATCCATAAAGAAAACTATACCCCCCCAAAGCCTTAAAAACTCCCCTCCAAAGCACCCCCAATTCTAAAGGCCACTGTTTAATTTCATACTCCCTGCCTTGACTGGCTTTCAAAGGAACTGGTCTGGGTTGAACAATGGCTTCTATCAAGGAAGAAACTCACACAATTAGTAAACTGCAACTTCTTCTACAACATATTTGCCCCTCCTGTAGCCCATGGAACATTCCCGTGTTTACTATTTAAAGGGGGGCAGGATGGAGAGTACTATAAGATTTAAGGACAACTAATAAAACCATGCAACTCTGGAGTTCTCCCCAAAAGGGGCTGCCCAATGTCTCAACCATCCCTGCCAATGTCCTTTTGTAGGCAATAGATACCGAAGACTGTTTTTTTTTTTTTTTATTCCTCTCCACCCTGTACATGCTTTTGTGTTTTCAATACCCACCCACCCCCATTAATAACTTTGGGCCAGCCTTCATAACTGCTATGAATGGACAGTCCTTCCTCAGGGAATGGCTAATAGTCCCATCCTCTGCCAGGAGGCTGTGGCCACTGAATTAAAACCTTACTTAGACCAAGAACTCAATATATACCATCACATGGGTGACATCCTGGAATGGGGAGATTCTTCCACCTTTCCTCCCCAACTTAAAGATCAATCAATTCCTTCCCTATCCACTCTAGGATTCAAAATAGCCCCTCACAAAATCCGTCTTATTCCACCCATCATATCCTCAGGAGTGGAAATCCCCCTCACCTCAATATGCCCCCTCAAGCCCACCCTTTCCTTCCCTCAAAACTTAACTTGGCCTCCCTCCATAGCTTTTTGGGTAGCCATAACTGGCTTCTACCCTAGCTCCCCTTCCCACAAGCACTCCCCAGCCCCTCTTTGACATCTTAAAATGAAATAGAAGCCCCTCCTCCCCACGAACACTCTCCCCGAGCCAATCTAAGCTCTAAATTCTGTCAATATGACTCTGAAAGACTTGCTAGATAGACCCAACAATGTCCAAACAGTTTATCTTTAATTCCTTTCCTACACTAGTGGAAGCCTTATATCAATCAGCCCAGGGAGTGCAGGAATGGCTCCACACCCCAGGGGGCAGTGCACCTAGAAATCTAACTGAGGTAGATGTATTCACTATTATGATTAAACATGGCAGGGATAGAGCCCTACAAACCTGGGTGGGGGGAAACAACATTTTTGTCACCCTTCTTTTCTCTCTCTGACATTCAATGGCTACTCAGAAATCACTCCTGCTTTGCTATTAGCTTAATAGGATTCCCAGAACAAATTGATAACCTTTACCCTAACGAAAAATGGATTTCTACCCTTCCTCTGTTAAGGTACTTGCCTCCCTTGGCTCTTTAAAAGAAGCTCATCACTGGGGCCCCCTCAATGTTTCCTGATGGAGGAAAGAGGGGAGCTGTGTCAATAATATATTACCCCACCAGGGATGAACCCCCTGTTACCTGATTCACACAGCTGCCTGTTCATTCCCCCCAGTATAATGAACTATATACTGTCTATTTAACCCTAAAAGAAGTCAGTAGGCCCTTTAATATTTCTTTTTTCAGACAGCGTATACGCTCTTAACTTTCTCCCCTGGTTATCAAGATCCTTGACCAAGTTACACACCAATCCACTTTCCACCCTTTTACAGGGAAGAGCCACTCCCTTCTCCATCCAGCATGTCAGTCTCACCGTCCCCTGCCAAGTCGATAGCTGAGGGAAACGCCCTGGCTGATTGGACTGGCTCGACAGGAACATTCACAGCCTCTGTTGGGCGAACAGTCAATTTCATTCATGGACACACACAAATAGAAAGGGCTTCTTCACATGGGCTTCTCCCACATCCCTCTCACCCAGCTCCAGAGAACAGTAAAAGCAGGCTCCTCTTGTGCAGCCCTTATTGCTACCCCAGCTTATTGCCACCCCAGCTATGTGCAGTAACCCCCAGGTCTCAAATCCAATGCCCTGTGCAAAATTGACGCCACCCACACTTCCCAATCTGACAGACAAAAAATCTATCTTTGTTACTGTGGACACTCACATTTTATACAGGCTACAGCCCAAACAAGAGAAAACTCAGGAAGGTTAATTCACCACATGCTGTCCACCTTTGCCATCATGGGCATTCATTCCTCAGCAGATAAAAACAGACAAGAGCCCTGTCTTTACTATCCCCCAATTCAAAACCTCTCACAGTGGGAAATTTCCTACCACACAGGGATTCTTCACAGCCCCCCAGGGCCAAGGGATAATAGAAAGAAAACATTAACAGCTAGAAGTCCAACTTATAAAACAAAAAGCAAATGTTTACCCTCTCAACATATAGTTAATGATGGCTCTGACTACCCTAAATATATTTAACATTTACAAGAGCTCAAACCTCCTCGTATCTTCCTCCATTGGCACACAGGAGGAATAACTCCGCCCATCCTAGTATCCTTGAATACAATTTGGAAGGGACCAGATTCCCTCCTTATAACTGAAAGGGGTTTTTCTTGTGTCTTTACACAGGACCAGCCTAGGACTATTTGGGTCCCTGACAGAAATGTCCAACACTATCCCACCAAGCAAGATGATGGCCCACCTCTTGCTGACAGATGGAAGAGGAGATGTCACCCCCAACAGAACAACAATATCTCCTGGAAGGACATCCATGACCTGGTGGCTGCTGCCCAGGCCATGTGTCCTCCGCAGGCTTCCCTTTCCTCTATTCTTAGGACTGTCTTTGTTATTCTTCATTCTAACCCTGTTACTGCCCATCCTCTCCCTAGCCCTCCCAGTACCCATACTCACCAGTGGAGATTCTTTGCTCAGGAGACCTACAACAGACATGACAAGATCCCAGGAACCCAGGACGGCCCACCTGAAAGATGCTGGGCTGGGATTGAAGTTCCTCTATTCCCCCAACCCCATCTCCATGACCCCCAACCCTTTCTTCTGCTTTCCTTACCTCAACACAGGTGACTGCCTTCACGAGGCCTCCATATTTGGAGATTGCAGACACTGGTGATGCCAAACTGAATCCACCAGTTGTGGTGGCACCATGATTACCCATCTGAAAAAGCTCATTTTCATCTTTCCATCGTCGATCCCTGGGATGAACAACGTTGTATGGGAGTTATGGATAAGCTCTGTTCTAATGGCTACACTAAATACACCAGAGCCGACGCCTGCCTCCAAATCAGTCTTTATCCATGTTAACATTCTTCAACAGGAGAATCAAACTCAGAAGGAGGTCCTAGCCACTATCTCCTGGCTACAATGCAGCCAATATACAGATGAGCTCCTTCCCCTAACCACCTGCCCCAACTCCTATCAATGCATCTACTGTGCCCTCCTCTCTCAGCCACTATTGGCAGCTGCTTTCAGTGACATCTTGCTTCATGAAACCCATGGAACCTTATGCACATCAAAGTTACAAAGCATCCCTTTCTTTAATCTATCCCTCCCCCTTTGCCTTGTAGGAGCCTCTTCAAGATCCCATCCTACATGTTCCTATAGCATCACTGTCACCAAGACAATATGTAAACTTCCCCCTCCCTTTTCCTCTGGTGCAATAACACTACCGGTTTCCACATTAACCCCCCTCCTCTAGGTTTCTGAAGCCTGGAATTATTGTTCCCTGGGTTTATTTCCATGAGCCTGAAGAATTCAGTTTCCAGCTGGGAGGAGAACAAAAAAGAAAAAGAGATCTTCATCCCTCTGGTCATCAGACTGGGTCTCACCATCTTGCTGGGTGCCCCAGGAGTGGCTGGAGCTGCCCTCACCGCATCCAAACACACCAGCTGGCCAGCAACTTCTGGAACAAGCTTGACCAGACAGTAGGATCTGTCAGGAGTCCCTTCAACTACAGATCACCTCCCTATTGGGGGGTTGGTCTTCAAAAGTGGAGATGTCTGGCCTTACTAACTGCTGAACAAGGAGGCACTTGCATTGTGTGAGGGGAGGAATGGAGCTTCTATGTCAATGAATCTGGGCTGGTGGAACAAAATATGCAAATGCCCAAAAATCTCCGTTGAGATCTCTGGGCACGCTATATGCCCTACACTCCTACCCCATGGTACTCAAACCCTCTCGTAGCTTGGCTCCTTGCCCTCCTTGCCCCTGTACTGGCCATTGGAGCCTTACGTCTCCTGGCAGCCCGCCTCATCCAATTTCTAAAACAGCAGATAAATAGCACTGTAAAAATCACTGCTGATCGGGTTCTGGTTCAACACCAAACCGTTCCTAACATTGAGACTGATAACTATGATGAAATCTGTCTTTATAAAAACAAAAATGGGGGGATGTGGGGCCGGGGAGCCGAGCAACCGGAGGAGTCAGCCCAGAGCATGAGTGAGGTTGAGATGTGTCCAAACCCCAAAAATCTCATCTTGAGACCAGCAGGAATAAGAATTGATCCCTTTCTTTCCTGGGCCTGCATGTCCTGGTGCATGCAGCCTTGCCACCCTGACCTCTGCCACCCTTGAGGCAATCTTGTAGCCTGGTGTCCAGGTTCCCAGTTAAAACTTCCTGTTTCCTTATAAGGACACATTCGGCTACCATCTGGGATTCCTCTTCATGCAAAGGAAGCATTCCCAGCACCACAGGCCCAGCTAATGATGTTCACTCACCCGGAAAACCTCTACCCACTCCCCCAAGGTTTATATAGTCTTTATTCACCCCCCCAATAAAGGAGAGCTGTTATACAGAGAAGGCTTCCCAACCCCTGCACTCATCACCAGACCAAAATACTGCTAATCCATCCACCCAGCCTGGTGTGTAGTAGTGTCTGGACACCCGAAGGGCAGAAGCAGACTCAGGCTGGTATGGCCTCAACTGAAATTCCATTTGAGTTACATATGTAGAGATTCAAGATCCCCCAAAATTTGCTTGTATGTGTCTATTTTCATAAAACTGGTACAGAAATCCCTTCATCTACAAAAAGGGGAAAGAGAAGCTAATTAGGAAAACCCAGAATCCACTAGGTGGCGCATGTCTTTAATCCCAGCACTCAGGAGGCCGAGGCAGGTGGATCTCTTGTGATTTTGAAGCCAGCCTGGTCTACAAAGTAAGTCCAGAACAGCCAGGGCTACACAGAGAAAGCCTGTCTTGAAGAGAAAAAAAAAGCCACAGTATGTCATGTCAAAAGCACAGTTCTGACAACTTGGAAGAGGGTGCAGAAAGTATAAGGGTGAAAGGAAGAGGAGGAGACTAGAATCCTGTTTCTGGACATGGCATGGCTGTTGTGCTCAGACTCATAGTGTCTGTGGTTAGCTGCACATGGTCAAGCCAGTCATCTTTCCATCATGGATGGGGAAGGGGCTGGAGAGGCATCATCCCTAGCTGAGGAACAATTGGTGGTCACAGAAGGAGGAAGAGGGTATCATTTTTCTTTGAGGGTGTGGGAGCGGGCAAATTGCTGATGGCTCTGCACCATGCAGCTGTGCACTAACTGGACTCAGTTAGTTATACAGAAAAAGAAGAGGCCATAAATGTGGGAGGAAGGTGTGTTGGGAGTGCCTGGGTAGGTGGGTATGATCAAGATATACATGTATGAAACTATCAAAGAATAGGGGTTGACGATGAGCTGGCTCAAGAACCTCACTCCTCGCCTGATGACCACAGTTCCTCTCCAGATCCACATGGTAAGTGGAAAAGAGCAACTCCTACAAGCTGTCCTCTGACCTCTGTATATTGGAGGTATGTGTAAACACACACACACACACACACACACACACACACACACACACACGTGTAAACCCACAAGGGATAAATAAAAAATATACATATATAACCACAGTTCCAGCCTGTAGTGAGTGAGAATGCCCTCATAGTCTTGGGCATTTGAATACTTGATATCTAGTTGGTGGTGTCACTTGTGGAGAGTTACGAAGAGTGGCCTTGTTGGCAGAACCATGTCACTGGAAGCCAGGTGCCATCCTCGGTGTGCTCTTGCCACTTCCTGCTTGAGGTTCAGGATGTAAACTCTCCACTGCCAGCTCCCGCCACCGTGCCTCTGCTCTTCCACCGTGGATTCTCATCGCTCTGGTGCTATAAGCCCAAGTAAATTCTTTCTTCTATGAGTTGTTTTGGTCATGGTGTTTTATCAGAGCAATAGAAAAGTAAGAAAACTTAAATTCCGGAGTAAACCAGCAGTGTGGGTTAGCAGCTTCCAAAATGTATAAAATGACTTAAGACAGTTTACTCCCTGACCAGTCACCCAATACACTTTATAACGCTGGAGCCTCATCTTCAGCTTTTTGGCCTAATATCTCTGCCAGACTTATTCGCAGGGCAGGAACTATTGAGGATGTGCTTACCCTGACTTGGCAGAGTGCGGCCGTCGACTCTGCCTGCATCTAAGTTGCCCATTTTTAGATAGATTCTGTTTGTGGCAAGAACGAGGACATTTTGCCCAGTGGCTGGTTTGCCACCTTTGAAGCCATCTCCATAAGGAGGCTCTTTGATGCTCATCATCTTCTTTGAGGTGGGCTGGGTGTTGTCAGGAGTTAACTTGTCTTGTTGTCGAAGAAATTTAGGATTGTAAGAACAACTTTAAATGCCGTATTCTGTGTGTCTCTGAGGCTTTTGAAGACCTTATTCAACTAATTTACCATATATATCAATTAAGTTTTATTCCTTCTCAAGTCTCTGAGGGACATTGAAGACAAGATAGTATAGTTTTACAACCCAGTTTAGTTGGTTAGGGGACAAAATCATTTTAGATCAAGATAAAGAAGTTAAGCTATTAGAGTTGAGATAGGATAGATATTGAATCTTATTTGGAAATTTAGACCCAACAAGACAGGAAAGACACTTACTTCAAACGGGTCAAATGCATATGGCTAATTCACTATGAATGTAACATGTATTACACTCATTATTCTCATGATTGTCACATGGTTCTCCCTGCTGTATGTAGTTTGTTTTATACATGCGTAATAAAATGAACGTATAAAAAATTTTTTAAATTTTAGAAAAAGAAAAAAGAAAAGTAACAAAGACCAGTATATATGCTCACCAGCTTTCACGTATCCTTCATATGAGTACCAATGAGTACCAACTTCAAACACAAGCCTGGACTTCTTCAAACACAATCAACACTAATATCCACAAAGATGAAAACCCCTGTGTGTGGCATCGTTGCTTTTCACACCAATGCATGTACCCTTGCCACCAGTTCCCTGAAATCTATCAGAACCACGAAAGAGAACTGGTCTTAAATATCCTTCCTACAAAGTAAACTCCTAAGTTTTAGAATAATTGTAAAATGAAAGAATGTTTTATACACACACACACACACACACACACACACACATCATGGTATGTATACTTAATACTTTTAGAGAAATCTTAAGCACAAATCTTTGCTTCAAAGGCCTTTGCTTTCAAATCTAATATTATTTAGAAATGAACTAAAGAGAGACTGAGTGTGTCAGGACCACACCTAATCCCCTAAGAGTCAGCATTACATCTATTAAAATTAGGCCCTTCTCTTTGTTTTTCTCCTCTCCAACAGTCAAATCAGCTGGCTTGGGTAGAATAGGCAGTGTTTTTCTTTGCTCATTTGGAAAAGTTGCTCAGCTAATTGAGAAACATTTAATGAATTTTACTTGTATTAAAATAAAGATGATTGCTTTGTAGCAACAATGTACTCAGACGGGAAAGTAATTACATTAATGTATTGTGTTTTCATGTAAATACTTTAAATACTAACACTTTTGCCAAAACGTATTAGCCAGCAATATAATATTATGGTTCATGGTTCATGTGGTATCTGAAAAGAATAATTGTATCACAGAAAACAAAGTAAATGCTCCTCTTGGCCTTGCACAATAAATATGTAATTAAAATTATTCAGGCTCAAAAATGCAAATAGAATGCATCTCTCACAACTAATAAAATAAATTTTCAAGGCAGAATTTGTTTATTCAATTTTTTGAGAAGACCCAGATTAATTTCAGAACCAACCTCATCAAAATTCTCTTCATTTATTTTTTTCAAAGTCATCAAATATTTCCTTATTTTAAAAACAGTGAAATTATTACTCATGCTCCCGAACAAGATTGCTTTCTATTCAGAACACATTTTGGGAAAAGTTATGTTAATCGGTGCAGCAAAAGCAATGATATAGCACTTCAGTGTATTAAACGTGAGATTAAATTCATAGTGAACTTAAAAGCAAATAACCACTATCCATTTAAACAGATTAAATCTTGGAAAAGGGCAAAGTTTAGAATGATCTCGGGGGGGGGGGGGGGGGGGGGGGCGGCGAAATTGACAGTAGACATTGCGTTAGACAACAGCTCCCCCTAGTGGAATGTTGAGGCTGCTTGTCCGGGCGTTCTGGGAGCCTACAGAAAAGGATGGCTGGGAAGGGATTCCAGGAGGAGGTTCAGCTCTCTGCCAGACATGAGTGAGTTTAAGGCTACCAGTAATGGAAACACTGGAAACATTTCTTCCCTGTATGTCAGAAAAGCCAGGCTTATTGCCTGGTGTTTTTAATATTCTTCAATCATAAGTGTGCAAGACATTGATTCAGCTTTGATATTCTAATTTATTTACTTTTTGAGACTGGATTTCTTGTAACCCAAACTGATGGCATACCTGTTAGGTACCTGAGAATGGCTTTGACCTCCTCATCCTCCCCTTCTGCATCCACACCCCAAATGCTAGAATTACAGGAGCGCACTACCACGCCTGGTGGGGCTGGGGATTGTACCAACTAAGCTACACGCCCAGCAGTGACTTGGATGTATTTGGAGTATCTCTTTGTTTAATCAGTGTAAATCCATGAAACATACGTGACATATCTGGATGTGCCATTATCTCCAGCAGACTTCTGTTAACGCTGTGTTTCACAGGGCGCTTCCTTCATACATGATGGTATTCATACTTTAAGTGCACATATTCACACATCTTACACACATGAGCATGGCATGCAATTCGTGGCTCACAATGAAACCCTGGAGCCTAGAAGCTTAAATAAGATGGAAATCTCCATCCCCCGGTTCACATCCTCCCCACCAAGTGCAGGTTTATGGCTTCAGTTGTTGCTCTTTGGTTGGGCAAACGCTCTTTACCATTGCAAGAAAAAAACACTAAAACTTCAGAGGCAATAAAAGGCAAAGGTTTGATAAACAGATTGGCCATGCACAAAATACTTAAAAACCCACTTAAAAACACTTTAAAAGCCAACTGTATTTTAGATGCAATAATCCAAACCTAATAAATTGGCTGATATCCGTGACTAAAGGAAGCCCTGTCAAGCTAACTTGCCAAGTGTGTGTGTAAATATCTCCAAGCAGGAAGCACACTAATGAGAAAAGATGTTAGGGGTATTTTCACAGATGGGCAAAAGGCAGAGACATGGAGAGGCGAACGGAGGCAAAGCGTGGAGACTGAGCTCACTTTGAGAAAGTAGAGAGGAGACCTCAGTGCTTAGCTGTGTCTCTTACCCACAGAGAAGAAGCAAAACTCAAGCAAGTGACCCTTCTAATTCTGCCAGTGGGGGTTGAAGGGGGGCAGAGGGGTGGAGGGGGAGCAGAGAAGCTGGCCTGGGTGTTCCTGAGAAGTTTTGAAGCCCACGAAGGAGAGAGGCCGGGGAAAGTTGAAATCTGTAGTTTCACTGCCTGAAATGTGCAATTAAACCATCTCAGATGTGGGCGAAATATCCAGTTGGAGGTGTCTTCAAGACACACCAGGCATTTCTCGTGGAAACCAGATCAAAAGCTGATGAGTTAGGAGGCAAGAGGCCAAGATCACATCCCAGCTGGCCCCAGATCAAATCTAATCTGCGTGAGCCAGTGCACTATTTAACCTCTGTGTCTGACCACTGCGCCATCTAACCTCCATGTCTGACCAGTGCACCATTTAACCTCCATGCCTGAGTTTCCTTGTCTCTCAAAAATAAGGCATTTGACAGCTGTTTGTTTGTTTGTTTTCAGAATCTTTGATGGTAAACACATTTTTATGAGGACTTAATGTTTGTACAGGATAAGATCTAACAATGTTTCATAGAGTGATGTCTATGCAAGCTGGGAGCAGGCTCTCTCAGCAGTGAGAGTCCAGTCAGTAAGGTATGCTCTCTGAACTACTTCATCCTTTTATTTGTTCTTCAATAGGTGCTGATAAGGGTGTGCCATATGTCAGGCTCAAAGCAGGTAATGGGATGCAAATTGGAATCCAATTCAAATCTCTTTTATCTCCCGGGCGGTGGTGGCATACACCTTTAATCCCAGCACTCGGGAGGCAGAGGCTGAGGATCACAGTGAGTTCAAGGCCAGCCTGGTCTACAAAGTGAGTCCAGGACAGCCAAGTCTACACAGAGAAACCCTGTCTCAAAAAAAAAAAAAAAAAAACCTCTTTCATTTTAAAAAAAAAATCACAATTTAGCAGTGAAATGAGACACGTAGATATTCACAAGACAGGGCAGCCAGTGTGCTGTTAGCCCAGTGATTCTGTCCAGAAGATCTCAGGCAAGTCTGGGAGGGTGGCATCCATCACCAAGGACTCTCGCAGTAAGAAGATCCTGGCAAAAATTCAGCTGTTCAGCATGGCTGCCAGAGGCCCAAGTGCTCCCAGTGGGACAGGAACGTGTCTTGGAGTAGCTGTGGGGGAAGCGAATGCAGGTTCAAACTGTGGATGTTTGGACAGTGGAAGGAAAACAACAGCAACAGCTCCCATGCAGAGAGGGTTGAGAGGGAGGGGGAGAATGCTCAGAACAGCCTGGAGGATGGCAAGGTCAGGAAGATCTTGTGATCAAGATGTGCACAAAGGTCACCGCAGTGCAGAGAGAAGAACCAAGAAATTCACAGTAAAACTGGGAACCCGGTGGCAGGCTGTGCCGGGGTACAGTGTGTAGGACGTCTGTTATATTAGGCTCCAGTGGCCACTGCCGCTGACAAGCCAGGCTGAATGGGGAAAGGGGCGGGGTTTCATCTGGGAATCAATGAGAAATCTGTATGGAGAAATCTATGGGTATTCTGATTTGGGGACATTGGATCGTATACTACAAAATACACTGCTTTGCTTTTGTGCTGGCTCATTTTATGTGGATTTAACACAAGCTAGAATAATCTGAAAGGAGGGAACCCCAACTGAGAAAATGCCTCCATAAGATCTGGCTGTAGGCGAGCCCGTAGGGTATTTATTAGTGATTGATGAGGGAGCCCCCAGCCCACTGTGGGGGGGACACCCCTAGGCTGGTGGTCCTGGGTTCTATAAGAAAGCAGGCTGAGCAAGCCATGACAGGTAAGCCAGTAAGTGGCATTCCTCTATGGCCTCTGCATCAGCTCCTGCCTCCAGGTTACTGCCCTGTTTGAGTTCCTGTCCTGACCAGTGATGTGGCAGTATAAGTCAAATAAACGCTTTTCCTCTCCAGTTGCTTTGGTCATGCTTTGGACCATGGGCATGGTCATGGTCAAAGCACTAGTAATCCTAACTGGGACTGGGGGCTGGGAGAGATGTCTCCCAAATTCCCTTACCTGCTTGGGGGCAACACTTTCTCTAGTCCTTTCACTAAAATGTTGCTAAGCAAGAAAGATTAAGCTCATGCAGCAGCGCAAAGGGCTGAAAATGCTACACTAGTCCCAGGGTCTGGGGGACTCTGCCGGAGGCCATTGTCTGTTTTGGGGGTTCACAGGTTTAACTCTGAGAAGCTGTTTCTTCCCTTCTGAAGCTGCCTACATCTCCCCACCTCCCCTCTCACCATGAAGGGGTGTTTATGCCTCAACCATTCACCCTTTTGAGTTTCCTGTTTTGACGCTACGCCTATGGATAGCTAAATCAATTCATGGAGCCCCCCCCCATGACCCCTCCCATCTCTCTGTTGCAGAAGGCTCTGTTAAGAAGTCTTTAAAAGGAGATCAGGAATTTTCCCTTAAAAGTCCTCAGGAATTCTGGGCCTGGGACCATGTCCTTGCAGCTCGGCCCTTTGAAGAGTCCCTTCTTCTCTTCCCCAACTAAGCACTGGAAGTCCTGGAGAGGGAATTCTGGTGGCCTTGCATACACGGTGGCACACCTACTTCTGTGGTCCAGTAGATACACGGTCTCCTCCAGGCCTATTTATGTTGAAGGATTCTCCCCCAACGTTGCAAGAGTGCTGTGCAGAACAGCACATCTCCTCATCACCCTTTTACCTACCACCCATCATCTTGTAATTAAGAACTCGTTCTCAGCCACACCCTGAAAATGTGCAACTCCTCATTGTTTGAAAAATAAAAA
Source organism: Acomys percivali (assembly GCA_907169655.1). Classification (NCBI taxonomy): domain Eukaryota; kingdom Metazoa; phylum Chordata; class Mammalia; order Rodentia; family Muridae; genus Acomys; species Acomys percivali. The sequence continues at coordinate 124,890,401 of OU015746.1, forward strand.
GCCGTTGGATAATCACAGCCTCCCTCACTTCACAGCTGTCTCCACCACTTCCACACTAATCTTTAGCATCCGGTAAGATTCTAGTGCGTAGACCCATTTTCTGTTCTCAATGAATGAGTTTATGGGGTTTAGGGTATGGTTAACAGGTGGATATATGTTCCATAATAAATATATATTTTTCCTTTGAAAGCCATAAAAAGCTGTATATGTTTCCTTGTGAGACCCTGGTAGAAGGCTCCTGAACCCCACACCTGTAATAGTTGAACAACAACTCAACAGACAAGTCAACAATTGTTTACTAACCTTGCTGACTAGAGTTCCTGGCATTGAGACAAACTAGGGGAGAGCCTTCGTGTTGCATACAACGTATCAAGAACGGCCCTAGGTACTTAATGGACTGTAACAAAATACTTACATTTTTCCCCCTTACAGGGAACAGTGGCAAACTGACCCCAACTCCAACAGCTGACACCCAATAACTATCTGCCTAAGCAAAAACACCTAAGTGGGAAGACTGAAGAATTGATTCAAAGAGTTGACAAACAGGATCAGGCAGCTTTTTTCTGCTTTGTGCATGTGTGTGTTTCTTTACAGGAAACATGTATTTGTAATTGTGAAATTTTGTAATTGTGAATTTTTCGTTCACCCTCAATCCATGGAAATAAATTTCAAAATTACTGTATACATCTCTGCAGTCTTTTTAGCGGATGTTCCAATGACAAGCAGTCTTACAAAGGTGGTGATGAAGTTTCATTTGACGTCTAAACAGATGGTCCCTTTGGTTCACTACAGATCCCTCTTGTCATCTGTCTGGCACATATTTGGTCCTTCGTTTACAGCAAATTCATAGAGTTCATCCAGCTGAGTTTTGCTTCATTACCATAGCAACAGAATAGTGACAAAAGCACATAGCACCTTTCCTGTGCCACAGGCATGTCCTTACTGCGTTTCCATTCACAGCTGTTCCCTGCATCTGTTCGTTCTCTCTCTCTCTCTCTCTCTCTCTCTCTCTCTCTCTCTCTCTCTCTCGGTCTCTCTCTCTCTTGTATGCTTGATTTTCACCATATATATATATATATATATATATATATCACAAAAAGCATACAAGTAACTAAACACAACATTCTAAATTCTTGCTTGTCTTTCTGTCACTCTCTTCTTAGTCAACCCTAATGAGGGACAGCTGGTTTTTGCTGGGAAATGTATCAATTCAATTCTTTTGGATACAAATAAATTTGGTTTGAATGAAGTAGAAGGAGAGACTGAATAAGTGGGAGCAGTAAATAGATTTGGGGTGAGTATTCCAATTTCCTCTCCTCAGCCTGTCTCATACAGACACAGGAAACCCACATTGGTTTTAGCAACTGTAGAGAAATGAGGCTACGTGGAGACTGTCACAGTCTGCATTTACACCTGATGGAATCAAGGACCCAGACAGGTGTTTTCTGTACAACGGGAGCACAAACAACTGTGGGTCCTTGCATTTGCTGTGTCTTCCTCCTTCCTAAGAATTCTGATCTCACTCCGCATCTGCCCTGTTACTGGAAGCCATGTGCTGCAGAAGAGGCTAGCCAACTCCATAAGATAACAAAAACATAAGCCATTTCCACTGCACCCTCCCTTCATTACACTTGGCTTGGGCATGCACGTGTGTGCAGTGATGTGTAAGAGGAATCTGCAAGTGGCTTCCAGATGATGGAGAGGTACATGAACATGGCATGACTCCTTGTAGCTGTGCACTAGGACAAAAATCACAGGGGCACCCAGAACACAGAATGCATTTCTCAACTCACATATATGTTCGGGCCCCTGCAATAAAAGCAGACATGTGTATAAAGCTCCTCCTAGGATAGCTGACTCATCATGCTTTTTGCTTCTTTCTCCTTTTCTCGTTTTGCTACATGGAATGTGGTTGTGATAGTTCAGAGTAGAGCAATCACCTTGGTTCATGGATGACTGTGGGAATGGACAACATGGGCATCACACAGCAGAAAAGAAGCCATATCGCAACCACTACCATTTTAGTTATTCTGACATGTGTGATCAAATATAACAACAAATAAATAGTACAAAGAAAGAGATGGCTATTTTCAGCCACAAGGTGTTGTGGTGTCTGGAAGTTTTATCTGGAACCAGGGCAGCCATTGTGCAAACATGAAGAGAAAGAGCCGGAGCCCGACGCCCAGCCGAAGGATAGCAGGTGATGGTATAAAATCAGCCACCCCTGCGGTGACTTTCCTGGGGTGTTTTATTATGTGAGGAAATACCCTTCATTATTGTTTGAGGCCTGCCTTGGCCATTTCTGTTTCTTGCAGCTGAAAGCAGCTCTGACCGGGTTTAATGGTTCCTAGTGGTTGCAAACAACCTGCGCCTTCAAAAAGGGGCTTGGGTAATGAGAGATTTGGAAGCCGCTGAGGAAGGTGTGCTGCAAAACATTTAACAAATGGAGAAACAGAGGGGGAAACTATAATCCCACCAGTCCACAGTAATCATGATGATAATTTGGGTTTTACAGTCTTTTAGAAAGTACTGTATGTAACTACATATATTTTTGCATACAGGTAATCACACTGCGTGTTCAACGTTGGCTAGTACTTTGTACAAATACAGTCTCTGTACCCAGTGGAAAACCCATCTACCCGGGAGCTCAAGATACAAAAACTAAATAAGGCTGTTTGAAGAAGAAATTCAAAAGGTGAAGCAGAAACACAGTGGTGGTGACTTCCCAGAACGGCCGACTGCAAAGTCTGAGAGTGGGCATCACAACGGTGGCAGACATTTTTCTTGCCTTCTGTGGTTGAGTTTTGAGTTTTGGTTTTTTTGCTTCTTGGTCTTCCAGATTTCACTGAAAGGTGAGCCAAGTTACAGGGCCACTCAACAGACACAGAGAAAGGTGAGCCAAGTTACAGGGCCACTCAACAGACACAGAGAACAGAACCTTTTATTTAGATCAGAGGAAGAAAAGGAAAAACAGCAAAAGTAGAAAAGTGTGAGAGAACCTTCTAGAATTCATTGTAGAGCACAGACTGGCCTCAAACTCATAACAGTCCTCCTGCCATACATCCCCTACATGCTAGGATTAGCGGGAAGAGTCATCACTCACAGCTGGCTTCGCCCCCGCCCCTGCCCCCCCGCCCCTGCCTCCGCCCCCAATCCTCCCCTGTCTTCTTCTTTCTTTCCCCCCATCCACCCTGGAAGCCAGCCATAGACCAGCATGTTCACACCCTCCTCCCTCCCTTCCTCCACTGTCTTCTCCCTTCTTTCCCCCCATCCACCCTGGAAGCCAGCCATGGACCAGCACGCTCACATCTGGCGGAGGGTCTCCAGAGCAAAGTGTGGAAAGGCTCTCATGATGGTTTCCCCTTCTTGGTTCTTCTTTCAGCACTAGGAGTAGAACTGGAACCCAGAGCCTCTGGAACACGCTAAGCACATGAGGCTGTGTGGCTAGATTGCTCTCTCATCTTTTGTTTTAACCTGAATGGGGCCTTCTTTAGTCTACAAGGCTGAACTTTCTTCTTCTTTTCTTCTTCTTCTTCTTCTTCTTCTTCTTCTTCTTCTTCTTCTTCTCCTTCTCCTTCTCCTTCTCCTTCTCCTTCTCCTTCTCCTCCTCCTTCTTTTTCTTTTTGAGAGGAATCAGGTCTTTGAAAGCAGTAGAGCAGTTAAGGAATCTTGGCCATAGATCTTTGTGGATAAATATAATTTTGTGAGTAAATGGACATAAAGTAGTGGATTACTTCAAAGTACCATATGAAGACATGTATGAAGAAGAGAAGGCAAAGAAGGAGGGGAAGAGGAGAAAACATGTGGATTCAAGACCCTGAGAACGGAAGTGACATTGTAAATATAGCCAACGAGGGCTAGACAAAGCTTTGCTCTTGTGCCTATAAAGGGTTTGTCTGCTGAAATGAGAAAGCCAACACACACCAGGGGATTTGGAGACCAAAATAAACAATATTTAAGAGTGGCAATATGAAAATAAAAATAACTTGACATATGAAGGACCTTGAAAAATCGAAACAACTTTCAAAGAAAATGAAAAAGAAAACCAACTAATGCTGTCCCCAAGGTTAACCAGATGTTGGAATTATAGCAAAACAGCTGGAAGCACATTTTATAGCAATGTTCATGAGGTAAATATAAAGATTCTTGAAATTAATAGGGAGACCAATGTTCTCAGCAGAAAAATAGAGCTATTAAGAACACCATGCAGGAACAGTGGTTTATTCTATAACCCAAGCACTCTGGAAGTCAACGTAGGATCAGGAGGAATTCAAGGTCATTGTAGGCTACATGGCAAGTTTGAGATTAACCTGGGCTACATGAGACCCTGTCTGAAAACAAAACAAAGTAAATGGATCTGTAACTCAGTCACTAAGGGGACTGAGACAAGAGGGTGGATAGCAAAATCCTGTCTCAAACTGGGGGAAAAAATTGGAGTAAAAGGTTGAGAAGGCATAGAAAAAAGTTGACAAACTTGAAGGAACACCGAAATAAATGATCCATTTGGAAGAACAGAACTTTAGGAGCCTGCTGAGTTTGGCAAGTATCCTAGCATGAGTTACTGGAGTCCCAAAGAAGGGGGGAGGCGGAGTAATTGCTGCAAAAAACATATTTGAAAATGTGTGAGGATGCCCACATTGTGAGAAAGATGTGCACATATAGTAAAAAAGCTCCATGAATGCTAAACAAGAAATTCAGTGGCATCTTAGCTAGAGAGAATGAAAGTGGTAAAACCAAAGGTAAAGATGGCTAGAGGAGAGCCCTGGGGACAGCACTGCGGTGGCTAACTGCTACTGGCTCACACAGATGGCCAAAAGGTCCCTGGCCGCCTTTTCCGGGGCGGGGAAGGAGTCCTTCTGCATGTTGGGCCAGTGCTCTACCACTGAACTACTCTCTCAGCCCCTCATGGACAGCCTCATGGACTTCAACCTTGGGTAGGGCAAGGCTCGGCTACTTTCTTTCTTATGGTTTCTGGCTTTGACTTCCTGATGGTCCTCTACTTTGCTAATTCACTGTCCTCAGACACCTTAGAAAGAGCAAAGATGTGAAGCGATGTGAAGATACCAAGCTTCAGATACAGGACATGAGTAATCAAGCTTGATGTTTCAATTCTGTCTCTGTCTTCTCTCCGCCCCCCCACCTTTTCCCCCTTGTTCCTCCCTCCCTTCTGTTCTATTCTGTCTTTTTTGGTATAGGGAGGAAATGTCCTGGTAACTAGAATACATAGAAATTCCTGATAAGATATGGGACTATAACTTAGTAGTAGAGAGCTTGCCTAGCCTGCAGGAGACCCTGAGGTTGAGCCCAGCACTGCATGAACAGGGCATGGTGGCACGTGCCTGTAATCACACAGCACTGGGGAAGTGAAGGCAGGAGGATCAGACACTCAAGGCCACCATCAATGCATATTAAATGCCAGGACAGCACACTGATGCCAGCTCTCCACTTTATTATTTATTTAAGCACAAACATTAGCCACCTCTTATATTTTTGGTTGAGAGCCTAGCCTTTACCGGCTAAGCCATCTCTCCAGGCCTTTTAGCCACCTCTTTGAACCTCTGAAATTATATTCCTTGGAACAAGATTTTCATTTTCTATTTAAAAAAAAAAAAGACACATAGTATCAAAGATGTATTGGCAGTTAACTTATTTGAAATTATTTATAATATTAGTAATTTTTTTCTGTCTGATCTGACCTCACAAGCAGGAAAACAATTTCTCATTTCTGATTTCCTTCTACCAGAAGAATGCAATTAGTTGTTGGATCCAAGAAGCAGACCTGATAGATCTGGCAACGCCTGGACTGTCTCCTTCCATCTGCCAATCTAAGGGTTCCTGAGACTAGCTACTGGGCCACTATTCAAAGCTCTCTAGGATGGCCTCACTTTTGCTGCAAATGGGCAAACACTGAAGAGGAGTGGAATCACAGACAATGTTTGCTAAGAGGGAAGACTCTGGGGTCCTGAAAATATTCCTGGATCACAGGGAGGGCCTCCAGGGAGGCAGCGGCCCAGACTGCTGCGTTAGGAGGCTGTTTGCTCTCTCTACATCGTGATTATCACAGCTCGGGTCCAGTCTTTTTTAAGGGTCAGCCTTTGGGTGCTGTGATGTCTAATCTTGGTTGTCAACTTGACAAACCTGGGAAAAGGGATCCTCAGCTGAGATACTGCTGTCATCACATTACCCTGTACGCATGTCTGTGGGGGCATTTTATTGATTGCTAATTGATGGAGGAGGGCCCAGGTCACTGTGTATAGTAGCATCCTAAGGCAGGTGGCTATAGAAAGGGTAGATGAACGCGAGCCAGCAAGCAAGCCAGTAAGCAGCATCCCTCCGTGGCCTCTGCATCAGTTTCTCTCTCCAGATTTCTGCCTTGAGTTCCTGCCCTAACTTCCCTTGATGATGCATTGTAACCTCAGAAACAAAAGCAAAACAAACAAACAAACAAAACAAAACAAAAAACCCTCCACTTTTCTTCCCTAGCTGCTTTTGGTCATGGGGTTTGTCACAGCAGCAGAAAGCAAGGTAGAGTGGGTACTCCTTTGTAATGAATTTTGTGTACTGCTTACTTTAATATCACAACCTAGAGGGAAAATAGAATCAAGTACTTTTAATGTTTTATTGTCTAGCCACAATTGTGTTTTGTACCTCTGCTGCCTGTGTTACTTGAAAAAAGGACATTTTTTCAATAGTATAACAATTTAGAAATTTCTCACATTTAAATAATTCGCATTCCTTTATGTTTTAATACTTGTAAAACGTTGTCCATAAAAGTACAATTAAAAGCTGGGCGGTGGTGGCGCACGCCTTTAATCCCAGCACTCGGAAGGCAGAGGCAGGCGGATCGCTGTGAGTTCGAGGCCAGCCTGGTCTACAAAGCGAGACCAGGACAGCCAAGGCAAACACAGAGAGACCTTGTCTCGGGGAAAACAAAACAAACAAACAAACAAAAAGTACAATTAAAATTTTTATTACACTTACTTATTCTGTGTGTGTACAGTTGTGTGTGTGTGTGTGTGTGTGTGTGTGTGTGTGTGTGTGTGTGTGT
>OU015746.1:124898169-124963906 GCA_907169655.1 Acomys percivali
TGTGTGTGTGTGTGTGTGTGTGTGTGTGTGTGTGTGTGTGTGTGTGTGTGAAGGTGGAGATCAGAGAACAACTTGTGAGAGTTAGTTTTCTTTACCATGTGGGTTCTGAAGTCACTTCATCAAATTTTGCCTCAAGCATCTTTTCCCACTGAGTCATTTCTACAGTCTCAAGTTCAACTATTTATTTATTTTGAGATAGTGTCTCACCATGTTGCTTAGGCCCACCTAGAGCCCACTATGTAGACCAAGCTGGCCTTGAACTCAGAACAGTCAGATGGCTGCTAATACAATAATTCAATATTTGGTGGCCTATATTAGACAACAAATTAGTACTAGTAGGGGCCTTTTCTAATACGTGCCCTAGCTCCCAAATAGTTGACACAGAGGCCCATTAGATTTATTAACAAGCTGTAAGCACTGTAACTGGGCAGGTATTCATCTGTTTTAACCCAGGTGTGCTAGTCAGGCTACTTCCCAGCCATGTGCCCTTTCACCTGCTGTCTAGCCTCACCCTGGCTTTCTGTTGTATCTCTCTGTTCTCATGGCAAACTTCCTCCTGGTCACTTTTCTTTGTCTTCTTTCTCCTTCTTACCTGAGGAACCCCCTCCTCCCCCATGAGAACAGACCTGCCTCCTGTCCTATCTGACCAGCTATTGGTTAATCAGCTTCTTTATTAACCAATCATAGATAATTGGGGAACACTTTTTACACAACATCTACAGGACAGGAGATATTTCATAGAAATGACAAGGCCCACATCAACCAGATCTTGAGGCACAAAATTCAGCATCTGAATACATAGTACATAAGACCATCCCCCAACAGACTGTCCCTGCCTTCTGGGATGAAAACTGCACCACTGTACCCCACCTAAGTACAATATTTTAAATGCAGTCTTCTCTGGTGATATTTCTCCAAGCAGTTCTTAAGCTGGGTGTCTATAATATAGGAATGTATATGCAGATATTTGAACTATTTATACATTTCACACACAACCAAGTGAAGTTTATCAAAGGGTTTATTTGTTTGTTTTTGTTTTTAGATTACCTTCAGTCAGATATGGTTTGCAAGAAATGCTTGCATAAACATTTCTCCCAGCTTTCTCTGACAGATAGGCTAGAAAACATCCATTCCCAAGCAAGTAAAAATAAAGAATAAAAGCTGAAAAAGAATAGCCATTGTTAAGAAAACAAAACAAAAAAGCTTTTGGTAATGCGTTCACAATGCTAAACTGTAACAGAGGGTTTGAGATGTTTGTTGTGATGAAAGAAGTGTGGGCATACAAAATGCCCGATAAGTACATAGAGCTTAGCTGTACTGTGAGGACAGGTAACAGTGGGACCCCAGGCAACCTGGCTGCTTGTGGGGCAGAGGGCAGGAAGCCTAAGGGAGGGTACACTCAACCACAGTTTCTACCTTAGAGAAACATCCATTTCCTTATTATCCCACAGTGCCTTTCTGCCACACATCAAACACCAACTGGACAGCCAGCTGTCAGGAAGCACTGCTGCTTGTCCCCAGGATGGGAGGACAGTGTGTGGAATGGGCCATTTTAGAGTCTTGTGCTTTTCATGTGAGAAGTGCTTGTAAGGCAGCAGGGGCTCAGGGCAGGGGTTGCTTGCCGTGAAAATGTCGAGAAACATCAAACATTAGGCTCTCTATAGAAAGGTAGGCTCTGGCGTTAGTGCTGACTCTTTTGGCTCTAGCTGAGTCGAACAGTACACAAATAGACAAAAGAAAGCCTGCACACGACTGGCAGTCACGGGGGGGGGGGGGGGGGGGAAAGGGACGCAAACCGATGCCTGTTCACTACAGACGTTGTTCTTGCTGGCTGGCAAAGCTGTTGCACCTGCAGCCAGTTGAAGCCTGGCCTCATCAACTCCAGACTTTTAGGAAACTGCCAGGCAGGAAGACAGAACTCTGCTCAGCGAACACCTGTTTCTGTGCAATTTGATGGTTATTGACAGGGAGATTTTTATTCCTTGGCTGTCATTTACTTAATCTTGAGTCTTTTAATATTGACCATAAATTTAGGCATACCAGCTGTAGGAAGTATGTCTCCTTTGGTGACCCAGCCCATTGTAGTTTCAGTTTTCTGGAAGTTTATACAACTGGCCACACATGTGTATTATCGCCTGCCGACCTTTGGACAGCCCAAACCAGCCACTCTTCTCAATGAGTCACTCTCTTTCTACGATAACGTAAAACTGCACATACAGTTACTCTCTTGATTGTCTTTTTCTAGTTGTCACGATACAGGATAATAACATATTGATGGGACCTAAGAGCTAATATCCCCCCAGGGTCATTTTACACAAATATTTCTCAACATGCAGAAAATGTCCTAACACTTGGCCAGAGTAGTGGCCCACGCCTTCAATCCCAGAACTCAGAGAGGCAGACACAGTGGATCTGTGAGTTTGAGGCCAGGCTGGTTTACATAATAAGCTCCAGGACAGCCAGAGCTATATAGTGAGACTGTGTCTCAAAATAAATAAAGAAAAATAGATAAAGAAAAGAAAAGAAGAAAAGATATCCCAACTTAAGAATCATCCAACTAGTACCCTTTTCATTTTATGAAAAATAAAATTCAGAATAGCCACATGTTTTCTGTAGAATTCTATTATGCAGTCCAGGCTTGTGAGGTTTCAGAGGTGGTGTGGAGCAGAGTGATTTAGCCACAGACAGTCATGTTTTCGTGAAGGATTTAACCACTGTTAGTTCTGTTGTCAATGATTTTCTTTCTACGATGACATAAAACAAAACAAAACAAAAAACAAAACAAAACAAAAAAACCTCCCAGACTACTTTCTTGGTTGTCTTTTTCTAGTTGTCACGATACAGGATAATAACAGGATACAGCATCAGAAAATCTGCATAATTGTCTTTTACGAGAGGCTGTGGAAAGGAAGGCATTCCTATCATCATTTTTTTCCCTTGGGATCTTTCTCCACTGTCGCCTGCAGGGTAGGACTGCTGGCTGGTGACTGCAGCCCCAGCGTGACCCTGGTTGTTTCTAAGACAGAGGTTTTCAGAGTAGGAGATGTCCAGGAGTGGCTGAGGCCCACAACATACTGGAAAATTAAAAACAAAACAAAACACTCACAGACACCTGGCCTCTTGTGTTAGAATGTCCGTGTCAGCTACCAGACTGGAAGGTCCCAGCTATGTGGTTGTATCTATCTGTCTATGTTCACACAAATCCGCAGCTATTTTAGGTTCACAAAAATACTCTATTCAGAAGTCAACCTTCAAATGTCCTTGAAGGCAGAAAGGCAAACAAAGGTGCCATTGTTCACTTAGGTGTCACAGGGCACCTCCCAGTGTTTCCTGTAATCTGCTAAAACCCTGTGGCAGGTGGAAACGGTACAAAGAATTCCCACAAGAACTGTTTTCTCAGTTGTGCAAGATAGAAATGGCACTGGATAAAATTCAAATATCACCTGTGAGTGCGCCACATAAAGACATCAAAGGAGCCTCTGAGACCGTGGCAACTGCTCCGGTAACTATTGCTGTCCCTTAAAATCCATCCCTCCAGCCTCTTTCCACAACAGAAGAAAGGCAGCAGGGTGCGGTAATCCACGTATGCCCTAGCAACTCATTTACAGAGTCCATTTTTATTTTTAAAGCTTTTTTTTTTTAAAGGACACTCTCTGTTTAGTTCATAATCAGCCGCATAACTTCTCACTACGGCCCTTTGCAGCAATCATGAGGCATACACACAAGAGCTAGAGGTGACCATGCCGGAAACTAGCATCTCACAAATGATTTCTGTGGAAATTCGGGACTGGGTAAGGCTTATGGAAAGGACTCAGAGAACAAGGTACCACTAACTCAGATGCTGGCCATCACTGAGAGAATGTGCACATCCTGAAGGAGAGTTGGAATGCTCGGCGAGCCCGTGTTTTTGTACCTTGTGAGTAAAGGGTAGATGGTTTACAGACTTACAAAACACATCATTTGGAAGCACCCAAGACCCCTGGTTCAGTGAAAGCATCACAGAAACTAGGTAAGACCCTAACCTTGGCAGAAGGGAGAAATGGAAAAAATAACAAAACAAAAGAAGTAAAAATGAAAAATATAGTCTTAGTAAGAGGATTTTAGGCTTTCGTGCAGAACACAGGGTAAGGGTAACAGAAGTGACCCATTCTAATGGCAGTGTGGAAGACAGGGTTCTCAGCCTATTTCTTTACTAGCAACAGTTATTGATAGGCCCAGACAAGTATTGAGTCAAGGAAGAGGCACAGCAAACTGTCCAAAGGAAACGGAGATGGCTTCTATTACAGAGCTAACATACTGACTTTATGTGTTCTCCCTTATTAAATCTGTTATGTTTTAAATGAAAAAATATGAATGAAAGCTGGTGGTGTAGCTCAGTAATAGAACACTTGTCTGAGGCCCTGGGTTCAAACCCCATCATTGAAAAAGAAAAGAAAGGGTGGGAGGACATGGACAACCAAAATAGCCATAGTTCAATGTGTCTTGCCACAAAACACTATGACCAAGGTGATACATATTCAGAGCCAAAGGCATTAGCTAACTTTACAATTCTAGAGGTGGTGTGTGTGTGTGTGTGTGTGTGTGTGTGTGTGTGTGTGTGTGTTATGTGGTGTAGTGTGGAGGGTGGAGTGTGTGTGGTGTATATGTGTGGTGTGTGTGTCTGTGTGTGTGTGTGGTGTGGGGGGGTGGAGTGTGTGGTGTGTGTGTGTGTTATGTGTGTGTGGTGTAATGTCTGTGTGTGGTGTGTGTGTGTGGTGTGTGTGTAGTGTGTGTGGTGTGTATGGGTGGTGTGTATGTGTGGTGTGTGTGGTGTGATTTGTGTGTGGTGTGTATGTGTGGTGTGTGTGGTGTGTATGTGTGGTGTGTGTGTGTAGTGTATGTGGTGTGTATGTGTGGTGTGTGTGTGGTGTGTGTGTGTGGTATGTGTGGTGTGATGTGTGTGTGTGTGTGTGTGTGTGTGTGTGTGTGTGTGTGTGTGTAGCATGATATGCATGCAGAAGGCAGAGGACTACTTTAGGGGCTTGATTTTTGCCTTCCACCTTGTTGAGGCCAGGCTTTTCATTGTGCGGCTGCAGCACATACTGCAGGAAATTCTCCTGAATCCTCCTCTCACCTTCTACAGGGATGAAAAAAGTTCCTGTCTCTCCCAGGTAACCCAAAGTAGTAGGAATTATTTAACTGAATTTTTAAATACTGATTCTCTAAATCACCATCATCATTAATTAGTTTCTTTGCTAGAAGTACATGGATATTTCATAGTAAATAGTTATTCCTTATTTGCCAATGATATGATGGATGTGATTTGGTACAATATGATATAATAGGAGAAAAGAGATGAATAATAAATTATAGTGGATAGTTTCCCTTGAATTATGTAAATGTTACCAAGATTGTGGTTATGAAATATTTTAGAGATCAGATAAAAACGGTTGTAAGAATATGAATAATTGAAACTAAATCACTAAGGGAAACTGAAAAATCAATCTACAATGAAGAAAATGCAAAGGAAAAATGATCTTATTCAAGTATTCTTTTTAGAACAATGTATTAAAGCCTGGAGAGATGACACAAAGGTTAAGAGTGCGTGCTGCTCCTGTAGAAGACCTGGGTTTGGCTCCCAGCACCCACATAGGCTGACTCACAACTATCTGCAACTGTAGCTCTGGAACATCTGTCTGACACCCTCATCTGGACTCCTTGGTCACCTGAATGCCTGTACTACACCTATAGATAAGTAATCACACATGTACACGTACTATAAAATAAAATAAATATGTAAAATTCCATCACATCCATTTATTTACTGTGGGGAGCTAGGCACAGATATGTGGATGTGTGCCACAGTGCTCCAGTCATGGTCAGAGAACACTCATTTCAGGAGTCAGGTCTTTCCTTCCACAGTGGGATCCAGTTACCAAACTCTAGTTCAAGGCTTCCCCTGGGAGCTAGAAGTACAGTATCCCCTGATTAACCATAGGCAGAAAGCGCTCCGAATCGCTAGCGGCTATAAGGAAAGCCTGCCTTAGACCATGGACAGTAGAACTGTGCTTAGCGGGGTAGCCAGGGTGGTGGGTGTTGAGCGGCCTGTTGGCCACTAGGTCATGTTTCAAAGTCTGCCCCAGGAGCACGTTGTTCTGACCAGAATACCTTGGTCTTTTCATTCTGCCTAGTGTAGCTCCGAGAAAGGAAATCATTCTAGTTTAGGTCTGGAGTGGAACTTGAGATGCAGTCACTTTGCTTGATAGAGCAAACAGGGAGTTTTCCTTCAGTTCCAAACATCACTGTTGTCAGTGTCCAACCAGGTGAAATAATGTGTTTTTGAAAGGTGGAGTCCTTTTTTAAAAAAAGTGTAATATGAAGTTATCAAGGGTGGGTTTTTATTGTTTTATTTTATATGTATGTATATCACATGCCTGGCTGGTACTACAGAGCTCAGGAGAAGGTGTTGGCTCCCCTGGAACTAGAATTTCAGATGGCTGTAAGACACTATGTGGGTGCTGAGAAAAGAACATGAGTCCTCTGCAAGAGCAACAAGCATGCTTAACCACTGAATGATCTCTCCAGCCTCCTGCCTGAGTTTTTTTTCCCTTTAATTAAAATATTTATTTTTCTCTGAGTGCAAAAAAGGTAATTATTTTCATTGTGTGCTTTCAGCTTTTCCTGATGAATTTATATAAATTGCATCAGTAAGCACCTCTACGGTATAGACATTAAACACTGTTATGCTCCTAATAGACTATTTTGACATCAATTTGCATCTAGTCATTTCTTTCCTCATGCCCGGAGTCAAATCCTGCTCCTAATGAGGTGATGTCATACTCAGTTTGTCATGGAGGATTATGTATTGATGTAAGTAATATTAGACAGCAAGCAGTAAATTTCCCAATTTATATAATATTCTCTTAATACTTCTTGAAGACTCACTAGCTTTCTTAGGTGGTAGTGTGATGATTCTGACATTTCCATTATTAAAATATTGATGACAAAACGCCAATTGGAATACTAGCGATGATGCTTGGTGTACAATCATTTCCAAAATCAAATCCAAAAAGCCTTGTGTTTAAACACCCAGATTTCCCAAGTTGCCTGGCACATCAGCATTTTTATGTTTCCCTTCACTGACTGTGGTAATGTGCACCTCCTCCTGGGGTGTTCTGAAACACTGGCCTTGTGAGTATCAATCCCAAAAAGGGCTTGATTGGAAAGGACTCAGCTTTAAGTAGTTCTCAATGTGGAGACCTTTGCTTCTTTCTAAACCTGAACGTGCCACCTGTCAGGATTCTCCTTTAGTGATGAAGTCAGGTGCAAGTTTAGCCTTCACATGCTTTGCAGCAACAGGCTCCACAGATGTCATAGCACTTAGGGAGCAAGGTACTCAACTGACAGTGCACTACCACCCGGCCACTTCAGAGGGATCTGCTAGTGCCCTCATTCTTCTGTCCTTCACGTTTTCCTGAGGAGGATGGTAAAAAAACTGGGGCCTACTAATGTGAGACTTTGATTGATATTTACTTAGTTCAGCTAGCATGTATTTATGAATGCCTACTGTGTACCAGGTACCATGCTAAGCTCTAGGACAGCAGTTCTCGAGGGAGTTACAAACCCTTTGGAGGGTTGAAAAACCCTTTCACAGGGCTCACCTAAGGCCATTGGAAATATCAAACATTGACACCAAAATCGGTAACAGTGGCAAAATTACAGTTATGAAGTAGCAGTGAAGGCAATTTTATGTTTGGGGTGACCACATGAGGAACTGTCATAAAGGGTTCCTGCATTAGGAAAATTGAGAACCACGGATTTTAGTGAGACAGTGGTGAAATACTCATTTTTTACAACACTATCATGTAGATATTATTAATCTACATATTACAAATAAAATGTTTAGGGCTGGGGATATATCTCAGTCAGTAGAGTGCTTGCCTGCCACGCCTGCCCTGTGTACAATCCAGTGCAGCACATAAAACCAGATGTGTAGCATATGCCTTTAGTCCCAGCTCTTAGGAAGTGAAGTCAGAAAATTCAGAAGTTCAACGTCATCTTTGGCTATACAGTGAGTTCCATGTTAGTCTGGGCTACATAAGACACTATCTCAAGAACAATAAAACAAAACAAAATAGCTCTATGTCAATCAAAAAAATTATTTTTGGTTTTTTGAGACAGGGTCTCTCTGTGTAACTCTGGCTGTCCTGACTCACTTTGTAGACCAGGCTGGCCTCTAACTAAAAAAGATCCACCTGCCTTTGCCTCCCAAAAGCTAGGGTTAAAGGTGTGCACCTCCACAACTGGCTCGTCAAATATTTTTAAAGTCCACATAAAACATCAAAAATGTAACCCTCTAACTATATGTTCAAAAATCGGAAGTCTAGTGAGTATGCCCTTTTCTGAGCTGTGAGAAAACTTGAATTTATTCCCCATAAAATTTTGACAGAGCCAGACTCAGTGGAGCACACCTGTAAGCCTAACACTTGAGAAGCAGAGGCAGGCAGATTTCTGAGTTCTAGGCCATCCTGGTCTACAGAGCAAGTCCCAGTGTAGCCAGGGCTATACAGAGAAACCCTGTCTGGAAAAACAAAAGATAAAACATGCAACAATAATCTGACAATAGTTATCCTTCATTTTTTATTGTTATTATATGGATCTGGGGAGGGGGTGGGGGAGTCAAAGATACTAAGTAAAAAATGATAAAAAGTAAAAAAGAAAAAACTGGCAAAGAATTTGGACAGAAATATCCTCAGAGAAGAAACACAAACAGCCACTACACAGCTGAAAAGATACTGGACATGGCTAGTCAGCAGAGAAGTAAAAATGTCACCACTGTGACATGCTACTTGACGTACAGTAGGATTCCTAAAATAAATACAGAGAGGAGCAAGTGTTGGTGAGGACGCTGAGAGCATGAAGCCTTCTTCATACGCTGTTGGCCCCGAGGAAGGCAGCTTAGAAGTCGCAAGGAAGGCAAACATGGACTCACTAAAGACCGTCATTCCAGTTGAAGATGTGAGAACAAAAGAGCTGAAAACGGGCACTCATGTGTACAGGTGCAGGAGTGTTCACAGAACCAGGTTCACAGAAGGTGGGAACAGCTCACTAACAGAGGAGAGGACCGGCGGGCAGAGACGTGGCGTACAAGTCTGGTAAGTATGACCTCACCGTTGTTAGGTTTTCACCGCGCATGCTCACCCAGTACCCGTAGCTGCTCCCAGCACTCCTCACTCCACTTCTTTGTGCCAGGGGCAAGGCTTCTGCTTCCCTTCCTCCAGCCTGATCCCGTATAACTCAGCCATTTTGACTAAGCTGGTCCCTGGGCCTCTTGGCTGGTGGCTCCATTCTTGCTCCACCCTCCCCTCCCCTTTATGGTCTGGTTAATCTGCTGCCCATGCTCCGCCTGGACTCTTCGCTCTGCCTTTCTTCCTCATATCTACAATAAAAATCTTTTTCATACTTGTAGTCATGCCTCTTCCTTTTATTCCATGTTTTCATTCAACCATAAGAAAAGAACAATTCCTATATCTGCAACACATGGATGAGCCTTGACAGTGACATGCCTACTAGAAGAAGCTGGCCACCGAAGGCCACATAGTGTACAATTCTATTTATCAGAGGTATTCAGAGTGGACAATTCTGCAGGGACAGGAAGCTGGTCAATGGTTTTGCATGGCAGGGAGGAGGGGGAAATGACTGTTAGTGGAATCATGATTTCTTATGGGGGTAGTGAAAATTTCAGTCCAGGGCCTTGTGTGCCAGGCAAGCACTCTGTCATGGAGGTACACCACAAGACCCCCAGAATGTTTAATAGTAGTAATGGTTGTACAAGCCTGAATATTCTAAAATCTGTTGAATTGCATTTTATTAATCCCACAGTGTGTGAATTATACATCGCATCTTAGGGGGAAAAATATAAGGAGAGAATTAGGTAGTCATCCAGTAAGAACCGTAAAGATGAACCAAATGGTTTTCTTTTTTCCCCTTTTATTAAAAATAGACTCTTTTTGTGCAGACTAATCTTATGTTTTAAGTCTAAATTACTGTGTTTAAGAGATCTAGAAAACAGCCTTGGGTGTTCTGGACTCCCTTTGTAGACCAGGCTGGCCTAGAACTCCCAGTGATCCGCCTGCCTCTGCCTCCCAAGTACTGGGATTAAAGGTGTGTACCACAACCATCTGCCTGACATATGAGACTTTTAAGTGAGCTATGGAAACAATTCTTCGTGGCTGCGAACCCAAAGGAAGATTCAATTGCCTTTCTTTTCATTTATTAAAAACAAAAGGCAAGAAGAAAATCAATGCTTGAGGTTTTTTTTTTAATCACATCCATTCCTCTTTTTATTACATACAAATAATAAATAAATAAATAATTCTATCTTTTAAAAAGTAACCAAGAATCATTGATTAGTGGCATAATCTCTGGTCCCTTCATTTCCCTAAGGCTCTACACCACTCAAAAACACTAAACAAAGTAGTGATGCATATTACTTTTCCCAAAACACAATGGTGAATTCGTGGGGTGTTGGCCCACCCAAGGAGTAAAGCTGTAACATTGTTTCTTGATTCATGGATGATGCTCAATAGGATGCTCACTGTCTCACTGAGGGTGGCATTGAGACCCAGCTTTGTCTTCAGGATCCTTTTCATCATGGTGTGGCAGGCAGCCAGTCATTTCCAGTGAATCTGCCTCAAGAGAGGAAGCAGGTTCAGCATGCTCTGTTCAAATGCGAAGGGTTCAGAGATGGGGGGGGTGTTTACTAAGGAGAAACAAAGACGGACCTGTGAGATGGTAAAAGTGCTTGTTGCCAAGATGGCCTTGGAGCCTTGAGGCCTTTGAGGCCTTTGTAAGACTGAGACCTTCAAAGAGATCTCTAGACTATACCCGGAGTCCCCAGAGAGAAACCGAGTCCAATGTAGATGCAAAACACACAGGAATTTTATTGAGCCGACCGTCAGGGTCTGTCTAGCTCTTTCAAGCTGCAGACCTCAAAAAGCAGGGACAAGTGCTTTTGTTTGTTTGTTTGTTTGTTTTTTAAATAACTTTTTGCAAAAGCAGAATTTAGCAGGCTAGCAGGGACGGGTTAGTACATTTCAGAGGCAGTGGAATATTTTTAGACACAGCTGGTTGTCCTTGAGTCAAGCTGAACCCTGGGCACAGACTGAGACCTTGGGTCAAGTTGGAGTTTTTATTATCTTTAAACATAAGCTAGCTGTCCTTGGGACAAACTGGACTTCACAAGGGGGCCAAGTAGCTTTCCCTTGTGTTGCAGACACACAGTGATCAGTGATTTGACATTGGTCCCTTGGTTCAATATTGATACTGCTTTCTGGACTCTCTACCTTGGGTCCCACATGATAAAAACCGAGAACTGATTCCTGCAAATTGTCCTTGGTCCTCCACACACATACTCACATGTGCTCTCTAAATAAATAAATAGGTATATAATAAAAATTTAAGATGATAAAGAATTTATCAAATTATAAATTGCTACCCCTGGAGTTGGAGAGATGGCTCAGCAGTTAAGAGCACTGAGTGGTCTTCCAGAGGACCCAGAGTTCAATTCCCAGCACCCACATGGCAGCTCACAACTGATGGTAACTCCAAGATCTGACACCCTCACACAGACCTACATGCAGGCAAAGCATCAATGCATATTTTTTAAAAATGTTCTATCATAGATATACAAACCATAGCACATGTGGCTTGCTGGAGACCGTACGTGTTGAGAACTGGGAAGGTGGCTCAGTTAGTGAAGGATTTGCTTTGCAAGCAAGGACCTGAGTCCAGAACCCTCAGCACCCTGTTAGAAGCTTGCCATGGGGCATGTACTTGTAATCCTAGTGCTGAGAAGGCAGGTGCCGGAGAGTCCTTGGAGACTGTGTGCCAGATAGTCTCAATGAGCTGGTGATCTCCAGGTTCAGTGTGAGACTCTATTGCAAAAAATAAGGTGGCGAGTGATAGTGGAAGATGCCTGATACCACCTTCTGCCTCCACACACATGCAAACACTGCATTGCCCACATACAAAAGAAAATAAATGCTGGGTTCTAAGACTGAAACACAGTAGTGGGGTACACATCCACAAGGCTCTGGGTTCAATCCTCTGTGTATAGTTATGACAAATATTGGGTGCTAATATTTTTTAACCTTCCCCCACGGAGGAAGTTATTCATTACCAAGTAGTCAGCCCTGAAATCATGTGTGTGACATACCAAGTGGACTCAGCAAGTTGTGTCTATACATGTGTGTGTGTGTGTGTGTGTGTGTGTGTGCGTGTGTGTGTGTAACAGTAAAAATTAAGGAAAAAGAGGAGTCCAGGAGTTTGAGAGCAATTGAGAGGGAATATGAGATGTACTGGAGGAAGAAAAGAGGATAGGATAAAGGGAATGATGTAATTTTTATACTTTAACAATAAAAAGGAACTAAAAGTGAGCTGGGTAATGGTGGTACATGCCTTTAATACCAGCACTTGGGAGGCAGAGGCAGGTGAATCTCTATGAGTTCAAGGCCAGCCTGGTCTACAAAGTTAATCCAGGACAACCAAGGCTACACAGAGAAACCCTGCCTTGAAAAACCAAAATATACTTTCTGCTGGTCAAACTGACCGCAAATGGTCTGGCACATAACAACCAATCAGGGACTGACATGTCTGTTCAAATGTTATCCAATCATATACTGTAAAACCCATTTCTTTGTTTTAAACCTATAAAAAACCACACATTTTCTAAGCTCTGGGCTCCCATTCTTGATCTACTGCGTTGGTGAGGGAGGGAGTCCCTGCCCTGGCTTGAATTCAAAACAAAGCAAAACAAAAACAAAAACAAAAACAAAAACAAACTCATGCACTTACACCAGAAGTGACTCCTGAGTGGTCTTTGGGGAACTCAAGATCTGGGCACAAAAGGCTCATCTAGTCTTAGACCTCAGGACTTAATAGGCAGAAAAGAAATGCATGTGTTCAAGGGGACAGATGTTCCAGCTGCCACTGGTCAGGCGGCATATCATAACGAACCTTCTTGTACACTGGCTTGATTGCTGAGATTCCCTCATAATGTTAGGATGAAAAGCTAGCAATATGTGGTTTCACAGAAGGAAAGGAAAGAAGAGGGTGAGGTGCAAGTGTATTGCTATTATTAGTACTGTTATTGATTATTATTGCTGTTATTATTTGTTATTACCGTTATTACCACTTGTTCATCTTCCACATCAACATTTTGTCTCAGGATGAGGGGAGAATGTTATTAAGAATAATACAATAGGGGCTAGAGAGATGGCTCAGTGGTTAAGAGAACCACCTGCTTTACAGAAGTCCTGAGTTCAATTCCCAGCAGCCACATATTGGCTCACAACCATCTAATGTGATCTGATGCCCTCTTCTGCAGATAAAGCACTCATATACCATAATCTTTAAAAAAAAAAAAAGAATAATACAATATAGAAAATTAGATTCCTACAAGTGACAACCCATTTTTCCCCACCAAGTATTAGTGTTAGACAAAGCCAATTAAATAACAAATTTGAACAGAAGTGCATATATGTTTGAAATTCATTTTTCACTAGATTGAATACAGCCTGTGTTTATGGGACACTTGTGTATTAAATAGTGAGCCAGGGTAGCTAAATAGGCAAGACATTAACAGCTAGTACCAAGGCTGACAACCACTAGCATCTTTGAACATTGACCCAAGCACTGCTAAGGTTGACAATCATCATGTAACACTATTAATTATGATGTCTTAAAGTGTGTGTCATTGCTGTCCCCATTTATGGATCCAACATGTGGTTTTTCCTGCTAAAATTCTTTAAGCATAGTTGCAAATGCAGATGCTTCAGAGAACAATTGATGGAGCTAGGTGGAGCCTTCGTGGTCACCTGGTTTCAAGTTCACCTGCTTCCTGTGCCTTACTCCTCCCTTGGCAGGGGTGGGGGATCCAGACTGACTGTACTTACTGCTCCAGCACTGGATGTTGTGAGGGTTCCACAAAGCACACAAGTAAGACTCATCATGGATATATTTGGTAAAGGGGGAGTTTTAAACCTCATGGTGAATACTTATTTCTAGATGAAACAGGCATCTGTGATCCAGCCTTGGAGGCTGGGGTTCTGCTGGTGTCATGTCCTTGCAAAAGCTCAGGATGGCAGAGCATGGCTTACTCTTCAAAATAAATATTTTCTAACACAGGACAGGGTCTCCAGCTGCCCCCAAGGAAAGAGAAGGAACAGGTGCTTGGCACTCACGGATCAACCATCATTGTCCTTATTGATGAATAACTGTTGGACTATTGATGGATTGCATTATGCCAGAACAAGGGGGAAGAAAGCCCCAACATACAGGAAAAATCCAAATTACATCTGGCAGGGAAGGGAGCCATGTAGGAAAAGAAGTGTGCAATCTTAGTAGACACATGCTGGGCACAGCATAAGCAATAACTTTTGAGGTTTGTAGAATAAAAAAAAAAAATGACATGGCTGAGACAGAGGAAAAAAGAGAAATAGATCTGGATGCTCTTAAAGGGGGATTAGCTTTGTTCCACTTCAGTACAATGCTATATTGTGTTTGTATTGAAATATAAATTCCAAACAACGCTTTGTCTGCATCCCGGTCTGCCTGCAGTAAAGATGTCCTCCTTGAAACATACACAAGAAGTCTCAGATGGTTAGCCATTGGGCAAAGAGGATAACGAATCAGCCTTGATGCTTGAGTAAAAGTAAGGGGAAAGATGGAGAGTTGGTGAGGTTTTGTGAATCAAAGCCTTAAGGAAAGGATGACAGCGTCTTCTGGTGTAAACTTTGATATTTAATGCATTCATAAATTATAACTCCATTATGTCTGCTATTCTTCCTCCTTGTGAACACTCATAATTTATTAAACTCAACTCCTGGGGGGAAATGCTGAGAACCCAATCAAACTTTTATCTGAGAAATGAGTTCTGGAGAAAAGGGATATTTTGGAGATGAATGCATGATCTGTGGCTACTGCCCCTTTCGTAGCCTTTAATTGCTTTCTGTCCAGCTGGGAAACTAATCTGGAATGTTCTCAGGGTGCTTGAGTTCTAGTCAGTCTTCCACCTAAAGCAAGGCCAGCTGCATGTGAAGTCACCCTGCTCCCTCACAGCCTGCGTCTTGCTTTAATCTGCCATTTTCCTTTCCTGGAGAGCTTACTCATGCTTGTTATAATTCCTATCACCAGCCATTTTTATTCTGTAACGTACATATTCCTACCAGCTAAGGTTGTCAAAGATGAGCCAATATTTTGCCAGTTGTGCTGTTTTTGATGGTAGCAAAGCAAAAACAACAATCCGACTGAAGTGGTATGATTCTTTACGTGCTTGTTGGCAGGTGCATTATTACGTTATGGTATTTGTAAGACAGATGGAACCATTGGTGTGAAACTTTAAGCAAAATAAATATATGAGAAAAAAAATCACATCAGTTTCTCAATGAGTTTTCTTTTTACTTTAACAGTACAGGGTTTAGAAAGTTTTGCTTTAAATATTTAAGAAAAGTTGATGTATGTGTGATATTTTCCAAAATATTTACTAACTCTTACATATGAAATAGATATTCAATGTAATAAGGAAAGAAAGGAAATGTAATGGGGGAAAGGAAATGAAAGGAGGGGGCTGGAGAGATGGCTCAGAGGTGAAGAGCACTGACTGCTCTCCCAGAGGTCCTGAGTTCAATTCCCAGCAATGACATGGTGGCTCACAACCATCTATAATGTGATCTGATGCCCTCTTCTGGCCTGAGCATTGTATACATAATAAATAAATAAATACATAAATAAATAAATTTTAAAAAAAGAAATGAAAGGAGAAAAAATTAACAAGGAAAAATAGGGGAAAAAAAGGAAAACTAAAAATCAGGAGAAAACAGGAAAGGAGGTAAAGAAGGAAAAAAAGGGAAATGTGACAGGATTGCTTCCCACAAAGCTGTGGGGTCACTGATGTGTCTATGTCCATGTCAGTATAGCCATAGTCATTTTTAAAGATTTTATTTTTAAGTGTGTGTGTGTGTGTGTGTGTGTGTGTGTGTGTGTGTGTGTGTGTGTGTGAGCTCAGTGCCCAAGAAAAATGAAAAGAGTAGAGCTAGAGTTGCAGACAGTGGTCAGCCACCTTAGGAACTGAACTTTGGTTTTCTACATGAAAGCAGCACATGCTCTTAATCTCTAAGCCGTCTCCCCAACCCCAATAGCCATTAAACAATTTCTTTTATGCATATGAATGTTTTGTTTTCATGTATGTCTGTGCTGTTGAAAGCCAGAAGAAGGCATTAGATCCCTTGTAACTGAAATTGCTTATGGCTGTGAGCTGCCTTATGGGTGGTGGGAATCTCAATCCAGGTCCTCCAGAGGAGCAGCCCGTGCTCTTAACTGCTGAGCCATCTCTAGCCCCATATCTACTACACATATCCATTTCGTTAAGTGCACATGTTTCCCAACTACACATAATATGCAGAAATAGGAATTCTAAATGCTTCTTCTTCCCCATTCATCCCCATTCATTCTTCATCCCCATTTTTAAAGATGGTCTTTACTCTTAATGTTCTTGGATGCAAAGTAAAAACATAGTTGTGTTTGTATATATATGTGTTTGTGTGTGTGTGTGTGTGTGTGTGTAGTGGTTTTTGTGTAGATTTTCCTATTCTAATGTTTACTGTTAAGAGATTCACTTTTTTTTTTAATTCTAAAAGATAATTGCTTAGCTAGGGAAGCTTTACTTCATGCCAACAAAAGGTACTAACAATGCTGAACTAATTATAGAGCCATGTGTGTAAATTCCATTATGATATCAAAGTCAAATTCTTTGCTGGAAACACATAGCTAACTCTTCAGAAGACTATGGATGCAGGCCAGGCTCAAATTTGCGGCTCATTGAGAAAGGTCACTTAAGAGTACCTAGCTTGGTTACCAACCTTTTAAATTTTCATTTTAACACTTTGAACTCAGTTTTGCTACCACAATCACCTTGCAATGAGCACTCAGCCTGCTGTAAGGGCTTAAACTCTGTGGAAGGCTACAAACTTTGAGCACACATGTCTGCTCTAGTGTGTAACAAAAATACTGTGTGTAGCAAGTCTAGAGTGCTTTAAAGCAACTATTAGCATTGGCATTTGGATTGGGGCTTCTCTGGGTGTTTTTCCAGATTTCTTCTCTGCGAGATGGTGTCTTAGGGATCTCACCTGGCTCACAAGGTTTCACTCTTGTTGGTTCCTTGCCTGTGTGTGGCTACTTCGTGTTGTCTTCATGTATCAGAAGCAGCTAAGGATCAAGCCAAGTGGCTATGTGGTATGGAAAGCCAAGCGCAGTGAAAGAGCAAAGGGACAGCCTTATCTGAACAAAGGGATCGATGTAATTCCAAATGTGTTCCATGCCCTTGAGGGAAAAGAGGCCCAAAATGGGAGATTGCTCAGTCTTACAACATGGCTGACACCCACTTGCACACCTAGTTTCTCTTCTCAAAGCAGAAAACGGGATATTTTGAAATGTGCACCACCCATGCTCCTGAGCACAATGGTACTTTTCATCTATTTCTGGTGACTTTTATTTTCTTTTGTTGCTGGATCCCCTACATAATTGTAAGCATCTCGCAGGCAACCACAATGGCGAGCGGCGGGTGGACGCTTCCTCTGCAGATGCAGACAAAGTCTGCTTGGCTGGCACTATTTAATTCGGCCATTAACCCACTTTTATATGCCCTTTTGAGGGGGGGGGGAAGATGTAGAAAAGCTTTTAAGAACTTAAACGAGAAGACGCTTTTCAGTTTCATTTCCTGATGTTTCTGAGAAGCAATCTGAAAGCGGTGTGCAAAAGAATCAGAAAGGCCTTCCAAAGAGCCATAAACAACCCCTGGGTCTCATTTAGAGCAAAAGATACCAGTCACCTCCCCTGGTGATGAACAACCCTGCGACTCTCAAAGCAAACCAGGCAAAGTATCCTGCAAGCAGTGTTTCTGATGGAGAGGAGGAGAGAGGCATGTGGACTTTGGGACTATGCAAATCACAAGCTACCCTTTCATGCCCTCATTCCTGGGCTGTGGAAAGTCTCAGAACCCGGGGGATTCCCTACTTTGGAAGTTCAAGGTTTGCCTCCTGACCCCTCAGAACCAGTGATTGAACTGGCGGTGGACTCTTCTCTGGTTTTCCATTCCCCGCGGTCTTCCCATCCAGTCCATCCTCCAAGCAGCTTCAGGCTAAGGTTTCATGATTGACCTGTGCCATCTGATTTCAGGGTTCAGAACTTGCTCTTCCCTCAAGAAGGAACACTAGTCAAAAGGCTTGCCAACAGCCCTTTACTTGCAGTGTGCTCTTGCGGAAGTGGGCAGCACAGCGGACGGAGTGCTGACATTTATTGGCTCCGCCTTGCACATCCTATTGAAAGCTGCTGTTATTCTTCCCTCCTATGCACTCTCTTCTATTCGAGTCTGGGGACTGCCAACCCATCAAGTCCTCCCAACTGCTCCTCCCACATCAACTCTCTTCTACTGAAGTCTGGGGTCCGCCCTCCCTTCCCAGTAATGCTCCTGACTGAGGTCTCTCCACACATCAGTTCTTTTCTACTGAAATCTTACCCACTGTTAGAGTTGAATCACTTCCTTTCCAAACTTGTGTTCAAGCTGTTACCACAGTATCTGTGAATGTGCTTGCTGGGAAATAGGGTCTTTGCATATGGTCACGTGGGAGAATGTGGCATGGCTATGCTGTTTTTCCTCCACCTCGTATTGTCTGTATGCCACCTGCATGTGGCACTGAGAGGTGGCTGGCTTTTTACGAGGAGGTTGTGGGACCTTGTGTCAGAGCCTTCAGTCACTGTGAGAGTCCAGCTAGAATGCACCCTCGTCTTGTCTCCCTGGCCTTCTGGCTTTCCATGTGGTCATTTCCTGGCACTCATCCCTTTGCTGTTATGACCTCAGGAGATGGTCCAGGGCTGGCCCAATGCCAGCACCTTGCTCTTGGAGGCCCACAACTGTGAACTAATGAACCTTTTTATTTTTTTGTAACTCAGCCTGTTGCAAGCATTTCTTTATCACAACAAAAGTGAGACTAACACTGGCATCAACACACAGAGGGAAGACGATGTGACTGTGTCTATGTGATAACAGCAGCAGAGACTGGACTGGTAACCTCTGAACTCTGGATCTCCCAACTCTGGCTAGTTGGGCAAATGGTGACTATTCTTCTTCTATAATGAGAGTCATATACATTTCCATTAACCTCTTTGTGGAAAACAATTGTACTACATCTATCTATCCATCTGTCTATCTATCTATCACCTATCTATCTTCTATCTATCTATCATCTATCTATCTATCTATCTATCTATCTATCTATCTATCTATCTATCATGGGCTGCCATATGCATGTCACAGCATGTGAGTGTAGTCTCTGTAGTGTGGTTACTACTGTTTACTCTTTTTTGTTTTGTTTTTCGAGACAGGGTTTCTCTGTGTAGCCCTGGCTGCCCTAGACTCTCTTTGTAGACCAGGCTAGCCTTGAACTCACAGCAATCTGCCTGCCTCTGCCTCCCTGAGTGCTGGGGTTAAAGGTATGTGCCACCACGCCCGGCTTACTGTTTACTCTTATGAAGGAGCAAATTGAGCAAGGAAAAGTACAAAATGTACAGACTGAGGAGAAAAGGGGCATCAAGAAGTGGCATGGAGCTAAGTGTTGTGTTCAAACATATAAACAGATTAAGAAATGGAATGAAGGAGGGGGTGACCTCAAGGGAAGATCCCATCAGGGTAAAAGCGATTAAAAAACAGTTTAGGTCCAGGTCAGCACTCAGGAGAATCTCTGAATTCAAAGTCAGCCTGGTCTACAAGCTGCTCCAAAACAGCCAAGCTTAGGTGGGCAGGGAAGCTGTTGAAAACAGAAAGCTCATCTAAGCAACTCTCACAAGTTCTGCTTAATTCATTTGCCTCTTGGAAAATATGGAAGTCACAACATAAACCAGGCTGGCCTCAACCTCAGAAATCCACCTGCCTCTGCTGGGATTAAAGGTGTGCACCACCACCAAGCAGCCTGACACTGAGGCTCTTTAACAATGGCCTTCATGGACATTGAATAGAGGTAAGTTTTAAGGGACGAAGTCAGCATGGTTTTCTACAGAGGTCACATAAGCCACTCTCGCAGCACTAGTTAAGTTGCTACAGTTATGGGCTGTGGATTTAGCTCAGCTGGCAAAGTGCTTGCCTGGCATGCATACAGCCTTGGGTTCTATCCCTAGCATGGCATAAATGAGAGACAGTGGCACACACCAGTAATGTTCGTAGGACAGAAGCAGGAGGGTCAAATGCTCAAGGTCATCCTTAACAGTAACTCACATGCAAGGCCAGCCTGGGATTTACATGTGTGTGTGCATGTCTGTGTGCATGTCTGTGTGCATGTCTGCTGCTAATTTCCCCCTTCTATATCTAACAGGAGTCTTACTTGTAATGCATACTCTTACGTCAGAACCTTAACATCCTTTAGAGATTCCCGGGATTGTCATGTAGAAGAGAAATGCATAAAGCTTATCTTGAGTCAGACACTGCTACATTCATTTTTTGACTGATTTAAATCTCATACCTTTTCATGATGAGATTTCACCATTATAGCTGATTATTCAGATATGGAAAATAAGGCACACAGGGGGTGAAGAACTAACTGGGCACTAAAGGTAGAAACTGAGGATCCAAACTCCACAAAAAAAAAGTACTATGTTGCTACGTACTTGGACATTGAATCTTTTTTTCTTTTTTCCAACACAGGGTTTCTCTGTGTAGCCTTGGCTGTCCTGGACTTGCTTTGTAGACCAGGCTGGCCTCGAACTTACAGCAATCTGCCTGCCTCTGCCTCCTAAGTCCTGAGATTAAAGATGTGCGCCACTACCCCAAGTGCCCGGCTCGATATTGAATCTTATGGTTCTCTTCTGTCAACATTATCAGAAAACGCATGCTTATACTTACCTCCCCATGCTATTTGCCACATAAACTCCAAATCTGTTTGGAGTGGGGCACAGGACACTGACACTGCACCTGCAAATCAACATCTAGGATGGCCTTTGTATGCTCAAGCATGTCATCGCCTTAACTTAACGTCTTTTCACGACATTCATTTCCAGAGCATTTTACTTATGTGTCAGAAGACTCTCAAGCAGTGACTGAAAGAGCGTACACTCTTCTTGACTTAATCACTGTGATTCTTTCTTTCGTGATTTGTTCATTTATTCAATTAAAAAATAGCCTTGGACTGGAAAGATGCTTTTAGTGGTTAAGAACCTAGACTACCCCTCCAAAGGATCTGAGTTCAGTTCCCAGCACCCAAGTGCCAGCTCTCAACCACCCTTAACTCTATCTGCAGGACTCCCTTCAGCTGTGGGCTGTGGGCACCTGCACTCATGTGCACGTACCCTTCACCCAGGTGTATAATTAAAACAACAAAATGAATAAAAGAAAAAAAAGGCTCCCAGCACTTGGGAGGCCAGCTTAGTCCACAAAGAGAGTCCAGGACAGTCAAGGCTACACAGATAAACCCTGTCTCTGGGGTGGGGGGCAGGGAGGAGGGGGGAAGGCTTATTGGCACAATAGCACAGGTCTGTAGTCCCTGAATTCAGGAGATTGAGTTAAGAGAGCAGTCTACACAACATCATGATACCTGCCACAAAAATAAAACAGAGAAACAACACACACACACATACAGAAAGACAGACAGACAGACAGACAGACAGACAGACAGACAGAGACAGACAGAGACAGAGACAGAGAGAGACCCATTTTATGCGTGTATGTGATATCTATACTAAGTCCTACAGAAAAGAATGGTTCTGTGCCCCTTATATACCATATCCATCTCCTTGCTTTTCTAGAAGTTGAAGCCAACATATACAGCAGTCAAATAAAAAGTAGATTTTTTTTTCTTTTAGAATTTAAAAACAAGATCAGCACAATTCTAATCCAGAAGTCATTAGATGGACGTTGATGCTAAATTTACTTGCAAACTTACTCTTCTATAAGTTACTAACAAGACAGTACATATTAAGAAGACTGTAAGCATCTTCTATTAAATTGCTCATGGTTGGTTAGAAACATTGACTTATTTTTTCATCTTATGCAAACATTTTATTGCTGCACAGGATTGTCCTCTTGTGTTCTCTCTAGCTAAATTGTTATCACTTTTGTTGACTTATTATTCTTTCTAAATTTTCTAACTAAAATTGACTTGCTATTTTAAAACTAAATAATGAAGTGTTTTGACTTGTTAGATGGGGTTAAAGCCCTAACATTGTTTATAAATACTGTGGCCTAATATTAAGGAGAGCCAGAAACAAGTAGAAATAATCACATGCCTTTTTATCCTCCAAATAATTTTCTTTTCAATGTTTTCTAATTAAAGCAGGTACTCATGTCTTGCCAGTAAAAATGTAAATGAGGTGCACTGCAAACTTGCACGCGCACTTAATTCACACACATGTAAGCACACTTGTTCACACACATGCACAGACACACATGCACGTACATACATGTGCATACACATACTTATTTTTGTGGGATGGGCATCCAATCTCTAACTAGGCAAGTCTTCTATGGCTGAATTACAGCCCCAGCTCTACTTTTCTACAGGTTCTCACTGTGTAGCCAAGACTGGGCTCAAACTTCCCATTTCTCTCTCTACCCGCCAAATGCTGGGCTTATTGTCTGGCGCATCTGCTCTTTGCAAATCAAATCAATCAATACTTTGCATTATGAGCCTAGACTTGCTCCTAGGAATTATCTTAGCAGCACAACCCTAAGCAGCTCCCCCCATCCCCCAATTTTATGTCCAAATTGTTCTTGATAGTTTTATCTACAATACAAATACTGGTAGTAACTTATGCATTGTTCTGTATTTAATTAGGCTGCAATACAATCACACAGTGAGGTGAGTTATAATTGTTAACATTTATCTTAGGGGCTGGAGGGATTGCTCAGTGCTTGAGAGCACTTGCCGCTTTTGAAGAGGATCTCATCATACTGCCCCCTGGTGGTCAATTGGGTTAAAACAGATGTTCCTTTTCTCTGTCTCACTTACCCACCCTTTAATTGTTGATTCCTTGGGAAGCCTCAGAGGTCCCTGCTATGTGCACCCTTCCTGGAGCGACTCTCCCTAGTGAACATCCGCTCATCATTTATGGATGTTGTTGAGGTCTCTGTGGTTCGTGCTGGGGATAGAATAGAGCTTCTCATGCATTCTGGGGTAGCAGTGAATTAAGTTGCACCTCCAGCCTCCTACCCTTAACCCTCTGTTTTATTAGTCCTTCTCTTCCTCCAGATCATGGGCTCTGTGGGGGCATAGCTAATTATTCCCTTTTCTCCTTGGCACAGATAATGCTTAGCAGGGAAACAACAGTTCTCTATAAGATGTAAACGAGTGGGTAAATAAATGAGATAACCTGATCATTTTTTTAAACCTATGCGCACCTCCACCAAAGCATTTCCAGACACCAATGCATATTGAAATATATATGAGTATCTTGTGATGATTGTGGTCCAGGGAATTCTGGGAATATTGCATCCAGTGTCAAACCCTCAGTTTTGTCCTGTTTATCTGTTTACGTCTCTTCTCCCTCGCTCCCACAATCTGTACATTAAAGTTGTTTTTCAAATGTTTTATGGGGTGGATCAATTTTGATACATTGACTGACCTCTAATACTTTAAAGACACCTCTAATAGTGAGGGAGTGAATGAAATAGGATTCATGAATGATTACAAATAATCTTTAAAGACACAAGTTTATATCATTTTAATTAATATTAAATACTTATTAATTGATGTCCAGCATATACTTAATTAAGGAATGAAAAGTATACACAGATTTTGAACTTTGGAATATGTTTTTTATGTATTCAATTTTTTTTTTTTTTTTTAGGTTTTTCGAGACAGGATTTCTCTGTGTAACCTTGGCTCTCCTGGACTCGCTTTTGTAGACCAGGCTGGCTCAATTTTTTTTTTAAAACAAGATTTCTCTCTGTAGCCCTGACTGTTCTGGAACTTGCTCTGTAGACAAGCTGGCTTTGAATTCAGCTCTGCCTGCTTCTGCCTCCTGAGTGTTGGGATTAAAAGTGTGTGCTACCCCTGCCTGGGGATGTACACAATTTTATTTGCTGTGACTAAAGCTGGTTTCAGGTTCTCCTTTCTAAGAATATTTTTGAAGTATACAAGCTGCATGATTAAAATGAACTGCATCTTTCACACAAAAAAATACATTATGTATTTATTTAATTAAGATATAGAACGTAGTTGAATGTGGTGGCTCACAATTTTAATTCCAGCAGCAAAGCAGGTGGATCTCTGTGAGTTTGAGACCATCCTGGTCTACATGGTGTCTACATAGTTCCAGGACACACACATACATACATACATACATACATACATACATACATACAGCCTGCATACATACAGCCTGCATACATGCATACATACATGAGGCCCATTCTCTCTAAAATACTTTTTTTATTTAGTGCTTTTTAGTGTTTTCTCTGAATGAGCATGTATCGCTTTTGCTAAAGGACCATGAATTTAAAAATCTTTGTACTAGAATGAATTTGATGGCAATTAACCAATTTGCAGTTATTCCAAGTGAGTTAGAGACTAGCAAGAGTGATGCACCGGGCTCTATGTAGCAGCTCCCACAGCTGGCCAGGAAAAGCCCCTCACCTGCTCCACTTACCTCAACAAATCTAGGAAGTTGCTTTTCTTTTGCTTAACAATAGGTCCAGTGATAAGAAAAGCACTCTCCCGCAAAGCTCCTTGAAGTGCACGAAGACCAAGAGGATCAAAGGGACCATCAGCCACTCCCGGAACTTCAAAGGCTTCTCTAGTGGGACCGCGGAGAAGCGGCTGTCCCTTTATACTTCGGCGGCGACTTCCATTACTGCGCGGAAACACAACACTACCTACGAAGGTTACTGTGCCGCTCTATTTCCTCACTGCTAAAAATGAGTTGCAAATCAGAGTACATACCAGGAATATAGACCCTTCGGCTCCCACAAGCGTTGTAGTACTGGCTTATCATTATGTGTTTATGTTACTTCCTAAAGTTAAAAAAAAAAAAAGCCTTGGTTGTTTTCTGAATTTTCTCACATACAAAACCAATGAAACAAGAATTTTTACTTCAGGTGATTTGTATTGTAATGCAACATTCAAGTTGACAAAGTGTGATTACCGTTTTCACAGCCTTGGTCCCACCCTTAAGATTTCCTCTAACTAAGGCCCTTCATGCAGGCTATGGTGACCTGAAGCCAGAAAAATAAAGTCAGCCATAAGATCTGTTGTTTTATTGTAAACATTGCCTCCAAATATTTGTCTTAATCATAAAATTGCATCTGTAAGTGATGATTTTAAGAAATGTTACCTTAATACCCAAGTACATCATTTATGTGATAAACGAAGGTCCTCTATAATTAAATGTGGTAGAGAGCTACATTCTTAACAACTCACTCTTGCATCCATAACTTTAGCATAAATGCATTGCAGAAAGACAGAATTTCTACGTGTAATAAAAATTCTTCCATAGGGGCCAGAAACACGCTCTGCGAGTGAACACTTGCTGTCCTTGTAAACCCCTGCACCCACATGACGTCTTACATTGGTCTCTAGGCCCAAATTCTTTTTTCTTTTCTTTTCTTTTTTTAAAGGGGTTAGTTTATTTTATGTATGAGTGCTCTATTTGTATGTACACCTGCATGCCAAAAGAGGGCATCAGACCATATTATAGGTGGTTGTAAGCCACCTTGTGGTTGCTGGGAATTGAACTCAGGACCTCTGGAAGAACAGCCAGTGCTTTTAACCACTGGGCCATCTCTCCAGCCCCTCTAGGCCCAATTTCAAGGGCTCTGGCCTCCTCACATGGCCTCCACAGGCACTGTGCACGCATCATGCACAGAGACTCATAGAAATGTTTTGTTTTTTAAATTCTTTTCTAGAAGCCACAGACAGATAAAAGCATATTTCAAAGAAACGTAGGCATGGATGTCCAAAGCGGAGAGGTTGGTTGATCATGGGGAAGTGTGCATGCCTGTGTAAAACCAGAAGGAGTGGCCTACAGGTTAGAGTGATGTCCCAGGCACTCGTGGGTACCAGAAGCACAGTCACAGGGGTTAGAGATAACTTGGCTTATGTGGGGAACTCCAAGTAATTCATCTCTAAATACATTTATTCATATAAAAAAATCACCATTAATTGAATATTCTGAGCTGAATTTGTTACTGGAAGAAAATGATGGAAAATGGACCAACACACCAACAGGGGAAAAAAAAATCCTGAACGGCAGGCAGGAGGAAATCCCACACAGGGACAAAGTGATAGGGGCAGTCAGGAGGTGAGAGGTCCAGTTTTGGGAACACAGCAGGTGACTATTGTTAGGTCCTGGGGCAGGGCCTGGCTGGCGTGACCAGCCCTCTACCTAGGGGTAGGGCTTCCCTTCTCTCAGAGATTCACTATTTAAACCAGACATTTTGGTTTTCTCTTGCACTCTCTCTCTTCCCCTCCCACCCCCTACCCTTTCTCTCCTTCCCTCCCCCCCACCCCCACCCCAGCGCAGGCTCCCCCTTCCTTCCCCCCTCCAGTGCCGCTTCTAATAAACTTGCATTTATATTATAGCTTCCTCACCAAGTAGCTCACTCTGTTTATTTAAACAATCATCTTAATAAAATAGTGATATAAGGTACATAAAAACTCTTCCATCACTATGCTACTGTTGTATTTATACTATTCAGAGCTTTAACATTAATCAGATTTTTAAATTGTCTAACTTAAAAAGATTCTTGTAAGTTTCAGGAGATCCACTGGAAATCACAGGTCACAGGCCAGGCAAGTATTTCCTATTTCAAAGGGTAGGATTCCTCCCCCATTCCCCAGTTTTGGGAGTCCCCTCCCCCAACTACCAAGACCATAGGCCTAAAAGTTTCAAATATAAACTCCTTAACTTTATCTTCTGCTCCTAACATATATGTGTTCCAGCGTCTTGCCAGGTGCCTCATCAAGAGCACAGGTGCTTGGGCCTCAACCTCACAGACTGCACCAGCTAGACCTGCCGTTTGTTAGCTGCAGATGGTCTCACAGATCCTCAACAGCAAATACAACAGCGTGCTCTTCCTGGACTTAGGCAACATTCCAGCCTTTTGACCCACCCACCCTCTGGTCTGGGGGAAGCGGGAGAGGGAGTTCAGATATGGACGAGTTTATTGGATAGGGTGGCAAGCACAGTTAAGAAACCGTTCACTTTCTAAGTGAAATGGCAGCACTTGCCTGCCAGGAGCGTGAAAAGCCTGCAGTGATTCCGTCGTGGTTGGTTGGTTTGAGACTGGCCCCAGAGACTGGCTGAAAGTATCTGAACTTCCAATAGCTAAGGGCACACAGCTACATTGCAGACCAGTAATTTTCACGAGCTTTCAAATGGAGGAAGGATAATTCTCCCCAAGGCCTCTCATGAGCTCAGTTGTATCTACAGGGTCAGTCCATTCAGGTCTGCCAGCTGAGTAAGAGGTAGAAAGTAAAGGGAAGTACGCTGTTTGACCCTAACCCAGTCTGCGTCTGAGGCTTCAGTTCTGTCCCTGCAGGTGAGACTGCCAATTAAGGTTCCTGTTTCCGAAGGAAGGCTAAAGGTTAAAGAACAGACCCCCCCCCTGCCCCCCCCCCCCCAGCCTTCAATTTGAAGAGAAGAATCAATGTTAATTAAGGCACTTTAAACTGGGAATCTCAGTGTCCCAGGGTAAGGAGTAAAACTACTGTTTTCTAATATGTATCCTTTGGCTAAATTATACGGCGCCCCACTCCCAACCGCGCATTTGAGACATGCCCTTTCTTTCCTCTAGAATGAAAAAAGTTAAGGACACACACACACACATCCAGTTCTTTATGTATAATAGATAGGATTAGTAGGATTTAGAACCACATGACATGTAAAATAAAACTACACAAATACTTAAATTATTCAGTGTTTGTGCCTATGGCACATGGTGTCATCCTGCTGAGTTAAGGGAACTCAAAGCGTCTTTTCATTATTCATGTCTTCATTTGCACAGTCACCATGCAGGTAGGCACACAGCTCAGCGTCTCCCCGAGACCTGGGCCACAAGACAAGACTGTCTTGCTGATAGAGAGACTTGGGAAAGAATTGTTCTTCTTCAGAGAGATTCCAAGAAGTTGCTTGAAGATGCTGCTTTGGAATTGCTGTTGGTCATTTTAACTGGTTTAATGAGGAGACTGTTTTTCTTCTAAAATTTAAGATGTGTCTTTTTTTTTTCAAAGAGAACAACAAGCAGTTTTGTTTGTTTGTTTGTTGTTGTTTTTTAAGTGACTATCACATCATAGGATATCACAATGCAATGAAAATACCAACTACCCGGATAAAGAATTAAGTGCACCACTCCCCTGCTCCGAGCCATTTCTTTTGCTCTGAAGCCTCTGCTCACAGAGGTAACATTCTTTTTAGAATTTCACAGCAGGCAAATATGCCTGCAGCATTGTAGTGAATTAGTTATATTTCCACACTCCAACAATGTTACCATCATACCAAGTAAATGTTTAAAAAAAAAAAAAAAGGAAACTTTTTATTTCCTAAGTAGAAAAGCACACTTCGCAGCAATGTCATCTGACCCAGAAGGTCCTTACTGAGATTTCAATACTGGATTACAAAGAGAACTCATTGGCTCACAGATGTCAGAGACATTTCTGCCTAATTATAAAGAAAGCTAGAATTCACTTTGTTACTGTAAGAATTGTAAACTGCTGAACGATGGTGTCAAAAAAGCTTAAGACTCCTTTATCTGTTAGCTGGGGAAATACAAAATGACAGTCCTTGGCTGTAAAAGGTCCTCACAATTATGAGTAGTAACAATAAAAAGCACATTTTAAAACAGTTTATTAAAAAAAAAAAAAGAAAGAAAGAAAGTAAGGAAAAGAAAAAGAAAGGAAGAAAAAGCTGGGTATGGTGGTACACATCTTTAATCCCAGGACTCGGGAGGAAGAGGCAGGTGGATCTCTGTGAGTTCGGGGCCACCTTGGTCTAACAAGTGAGTCCAGGACAGCCAAGGCTACACAGAGAAACCCTGTCTCGAAAAACCAAAAAAACCAAAAACCAGTTCATTTACTGGCTGGGGGGGTGGGAGGGGGGATGAATGCGAGAAGGTATTCCTGTCACAGCTCATGTGTAGGGGTTGTTTCTCTCCTCCCACTGTGTGTGTCCCTGGGGTCAGGATCAGGCCATTAGGCTTGGTGGCAAACTCCGTTACTAGGAACCATGTCCCCATCCCATAATTCTTAATTTTTTTGAAAATAACTTTTCAAGAGACAGTGCCCAATCAGTCTTTTAGTGTGACCAAATTCATTATCAACTCACAACAGAGAAAAACCTTGAAGACTAGTTTGTCCTTTTTTATTACAATTGGGTCCTTTTTAGGATATAGCTATATTCCAAAGTGAATGACTAAGACACACTAATATAAATAAGACGTTCCCTAAAACATTTCTTTGAGGATTCTCTGAGGCCATTTGGCCATTGTCCCTTCATCAATATGAACAGATCATGCTTCTTTGGCCAAACCTCGTGTAATGCTTAGAAACTATGTATTTTGAAATACAAATATATGCACATATGTATGCATATACATTATATTTACTTAACACTTTATATTTATTTATGTGTGTGGGTATTTTGCCTGCATGTAGGTATATATGTGCATTGTGTGCACACCTGGTACCTATGCAGGTCAGAAGAAGGCATCAGATTCCACGGAGCAAGTCATGGATTGTTGGGAGCCATCATATGAGTGCTGGGGACCAAACTGGCTCCTCTGCAAGAGCAGCAAGTGCTCTTAACTACTGAGCCGTCTCTCCAGCCCCCTATATGTCAAAGGAACTTTTATTCTCGTGCTTAACTGTTGTCTCAGAGGCTTACTGCCTCCTTCTGCTAACCTAGGCTTAGTTCTGGAAGCTTCTAGCCTGTGAGCAATCTAACCTAGGCCTAGAGTGTTTTCAGCCTCTGAGGCTTACTGCTTAATAAGCTCACCCTTACTTGCTCTTTCTGAGCTTTGGGCCGGCTGGTTCAACTCAGCTGTTTTTGCTCAAACTCTTCTCCCAGCTGACTTATTTAGTCTGGCTTTTCTCTCGGCCCAAAATTGCTCTGTTTGGCCTCAAACTAACTCAGAAATCAGCTCTAATTTTCTGGTTTCTTCTCATTTTCTGGCTCATTCCATCTCCACCTGAGTTCTCTCTCTGCAACCCATCTCTCTACTACTGTCCTGGTAACGCTGCCTCCTCTCTCTGAAAAACTGCCTCTTACATAGCTTCCCTTTCCTCTCTCCTCTCATGAGAGTTGGGCACATCCTATTCTGTCAAATCTTCTCTGATTCGTCACCTTTTCTGCCACTCAATGAGACATCACTTTCAAACATGGATGCTTCCCTCTAAAAACCAGCTTTGCCTTCATTGGGATTAAAGGCACATACCACCACACCTGGACCTAAGCTTTTCTTTGCTTGATACTTGCTCTATACCAGGATGGGCTTGAACTCAGATCTGTTGACATCTGTCTCCTGGATTAAAGGCATGTTTGTATTCCAGCCAAATTACACAGACCTAGAAGGTCTTTGGATATGATCTCTTGCCAGAACAACCATGTTCTGAATTAACATTCCTCTCTCTCTCTCTCTCTCTCTCTCTCTCTCTCTCTCTGTTCTTTTGTGTGATAGACTCTCACCGTGTAGGCCAGGATGGCCTCAAACTCAGATTTTCTCTGCTCAGCCTTTTGAATGCTGGGATTATAGGTAGTCACCACTATATATGGCCTGAAAAATGTATGTTTTTAAACAATGCATTCATACGTTTGAAAATATGATTGCATTGTGTTTTTAGAGACCAGGTCTTTCCATGCAGCCCAGGCTTAATTTGAACTCACTGTGTAGTAAAGGCTGGCTTTGAACTTACAACCTTCCTACCTCAGCCTCTCAAACGCTAAGATTACATGTGTATGCCAACAGGCCAGTGCTACTCTGTTTCTGATTCTCCCCTGGGGTATTCGGGCCTGCTATGCATTGGCGCTGGACTAGGGGGAGTGAAACTTGTTCGGGGCAGGTGGGTGCAGGCAGGATTCGTGGTACAGTGAGTGCTCAGGCAAAGAACACATTCCCAGAAACTGCTTCCAGAGAACTGGTTAGTTTATTGGTGGGGTGGGTATTTATGTCCTTAGGGAGGTGACCAGCGTCTCTGGTGTGTGCCTGTGCATAACTGGACAGAGCAGGGGTATTGGAAGGTATTTCGTCTGCATACTCAGGAGCTGTAGCATCTGGGGAGAAAACCCTTATAAGGTCAGACACCAAGGGAAGCCCGATAACAGTCAAGGTAATCAATTCTTACTGGTGGTGGTGGGGGGCAGCCGACTGACTTCATGCTGCCAGGTTGGGAGGAGGGAAAAATGCCAACTCCTTCCATCCTCATCTGAGGTGTCTGTGGCTGACGCTCTCTTCAACCCTTCCTCTACAATCATGCACCATTATGGTCCCACGGGTCCGAGTCTGAAAATTAATTTTGTTTTGTGTTTTTTGTTATTTTTTTTGACAAGGACAAATGGAATTACGTGTTACTCGTGCATCTTATTTCCCTTCCCCATAAGGTATTAAGGCAGGGTATGCTTTTGTGTTTGAGACAGGGGCTCATTATGTAGTGTTGCCCAGTCTGCAACTCCACATACACACTCAGTTGGTCTTGAACTCGTGGCAATTCTCCTGCTTCTGCTTTCCAAGTGCTGAGATTTCAGGTGTAGTTCACCAGCTTGGCTTTAGGATTTGTATCCATGTAGATGCCTAAGGAAGCTGAAAATTTCCAAAATGGCCTGTCGTAGTTAGGGTTCCTATTGCCGCAATGAAACACTGTGACAAAAAAGCAAGTTAGTGAGGAAAGAGTTTATTTGGCGTATACTTTTATATCATTGTTCATCATCAAAGGAAGTTAGGACAGGTACTCAAACAAGGCAGGAAACTAGAGGCAGGGATGGAGAGGAACTTTAATTTAGAACATGGCTGCTCAGGCAAGAGATCACATCCAAATATCTTCTAGATCTATGTGATCCGGCTAGAATACAAACGACCTTTAATCTAGGAGACAGAGGCAAGAAGATCTGAGTTCAAGGCCAGTCTGACATAGAGCAAGTTTTAGGTAAAGAAAAGCTTAGGTCCAGGTGTGGTGGTATTCGCCTTTAATTTCCAAACAATAAAGATAAAGTTAGTTTGCAGAAGAAGCACCCATGTTTAAAAGTGATGTCTAATTGAGTGTCAGAAAAGGTGACGAATCAGCGAAGACTTGGCAGAATAGGATATGCCCTACTCTCATGAGAAGAGAGGGGAAAGGGAAGCTACTTAAGGGGCAACGCTGAGAGAGAGAGAGAGGCAGAAAGAGAGAGAGAGAGACAGAGGAAGAGGAGGGAGTTTTACTGGAAGAGTTTATGAGTGAAAGAGAGAACAAGCTAGACTCAGGTGAAGACAGAGGAGCCAGAGAATGAGAAGGAGCCAGAAGATTAGAGCAGAAGATTGCTGGAGATAGCTTGAGGCCAAGCAGAGCAATTCTGGGTCAAGAGAGAAGCCAGATTGAATAAATCAGCAGGGAGAGTTTGAGCCAGAACAGCTGAGTTAATCCATCCAGTAAGAAGAAAGGGTAAGCTTATTAAGCAGTATATCTCAGAGGCTGAAAACATTCTAGGCCTAGCTTAGAGTGTACGGAGGCTAGAAGCTTCCAGGACTAGGCCTAGGTTAGTAGACAGAGGCAGTAATCCTCTGAGACAACAAGTGAAGCAGGTGAATAAAAGTTCCTTTTACACAGGAGCTGATGCAAAGGTCATGGAGAGGTGCTGCTTATAGACTTGCTCCCCATGGCTTGCTCAGCATGCTCTCTTACAGAACGCAGGACCACCAGCCTAGGACCGACACCACCCACCATGGGCTGGGCCCTCCCACACCAATCACTAACTATGAAAATGCCTTAAAGCCTATTTTTTGTTGTTGTTGTTGTTGTTTTTTTAAAAATTTTTAAAATTAATTTATTCATATTACATCTCAATTGTTAGCCCATCCCTTGTATCCTCCCTTTCTTTCCTCCCTCCCGCTTCCCCCCCTACTCCCTTCCCCTATGTCTGTGACTGAGGGGGACCTCCTCCCCCTGTATATGCTCCTAGGGTATCGAGTCTCTTCTTGGTGACCTATTATCTTTCCTCTGAGTGCCACCAGGCCTCCCCATCCAAGAGACATGGTCCAATATGGGGCACCAGAGTTTGTGTGAAAGTCAGATCTCCTTCTCCACTTAACGGTGGA
The DNA here is from genome assembly GCA_907169655.1 of Acomys percivali. Classification (NCBI taxonomy): domain Eukaryota; kingdom Metazoa; phylum Chordata; class Mammalia; order Rodentia; family Muridae; genus Acomys; species Acomys percivali. The sequence continues at coordinate 124,931,471 of OU015746.1, forward strand.
GAATGTCCTGTCCATCGGCTAGACTGGGTAGGGGTTCGAAGTTTACTGCCTATATTTTCCTTGGCTGGTGCCATAGTTTGAGGAGGACCCCAGGGCCCAGACCCGCCTGTAGTTTTCCAGGACCCTCTGGATCCTTCTATTTCCTCATTCTCCCAGGCTTCTCACCCCTAAAGTCTCAATAGGATGTCCTCCCCTCTGACCCACTTTCCTGGTAGGTAAAGTTTTCATGGGGGCGTACCTCTTGGACTAGTGTCTCAATATAAGTGAGTATATACCATTTTACTCTTTTTGCTTCTGGGTGAACTCACTCATTATGATAATTTCTAGTTCAATCCATTTGTCCATAAATTTCGGAAATTCCTTGTTTTTAATAGCTGAGTAGTATTCCATAGTGTATATGTACCACAGTTTCTTTATCCATTCTTCTCCTGAGGGACACGTAGGCTGTTTCCATGTTCTGGCTATTATGAATAAGGCAGCTATGAACATGGTTGAGCATATGTCCCTGTTGTGTGGTAGTGCATCTTCTGGGTATATTCCAAGGAGTGTAATAGCTGGGTCTTGAGGAAGCCCTATTCCCATTTTTCTGAGAAAGCGCCAGATAGATTTCCAAAGTGGTTGCACTAGTTTGCATTCCCACCAGCAATGAAGGAGTGTTCCTCTCTCTCCACATCCTCGCCAGCATGTGGTGTCAGTTGAGTTATTGATCTTAGCCATTCTGATGGGTGTAAGATGGAATCTCAGTGTCGTTTTGATTTGCATTTCTCTGATGACTAAGGAGGTGGAGCATTTCTTTAAGTGTTTCTCCGCCATTTGATATTCCTCTGTTGAGAATTCTGTTTAGTTCTGAGCCCCATTTCTCTATTGGGTTATTTGGTTTGGTGGTGTTTAATTTCTTGAGTTCTTTATATATTTTGGATATTAGACATTTGTCAGATGAAGGGTTGGTGAAGATCTTTTCCCAGTCTGTAGGCTGTTGCTTTGTTCTCTTGACAGTGTCACCTGCTTATGGCCTGTTTTTATGGATGCATTTTCTAAACTGAGGTTCCCTCCTTTCACATAACTCTAGTTTATGCCAAGTTGACATAAGACTAGCTATTATTTTATAGTGAATAATTGTGGGAATAATTTGCAAAGCAGTCACAGGAGTAGAAGAGTACCAATAGCAATACCTCTTTCCATTCTTTTTTTAAAATATTTTTTAATATTTTATTTATTCATATTTATTCATATTGTTATCCCATTCCTCCTTCCCTCCCGCTTTCCCCCTACTCCCCTCTCCTATGACTGTGACTGAGGGGGACCTCCTCCCCCTGTATATGCTCATAGGGTATCAGGTCTCTTCTTGGTAGCCTGCTATCCTTCCTCTGAGTGCCACCAGGCCTCCTCATCAAGGGAATATGGTCAAATACGGGGCACCAGAGTTCGTGTGAAAGTCAGTCCCCACCTCTTTTCATTCTCAAAAACAGTAGCATACTTTAACAGTAATAGTCTTAACTTAGGGCAGGGAGATGCCTAGGTTACTATGGCAGCAAGAGGACTCTACTGAGGTCAGTTCCCCAGAACCTAGGTCCGTGGGTGAGTGCGGCGACACTCCTGTAAGTCCTGCATGTGGGGGTAGAGAGGAGGAGGTCTCTGGGGCAAGCTGCTGGGCTCTGCTGGTGAACTCTAGGTTCAACTGAGAGACCCTGCCTTAAAGAAAAAGGCAGAAGAGCAAGGTAGGCAGATTGCTAACATCAGTGACAAGTGTCCACATGCGTGTCTGTGTCACACACATGCGTGCACACCACACACAGAAAAAGAGCAAAAAGCTTACTTAGTCATTCTTTAATTTATAGCTACTTAGCTGGGTCCACCAACACCCCCCCCCCAGCCCCATATTATGGAGAAGACCGAAATTTACAAGTGTTTTCATGCCAGCTTGTACAGGAATGTACTTCTGCGGGATACAAATTTGTAAAAGTCACAATGTACAGAGGACAGTTTGCACAATACCTGATAGATAACTATAGATTTTATTATCTGTAGGCGACGAATCTTTCCACTAGAGCTTGTGTCCTTTAATATCCTTAGTGAAAAGGATTGTAACCCTTGTGTCTAAAACCATGCCACAGTCAGGTCAATCTCACTTTAAAACTTATTTTTATCTTACTTAGTATTTATTTTTAGAAATGGTTTTGCTATGCAGGCCAGAGTTACTTTGAATTTCCGAGCCTTTTTTTTTTTTTTTTTTTTGCCTCATGCGAACTAGATTTGTATACATGTCATGCGAACTAGATTTGTATACATGTGCTGACTACTGCAGCTCACTTTTTAAAGATTATGGCACAAAGTTGCAAACACCTTCTGCCATAGAAGCCTACCCCTGCAAACGTTAATCTTGGGCATACGTGACTAGCTCTATAAGCGATCTTAAAGAAAAACATTTTAATATATTTTATTAATTTATTTAGATTTTCGAGACAGGGTTTCTTTGCGTAGCCTTGGCTGTCCCGGACTAGCTTTGTAAACCAGACAGGCTTCGAATTCACTGAGATCTGCCTGAGTCTGCCTCCTGAGTGCTGTGATGCCCTTGGACCTGGGATTAAGTACAGTTGTGAACTGCCATATGGGTGCTGGGAATCCAACCCTAGCAACAGGTGTTCCTAACTGCCAACTCACCTCTTCAGGTCCTACAAACAATTTAAAACAAATAACTTGATGCATGTGAGTTATTTACGCAACTCTCAGCTCAGATATGCAGAAAACCTCCAGCTGTGGACTAGAGACAGAGGTAAGCCACATGCTGAGGCTCTAGTCTACACCTGCTTAGCTTGTCACTCGGGGAGCACGCAGAGAACTCTTTCTAGGATTACAGTCACAAATTAGGAACGTGTTTCTTAGCCGCCACCATTTCTGTCACTTTCCCCCGGCTGTGCCTGTGGTTGTCCAGCACCTGTTAGTAGCATTTCTGCCTTCAATTTTCCGGGATGGAGGAATGGAAGACGACAAGCAGTTCTTTTGTCCCAACCGGGAAATGAGGTTCTTTCGTCCTGCAAAATGCTATCTCCACAGCTCATTGCTTTTACATCTTCTCTATTTCGCCGTCCACTCCAGGGTTTGCTGCCCCCGTGGCCGCTGCTCGCTGCTCGCTGCTCGCTGCCCCACGCGCGAGAGGCGAGAACAAAAGTTGTAACAGCGCAGCTGAGCAAAGGCACCAGGCACGCGTGGTCAACAGCCCGCAGCACTTAGGAGTACCTCGCCCTGGCGCCCCAGGAGGCTGCCGGCCGACTTCCGCTCGCTGGGAACCTCAGGAGCCCCGCCCCCGGGCGCGCGGCCTCCCGGAAGCCCTCCGGAGACACCTCGGGCCCCGCCCCTGCACAGGTCACCTCCCTCCACGCCCCCTTTTCTGTCCCGGCAGCCGGCAGGCAGGGAAGTGTCGTAAAGCTTGGCCCAGGAAACTTTACCCGGGGTAACAGGCGAAGCGCTTTACGGCGGCGGCGGCGGCCGGGTGAGAGGCTCGGCGGCGGCGGAGCGGCCGCAGCGGCGGAGCGGCGGCGGCTGCGGCGGCGGCCGAGGGAGAGGAGCGGCGGCAACGGCGGCGGGGAGCGGCGGCGCGGGGTGAGCCGCGAGGAGGGGGCGGGTGGGAGGCGGTGACACGGCCGGCGGCGGGGCTCGGGCGGCCGGGGACGGTGGCCGGCACGGCGGCGCGGCGGGCGTGGGGGCGGCGCGGCATTGGGGGACACTCGGCGAGGGACGGTTTCTGCCTTTGTTCCCCCCCCCAACCCCCGCCTGGGCCGCCCCCCGGCCCGCCAGTCCGCACTGCCTGGCGCCGGTCGGCCGCCTCTCATGGCCTCCTCTCTCGGCTGTGTCGCTTCTAGGATGGCGGAGGTACCGCCTGGGCCTAGCAGCCTCCTCCCACCACCAGCGCCTGCGGCCCCAGCGGCGGCCGAGCCCCGCTGTCCGTTCCCGGCGGGGGCCGCGCTCGCTTGCTGCAGCGAGGACGAGGAGGACGACGAGGAGCACGAAGGCGGCTGCGGGAGCCCAGCGGGCAGCGAGGCGGCGACCACGGCCAAGGCGCGTTCTTGCCTTCGCTGCCCGCAGCTGCCTCCGGAGCAGCAGCAGCAGCAACAGCAGCAGCAGCAGCAGCAGCTCAACGGATTGATCGGCCCAGAACTGCGACACCTCCGGGCCGCGGCGACCCTCAAGAGTAAGGTTCTGTGTGCAGCGGAGGCGGCTGCCCCCGACGGGGCCCCCAAAGTGACTGCCACAAAAGGAGCCGCCGGGGGACACCCCGAGGAGAGACCTCCCCACTCGGTCCCCAACAATGCTAGAACTGCGCTCCCCGGCCGGCCAGAGGCAGCGGCGGCGGCGAGCGACCCCGCGGCGGCCCGCAATGGACTGGTGGAGGGCAGCGAGCAGGATGGGGAGGACGAGCAGGTGCGGCTGCTGTCTTCGTCTCTGACCGCCGGCTGCAGTTTAAGGAGCTCCCTAGTCAGGGAGGCCGAGCCCGGGGAGGATCGGACGATACGATACGTCCGATATGAATCCGAGCTCCAAATGCCTGATATCATGAGACTGATCACCAAAGATCTGTCTGAACCCTACTCCATTTATACGTATAGATATTTTATCCACAACTGGCCACAGCTGTGTTTCTTGGTAAGTGGATGGAGTGAGAACAGGGTGAGCCCAGCCGAGATCCAGGCCACTTGGGGCAGGGAGTGTGTGAGGGCCCGGTGTGTGGCAGTGGATGTTACCCTTCATTTTCATAGTGCCTTACAGATGGGAAACGCAAAAGGGCGCACTTGGCTAGTTAATTAATGGAACTGTGTGGAAGGTAAGAGCTCATGATCTGGGTTGACTTGGTACTGTTGTAACAAGCAGCCACCCTGTGCGAAGCGTGTTTCACCTGGGGGAGTGGCTTATGTCCTGTTTACATTAGCTTCTAATCGAGTTGAACCCCCCTCATCCTCAGAGCAGCAAGCAGCGATTTAATTGGAACATGGTTCTGTTCCCACCCAGGCCTTGGTAATAACTAAGTTACAGCCATCGTCAGGGAAGACTGTGTGTGGGAAACATGTTCGGTGAAGATGATTGTCAGTAAACTTGCGGTGGGCCACATTGGGGAAGGCAGTTGATTGATTTTGGACATTGTTTCCTTCAGTAGGGCGGCTAATAGTTGTAGTCAGCCTGCTTTCAGGTGTGCCGTTGCAGAAGGTGCCACTAACACTTCCGGTGGCTGAGAAGCCCGTGAAACTTGAGCAGAAGGCCCTTTTCTGGAAACAAGTATGAAACTGTTCACAAAGCCTAAAAACTGGCACCATTGGTTTGTGTGGCGTGTAGCCGACAGAAGTGTTTTTTGTTACTTTGGTTTTTTTATTATTACCTATTTGTAAACCGAACAGATTGGTCTATTGGCTAAGATGAATAGTGAAGTTTACATTCCCAGCGCGGATAATGTACCAACAGTTTCCCGGTTTCAGTCTGTAGGAAACCTCGGATACTGTTAGACTTGAGGTGTAAGCTCTGTGCCATGAACACAGCACATGCTTTCACTAACATTTACTAAACGCGGCATACTTTTTAAGAGGGTGAAGCTCCCACTATTACTTAGTGTTTTAACCTTGGCTTCACTCAGTGTTCCTTGCAGTATGTTGTGACAGGACTCCAAAGACTTGTGGCTGCTTCCACAGCTTGGTGGCAACCCAGAAACACTCCTGGGTATCATAGATATTGCTAGTGTGCTAGTTTGCTGGTTTCCATGCTTAGTATACTTAAACTTTATTTTAGAGCATTTGCTTAAACTTTAGGTGCTATTATGTATTTTGTCTTCCAGAATATGTGTGTGTGTGTGTGTGTGTGTGTGTGTGTGTGTGTGTGTGTGTGTGGTCGTTCCCCCCTCAGGATTTTTAGCATTGTATTAGAATAGTTCTGCTGGACATGGTGGCACACACCTTAACCCCAGCACTTGGGAAGAGGATCTCTGAGTTCAAGGTCAGCCTGGTCCACATAGTGAGTTCCAGGACAGCCAGGGGTGTGTAGAGACCCTGACTCAAAAAACAAAAATAAAACTTCTAAGACATGTTAGTGTCTGTGAGTATGGGGCAGTTCTTAGAACACTTAGAAATGTCATCAAATGCCATTCCTCAGAATTGTGGGTTGATTTAATTGTAAGGTAAGCCACAAAAATGTATAATGGAGCCACATTTTAAACTGAAATGGAGCTGAGGATGTGCCTCTGTGGTAGTGGGCTTGAGTCATGTTTTATCTAGGCCTCTGTTTTTCTGGCATTTTAGACTATGGTAAACTTCAGTGTTTTATGTAGACCCCTCTTAATTAACCAGTTAATTTGTACTTCAGCCTTTACTAGCCAAAGTTTAACATTAAATTATAAATATCTAGAAGTTGAAGTGTGTACAATTAGCTTGCTTCTAAGGGTTCTTATAGGAAAGTGTGGAATATGAATCTGGAGACAGTGAACAATAAAACTAGTTATAAAGAAGCAATTTACAACTAGGTCTTTCACATTGGTATGCTTTTCAAATTGAATTTTTATAAATAAAACATGTTCTTTTTAAATAATATCTGAAAGGACAGCCCTAGAGATAATATAGACCCACCTTATTCTTTTTTTTAAAAGGAGATAAAAACCATGGTGATGTATAATGTTCAAATCTGTAGCTATTAGTAGCAGAGAGGTAAAAGGTAGAATCCAGGTCTCCTGACCTCTCATGATGACATATAAGAGGAGGAGCCATGACATACTCTTGAGGTATGTATGTTATGAGACTTATCATAGCACAGCGTTGTCGCCACAAGGGACAGCTGTCCTTATAGCCATCCGTCTCGGTCAGGATGTCCAGAATGCCCCCAGGTTCCAGGGATAATATGTAGTAGACCAGAGTATGTGAGGTTGAACCTTAAAAATTGCTTATACTTGATTGGCTCAAAAACAAGTCTCTTAAAATTCTTCCTAATATTTGTAACACTTTGAAAAATAGAAGCCAGTACAAATATGAGTCACTGTCAATTACCATAAACTTTACCCCTTTATAGTTAATAGAATTTTCAGTGTCAGAGTTTTTAGAAGTTCTTAAATTTACAACTACCAATGTAATAGTATTTCCATTTATTTGTTCTAAATTTAACTTTTCTGGTGTCCTCCAGTGTTCTCTTTGCAGTGTTCTGGAATTTGGGAATCTGTAATTTGCACATTCACATTTTTCATAGTTTTATAGACTTGACAGGCTTTTAGCCTTGTAAAGTTAAAACAGGTATTTGCCACTTCTGAGCTTAGAAAACACACCTAGTAATATGCTTCAAAATGTGTGCAGCAGCTTTTGTTTGTAAAAAGCAACAAGTAGTTTAGTGACTATTGTAAATGTTGATAAGTAGTTTATTAGGAAAAAAATTGTAATATTGATTTTCATAATGAGCAAGTCATATATTAGGTTTTTATTTTTAGATAATATGTACAACTTGATTTAAATATCCCATGTTTTTAAATTAAGGAAGCAATGCAGTCTCAAGAATGAATCAACATTTTGTTTGTAAGTTAATTATAACAATAAATTAATAATAACATAATGTTTTGTTTGGTAAGTTACATGGTCAGAGGACAAATATTTGAAATTCTGGGGCAGTTTGAAAGTATTGTCTAGCTATATTTAGTCATTTTAGTTTTTTTATTGAATGTTTTTTATTAATTGTAAGATATACGTGTTTCCATTTCACATGAGGCTAGCGTATTAGGTCAGGGCAGTTTTTTTTCTGGCTATATGTACACACACACACATACACACACATATATGTGTGTGTATGTGTGTGTGTATATATATATGTGTGTGTGTGTGTATATATATATACACATACATACATACACACACATATATTTGACAGTCCAAATCAGAAAATGATAATAGCATGGCTGGGCATGTAGCTTAGTGAGGAGTACATGCATGTTATTGGCCCTTCCTGGATTTAGTCCTCAGCTGTCAAAATTGTTAATTTAGATAACATTTGTCTTTGTTTCAGGTCTTAATACAAAAATAAATTAAATTGATTTTTTGTGAATTAAATTGATATGAGTGAGGGAAAAAATGGAAATAATAATTGTAAGGGTTTTTTTGGCACAGAATAATTATGGAACATGATACAATGGGGTGAACTGTTATTGGTTAATGAGTTTAATATTCCTTCAAAAGAATTTTTTTTAACCTAGTTCAGGTTTTTGTGAAATGGATTAAAATTATCTTGCGTACAAAGATTTTTCAGAGTTTATGTAAAAAAGAATTTGAGAAAATTTATTAAGTAATAGACTACAAAATGTTACAACAAATTCAAATTAAAATAGATATTAAGTGTATGCTAGGCTTTGCTTACTAATTTTTTGACCAGTTCCTGGTGGTATTGAAATAGGTATTTCTGGAAAGTTAATTTACAAGACAAATATTGCTTGCTGAGATATTATCTTATTTATATTTCTCAGAGTACACTATTAGGACTTTTTAGCAGTTTTGAAATATTTGAAAACATTTGCATTGGTAACACTGTTATGTCAAACACTGTTACTGGCATTATTTAACATTTAGCCTTTAACAGTCTGATAACCTGATAGTTTCATTAAAATATAAATAAGCCATAGTATTCTATTACAGTAATGTAAAGATTGGAAATGTATGTACGTGTGTGTACTTGAGACGGGATCTTGCTGTGTAGAGCAAGCTGGCCTTGAACTTAGGATCCTTCTGACTAGGATGCTTCCACTTTAGCCTACTGAGTGGACGCTATTGAATTTCTGGAAGCTTTATGATTATGACTCAGACTTTCTGGAATATCCTGAAAATGAGACCATCTTGTGTTTAGTGACTGTAGAGCTAAAGCACCATTTGAGTGGGATCTAAGTAATACCTTCTAAACTGCTTTTTCTGGGGGAAAAAAAAAATCTTTGGTACTTTTTTCTTGATGAAAGTTAACTGTCAGGTGTAATTTTCAATTATATTATGTATTATATTTCTCTTTCATTAAATATTATAAAATGTAATGATCTGCTGATGGGTATCTTGTACACTATTTTATTGTATGCTAATAAGACTTTTCTTTAAAATAGTTTGTTCACTTATTCCTTCTTTCCAAAATGTAAACAGGTTTTTATTGCAAATTATTTTAATTATAAGCACTTTATGTGTAGTCTGTAAAAGTTCTTGAGTGTTTACCTTATAGAAATCTTGTCTCCCTGGCCTGAAGGATTAATAAGCATTAAAAGAAAAATCATGTTCTGAAGAAAGTTTGAATTTTAGAAGCAGTAATATTTCAAGAGTTTGAGATTCAGCTTTCTGAAACTTTCTGTGATTGCTGTCTTGTTGTGGAGTTTTCCTGATCTCTCAAAAATGCTGGCCAAGGGTCAGTTGCTGTTTTTCCCTTGGTAATTTTGCAGTACCTGATAGCAATGTGTGCTTCATAACTGTTTGTTTATTTTCAAGGCCATGGTAGGGGAGGAGTGTGTAGGTGCCATCGTTTGCAAGTTGGATATGCACAAAAAGATGTTCCGCAGAGGTTATATAGCCATGTTAGCCGTGGATTCCAAATACAGGAGAAATGGCATTGGTAAGGAAAATGTTATTTCACAAAGGCTGAATAAATTATTTTCATTTTTGTGTTTTGAAACAAAAAATTTAAATGTCAATATGCAGGACTAAACTTAAAGGTAAGGGAAGAAAAGTGTTATTGTGTAAAAATTATCACTGTGTGTGTGTGTGTGCGCACATGGTTACACAGGCAGCTGAGGACAGTGTTGGGAGTCGGGTCTCCTCTCACATGGGCTCTAGTGCTGAAACACAGACTGTCAGGGTTCGAGGCAAGTGCTTATGCCTACTTGGTTATCTCTGTCCTTTAGTTTGCTTTTGTTTTTTCAACATATTTTTAAAACATCCTTGAGAAAGGTTTTATAAGTTAATGTTTTTGAGATATTGTCTTTTTAACAAGTAGCAGGCGATTAGTTTTTATCTTCAGGGTTTTTAAAGAATCACATTCAGAATTCTTTGTATTATACTTTAGTACTGGAGGAAGTAGTCCTGTTTTTATAGAGTTATGAGGGCATTTTATACCAGCGACTAGTGTCAAGTTCAGTATTAACCAAGCTAAATTTATGGAGTAATTGTTACTATTACCTAATGCTAATCATCAAGCCTGTGGTAATTTGAGGGCCCCGAAGAAGGTAATTATCTCTTCCTACTCTGAGATTTGAGATTCGTATTCCTAACCTTTCTTAAAAGTTGCATTCCTTCGGTTTTTTGTCTTTGTTTTGTTTTATTTGTTTGTTTTGTTTTAAATGTTTCTGTGTCTGTATGCATCTGGTAAAGTGCAGGAGTGGAGGTCAGAGAACAACTTTTGGAGTCTTTTACTTTGTGGGTCCCAGGGCCCTGAGTTTGATCCCCTGGCGGGCCATCTCTGGGTCAATGTGTATAATGTTTTTTATCTGTCATCTGAAGCACCCAGATGGTTTGGAAGCTGGTTGTTAGAGCCCTCGAGAATCTGCCTCGCCTGGTAGGGCTGAAGCTCTCCCTGCTGACTGTTTTCTGAGCCTGCGTAGAACTGCTGGGCTAGTGTCTAGTACCTGCTGGTTCTTGTTTTCACAATGGAGAACCAGATGGAGAAGTGCTTTTGGGGATATGTCAGTTCTGGGATGCCTTTTAAGTCAGTGTTCGTGAAATAATAATTGGTGCTGCTCCTAGTACTGTTAGTAGTTTTAAAAGAATATGGATGTTACTGTCTAATACTCATATTTATGACTTTGAAAGTCAAGATCATGTCATGATAAATCCCTGTAAATATGTTACGGTTTTATTTATTTGACACTGGGTTATAATGCCCAATCTTTCATTAAACTACTGGGTTCAAACAGATATTCCTTCTGAGTGCCACTTGTTGAGCTAATTTAAGAGTTAACAGACTTTGTTTTCAGATACTGCTAACAGCTATCTACTAAAAAAATTGTAATTAATTTTGTTTTAGAGACAATTTTGAAACTTGGCTGCTTTTGCAAGAGTTAAGGATGCAGGAGAAACACTAGTATTCTTGATCAGCAAGTTCTAGTGGTAGAAACCATTGTTTTAAGGTCACATCCTAGCTTAGCCTTGTTATGAGATGTGTACACACTCACATGCCTGGTTTGAAAAGGAAGAGGTTTTAAAAATAAACTTTGTCTTCTTTTGAGACAGGTTCTCACTATGTAGCCTTGGCTGGCCAAGAACTCTGTGTAGACTAAGTAGGCCTTTAACTCACTGGGGCCCATCTACCTTGCCTCCCATAATTTGTCCTTCTTAATAGCAGATTTAACAGTTATTATTTCTTTTAATATGTCAGATATACATGCCTGAAGTATGACAAACTTTTCTAGACATTTACAGACATACCACCCACATCAATGAGAGTGCCTGGCTTTGTTTTGCCAGGCTCACTAAATTTCACTGCAGCTGCTTTTGTCTTGGCCCCCAGTGGGCTAAGCAGTTTTTGTTAGGTTGTCTAGTGCCTTGTGTCCAGAGATTTGGATAACATTCAGCTAAATCAGCTCAGGTCATTCAGTAACTTCTTGCTAGCTAATAAAATTCTGGGTTACTCTTATCTTCCCTTTTCCTTCTTACTTTTTCTAATATTTTTAACAATAAAACACATTCGTGCTTGGAGCTAATAATTACATCTGAGAAAAAGGGATGTATCAGGAGGTAGATCTTCCCAGGGCAGCCTTACTGCTATGTGCAGGTTCCCTGGGCTTCTCCCAGCTGATATGTGGTTTATTTATCACTTAGAGATGGTCATTCTACCTACATTCAAGATAAAACCTAATATTTGACATTTCTTTGCAGTTATGATTATCATAATTTAGATTCTTTAAGAAATTAATTACATTTTTCCTTCATTAATACTCAGATCTATATTCTAGGTACTAACTTGGTAAAGAAAGCTATATATGCCATGGTTGAAGGAGACTGTGATGAGGTGAGTCTTTAAAAGTGTTTAATCCTGTTATCCTGGGCTGGATTCTACTGGATAGATTTTTACAACCTCCTATAGTAATAATAACAAAAGTTTCATTGCAGATGTGGAGAAAATGTTATTTCGTTTAGAAGCAACAAATTGTGATCTAGAGTAAATTTTAAGATAATGGACTTGAATTTATTTAGAATACAGAGTGAAATCTAAACATATTTAGTAAGATTCAAAAGTCATTTAGGTTTTTGTTTGTTTGTTTGTTTTAAGTGAAAACGAAACCTGTATGGAGGACTTTTCACTCTAGGAAACTGTCTCTAATTGTTAAGTAACGAACAGCTTATTTGCATATTAACATAAGAACACATCTCTCTTCATCTTGCCATCTGTAAGTTCTTTATTCCTAAAGCACTTATGCGAAGTAAACACTGGGGATAACTGACGTGTTAGCATTGTACAGTGAGTGGGGACATATATATATATTTGTTATTGTTGTTGTTTTTCAAGACAGTGTTTCTCTGTGTAGCCTTGGCTGTCCTGGACTCACTTTGTAGACCAGGCTGGCCTCAAACTCACAGTGATCCGCCTGCCTCTGCCTCCGGAGTGCTGAGATTAAAGACGTGGGCCACTACCACCTGGCTGAGTGGGGACAATTTTAACCTAGAGGACAGATGTCTGTTTTACAGCATGACAACTAAAAATTGTTATTGTATTAATTTAGGAACAACACAAGTATTTTGAAAAAAGTTAGCTTTTTAGTCTTTTTAGACAGTCTTAGTATGTAGCCCTGCTGGCCTGGAAGTCACTATGCTGCCCAAGTTTGTCTTGTCTCAACCTCTCAAATGCTGGGATTAGAGGCTTGTACCACCGTTGTCAGATACACCAAATTTGGTGGTTTATTTTCTTTGACCTTAATAAGTGTTTTGATAACTTTCTTTTGTTTTTGATTTTTGAGACAGGGTTTCTCTGTGTATCCTTGGCTGTCTAGACTCCTTTTGTATACCAGGCTGGCCTAGAACTCACAGAGATCCTCCTGCCTCTGCTTCCCAGAGTGCTGGGATTACAGGTGTGTGCCAACCTGCCCAGTTTGATAACTTTTTAAAGTGGAGGATTTTTGTTTTATTTTGTTGTATGAGACAAGGTCTCTATTTCAAGCTGGCCTTAAACTTGATATTCTCTTGCCTCAGTTTCCAAAATACCAGGCTTATAGAAGTGTGCCCTAACAAAGTGGATTTTTTTTTCCGTAAAATTTATAGTAAGTTAAAATAAGAGCGTGCACGCGCACACGCGCACACACACCCTGTGTTTACAGTTTCCTCCTACCGTCTTGTTCCTTAACTATGTCCTTTTCTACTAAAAGGTGGTTATCTATCTACTTTCAAATTTTTATTTTCATGCAGATACAATAACTTTGTAGGTTTTACAAAGTTGCTTAGCAGTTTGGAAAAATCTTTGAGTTGATAGACTATATTTTGATCTGCTACTGAGAATTACTTCTTGTGAACAGAGATGCTTAGGGCCAGGAACTACATTGTTTCTGGGATGAAGCTTTTCATGAGTTAATATTAGTCCTTGCCTCTGAGGCAAGATATGTACCTGCTGATTAAGTGTTGAAATAATACTAGCTTTTCTTCAAAGCTTCTAAGATAGGATTTGGAGATTTTGGAAATACGATGTCACTCTATGGTTAAACCTTAATTTTATAATGTATTTTAGCATTGACTCCTGTTTATTTATCTATTTAATGTGTGTGTGTGTATTTATGTATGTATGTGTGTGTATGTGTGCATGTAAAGGCTAGAGGTTGACATTGGTTGTCTCCCTTAATCATTTTCCACCTTGAATTTTGAGATAGGGTCTTATTGAACCTAGACCTCTTCAGTTCAGCTGACCTTAGTAGCAGGCACCTTCCTTATTTCACTAAGCCATCTCACTGCTCCATACTATAAGTATCTTGAGTGAATAAATGGTTTGGCTCTTTTAAAGAACTCAGTATGAGAAACCTTAATTTCTTACGCCTCTTCTGTGGCTGTCACTTTGTGTGGAGTTATGTTAATTCTGCTTTTGACTCTTGTTGTCAGGAACAATAGTTACTCTTTTCATTCATCAGCTACCTAGTCAAGGTCCAAAGGAAGCCAGATAACAGTGGGCACAGCCTGCTCTGTGGGCTTCCAGACTACAGGATTAAAAAGTGCTGTCTAAATCATGCCAGTTTGGTTTATCCTCATAATGGTTTATTGCTAGGAGAATTCACTGTAACTGTATTTCTCTGTTAAAGAGAATCAAACTCATTAAACTTCCTTTAAAAAATTATTTGTGTGTGCGTGTGTGCATGCATGTGTGCAGTGTCTGCCTGCCTGCCTCCTGGCTGGTCAGCCAGCCAACTAGCCAACTAACTAACCGTGTACAGGTGCTGAGGAAGCCAAAACAGCAAGCCCCTTAGAGCTTGAATTACAGATAGTTGTGAGCTGTTTGATACTGGTTCTGGGAACTGAATTGGGGTCCTCTGTGAGAGCAGAGCAGTACATGCTCTTAATCACTGAGCCATTTCTCTAGCCCCTAATAGCTTCTTTAGGCTCAAAAAGCCCAGAATTAATTTTTGGTTTCTTTTGTCATGCTTCTATGTAAAGTAAAAGAGAAGCTTTGTAGTAAATTTCCAGTGTGAACCTAGATTTAAAAAAATATGTTTATAAGAGTTGAAGTGATAAAATGCTGCAAAACAGTTACTTTTTTCTTAGCATATTCTACTATATGCTAAAGAAGTAATTGAGTGTACTAAGAAAATCTTTACATTTTAATTAGAGTAGCCATTATGTAATTTTTTCTGTATAATTGGGCTTAATTAATTTATTAGGATGGTAACAAGCCAGAATTCAGATCTATTTTTTTGAAGATTTTACTTTGTTTTTTGTGTATGTATGTGGCTATGCCATGTGTATCTTAGGAAGCCAGAAGAGTGGCTCTGGGTCCTCTAGAGAGCAGCAAGTGTTCCTAACTGCTGAGCCATCCCTCCTGCCCTAGAATCCATTTGTTAACCACACTTAAGTTGTATATGTATAGCTGTAGTTACCCTTTTATGCATTTAGAACAGCGGTCCTTAACCTATGGGTTGCGACCCTTTTGGAGTTGAATGACCATTTCACAGGAGTCCTATATCGGATATCCTGCCTATCAGATGTTTACATTATGATTTATAACAGAAAAGTTACAGTTATGAAGGAGCATTGGAAACAGTTTTATGGTTGGGGGTTACCACAGCATGACAAACTGTATTAAAGGGCCATAGCATTAGGAAGGTTGAGAACCACTGGTTTAGAATATATTAGGTTGTTAGTGATTAATGAAACTGGACTTAGATCATCTTGCCCAAGTGATTAGAACTTCTGTTCACTGCTTCATCTTCCCTTTGAAAATAATGGGGAGGACTGGAACTTGGGTACTGTGAAGTTCCAGCTTATACTTGAACTCCAATTTGTCCTTGCTTTCTTAAAGATATATAAGCCTTTTGTTTTTATGTTCATCTGCACACCAGAAGAGGGCATTGGCCTGGGACTACAGCTGTAGATGGTTGTGAGCCACCAAGTGGGTACTAGGAATTGAATTTAGAACCTTTGGAAGAGTAGCCAGTGTTCTCAGCCAATGATCTCTCCATCCCCATGACTGGTTTTCTTTCTTTCTTTCTTTCTTTCTTTCTTTCTTTCTTTCTTTCTTTCTCTCTCTCTCTCTCTCTCTCTCTCTCTCTCTCTCTCTCTCTTTCTTTCTTTCTATGTATACAGTGCTCTGCCTGCATGTACACCTGCAGGCCAGAAGAGGCCATCAGATCACATTATATATGGTTGTGAGCCACCATGTGGTTGCTGGGAATTGAACTCAGGACTCTGGAAGAGCAGCCAGTGCTCTTAACCTTTGAGCCATCTCTCCAGCCCCCTACTAACTGGTTTTCTTGAGTTTCATTAATCTGTAAAGTATGGATCAAGGTTCTCAACCTTCCGATTGCTGCAACCTTTTACTATAGTTCCTTGTGTTGGGTGACCCCTCCAACCATAAATTATTTTCATTGCTACTTCATAATTAATTTTTCTACTGTTCTGGATCATTATTAAATATTTTTGGAGATAAGAGGTTTGTCAAAGGAGTTATGACCCTCAGATTGAGAACCACTGACTGATAAAGATAACCATGTCTGTTTCTTGAGGTTGCTGTTTAAATGTAGGTATCCTTTAAAACTTTTTCACTATTACTGTGAAATACGTTAGTAATTTTGCATTGTGGCAACATTAGATTTTTTTCAAGTTACATTGCCCTTTATTAATAGTTGTAATTAGATGTTCACCTAATAAGAATTTTCCAAGAGAATTATTCAGATGTGAAAACTTGTTCTAGTATAGCATTCATTATTAAAACTTAAATGTTGTTTGTTTGTTCATGGCAAGTTTTCACTATGTAGTTTTGGCTAGCTCAGTGCTTGTAGAAATAGATCTCTTTCTTCTGCTAGGATTAAAGGTGTATCTCACCATCCTTGTTGTATAGCTTCTGTTTATTTTTTTAATTTTTAAATAAATCAATTTGTTTTCTTCATGATTTGTATATAAGTCTCCCTAGAAACATTTCCACTTGATACTAAAGTAATTGATTTTGGAATTTTAAAACTTTGGGTTTAGCATGTGATTTAATTTTATTAGTTACTTGCATAGGCCTTTGGATGCTGCTTTCTCTTCAAGTTCTCTGGTCGTCTGCAAACGAGTTAATACTTTCGGTGCATATGCAATGTATGTCATATAACGAAAGGTACTAAGGACTCTTTTAACAAATAGGAGAGCTTTCTGTGTTTTAGGCAGGTGTTAGGTGCAGAGGAGGCAGCTGGAAGGTATACAGTGAGCCCTACCTTCCCTTAGCTCACTGAGTA
The DNA here is from genome assembly GCA_907169655.1 of Acomys percivali. Classification (NCBI taxonomy): domain Eukaryota; kingdom Metazoa; phylum Chordata; class Mammalia; order Rodentia; family Muridae; genus Acomys; species Acomys percivali. The sequence continues at coordinate 124,948,347 of OU015746.1, forward strand.
GAGTGATGTAGTTAACAGGCGTTGGAGTGTGCCGTAGGAGCAGCGCAAAAGGAGAATGCAGTACACTGACTCTGTTAGCAACCAGGCCAGAATCCAGGAGGGCAGGAGACTGTTCTTCAGACCTAACCTAGAAAATGTATCCAACTTGTGTATGGGCCACATGTTTCAGAACAGCTGTGAGTTTGGCCCAACGTGTTTGTAGATGGTGTCATATTGCATTGTTAAAAGCTTGGGCATCTAAAGAAGGTGGAATAGATTGTGGTTAGTTCCACTGACAGTTTAATGCTGGACATGAAGAAGAAGGAGACTTAGAGTGAAACTAGCGATGCACATGGAAGCCATATCTTGATGGGCCTTTTGTGTCTTTTTAGATAATTTTTAGATCATTAAGTTTATTTTAAGGACAGAGTAAGTTATTTTAGTTACGAAATTAATGAGAGGATCACTTGTAGAAAATGGGAGATTTCTTGAACTGTTGGCATTTTAGGGTACTGTCTGTATGGAATAAAAATAAGAGGACCACTTTGTGGGAGAATTTACGAGGGAGAATTGCCAGTGCTCAGTGCTTGGATGGGTATAGGAGAGTGGAGAGCGAAGAGTTCAAGACTCCTGCGCTTCAGGGTGAGGAACTGGGTGGTAGGATGGAGAGACTCTTCACTGAGATGCAGAATTGTGCAGGTCCTAGTGGTTTGGGATATAGCCTGTTAAGGTGCTATCTTTTCTCTCTGTCTTCCTCAGCATAGAACAGGAAGATCTTCATGTACTTTATAGGCGCTTTGCTGTGATTTTGTAGTTTTACTTTGCCAACACCAGGAACTGTGGCTCAGTGTGTTGATAGTTCTCAGTGACACAGGTGAGAATCAGTAGAAAAGACAAATAGAGCAGCACTTACAAAAGTTGAGAAGGAGGAGAATGTTTAGGTAGAGGAGGTAGAAATAAGGAGGGCACATAATTTCCAAAGTAGCAGCTCTATATTGTTCAGTGATACTCCAAAACACTCAAATGGAACCTGATGCTCTGTGATCCTCTGGTAAGTTTTGGTCTGAGAAATATCTAGACTGCTGGTTCTCAGTGATACCCGTTTCACCTGGTAGTTTATTTAAAATTCAAAATCTTGGGTCCTGTGCTAAGCGTGCGCACGTGTGTGTGTGTGTGCGTGAGAGAGAGAGAGAGAGAGAGAGAGAGAGAGAGAGAGAGAGAGAGAGAATTATATGCATACAAGTTGGAAGTCTGAGATGAACAGAGGCTATCTTCTTTACTTGTTTTCGTCATTTTTTTCCACCCCCTTATTTTTCTTAATTATTATTGTGTGTGTATGTATTTATGTTGTGTGAGTACATACGCCATTGCATCCATGTAGAGCTCAGATAGCTTTGTAGAATCAGTTCTAATACCATTATGTGGGGTCTCCAGTGAAGCTCAGGCTGCCAGGCTTGCTCTGCCACACCTTCACCTGCTTAGCCAGCCCCAGCTCTTATTTTTTTGGTGCAGGGTCTCCTCATCTAACCTGTAGCTTGCTGATATGGCTAGACTGGCCAGTGACCTCTGTGGATCTGCTTGTCTCCACTCAGCCTCACATCTGACTTTAAATGGGTTAGAGAGGCCTGAGCTTAGGTCCTCATGTTTGTGCAGCACGTCGTTTACCCTTCCCAGCCCTCAGCAATCTTGTTGTAACCATCCCCGAGGAGACTGGTATACCCTAATGTTTAAATTCTCTTGGTCTAAGTTTAACGAATTTTTTTCTGCAAAAGGCCAGATACTAAATATTTGAAGCTTTGCAAACCATGGGTCTGTGACAACTGCTTATCTCTGTCAAGAAAGGAAGCCATAGGCATGTGCACATATAGGCAGAGCCATCTTCCACTAAAACTTAGCTTTTTCTTTCCTTCCCTCCTCCTTTTCCTTCCTTCTTTTTCTTCTACACTTCTTCTTTCCTCCCCCACCCCTGCTTTTGATGCTTTGCTGGAGATTGACTCCAAGCTCTCATGTGTGGCAGACAGGCACTCTACACTAAGCTATACCTTAACCCATGAGGAAAACATTACCTGTAGAAATGGACAACCTTAGAATACTTGGTTCAGTTCTGTAGTTTGCAGACTAGGCTAGACTCTAGACCTGTGGTTCTCAGCTTGTGGGTTGCAACCCTTTTGGAGGGCACAGGGGTGGGGTGTGTACCTTTCACAGGGGCTGCCTAAGTCCATCTGCTTATCAGATATTGATGGTTCCTAACAGCAGCAAAATTATAATTCTGAAATAGCAATGGAAATAAATACTTTTATGATCTGCTGTAACCACAACATGAAAAACTAAATTAAGGTGTTACAGTATTAAGGTTGAGAACCATTGTGCTAGATCAATATGGTAGTTGCTACCAGGATAAATAATGACAGGCTACTATAACAGGAGTTAGCAGTCAGTCTTAAGTAACTTAAAGTATTGGATGGCTTTCAAAATTTTTGATTGTTGATTTTTTTTCCTCCTCTTTCTTTATATGTCTTTATGTGTCACCTTAGATTTTACCACAGGAAAATAGTTTTGTTTTGCAGCCCAAGTCCTAAAATTTGAAACATCACAAAAACTAGGAGAAAAGTTCTCAGTGGTTTTCAAGTGTCTTGACTCAAAAATAATTACTGTTACCATTTTGATATCTTTTTCTGTATACCAGTATTGTTTTATCATAATTTTTTAACAAATCAAATTTAATTTTAAAAATGTTTGATCTGATTATATACGTTGTCAGTTTTAAATTATGAAATTATAACTTAAGCTTTTTCTTTTTTGAAGGTTGTTTTGGAAACAGAAATAACAAATAAGTCTGCTTTGAAACTTTATGAAAACCTTGGTTTTGTTCGAGATAAGAGGCTGTTCAGATACTATTTAAATGGAGTTGATGCACTGCGACTTAAACTGTGGCTGCGCTGAGAGACTGACAGCAAGGAGCGGCTCCACCACGTGGAAGGGACTTTTGCATGCAATGCAATTTGTGAAGAATTGCTTTGCAGGTGGATTTAGAAATTCCCATGCAGCTGTTATCTGTCAGTGTCCATTGAGTGTCGCACAATATTTGTTGCACTTTGGCATGGCGCATTTGTTCTGAATTAAATGAGATTGTTTTAAACTTCAAGAGTTCTTTTGGTACCAACAGGATGTGCCAGTTAATAGCCAAGATTTGTTCATTTGCAAAGTCTGCTGACAGTGCTATTTACATAGTGATCATTTTATCACAGAACCAGTAAGTGGGACATGATTTTTGTCCTTAAAGAAGCCTACGTAGATTGTAAAAGTCTCTTAAGTATGCTAACATTTCACACAAAACCTGCCATAGTTTTCTGAAGGGGGTAAGGGAAAAGCTTCAATTTAGGTTTTATTTTTTCAATATTAAATTTTCCATTCTTGAATATTAGTACCTCAGTGATTAGTGGATGAAGTGTAGGGTGGAATTTGTCTTACAATGAGTAAAGATGACAATTACATTGCGTCTGCCAGTGCCTGTGTAGATAAGTATTCTTGTCTTCATCTCTAGTTTTGAACGCATGCTGCCTTTTCTTTTTCTTTAATACCTTTGCAAGCAATCTTGTTTTTATTTAAATTCTAAATTTGATAATAAATTATTTCAGATTTTTTTATAATTTGGACAGTTTTTCCAGGTGAATGACAATGGTTTGCTTTAGATGTCCTTTTTTCCTTACAGTAAGAAGCTGACTCCTTGGGAAACAGAAATGGCTTTCTGGGATGGAGCTGAGAATTGCAGGATTTGGATGCACTTTTTTGTTTTTGTTTTTTGAGAATGGGGACTTTTTGGAAAAGAATAGAAAATTAATGTAAATTGGTATGATTTTATTTAATCAAAATGATTGCTAAGCTGTGAAGAACAGCTTCTATAAAGTAGCTGGGGATTTTTTGTTTTGTTTTTGTTTTTTGTTTTTTTTACTTAATTTGAATTCACATTGCTTCCATTTCTGAAAACACCTCACTTTTGGGTCTTGATCTTAGAAATGAATTTCAAGGAGCATTGTATCTGTTTTAAACTGCATTTACTTTCTTTTCACCTGAGCAGATTCTTGGGGGAACCTTTGCTTTGTTCCTCCAGAAAAAAAGGGAGGGATGGAAAAAAAACTTAATGAGTTCTTTGGGTTTTCTGAGCAGTCAGGTGTTTATTAGTTAAAATGAATTTTGGCTAATCAGTGTAATGTTAACAAATTTTAGCTCTTTATTTTGAGTTGAGTCAGTAAACCTGTGATGCATAATTTATTTAACTAGAAAACCTAAGCACTCGTAAGGAAATAGATTCATTTTCTGAGAAATGTCTTATAGGAATCTGGCATTCATGTTGTTATTTTCAGTTGAATATGCTTTTCTTCTGCTCTAGTACTTGGTTTGAATTTTATTTTATGGGTGTAATTACTGTACTTCTAAAAAACCCTACCTCCGTTAACAGTTGGTAAAGGCCCCTTTTCAGGAAAGTTTGTTGCTTTTATTTCCCTCCCGTTTTTTTGTTTTTGTTTTTGTTTTTGTTTAAAGGAAAGCTGCTCTTTGCTCAGTATAGTATTTTGAAAGTGAACATGGTAACAAGTACTTTTAAAATAAAGATGCACAGTTTATATTTGAAAATAAAAACTTCCTGCTGGTGGGATCATTTATAGTTCCTTATTTTTAAGAAAATGTGTCTTTCCATTTTATATTGCTCTTTAAAATTTAATGCAGAATACTGGTAATATTAAAAATGTGATGACCACATAGTACTCAGCTTTTCTGCTGAACATTATGAGTCTGTTTTGATCAAACTTCATGTGGCTCCAGCATTGAGAAGAATGCCAGTCATCATGATGCCCCGTTTTTGCTTTCAGTGTGGAGGAGAGTAGCTAAACAGTATACTCAACATCATCCAATTTTGTTTTGATTTGCTGGTGCATAGGTATGAATTGCTGATGAACATACATTTTCTTGAATCACTCTAGTGGGTGTATTTGTAAAGTAGATACATGCTAGATTTATCAATTCAAAAGTTTTGTTCTTGCTAGGTTGACAATGAAAGTATCACTACTACCCTTAACTTCAGAATTGCTGAATTAACTGAACTGATTGATGATTTGTTAACATGACCTTAACTATGTGACTGAAATATTTGATCATTACAGTACTGCTCAATAGATGGATATATGTTGAGTATCAGTGTATACTTTGATGTTTTTAATTACTTGACCTTTTCTTCCCTAAAAATTTAACCTCTAGTTTGATAACCTAGTAACAAAATTAAAACTTTCCAAGTTGAAATAATTTCAAACCTTAATTTGATATTAGGCTTTCATTTTTCTTATATCAACTTAAAGTGGTTCCATTTATAATTGGCAGTGGGTTCACTTGGCTAAAACTGAGCAAAATTGGTGCAACTTTCTTTTAGTAGGGTGCTGCCTCTTTAAGACTGACTGTACTATCCACTGACACTGGTTTGGCAGTTGATACTGCTGAACATTTAATACATGCTACCGTGAAGCTATATATGTTAGTATTGAAGAAAGCTAACAGGTATGCTACCAGTCTTGATGTATGAGCTGATTATAATTTCCCGTACATTGAGATGAAACTACTTAATAATCAAAGTCTACAGATCATAAAACACATTAGTGTTTGACATTGAAGCCAGCAAAATAAGAAAATTAGTAGTAAAATTGATTTTTAACATCTGCCTCTTCTCCAAATTACCTTATACACACATGAGACAGATCTTTGTAAAGGAGTTTGTCTTGTTTGAACTCTTACCGTGCCCTGTGTTAAGGTATTGACTGGGTATGTATATTTATTATGGTGTCTAAAAATTTTGGGGTTTATCACTTCCCAGGAGCATAGAGGAAATCAGGTTGGTAGTATACCAGTTACTTTTCAGTACACCTCTACATCACTAGGATGTGTGCTGTATTGTCCAGGGCTTTCAGGTTTGTAAAAACATAACCATAAGTTATATTGCCATCACATATGATTTGAGTATCTATGAACTATCACGTGTATCTCAAAAATATTGGACTGCTGTTTAATGACTGGGTATATTGCTGCATAGTCTTCTCCTATTGACCCCTATCCTTTTGGAGAGAGAGATTTAATGGGATTTGAAATGTGCAAGCTGTCTGAAAAAGATACAGTCAAATAAAGTATGGTTAAGTTGTGTTTGCATTTTTCTTTAAGATACAGCTGTGTGCACTCTATAATTTGGTTTCAGATAATCAAAAAACAAACAAACAAACAAATCAAGAGTTATTTGGAAGGAATAGTACAGTTGTTATCTCTGTGCTTTGTATTCTGACAAAGTAAATTTGAAAATAAAATTACAAACTTGATTGCTAAATGTACTCAAGTTAGTCAACTGAGAGACCAGCACCAGGGAGAACATTCTTAAGCATTCATTAACTGAAAGTAGTTTACTTTTTGTCCTTGCTCCTAGCAACTTATTCCTAAGACAGTTTACCTTTACTATTTGTATAGTGCCTCCTTTATAAGTAATATTTTTCCTTTTGTAAACACTAAAGTGGAGCAGGATCGAATGGGCTTTTTGACCAGTTCTTGTAAGAAACTTAAATCGGTAGTTACCCATGTTTTTATATTTGAGGAACTGATGTCAGTGGGAGGATGAGATGAGCCGTGTGGAGTGTGGCTGCTAAGTTCTGTCACCCTCCTGGATGTCCTGTTCTTCACAGTGGTGTGAAGCTTGTGACTGGGCTTTGTTCCTTGTTGCAGTGTGGAGTGTCTGACTGAGTTCATGTTGTACCTGGGTCTGAGTGCTTCATAAGCTCAGTGTAAATGAGAACCAGAAATGTGATGCAGTTGGTGTCCAGACCTTGATAATATATTTTATAAACATTTTAAAAATACGATTTAAAAAAATCTCAGCATATAGCACAAATATAAAAGCATACATAACTACCAATTTAATTTTCTCACAAGAATTGGTCAAAAGTCTGATCCTGCTCCGCTTCAGTGTTTACAAAAGGAAACAAACAAAACCCAATAAACTAAAACAAACAACTTCTATAAGGATAAGTGCCAGAGACTGGATTCTGAGACAGTTAACACCCTTTAAGCGTTAACAACACCTGTAGCATTAGGTTCAACAGTTTTAGATTAATTTGAAATAATTTCCCTTCGAAATAAAATAGATCTCATTTCTCCGGTGGTCAACCTAGAACATGGAGGTATGTCGTATTTAAACATTTTAAAAAGCAGATGAGGCTAAAGGTAAATGGTAATTTCAACAACTTAGTTGATCTGTTTTCATGGACCATTGCTCCATCCTCACTGGTCATTTGGTTAGCTGTGCAGCATTAAAAGGCAGCAGTGAAGATGATGCCGCACAGAAGAGCATTTGGCGTGCTACAACCTTTTGTGAGCTTTCAGCAAGTTCCGTTGGCAGCAACTTGGTGTTTAATTTTTGTGTGACAAAAGTAGAAGCACCAAGATGTATTTTCTACTACCTTAAATTTTTATACAGTATAGAGGTTATGGTGAAATAAATAATTACCAGTATATTTTTAAAAAATTTTAATGCTAAGAAGAGGTGTATTTCTACTTATGGTGGATTTTCATAGCTACTACTTTGCTGTATAAATGCATCTTAATACTTCAGTCTCCTGAGAATACACTTTTTCATAAATATAGCCTAGTGAAAGGGCTACAGGGTATGTTACATAGTGAAACAACTTGAAGCTTCTTAAGACTGCTTTAAGAGACTTAACTGAGATTAGTACATGCCCTCTAGTAATATTTGCCTTCTATGAAATGTGTGCCCTTATTTGGTCACATATAACTGCAAAGTTTGCATATATTTGATACTTCATTTCATAGACATGTTTTATAAAGTCAGGTTGTATGAACTAATCCACCCCCCACCCCACCCACCCCCCAGAAGCTCCTGCTAAACCCAACATTTTCCTTTCAAGTAGGCATTCATAAGTCTTCTTGGGATTTAAATGATTTCACAGTTAAAGTGAGAGGTGGTAAAAATGCATGTTATTCTAGTTCATTAACTGCATTAAGAAAGTACTGACAGCTGGGTGTGGCGGCACACGCCTTTAGTCCCAGCACTCAGAGGCAGAGGCAGGCGGATTGCTGTGAGTTCGAGGCCATCCTGGTCTAAAAAGCAAGTCTAGGCAGCCAAAGTCAACACAGAGAAACCCTGTCTTGAGAAACCAAAAAGCAAAGAGAAAAAAAGAAAGTACTGACCTCTTAGGGAAACTGTTGTATTTGTTAAGTTCCACAGATGAATGAAGCTTCCCAGGTTGATTTAAGATAAAATGTAATTAACTAAAGTTTGTTTATACTTGCGATTTAGTGCCCTAATATGTAATGAATTGGTCACTGTCGTCTTCAGGGCCAGGTTTCTTGTGATTGCTAATAGTTATGATTATTTTTAAGGGAGCTGAACCTATTGCCTTAAATTTAAACTTGCCTTAGATCCTGCTCTGCTCCAGACTGGCTATAACCTGTGATTGCACAGTCGTCATGAATACCTGCTTTTACTATGAATGCAATTAAAAAACTTAAGCCCATCAAGTGTTGACTTAACTAGAAAATGTAAACAGATTTTAAATTTGTCTTTAGCTAAGTCTACTCTATAGCTTATAACTGGGAAATGAAATACATGGATATGAATGTGAGCATTATGTTTTGAATTGTGTGATAATTATTTTTCTTCATATTAGGAACTAAAGGTGAACATTGAAAGTTCATCTTCATGATTCCAGGCAAAGTCCTTAATGGTTCTGAACTTTGGTGAAAACTGTGATAAAGTTACGGAGAATAAATGGCATAATGTTTATTGGTCACCTAATGCATAGTAACTAAGTGTTAGCTATTAGTAATATAGAACGACTTTCATAGTGAAGTGTTAATGTACCATTTGAACAGAAATAGATAATAGAGTTTTAAATTTTAAAATGTGTGTGTGTGTGTGTGTGTGTTTGTGTGTGTGTGTGTGTAAATATTTGCTAGCATCAAAACACCAACCAGAAAAGCACCCAAGTGTGCCAGATATTTGTGGCTGGCACTGCAGAAGAAAACGGTCTTTGCTGCAGTATCAAAACTACTATAGATTCATAGAAACCAAAGGAAGGAGAAAGAGTGGAAAGGCTTGCGGGTTACCTGTATTCTTGGAGCACATGGCAATCTTCAAGTCCTGAGGGAGGCTTGAGAACATAGAAGTAGTTAAGGGGTAGTGAGTAGTCAGATCTATAGAAGGTACGTTTGCACTGGTGGGATGCATGAAAAAGGGCCTATCCCCAGAAAGCCTTTTATACATAGGTAATAAAAGCAATGTAAATGGGATTTATCTCAGCAGCCTAGTTCTCTCTTTAGATTATAACAAGCATTTTGTAGCATCTCTTTAAATAAAATTCTTAAAAACATTGGTGTTAGAGCTCTTAGACTCATGTGTATGTGCTTATGTTAGGGACAATAGCTCACACAAACAGCAAAAAATAAAAGAATTTAGTACTTCTACATGAATGTGGGCTTTAATGCTGTCCTGATGAGAGCTGGGAGTGCTCTTGGCACACTTAGTGAACAGTTTCTTTAGGATGTACAGGCACCTAGAATAGTGCATAGTGTTACATTTTTTTCCCCAGGGCGGCCCAGATTCACGGCCTGCTTGGTATGGAAGTAAAGGCCTGGCTGCACTTTCCCCAGTCTAGTAAGACCAGAAGTCCTCATGGGTTGGCTGAACCTTCGTTGGCACTACATCTTACCGCATCTTCTCTCATAGCCCAACTCCCTAAGAACGTTTCCTAATCAGCCTCCAAAGTGCTGATCTCCATCTCAGATCCTGTTTCCCAAGGTACCTACCCCTCTGGGAACACAGTATGCCTAGGAGAGTCAGAGGTGATCAGAGGCAAAGTTAGCATGGCTAGCTTTAATAATAGGCAGCTGGGTGTTTTTTTTTCAATCGGCTGATGGGACATAGAACTGTGGCAAGAAATTCAGAGCCACTGCAATCTAGGCTTAAGGAATGAGTAGTGAAACAGGCCAGCCCTATGAAAATTGTAGTGAAACAGCCCAGCCCTATGAAAATTGTTATCTTAGGGTTAAAAGCATTACTTAATCAGGTTAAAATCATGTATGATTAGCTAAGTTATCTACATATTTTGAACTTAAGTTCTCTTACCTAGGAAACAGGAGTAAGTCGTTTTATGTGTTTGTGGTAATGATTAAATAGCAGTTGCTGGATGTGGTTTTAAGTACTTAAGTACTCAAGTTTATCTTTAGCATCATCATTTTACAGCTTAATTCTGGCTCCAACCACACAGGAACCGAAGACAGCTTGGAAATGGCATCAACTTGTCCATTTCATTAGTTGCAGGCAACACAAGGGCAGATCCTAAATAGTGCATAGTAGCTGTCTTGCAAGTGGATGAGTTCACTGTGATCTTTGACGTTCAGGTGGTCTGAAGGATAACGCTCCACACTTGCGAAGCCTCCGTCCATGGGAATGAGGCTCTGGGCGGGAGGCCTGTCCTAGGTCGAGAGCCAGTTTTTCAGTTGCTATCTTGAGCAAGAGCAGAGCCTTGGTTGAGTCTCAATGGTGTCTTAAAAGTATAGTAAATAATCATAAGATACAGCTGGATTTCTGTTATCCCCAGATCTAAAGGGTGGGCAGAGGGGGTTACAGTCTTTGTTAGTGCTAAAGACTGAGGAAAAGCATGTGTCAGAAGAATGAATGACCAAAGGTGAAGGGGCAGCTGATTTCCACAAAGTGTTATCTTGTGCTTCTCAGACTTGTATTAAGATGCGCTCATGACCCACAGAGAACAGGAAACGAAACTACAGGTGTCGTTCATTATCTGTCTAATACACTAGTTATCACTTGTGTGTGTCATAGTTGCCATTCAAGTAAACTGTCATCTTGCTTTCAAGTGAGTAGAAGGTTCTCACACACCCTAACCCTACCCCCACATAGCTCATGACTTCTCCCCAGTACATCACTGAGTCACTGAAGCAATGATAGTTCAGCTTGAAGTGCATACAAATATAGGATACACTCCTCACTCTAGGATGAGCTCCGCTGGGTCGCTGTCTGGGACAGTAAGTGGGACTGAGGACTCAAGAGTTTTTGACCATTTCCTACTTAGGGCATGAAGGCCTGGAGACCAGTAATCTTGATGTGATGTGTGTGAAATGTACTGCTGCATATCAGCTTGAGGAGTTCTAAGTCACAGGATGAGGAAGCAGCAGAAATCAGAGACAGTAACACAAAACTCTGGAATTCTGTCCTAGTTCCCGAGGAGTACCATAATTCAGAAGAGTTTCAGAGCTTGGATGTCATTCTGTAGAGGAGATGAGCCACAGACAACTGTAATAGTGACCTTGTACCTCTTTTCTCCCCATGATGTGTAAACAGATTACTTGCTTTCTGTTTCAGTGGGAACTTGAAGAGTATCATTTTTATAGTTACAAAGCCAATTCAGGATGAAAGCTGGCCACTAGAAGCTAGCTGTGTGTTCTTAGGCCCACTGTGCACACAGCAACTAAATATGAGAGGTCAATGTACTGTTGTGGTTTCTGTTTGCTGTGTGGGGGATTCTAGAAGCAGAGAACAGATCGTTTTGGGGATAGGGCAGAGTGGGACTCAGAGAGAAAAGGTCTTCAACACTGGCAACCCCAGCTATTTCCTAGAGTAGTTAGCCCCCTTGTAGGTGAGGAGGAAAAGGCCCACTTTGTAAGTGGGATGAGGGAGAGTGCCTTCTAACAGAATTCTTTGCCTCCACTACCTGTCTCAGTTTCCTGTGGTATGGATCTAGGGAAAATACAAAGAGCTAAAACTTTAAGAGGAGAAGGGAAGTACAATAACCCTAAAAGGAAGCACCAATCAAATTTAACTTAGTATATGCACAAATAGTGTATCTATAGCTACTTATGATGTATTGGTAAAAATAGTTGACACAGTTGCAAATTGCAAATGCAATTCTTTTTCATAATTTGAAGTCAATGGCATGCCTATAGCAATGTCTCTGGATCTTACTGTGTACTGATAGTATTTCCTTTTTGAAAGAGGTGAGTGCAGTTGCAGCAGCTCCTGCAGGGCATGTGCATGAGGGCACGGTGCTCCATGGTCATGTGCAGTGCACCCATATGAAGAAGCCTGCAAACTCCTGGGCCAGACTTTGAGAGTTTGAGATTATAATTTCTTTTAGTTTGATCCTGGCTCTTGGGCAATCCTGTTTTATTTTTGCAGATATTATTCAGGAGTAGTTACCTGATTTTTTTCTTAAGATTTTTTTGTGTGTGTATGCATGTTTTGCCTACATGTATGTATGCCACATATGTGCCAGGTGCCCTCAGAGGTTCTGGGTGCTGGTGTGCAAAACAGAACATAGCCTAGGCCCTTTGCAAAAACAAGTGCTCTTGTGCCAGATGTTGTGGCACATGCCTTTCATTCCAGCACTGGTTTTTAGGGGTGGGGTTGGGACAGGAGGGGCAGCAGAGGCAAGCAGAGTTATCTGAGTTCAAGGCCAGCCTGATCTACATAATAAGTTCCAGACAGCAGGGATATGTAGAGAGACCCTGTCTTAAAACCAAAAGAGTGAGCAATCAAGTGCTCTTAACTACTGGACCATCTCTCCAGTCCTATATTTGTCTCTTGGAAGTTCAACTTGGGACAAAATATAATTGAGCCTAGAAACCCTAATTAAGAACATGAAGCAGTTGAGTATTTTTTTAGATTCTTTCCAAGCAACCCCTTTCACCTTTCCTTTAACCAAAATATCAAAAGTTTTCCCCAGCAGTGAGCATTTGAGGGTATTTGGCAGTATGATGACAAATATGACCCAAGGCGTCTCACTTGCAGAGCAGTTTTTATTTTCCTTTCTTTTGTTTTTAAATAGCCACTTTAAGTTGTTTTGCAATTGGGCAAAGATGTAAGGACTAAGGATGATAGGACTTTGGTCCTAAATTATTACCATAACCAGAGTATGTCAGTAGAATTTGGAGCATGGCACGGAATCTTGTATAGTGGGTAATTCCATGGATTCAGCACTAAAAAGCCAGGGCTCAGCCATGATTCTGGAGTGTATAGTGCACAGAATAACAGGTTATCTGGGAAATTAAGAATAAGCATCTTAACAGAAAGATAGAGATAATTAAGAATAGTGCAAGTAATATACTTAGAAGAGAGAATGTTTAGGCTCAGAATGTTAAATGTGTATGAGTGTGAACGATTAGGCTTGAGGCAAGCTCTCAGTTATATTTGTGGCCCTGGAGTGCTTTTACTATTATTGAAAAGTTTTAGTGCTAATATTTTGTAAAATAAAATATTTTAACTTGATAATCTAAATATGGTAATTTCAAAGAAAGGAGTCAGGCAAGAAAAACTGGACATAAGGTCACATTTGTAATAGCTTATACCTTAGTGTGCTGGCTAGTTTTGTGTCAAGTTAACACAAGCTAAAGGTATCTGAGAAGAGGGAACCTCAATTAAAAAAATGTCTCCAGGTTAACAGCAGTGAGCTACAGGCATCCATATCTTTGTTCCTTTGCCTTCTTCCAAGACTGCCTGAAAATGTCACATGCCAGCTAGGACATTTATGATAAGAACTACTATGAGGAAGAATTCAATGAGGACTGTGCTTTTTTTTTTTTTTCCCCTCCTTTTACTTTATTGCTTATTTAATTTTTTTATTTTTTATTTTTTATTTTTTGTTTTTGTTTTTTGAGACAGTGTTTCTCTATAGCCTTGGCTGTCCTACTCACTTTGTAGACCAGGCTGCCTCGAACTCACAGCTATCCACCTGCCTCTGCCTCCCGAGTGCTGGGATTAAAGGCGTGCACCACCACACTCAGCTTTTAATTTTTAAAATACATTTATTTTATTACACATGTATAAAACCACCTACATACAGCAGGACTGTGGTTTTAATGCTGGTCCCAGTTACCTGCAACAGAACATCCTATGGAATCAAATGTTTTTTCTATCATAGTCTTCATAGCACCAGCTCCCCTCTGCCAACTTCTGAGGAAATCGAATCTTCTAGAAAACCCAGCTCAGAGGCCCCTCTGACAGCCCTCTTGCCTCCTATTAATGATGTATCCCAAATACGCTTCAGGACTGGTGTCATTAACATAACAAGTGCAGTGGGAAGAAAGTTAAGGTTTATTTATGAGACTCCAGAGATAGTCACATTCTAAACAAAAATGTCATATTCCTAACACATCTTTTGAGGACAGAATGAAGCTTGTTCCCAAGAAACCCAAGATAGGCACCAGAGGACCCAGGTCTCAAGAAAACTGCAAGAGTAGGAAGCAAAAGGAGAGTGGTATAGTGGAAGTTATAAGCTCAGCTCAGGAGTCCATGTTTGCAGCCTGGGGAAGAATTGTGATGAGAGCTGTTCAATCTAAGGCTGTGAATCACCATCCTCTTCCCCCTTCCCACTTCTGTAGCGGCCTTTCTGCCTCAAGACTTTGGCTGCAGAGGGTGTATTGTCCAAGGCACACACCTTCCTGCAGACAGGAAAGGCTGGGGTTGCCTGCAATTTCATGCTGGTCATACCTGGGTTCCAGAAACTCCCCAAAGGATGATTTCTCTCTTCCTGTTACTAGCCTGTGTTTTCCCAGCCACAGGAGTGGAAGATAATATGCTACGCCTTCAATGCATTCAAAGCAATAAAAAGATGATGGCAAAGTTTACAAGGACAAGAAAGAGAAACAATGTCAAGGTTTTGTTCTGATCTGAGGGGAATGGAAGAGGCAAAGAGAAACATTCTGTGCTCCCTATAATGCCAAGAAACTCCAAACAAGCAAAAACAACAAAAACCCAACCTGGACATTAGTCTTACGAAGTCCTTCCTCCTGTTTCTCCCCAGTGGAGAGTCTGCATACAAATCAACACCCATCTATCCCACCCTTCCAAATCCTAACATCTTCAGCATCTCCTCATGGACTTGTTAAATGCTTTGCTATCTAGGAAATAGTTTGTTTTAATGGATTTGTTTTATTGTACCTTTTTAAAAAAGATTTTATTTATTGCATATGAGTGCTTTACAGAAGAGGGCAGCAGATCTCATTATAGATGGTTGTGATCCACCATGTGGTTGCTGGGAATTGAACTCAGAACCTCTTAAAGAGTAGGTGGCGCTCTTAACCACTGAGCCATCTCTCCAACCCCTACTGTACTTTTTTTTTTTTCATAGTTTTTTGTTTGTTTTAATTTTTGGTAGGGGAGCAGTTTCAAATTAGGAAAGCAGAAAGTAATCTTTCTTTTCTTAAGTAAGGCTTAAATGTAGTAACTGTAGCTGGCCTAGGATTTCCATGTAGACCAGGCAAACTATAACTTGTGGTGGTCCTCTTAAGTGTTGAGATTACATACCTGCACCGCTGCCTAGCCGGTATTGAGATTACTGACTACAGGATAGAGTTCATTGCTTGTCTAGACATTCTATGGGTGCTGATGAGGGTCTAGAATGCTGTGCATTTCAAATCACAATTCGCTACCTTTCAGATTGGCTTTTACCTAGCAATATGCATGTAAATAATAATAATAATAATAATAATAATAATAATAATAATAATAATAATAATAATAATAA
>OU015746.1:124963916-124974010 GCA_907169655.1 Acomys percivali
AATAATAATAATAATAATAATAATAATAATAATAATAATAATAATAAATGGTTCCATAAGATCCGGCTGTAGACAAGCCTGTAGCGCATGTTTTTAATCAGTGATTGATGGTGGAGGGTCTAGCCCATTGTGGGTGGTGCCAACCCTGGGTCTTGGTCTATAAGAAAACAAGCTGAGCAAGATAGGAGGAGCAAATCAGCCAGCAGCACTCCAGCATGGCCTCGGCATCAGGTCCTGCCTCCAGGTTCTGGCCCTGATTGAGTTCCTGCCCTCACTTCTTCGATGACGAACAGTGATTTGGAAATGAAAGCCAAATAAACCCTTCCCTACCAAGTTGCTTTGGCTATGGTGTTTATCACAGCAGTAGAGATGCAAAGACTCTCAGCAAGCAAGCTGTCCACAGACCATCAGTTGACATGGTACGTGTGCGCGCACTACACACACACACACACACACACACACACACACACACACTCACTCAGCTTGGGATCTGGTGTTGGACAGGAAGAGCCACTTTTTTTTTCTTTAATTGAAAAGCTTTGGAGATCCTAGATAATACTCTTGCGTCACCCAGATTGAGTTACTAATGTTCTTTTTTTTGTTGTTGTTACTAATGTTCTTTACACAGCTCTCTTTCCCAAGTTGAATGCTGACTGCTTATTTATGGAAATTAAATCTTTCCCTTTACATTTAATCTACCCTTTCTTATTAAAGAAGTTGCAACTTCTTCAACAGAGCAAATGGATGACAATATTATTTTTAATTTCCAATTTTTGAGGACAGTGTTCATGCACTTTTAAAAACAATTTTGAAGAAATTTTAAATTGATGGAAAATTTGCAAAATGGGGTATTAAGGGTTTTTTAAAACTGTCATTTGGATATGGATATGTTTTTCCTTCTTGACATTTCATCATCATCATTATTATTTGGGGGGCAGTTTGAGATAGGGTTTTTCTGTGTAGCCTTGGCTGTCCTGGACTCACTTTGGAGACCAGGCTGGCCTTGAACTCACAGCGATCTGCCTGCTTCTGCCTCCCAAGTGCTGGGATTAAAGGCATGAGCTTATTCTTTTAGCATTTACTTTCTAATACAAGAGAATGCTGTGGGGTCAACAGTCCCATCCTTGGCACAGCTGGGAATCAGTTCTTAATGCAGCTCAGCCTCCTTTTCATGGAGAATGTTATTGCAAACCATGGTCTTGGTACTCATTGTTATTGTGTCATTGATTTTAGGCTTTCTTGGCAGGCCAAGAACTACATTTACATAGGCTCGCACATGCATACACACATGTACACATAAACACATCTGGTTTCCTGCCTCTAGACTCACCTCTACCCCATCTAAAAAAAATTAGTGTACACTGATCCCTTCAATTACAGTCACAACACAGAGTTTATTCTCACTTGTGCCTATATGTAAATTCCTTGTCTGTAAGGAAAAGATCAGGCTCCAATTCGCCTTGTCTGTAGCTAGCATTGGGACTATTTTGCTCCCAGTTACAGCAACCAAATTCATGGCCTAAACTCTAGGAACAGAAGTGGAAGAGATTTTGTGTGTGTGTGTGTGTGTGTGTGTGTGTGTGTGTGTGTGTGTGTGTATGTGTGCCTAAAGTAGAAGTTCTGCTCAATGTAATGTATTATTTCCCTAACTTCCAATTCCAAGTTCAAGACAGAAAGTTAAACAGTGGAAGGTTCAAATTCAGTTATTATGCCTGGTGTTTGTCTTGGTGAGTGATTATCTATTGTACGTAGTCTTATCAGAGACTGATGTAATGCCCTACTCAAGCCAGCCGTTTTATTGCACAGTGCACACACATGCCCATTTCAGTGAAACCCACATTCTTGATTAAGGTGGTAAAATTCTGAAGTTTATTTTGTATGTCTTGTTGCTACTGAGTTTCTCAAGATGCACTCATTTTTAAAAATATCATAACCAATACTTAGAAATCTATTCAAATGTCCTAGTTGGAAGTGTAATCAATTACAGTCATGGAAGGTTTAGCAACCTTGCTTGTTTCCACTGCTGATCCAGGGTCATCCCACAATGGACACTGAATCAGCAGATCTGGGGAATGTCTACTATATAATGGAATCCCAGGAAGCTCAGGAGTAGTTTGCTCAAGTAGCACCACAAGAAATGCTGGATTAGCATGTTCTTACTTGAGCCTAGAAGACTCCTTAAACTGCACTCACTCATTCCCAGTGCTATGCAATACAGAATTGGCTATTGTTGCCTACCAAGGCTTTCAGGAGCAGCTAAGGGTCTCAGTGCCCAACTGCCAGTGTCAGTTTGTTCATCAACACTTTGTGTTGAGGGTATTTTGGTGTTCCTGGAAGATGTGAGACCAGAGAAAGCAGCAAACTGCCCTCCAGATGCTGCTGCCATGGCAGATCTTCAGGCAGGAAAGCAGTGGTTAGCCTTGGCTGGCTCTTGTTTATTACACAAGGTGAGAAGGAACAGACTGAGGGTAGGGTTTGCTGGCTACAGTCTGTTCCCTTCAGTTTTCCTCATGGAACAAAGTCAGATGATTGAACAAGTTGTGTTATCTGTCATAAAGGAAACACTGTCAGTAAGCTTACACTTAATCAGCTTCATGAGATGCTTTCACAAGGATTACTGCTTTTAGCCTTCATAAGTCACCTGGTGGTAAATGACCTTATCACCACATTCTATAGACAAGGAAAGGGAGTGACACTTGCACACTTCACCCAGATAGCAAGTGGTCATGGGAACTCTGTCTTCATCTTAAATGCAGTGTTTGTGCAATAAAACATCGTGCTGGGCAACAGCTTGTATTATGGCTTTATTTTTCTTCCCAGGAGGATGTTCTTGAGGGAAACAGGCACTGCTACGCATGAAAGTGTAAAGCCAAAAGACCTAGGTACAATTTATACCTAAGTACCAACAAGGTCATTTATCTAGGAGTGTCGTCTTTGGTCTGCATATACACTTTCCTGCTAGAAGAAGGCATTTGATCACATTTATAGATGGTTGTGAGCCACCATGTGGTTGCTAGGAATTGAACTACGGACCTCAGGAAGAGCAGGTGACACACTTTACTGCTGAGCCATCTTTCCAGGTGCCTCCCCCTCAAATGTATTCTTTTACTTAACAGCATTTGGTTCAGTTGGTAGCCATGCACAATCTGTGTAGCTTTGGATTAATGGATGCCTCCTCACTCTGCTATAAAGCCCATGGGAAGAGAGAAGGCACTTACTTTTATTCATTTCTCTCTGCTCTTTGCACAGCACCTGATTGGAAAGAATTTATTGAAAGGGTAGCTAATGATAAGAGGATACAGGAAGAAAACTGGCCAAGTTTTGTTTCAGAGTGGGACCTTGAGAAAGCCCCAAAGCAAACAAATTTTGAATCTTGGTTCTTTGGCTTCCCACTCATCTCCCTTCTCACAGTAAAATGTACTCTCCACTTCCCCTTCTTTCTTACCCCTCGTCCCTCACTTTACACCATTGAGAACTCTTAATGAGTGAAGGTTCTGAACCATTACATTAACAAGGAAATGCAAGCTACTGTTGAAAAGGCTTCAGATGTCTGAAATATTTCATTAGAATCTGCGCTAAAACAACTATTGAATTCCTCTAGGACTGCTATTTTTGTAATAAAAATTACTCTATTTTTTCCTGTTCTTAAAAAGTCATATAGTTTAATTTACCCATAAAACAAAATAGAAAATTTCAAAATTATATAAAAATGTTAATGTTTATGTAGTCTTTATCCAGTTTTAGTAATTAGTAGCATTTTTCAAGTTGGCTTCATTTTTCTCCGTCAGTTTTTGTTGTTGATATTGATATTATTTAAAGCACATTCTAACCCATGTCATAAATAGTCCAGTAATTAACTCAGCATGCAAGGATTAAAAAAAAATCCTGTGCTATCATAATCAATAAAAACAATTCTTTCAGTTGTGAGTATATAATTCCTGCCCATGCGCAAATATCCATTGTTAATAATTATCCTAAAATTGTTTTGTTTAGGATCAAACCTACTTTATACTGCATCACTTCTCCAAGTCTTTTTAGTTCATAACAATTCTTTCTACCTTTTAAATTGTCATTTGTTGTATAAACCTGATCATTTATCTCATGCAATATTCTGTCTTCTAAGTTTGGCTTATTGTCTCCTTGCCCAAATTGTTCTTACTCCTTTTATTAAAAAATGTAAGGCTCAGAGTAGCAGTGCACATTTTAGAAGTTCAGCGTGACATTTCAGTCCACGTGTGCAGTGCATGCAGACTAGATCAGGATAATACATATCCCCATCACTTCAGACTTCCATGTTTTTTTTGTTTTTTGTTTTTTTGGTTTTTCGAGACAAGGTTTCTCTGTGTAGCTTGACTGTCCTGGACTCACTTTGTAGTCCAGGCTGGCCTCGGACTCACAGCGATCCTCCTGCCTCTGCCTCCCGAGTGCTGGGATTAAAGGCATGCGCCACCACGCCCGGCTCAGACTCCCATGGTGATCCTGAACTTATATATTTCAAGAAAGCCTGTACTTTGTCTTATCTTTTCAAAGATGTTTGTATAATGAATAATTTTGGAAGACAAAGACAGTGTCTCTCATCTGCGCCAAAGGACAGGCAAACTTACCCATATAACATTAAAATTCCATATTTTTAGTGTGCTTTTCCTCAAATGCAACTCACTGTGAGCCTTATTATGTTGCTCTATTGGAACTAGGGCTCAGAAATAGAGCATAACGGTGGTCCTCTGGCTGTTGTTGCCACGGACAACAGACTGCCTTTGTTCTCTATTATTAGTCTGGGTCTTTGAAGGCAAACCAATAGAGTGCCTATGTATCAACCACATCTCCCACTCATCTGTCTATTACTGTATCTCCTGTGTATGAAGTCAGAACTCTGTGTTTAAGAGGCACTGGAGGGATGGCTCAGCAGTCAAGAGCTCACACTTTTGGAGAGGACCTGAGGTTGGTTCCTAGCACCCATAATGAATGGTTCACCTGTATCTCCAGCTCAATGGGAGCTGATGCACCTGTGTAGGCACATGGCACCACCACATATCCCCTTATATGCACGTAATCAACATAATACAAATCTTGTCTTAAAAAATAGTACTTTAAGCTGAGTGTGGTGGAACATGCCTATGACCTCAGCACTTGGGAGGTGGAGGCAGGAAGTTTGAGATTTCAAGATTTACCACAGGTATACAGTGAGTCTTAGACGGCCTGCTTTAAAAAAATAAATAAATAAAAGGAAAATAACAAGTCCATACATATTTTCTCTGGTTATAATCCCATTTGATAACTGAGTTCTTTATATGTAATAGCAATTGACTTGTAAAAATATGCTTTATTTTGTAGAACAATTTTAGGTTTCCCCAAAGAAAACAGCATAGAAACTACAGTTTCTGGCAACACAAGGTGACCAGTTGAGACTCCATATTCTCCATAACTAGGACTTCTCATTGGGATCACCTTCATGGATACCAGGCAGTTTCCCCTGCGCTGTTTACACACCACACCCTCAAGGCCTTTCAATTCCAGCTCTCTCTCCCACACCTGATGCCCTCCCACCCCATCCCATCCCCCTCCCAGTCTGCTCATAAAATGTATTCTATTTCCCCCTCCCCCGGGAGACCCATACATCTCCTTTAGATCCTTCATCTTTTCTTAATCTCTCTAGGTCTGTGGATTGTAACCTGGTTATCATTTACTTAATGGCTAATATCCACTTACAAGTGAATACATATCATATTTGTCTTTCTGGGTTACCTCAGGATACTTTTTTCTAGTTCCATCCAGTTGCCTGCAAATTTCATAATGTCATTTGCAGGGTGAGGTTGAGACAGGGTTTCTCTGTATAGCCCTGGTCATCCTAATACTTGCTTTGTAGAACAACAGGCTGAGTTCCAACTCACAGAGACCAGCTTCCCTCTGCCCCCAGAATGCTAAGATAAAAGGTGTACGCCACCACACCAAGTAATGTCATCTTTTTTAAACAGCTGAATAATACTCTGTTGTGTAAATGCACATTTTCTTTATACATTCTTCTGTTGAGGAATATGTAGGTTGCTTCCGGTTTCAGGCTGTTATAGATCAGCAATAACAATAGTTGAGTGACTGTCCTTGTGGTAGGATGGAGCACCCTTTGATTATATGTCCAAGAATGGTATAGCTGGATCTTAAGGTAGATTGATTCCCAATTTTCTCTGTCATATTGATTTCCACAGTGGGTGTACAAAGTTATGCTCCATCAGCAGTGGAGGAGTGTTCCCCTTGCTCCATATCCTTGCCATCATGAGCTGTCACTTGTGTCATTGATGTTAGCCATTCTGACAGGTGTAAAATGGAATCTCAAGGTAGTTTTGATTTGCATTTCCCTGATGGCTGAGGCTGTTTCTCTAAGTGTTTCTCAGTAAGTTGAGATTTCTCTACAGAGAATTCTCTGTTTAGATCTGCACCTCATTTTTAAATTAGATTAGTTGCTTTTCTGATATCTAGTTATATTTTGATTATTAGTCTTTTATCAGATATGGAGTTGGTAAAACAAAACAAACAAACAAACAAATAACAACCCTTTTTCCATTCTGTGTGCTGCCATTTTGTTTCAATGATAGTGTCCTTTGCCTCACAGAAGCTTTTCAGTTTCATGAGGTCACACTTATTAATTGTTGAGCTTAGTGCATGTGCTATTGGTATTCGGTTCAGAAAGTCATCTCCTGTGCCAATGCATTCAGGTTGATTTCCCATTTCCAGGTTCAGTGTGCCTGGTTTTATGTTGAAGTCTATGATCTACTTGGACCTGAATTTTGTGCAGGGTAATAGGTATAGCTATATTTGGATCCAGTTTGACCAGCACCATTTGTTGAAGATGCTATATTTTTCAGTATGTATTTCTGACATCTTTATACAATATCAGGTGTACATATATATCTGTATATTTATGTCTGGCTCTTCAATTTTATTGCCCTAACCAAAATCTCTGTTTTTATGCCAATATAACATGATTTTTATTACTTTTGCTCTGTAGTACAACTTGAATCTCAGAGAGGCTTCCTCCAGCAATGGATGGGAACAGATGCAGAGACTCACAGCATTACATGGAGAGAGAGTATAAGTGGGAGGGCTCCATCAATCCCCACTCCCCAGAGCTCAGGGAATCCACTGGAGACTCTAAGAGGCAGAGGGAATGGAGGACAAGGCCCTCTGAATCAACTAAGCAAGACAAATATGAGCTCACAGAGACTGAAGCAGCAAGCACAGCCCCTACATGGGTCTGTACCAGGTCCAGATGATAGCTTTTAGCTTAGTAATTTTATGGGACTCCTGACTATGAGAACGTGTTAGTCTCTGACTCTTGGGGCTCCTTGACTCCTGTTGGGTTGCATGTTCTACTTAGATAGTTTTTTTTTTTTTTAAGATATTTATTTATTTGTTATATATACAATGTTCTGGCTACATGTAATCCTGCCTGCCAGAAGAGGGCACCAAATGTCATTACAGATGGTTGTGAGCCACTATGTGGTTGCTGAGAATTGAGCTCAGGACCTCTGGAAGAGCAATCAGAGCTCTTAACCTCTGAGCCATTTCTCCAGCCCTAGATATAGTTTTTGCTTCATTTTATAGTTTATTTTGCCAGGTTTGGTTGCTATCTCTTAGAAGCCTGTTATTTTTCGAATGAGAGGCAGAAAGGGAGTAGATCTGAAGGGGAGGAGCTGAGAGAAATAGATGGAGGGGAAACTATAATCAGAATATATTGTATGAGAAAAGAATATATCTTTAAAAAGGAAAAAAAAAAAGCCAGGCATGGTGGCACACACCTTTACCCCAGCACTTGGGAGGCAGAGGCAGGCGGATCACTGTAGGTTTGAGGCCAGCCTGGTCTACAAAGTGAGTTCCAGGACAGTCATAATAACACACAAAAAAACCTGTTTCAGAAAACTAAAAAGAAAGAATGAAAAAATTAAAAGAAAGAGAAAGGAGGGAAAGAAGGAAGAAAGAAAGAAAGGAAGGAAGGAAGGAAGGAAGGAAGGAAGGAAGACAGAAGGAAAGAGAAAACACAGAGTTTCTATGCATGCTTTGTTCCCACACATGCACATGGTACTGTTGACATCTCTACCACAGTGGTATGCGTCACAACCATCATCACCCAGGTCTTAAATTTACATTGGGGATCAGTTTGGGTAGTGTAAATTCTACAGGTCTGACAAAGGTATAGCATGTATAAAGAACAATTTTATGGTCCTAAAAAAATTTGTGCTCTATTCATTACTTGCCCCCATCCCTTGGCTACCACTTTTTTCATTGTTTTTGAGGATTTGCCTTTCCCAGAAGGTCATGTACTTGCAACTGTATAACCTATAACCTTTTCATATAGGCCTTGTTTATTTAATTATATGCACTGAACTGTGGCTTTGTATGACTTGTTACTTCATTTCTTTTTAATGCTTAATAATATATCCTTTGTCTAGATGTAGTGGTTTGTTTATCCATTCACCTGAGGAACATCTTGGTTGCCTCCAAGTTTTGACAATTATGATCATCTGTATGAAGGTTTTTGTGTTGACATAGTTTTCGATTTATTTAGGTAGGCACCAAGGAATGTGGTTATTTACATGAGAATATCTAGTTTTGAGAGGAAAAATAAACCTGCAGAACTGTCGTCCTGCATGACTGTCCTTCCCATGAACAGTGAGAGTATTTGCTGCTTCACATTGTTACAATGTTTCAATTTTGACCTTTGTAGCTGGTCTGGAGTGGTATGTAGTTGCTGTTTTGATTTGTAGTTCCCTAGTAACAAATGCTAGCAAATTATCTTTTGTTTGTTTACTTTCTTCTTTCATCTGTTTCTTTTTTAAAATACTTTTTGATTCTTTAAACCTTTAAAAAAATTATGTATTTTTTTTATTAATGTAGGAGTGCTCTGTGTGTACCACTGCTGCCAGAAGAGAGCATCAGATCCCTTTATAGATGGTTGTGAGGCACCATGTGGTTGGGCATTGAACTCAGGACCTGAGGAAGAGCAGTGTTCTTAACCCCTGAGCCATCTCACCAGCTCCTGTATGTTTCTTTATAGACAAAGTATCATTTTGTAGTCCTGAGCTGTTGGGGAATTCATTATGTAGCCCAGGCTGGCCCTTGACCAGTCCTGGGGTTATAGGTGTGAACCACTGTGCCCAGCTTACTTTCCAGCTCCTTTGTTGTGTCTGTTAAGATCTTTGCCTGTATTTAATCACATTATCATTTAAAAAATTGGTTTCCAATTAAAAAAAATATTTTGAATAGTTCTTTTATCATCTATGTCCTTTGTAGTATTTTCTGTCTGTTTTTTCACAGGGTTACAAATGTTAGGTCTAGGGCTGGAGAGGTGGCTCAGTGGTTAAGAGCACCTGCTGCTTTTCCAGAGGACCCAGGTTCAATTCCCAGCACCCACATGGCAGCTCATAACTGTCTATAACTCCTGTTCTGAGGTATCGGACACCTTCACACAGACATACATGCACGCAAAACACCAATATACATAAAATATAGATTTATGGCTGACCATTTAGGATTGGGGTCTTGTCCCTGAAAACTTTGGCTTACTCTCTTCATCTTGGGACAGAGGCTTGTGAAATTTTCCTCCATCTACATGGGCATGTGAGAGGTGAAGTTGTGGTGGTTATTATCACCATCTCCATAGAGTCTAGAATTTCTTAGGAAGCAAAGCACTAGACTGGATCAACTGAGGTGGGACGCCATTCCACACGCAGACAGCATCATTCCATGGGGTCCAGGACTGGATAAACAGAACAGATACTAAGCACCAGCACCAGCCTGTGCTCCCTGACTGTGGACAAAATGGCAGCCGCTGCTTCCTGCCCTCCCTTCCACTAGTCCGATGTCTTATATTTTCAAATCATGACCCCAAATAAATCATTCTTTCTGAAGTTGCTTCTGTCAGCTCTTTTGTTGCAGCAGTGAAAGGAGATGCACACAGTGAGCCCCTTAGAAGATACACACATCGAACCCCTTAGAAGATACCCACATCGAGCCCCTTAGAAGACGCACACATCGAGCCCCTTAGAAGACGCCCACATCGAGCCCCTTAGAAGACGCACACATCGAGCCCCTTAGAAGAT
>OU015746.1:124974020-124984044 GCA_907169655.1 Acomys percivali
CACATCGAGCCCCTTAGAAGACGCACACATCGAGCCCCTTAGAAGATGCACACATCGAGCCTCTTCGGAGAGTCCTGAGGGTCATTACACAGCATCCCATGGCCAACATTAGGTTCAAATCTCAGACCTGCGACAGTGAATTTCTGCTTATTTTTCACCTTTTGCTTCAGAACATTATTTAAATTTTTTCTTGTTTTACTTTTATGATGAGTTTTTTTCCAAATTTTTTTCTTGTTGCTTAAACATGAAACTAAACAACAAATAGGCCTGACTAAGATGTGTCATCTCATATTTATACCCTCCCTTAGACCATCTGGGTACCTCTCCACCGCCTCTGCTAGCGAGAGTTAGTTTTGAGAGTGATCTAAAAAGTCTCAGTTGAGATGTCAGGAGTGGGAGAGGGCCATCAAGGTTGAAGACAGGCTATCCTATCTGTCTCTTATTTCCCTGGTCCTCAGGCCTGGACCCTGGCTTGAAGATCAACAGTTAGAGAGGATCTGTCAACCATATCCAAATGGAAATGAAACCATGTCACTCTTGCTGCCTCATGACTGACCCTGCCTGCGATCTCATTACCAAGACCCTTAAAAAAAAAAAAAAAAAAAAAAAGTCTGTTCATGGATTTGTGTAAATGTTGCAGCAAGGATTTCTCTTGTCTTACGTGCTAGGCTGAGACACTGGTAGAGACAGTCACTTTAAAGTTTGATATTGCTGGTTGGTGATCTTTATTGACTGCATCTGTTCTGTGTTCCTGTCCCAAAGCTTTGACATTTCATGCCTTTCCAAGGACGATGCTTTCTTAGCATAATCATATCCTTCAGTGCACAATGTTTCTCACAGGCCAGCCCTTACTGACTAGTTTTCAGTAGGCAAAACCCTTTCAGCTCCCCTGCCACTGTGTTACTGTTTGTAGTCAACTCTATTGTAGGCGGACCTATCGCCATAAAATCAGAGGAGCATCAGGGAATCTCAGAAACCGGAATTCTCATCCCTCGCCTACCCCAACCTTTCTGCTACTGTGTCATACTTGACATATAGGCAGATACCTCTAGAGAATTCTAGCCTGCAGGGGACAGTGAAAGAGGTGCACAGTAGGCCAAGAGATTCAGCAGAGGAAATAGGAATACTAAAAAGCTTAAGTGCGGAGCTGAGGGAGGGAGAGTAAGTTGTGGGGTGGGTTCTGCCATCATAACCCTCTGGGCAGTGCATCTGGTCCTGACACGTTCATAGCTTTCTCTGTTGGGGAGTGCTTTTTAATAACTGGGCATGGCTCGATATACCTGCTTCTAATTACTTCCCTGGAAATTACATCTTATTTTAAAGCCTTGGTATGCCTTTGATAGCCTATATTTAGGACTACCTCTGAATTATTAAGGCCGGAAAGAAGTCATAAGCTAGATAATAGAAACTTTGCAAGTAATAGTGAAGTAAGTGGAAGCAACTTAAGAGCAAGACAGATCCGAGCAAGGTCCTCCTGCCTACTTTCTAAGAAACAGCAATAGGAATATCCCTGGCAGCGGATTCTGACCCAGAACAGCGAGCAGACCAGAGAAGAGAGAGAGAGAGAGAGGAGGCGGCAGGGTCAGAGAAGCTACTGAAAAGCTTTGCTGCTTCCAACATTTTTGTGTTGCTTTATTTTTTAATTGTGGAATGTCCACATGAGAACAGCCAGCAGAGGGCTCTCTAAGGAACGTGAGTGCTTAGAAATACTCATGAGGCATCTCTGAGCATTTAGTTACCTTATAAAACTTTTTGAAAAGGAAAAACAAGCAAAACAACGGGAGAAACAGTTACAAAAGACTAAAGCCTCAATGCATATGACTACCATTGCAATTCACAGAGGACAAGGTAGTTCAGCAAAAGGTTTGTAGGTGGCAAACGTCCACAGCCCATGCCTTCTGTTTTCTGCACTAGCTTCTAGATAGCAGTGAGGTTCCTGCTGTTTTGTTTTGAAAGTAAGTGTGTGTGTGTGTGTGTGTGTGTGTGTGTGTGTGTGTGTGTGTGTGTAGTGATAGATTGTGTATGCAAACGTGTAGCATGTTAGAAATACTCAGAGTAAAAAAAGCAAGCCCCTTTCTAAATAATTATTCCTATTTTAGACTTATTTATGAATAAATGTGTGAATGTTTTTCCTGCACATTCGTATGTGCACCATGTGCATGCAGGTGTCTGCAGAGGCCAGAAGAGGATGTCAGAACTGTTGTTACAGGTGGTTATGAAGTGTTCCGTGTGGATTTTGGGAACCTGCCTTTAAACTATTGAACCATCTCTTCAACTTTCTCCCCTTTTTTTTAAAATTAAATTATTTATCCACTTTACATCCCGGTCTCACGGTCGCAGCCCCTCCCTCCTCTCCTCCTAGTCCCACCCTTCCTTCCCCCTCTCTCCTCCCCTATTCCTCTGAAAAAGGGAGCCCCCCCCCCAGCTCATTGAGTGTCATCAGGACTAAGTTCCTCCTCTTCCCCTGCGGCCTGGCAAGACAGTCCTGTCAGAAGGAGTGATCAAAAAGCAGGCAACAGAGTCCATGTCAGAGACAGCACCCACTCAATTTACTAGTGGACCCACGTGAAACCTGAAGACACTTACCAAGAAATTGAATCAATGTGAATATAAACTCATCACATATGAGAGCTGTGGTATCTCTGCCCCTCTCATGTCAGGGAACAGAGGGTGGACTCCCAAGTTCTTAAATTCTCCACTTGTGGTAATCTGTGGTCAGCTGTTCCATATTTATTTGAAGTCTGTATGAGCAGGTTTGGATTATTATTTTGTGGGACTTTGGCAGTGGGGGCTAATTTTTGTGTGTGTGGTTGTGAGGCCTTGTACATACTGGGCAACCACATTTTTCCTTGAGCTCTGCCCCAAGTCCTAAAACTGTTGAAGAGTAGATGACTTTCCAGTAAGGGATTCAAAGAACAGAACACTATAAAAATCACTTTTTCCATTACTGTGAACCTGGATTTGGTGCCAACATCTTTTTCTTCATTTCTGGTACTCCCAAATTTGGAGTTTTTCTTTGATAAAATTCTGGGGCAAAGTCCTTGAATCCCTTCTTTAGGAAACACTGTTCTGACTCCATCAAGGTGCTCAATCCTGCCTTTGTACTTTGTCATGGCTGTCAGGTTCCTTATGAGGACCTATTTCATACCAGCGAGGAGTGAAATATTTCTCTTCTTGCTAAATGGAAAGATTACATACTTCATCTCCTAATGGTAAGTGTGCCTGTTATAGGCCCATAAGTCTATATTGCCTAACACAACTATGATCATGACAGAGGGTTTGTGTGTGTATATCTTGTCTTATTCTTGCACCATTTGTACATTTGTTTAGAGTGTGCTTCTTGAAGACAGTATAGTGGTGCTTCTGGCTTCTCTCCAGCCTCCTCATCTCCACATTTAAACCATGTTATTAATCACTTACAATATGATTATTGGTACCATTGGGCTTAACTCTGTGACCTTATTGTTTAAATTTCTTGCTTTTATTTGCCTTTCCTTTTTCCACAGTTTTCTTTTTTTAATGGATTTTAAAAAGTGATTAGATTTTTCCTTGTCTTATTGGCATTTAGTTTAGTGGTGGTGACAGTTTATAGAATCAATCTCTCTTCTCTCTTTTTTCTTCTCTCTTCTCTCTTTCTTTCTTTCTCTCTCTCTCTCTGTCTGTCTCTCTCTGTTTCTCTATCTCTTTCTCCCTCTCTGTCTCACTGTGTCTCTCTCTGTCTCTCTGTCTCTGTGCGTATAGACTAGCCTGACAAGCCTAGTCACGGATCTCACTGTCCAACGACCTGGTATTGATGGTTGTCCTTTGGTACAGATCAGCTTCTGCTTATCTAGCACAAGCAGCATAGAATGGAAGCAAAGCAAAACAAAATAACAGAAACAAACTCCAAAAAACCTGGGAATGACAACGACAGACCCATCACCTTCTGTCCTTGGATGACGTAAGTTCATCCCGACACGTCAGGCTTTCGGTCTTCTTACGACTGGTTTGAGGAGACAGAGTGTCAAATTTAGTTGGTGCTTCCCTCTATGCTTTCTTTTAGGGAATTTCCTAGTGAAGGCTTAAAAAGGTGTTTTTGTTTTGGTTTGTTTTACGGAATCTTTGGAACCTTAAATTGCGTAAAACCATTTGTAGATTATGTGAAGTAGCCTTAAGTTTGAGCTTTAATTCCACAATGACTTCATATGTGATTTTACTTACCCCCCACCTCCAGATAGGGTTTCTCTGTGTAGCCTTGGCTCTCCTGGACTTTCTTTGTAGACCAGGCTGGCATCGAACTCACAGGGATCTGCCTGCCTCTGCCTCCCGAGTGCTGGGATTAAAGACGTGCACCACCACGCCCAGCTTTCTTACAAAGTAGCCTGAGTGATCTTGATGTGATCTTGCAGCATCACAGGGGTATTTGTTTAAAACTCACCTTCATTTATATGAAATATATTGTCATCTATTTTTATAGGATTTAATTTGCCTTTATGGATGAACAGTTGAGTGAGACCGGCTTTTGTTGTGTATCCCAGGCTGGTCGTGAAGTTATAATTCTCCTGACCCAGTCTCCTCACTGCTGCTGCTACTGCTGCCGCCATCTCCTCCTCCTCCTCTTCCTCCTTTTCCCCTGGCTCCAGGTTTCTCTGTGTAGCCTTGGCTGTGCTGGAACTCACTCTGTAGACCAGGTTGACCTCAAATTCAACTGCCCCTGTCTCCTGAGTGCTCAGATTAAAGGCGAGTGCCAGCTACCACCATGCTCTAGAGACAAACCAGTGCCAAACTTTGAGACACATGGTGCTGTTGAAAGTCTCCAGGATGGACACCGCTTGGTACAGATTCCCTTGCATGGACCCTTTTTATTGGCTAGAATTTGACGTATGACTCGCATTAACTGATAGGATATGGTGGAAGTTGGTTTAGGGTGGGCTCCATGGCTGGACAGTTGTCATGTCTGTGCGCTCCAGCTTCTTCCAGCTGGGATATGTACTGCCAAACACACTGGATTGATTTAAAGGGATATTTTACTACCTCGCTGAAAAAACTATGTGAAAAGGGATCACTCTTTAGTTGTGTTGTACCCTAGGCCAGCTTCCATGTAACTCCAGTCTTAGTTGCCATCTGATGTCAAATTACGTAAGCTAGATGAAGAAACCAACAAAAGAACAGCCGCACTGAGCCCAGCTACCCACAGAAAGGTAAGACAATCAAATGACCTTGGTGTCAGCCCCTCAGCTTTAAGGCATAGACTTACAGCATATGTGACAAACCTGTTAACCACAAGACTCCAGATGACATCCTTTCTGGGTACCAAAGTAAGTCACTTCCCTCAGAATAGTCCATATGCACATGTGAGTGATTTTTGTGTGTGTGTGTGTGTAAAACCCCAAAGCAGCCAGTGTTCTCACTTCCTGGGGTAGTGTGCAGTGTCCTTATTCTCTGTCGTAAAACTCATCATAAAGCGGGACCCTCTCTGTCCTGGTCCTCACCAGTGCTCGTGGTGGTCTCCTCTCATATTCCTCAAGTTCGTCTGAGTCAGAGCCAGAGCTGTCCCAGGAAAGCTGTCCCTGGGCTTCCTGTTCACGGAGCCATGTTTCCATTTTGCCAGCTTTCCGGACACAGCAGTCATCCTCTGTGTGATAGTCCAAGAATTCTTCATCCTGTGGCTTTCCTGCAAAAGAGCAAAAGTGTTTTGAGTTTCTCCTTAAGAACGATTATTTAAAATGCTCTTATCATCATAGAATAACTTACTTGAGGCTAATACTGCAAGAAAAATTAATTTGTAGCCTTTTTTGTAAACTGTAAAACTGTTGTTTGCCACAAAGAATCAAAATCTTTTTGTGTCCCCTATCTGGTAAACCCTTTATGCAAATGTTTTAGTCACCTTACCCCCTACCTGCAAACACTGTTGTTTACACAAAGGTCCTGCTGTGTTCTTGGACTTAAGTGACAGTAAGGGCTCATCCCTTCCCACTTCATTTCCTTTCCAAAGGTCTTTCAAAACTAGCCGGTGTCAAAAGACTGTGAGATTGGACCCCAGCCAATGCAGGAGCAACAATCACTGCCTGTGCTGGAATAAAAGCCATGAACACTGCCCCTCAGGTGTGCCTGCCAGCCCAGCTGGATTCTGGCCAGGAACTCTCTGGCTACTTTTACTTTGTTCTGGTTTTCCTTTGTGCAACATTGGGATTATTCATTGTTTTAACAGCAGCAGCAGCAGCAGCACCACCACCACCACCATCACCATCACCAAACATACACACACACATACACACACACACACACACACACACACACACAGAGTCAGCTCTGTAAATATTAATTTTTAGCTGTTATTTAAAATGTCTTTAATGACCTAAAAGTAACAAGAGTAGTGAAACAAACCTAGATCTCCAACTCATCCACACACTGTTATATATACCTCAATATTGCTTTCAGCTGAACCATCTAAAAATTAGGGGACAGGGTGGAGCTCAGTTGGTAGAGTGCTTGATTTGCATGCACATACAGACTGAACAACAGCAACAAACACAGGGTGGCAGAAATGCCTGTATTCTTAGAACTCAGGAGGTGGGGGCAGGAGGACCAGGAGTTCACGGTCCCCCACTGATGCACACTGAGTAAAGATCTGCCTCAAAACGAAAGTCACAAAGAAATCCAGAAAAGCAAAAGCACATTTCTATACTTTTGTCATTAGAAGGAAGAATAAACGAATGAGATGATGAGTAATCAGAGAAGTTCAGCGTGTGGGAAATTATGGCGCCCAGGACCTGGGAAACACTTCTTCTTAAGCATGCCAGTTACCTCTGTTCTGAAAACGAGCTAAGAATTGCAATCGAGAGACATCTCTGAGAACTGGGGCTCTCTGGACCGTCTACCGAGTAGTAGAGCTTTGAAATGGCAAGATGTCTAGTAGTGGTGGGTTTGATAGCGTGCGTCCCACAGCATTCTGGGTGCCATGACTGCTCCAGGCTAAAGTTGTATGTGATGCACATGGGATGGGGTGTAGCCAGCAGCCTCCTACTCTGACGCCATACCTTCCCTGCTGGATTTTATTAACTGAAACTGTGAGCCAAAATAAACCCTTCCTTAAGTTGCTACTATCAGTTATTTTGTTGTTTCCGGGAAACAAGGAACTGACACAAACATCAGCTCTATCTTCCCCCTTCCATTTTATCCACACTCCTGTGCATTCGTCTGAGCCTTAGTTGTTGTGTGTGCACCCGGGGGGGGGGGCACTATGTGTGCACAGGTGCATTTGGAAGCCAGAGGTTTAGAAGCCAGCGTCACTTCAATTGCTCTCCACCTTAATTGTTGAGACAAGGCCTCTCACTGAACCCAGAGCTCACTGGCCAGGCTAGCTTGGTTGGCCAGCAGGCCTCAAGGGTCCCCTTATCTCTGCCTCTCTAGCACTGGGATTACACATGCCTTCTGCCATGACCTGGCTTTTTACATGGGTCCTAAAGATCCAAAGTCAAGTCCTCATGCTTGTGGGACAAACACTTTCCCAGTGGAGCAACATGCCCGGCCCTTATATGTGCTTTAGTACAAAGGAGACTAACTTTACATGAGCCCCATATGTCCTGATATTAGTTATATCAGTTTTACACACGTGAAAATATAGAGTCACAACAATAGATGTACTTACATGTTCTCTATAAAATAAAATAAAACTGCAGAAAACACTCTGATGGGACGGACGGCTGCCGTGTGTAAGACCCTGCTCTAGGAAGAGAAAGATGCGCCTGCTATCAGGAGAGTGTACTGCTGGGGCTCCCTGAAGGACTTGAGCCCAATATCTGTGCTTGTCCTTCAACAGTATACATGTCATGCCTCTGGAAAGCTCAGAGGCTATATGAACATGGTAAACCTCCCAGAACTGTACACCAAAAAGAGTGAAGCTCACTTTATGCTGTACATAACTACATATTTTTATATGATTGTATGCATGATTTATTATGTAAGCATATAAAAAAGTTTAAAGGTTTTAAAGGGGCAGTAGAAAACTGACCCTTACTTCTGTCTCACAGGAGGCTAAAATTCTCATCCTATTTTCTGGAGGGAAACAAGAAATGGCAGACATACCATTATATCAGTGAAGGCTGGAACAGAGGACCTGCCTTGCCAGACCCCGACTACCAGGATGCTCAGGTCTGCATATAAGCTTGGCTACATCCCACTCTCAGGAGGAAGGAAAGCAAGCCACTTTTAGAAGACAGGGACAACAGTCAAAGAGGTTCCCTGTGATCAGCAGGAAGGACCCTCTGCCAGCACCTGTGGCAAGAGCAGTCAAGTGTGATGCCTCTGGAGTGAGGCATCCTGAGAAGTTTCATCTCTCACTACCTGGCTGTGACCTTATGCATGGATTTCTCTGGATCTGGGCTCCTCATCTGTGAAACAGAGGTGGTAATAGTCCTGACCTCTTGTGGTTCATAGAGGAAGAACTGTGATTAAAATCACTTTCCAAAATCCTAGCTGTCCATTATTATCCCGGTATCCTCTAAGTTTCTGCCTAAGGGCTGTGCATCAACAATGGAAGCAACAGGAGGATGGCGGTGATACTTACTTCACTTCTTGTGACAATTAATTGTCATTGTCAGCTGACTGGGTTTGGAGTCACCTAGGAGACACACCCCTAGGTCTATCTGTAATGGTGCTTGCAGAGGTTTAACAGAGGAGGCAAGACATGCCCTAAATGTGGGCGGCACCATCCTATAGGCTGGGGTCCCTGCCTGGGTAGGTAGAAAGGACAGAGATGAAAGCAAGCTGGAGGGGCAGTATCCATCTCTGCTTCCTGGCTGCAGGTGCAATGTGACCAGCATCCTGTCCTTGCTGGTCACGTCTTTCCTGTGGTCATGTCTTCCCTGTGGTCACGTCGTCTTCCCTGCTATAATGGGCTATATTGCAGAACTGCGAACCAAAATGAATTATTCCTTCCACAGGGCTCTTGTCAGCGTTTTTGTCACAGCAACCAGAAAAGGAAGTAATAAATTTCCCTTTGCAGTATCTTCGGCAGTGGGCAAGGACGCTGCCTGTAGACGTCTCCCTCTACACAATCCTAATTATTTGTGATCCCGTTTTAATGAGAACAATTACAATTTTTACCTCATGCCAGCAAGTTACATTTTTTTAAAAGATGTATTTATTTTATTTATTGTATATCAGTGCTTTATCTGCCAAAGAAGGCATCAGATCACATTATAGATGGTTGTGAGCCACCATGTGGTTGCTGGGGATTGAACTCAGGACCTCTGGAAGAGCAGGTGTTGCTCTTAACGATTGAGCCATCTCTCCAGCCCACAAGTTACATTTTTTAGATGCATTCTGTCAAGCATATTTACATACACACCCAGTCATTGCAAAGAAAAAAGAATTCCTATAGACTTTGACTGTTGATTGCGCCCTCTGAGATCAAGTCCATCTGAGGTCAGCTGATCTCCAGGGTCACATGGAGAACTAACATGTAGGGCTCTTCCATCACTTCTTATCTAGAAATGCTGGTTCAGGACAAGCTTGGGAGCTAGGAAGGTCCCCACTTCCCAGGGACTTCTGTTGCTGAGTCAGTCTCAATTTGTTGAGACAGCCGTCCCTCCCTGTATGCCCAGTAGCTGACTCAAGCTGGGGTGCCTCTCTCTGCTCCCACCCTACAGAGGTCCTTGATGTGGCCTAGGAAGGCCAGCATCTGTGAGCTTCTTTAGCTTCTGTCCAGACTTCGACAGTGCAGCCTTCTCTTCAAAGACGGGTTACCATGTTAGGCCTGCTTACTTTTCAAGGTTGCTCTAGACAGAGCTGTGAATCTTGAATATCCAAGGGAGGTTGTGGTAGCAGGCAAGCCATGAAGATGTGACCTTGAGTTCTGGCTGTGTTACATTATGGGTGAGTATTAACTCTTACCTTCTAGTTGTATGAATTTGTGACAGATCACAGAACCGGCTGGTTGATCTGTTCTTGAGATTGGGGGTGGGGAGAGTGTGTGTGTGTGTGTGTGTGTGTGTGAGAGAGAGAGAGAGAGAGAGAGAGAGAGAGAGAGAGAGAGAGAGAG
>OU015746.1:124994353-125059665 GCA_907169655.1 Acomys percivali
CACACACACACACACACACACACACACACACACACACACACACACACCCTGCAAACACATCCTTCAACCTGTAAGCTGGAAGATTCATTTCACAAGACTTAGCATAAAGTTGACTAGGAAAAACATAAAACTCTGTAGCAATAAACTTAAAAGCTTTGGTAAATGGATAATTTCCAAAGAATGCTCAGAAAGAATAAGATACTCAAACCAACCCTGACCCATAAATTAAGCTAGTCAGAAAAATTATCACTTTCCTTAAATGCCGAAGAGTCTAAAAATGGTTTGGAGATATGTTTTACTAAACGTCAGGGAAATAGAGCAATCCTGTGTTATAATAAATGTTTTGGGAAAGAGGGGGGAAAATCTTACTTTATAAGACCAATTCAATCTACATGGTAAAGCTGGTATAAAACTGTATTGAGAAGGTGTAGCTCTATCTCACTCGTTAAGGCAGATACACACATCCAGCGCAGCCATGTATATATTTGTTTACTTAGTTCATGAGCCAGTCAGGTTTATGCCGGAAATACAAGCATGGCTCAGCATTATAAGTGCCACACTGTAACAGGAAAAGAAGAGCCACTGGATTGTTTATTTTTCTGTGGGTGAACACTTCTCTGTGTGGGGGTGCATGTGATCATTTTAATAGGTGGGGACAAAAATCGATCGCATTTAACACTCAGTGGTAAGAAAGTCCTAACCCCGAAGCCTGAAGGGAAAGCCTGCCATTGAATGCCATGTTGCCAGGTCGGTCTCTCTAGAGCCACTCACCGCCTCACCAGCTGTTCTCTGCTTGTGCCCATGCAGCAGCAGCAGCAGCTTCTCCACTCTGGCTTCCCATTGGGTGTAGCCACTGAGGGGATGAGGATGGATTAGGTATTTGGACTCTGGCCTGTCATGAGGTAGGTAGCATGGGGCGAGTGTGTCCCTCAGTGGAAGGTCACTCTTGCCCTCAACGCAGCCTCTTCTCCCTGACTTTCTCTTTTCAGGCTCCAGAAATCTCTTCTCTTACTAGTCCTATAGCTGGTTACCTGTTAACCACCTCCAATGGTTACTGCAGTGTATTTGGCTCTTCTCTTAATTGAACTTCTCTGAATTACTGTAATTTCAGTGTGCCATCTGTTTCTGTGGGGACTTTGGTGTCAGCACTTATCAAAATCCTACTACTACATATATTATATATGCTGAGTATCTTTTACTTGAATTTCTTGGGACCAGTAGTGTTTCAAGTTTGAGATTTTATTTTTGATTTTCAAATGTTTATATGTTTATAGTAAGATGTCCTGGTAATGGGACCCAAGTCTAAACAGAGTTTGTTCCATGTGTTTTCCAGGCACACTAGCAGAAGGTAAATTTACACACTAGTTCAGTGTTTTTGCTTTTTGGCTGAAAACTACTGTATGAGACCAGGTGTGGAATTTTCCTCCTGTGCTGATGTCAAGTGCTCAGATAAAACTGGATTTGGGAGCATTTCACTAAAATTAGGGATTCTCAAGTAAAGTATCCACATTTTCAATGGAAAAAAGCGTGCAGGGGAAAAAGACAGGATGGAGAAGGTCTGAGGGAATGTGGAATGGTGAGTAGGCTGTTCAGGATGAGCCCTATAGGATGCTAGGGTGTGAGCAGATCTCTGGAAATCAGAGAATTATTCTGCTAGAGTACCTGGGTCAATATTCAGGGGAGAGGGTTGGTGAGGGAGTTGGTAGGAGAGATTCCTGTTAGCCTGCAAGGTGGGAGGAGAAGGTGAGCAGGCCCAAGGCTGGCTGCCATCAATTCTCCGTAGGGGGCATGTGGGGGCGGGGCACTATTGATTAAAAGCTCCCTGGCAGAGAGGCTTCCTCCTCTTACCTCCCAGAGAGGTGCTTTCTCCTTGAGGAGTAGAGGGATGCTCAGGAAGTGGAGAACGCCAAATACCCAACTCAAATTATTTAGGATGCAATTAGGTTTGGTTTAATAATTAAAAATACTTTCAGAATTTTCTTTGGCAGAGATCAGGCTATTAATTAACATGTCATGGGAACCCAGCATTTATTATTCTCTCAAAAACCCATTTGTGGTGAAAAATGTGCTGAGCCTCATTTGTGAAGATAATTATAGATGATATCTTTGGGGGTGTCTGCCAAGTTCCTAGTGATTTCCCTTTTATCTGGGAGCTGACTGCAGAGCCAACAGCATGTCTCCTTTGCCCACATTTCTGTGGCCCAAGCACATCCTCTGCTCCCAGCTTATTGGATCAAAACCAGAATCATCAGGAAAGCTGCACCAATAAGATTTTTCCTCCACAGAAATTTGGACTGTCCATTTGATTGGATATATAAGATTCAAGTTTAAGGTGGCCCCGAGGAGCAGAGAAAGTAGATTGTTGGGAGACATGAAAGCAGGTGAACAGAAAACTCATCCCAGCTATATAGAATTTTGCCTTTTAGAACTAGTACCTCCTGACTCTTGGGTTCAACAAAACATCCATGTATTGCTGGGTGGTGGTGCTGCATGCCTTTACTCACAGCACTCAGGAGGCAGAGGCAGGTAGATCTCTGTGAGTTCGAGGCCAGCCTGGTCTACAAAGTGAGTCCAGGACAGCCAAGAATACACAGAGAAACCCTGTCTTGGAAAAAAAACCAAAAACCAAACAAAAGAAAACAAAACATCTCTGTATCCTTATAATCAAACACACTGATATCTATGTATACTTGGTGTATTTTCTTTCGAGCAAGGACAAACCTGATTTCATTCATCATCTCCTAGACTTTTGTGTGGCACATGTCAGTGGCTGAAGACATAACACTGAGTAAAGCATAGTCTCTTTGCTCAGATAATACATCTTGATTCTTTGTTCTTAAGGTTGTCTGCTAATTTATGGGGTACAGAGTCAGACTCTGAAATATCCAGGTCTTCTTTTTGAACTTGGGGGAATCAAAAACTAACCTTAGCTTATTTAGGATTGATGAGCATTAAAATTATTCTGTGGTCTAGAGGGTACTACACAAATATATTTCTCTGGTTGTAGTGATTTTTTGTTTGAGCTAGCCAGTGTCAGGGATTCTCATAGACATATGTTAAATACCCCATTGAAAGGATGCACTTAGTTTAAGAATAAAGCCAGCTTTAGGTTGCTCAGCTAAGCCAGAGATATGCTCACAATTTAAAATTAGACATTAATTTATTACATTTACCCTTTACTTTTCTTGAACTAAGCAATATCTTTACATTTTCTAAAATTTCTGGAAGAAATGCTCTTTTGAAACTAAAGGTAATAATCACTTCAAGTAGTAATTTTGAACTGCCAAAGAAGACAAATAAATAAGACCCAAATGACACAGAAACAGTCCTCAACAAAGAGCTCTAACCAGCACTGGCACCTGGGTGAATTGTGCAACAGGCAGGGTTTGGCTGTTTTCTTTTCTCTGCTCACAGATAGCCCATGCCATCTGCTCTCTTTCCCTCTTTAGGATGAGATGTCTTATTAGAATCCATACCTCTTTAAAGGGAATCCATGACATTTTAAAACAAAGTTGATGCGTTGAAAACTCTTGCTCTAATGGTCCTACTTCCCCGGTCCCCTCTCTTTTAGATAGTTAGGATATATCCCTGGCTGGCCTTGAACTCAGAGATCTGCTTGCACCTGTCTCCTGGGGGCTAGGATTAAAGATGTGCTCTACCCTATCTGGTAACAGTGTCCCCAACTTCAGTGACTGTGTATAGCATCTAGGAAGATTAAAGGATGACATTAAGGGGAGACAGAGATCACTCACACTGATGGCTAGAAGTATAAAGGAATGGCTAATGCCTCTAGTGTCTTTTGGAAAGCTACTTCATTCTTGAACCATATGTAGAAAACAAAGTGGTATATTCTTCCATATACTGGGCTAAAGGACTGCATGAATGACACAGATCAAGTGGTTTCTGTGATGTTTGACCTGAATAGTAGTGGTAGTTGTCATTTTCCAATACTCAGTCAATTAAGTACTAGATTCAGGTCCTTTACATCTTTAGCCTTTGTCCTTGTTAACATACTTTTTTGGGTTATGAGCCTCAAAAGTGACATCACTGATAAAGGAATCTTAATACTATGGTCTTTGCAACTGTCAACATTCTTTGTGACCACATTTCATTAACAAGGTAATTGAAGTTCTTTTGTGATTATGGATGAAAAGGAATGTAAGAATTAAAGTGAAGGCATTTCTTAAAAAGACTTTTAAGTTCATCTTACTTGAATTCTTTG
This sequence comes from Acomys percivali, assembly GCA_907169655.1. Classification (NCBI taxonomy): domain Eukaryota; kingdom Metazoa; phylum Chordata; class Mammalia; order Rodentia; family Muridae; genus Acomys; species Acomys percivali. The sequence goes on from OU015746.1 coordinate 124,998,576, forward strand.
AGGTGGATGCCTTTTGATAATACTTGTTTCTTCATGTTTCAGTGGGATGTCAAGATACAGGGCCCTGGATACTTGAAGGATAGGGGGTAGGGAGCAATAATAAACCATTAAAATCAATTTATTGTCAAATTAGGCATCCAGGCTAATCACTGTCTAGTAGTCTTAACCTATACAATTTTCTATCTTTCAATTATATACACCTAACAGTAGAGATGAGACACACAGAGCAGGGTCGCTGCATGAATGCAAGCGATAACATTTTAGTTTGATTTCTTCTTTTCTTGTCTCTCCAGGTTGATTAAAAAAGAGAAATAGTTGCAAAATTAACTATGTGCGGATCACAGCTATTACTCAACACAGAATTAGTCTGGAAATTAGAAGCTTACTGATTAGTCTCATGTCATCCCCCAGGGTTGCACATATAATAAGTAAATACTCTATCTCTGAGCTCTCTCTCCAGGCCACTAATTTAATACCATGAAATCCCCCCCAAATATAAATGGAAGGAGAGTCCGTTTGTGTTACTAATGCGGAATGTGAAGAGGAGAAAAGGTGACACAGATATATGGACTATGTGCTAGATGACACATGTAAACATGAGTTTCTCATCCCAAGTTAGTGCATCTGTTTTTATTAGCACTATGCTCACCAGAAAACGTGTTTTACGTCATAAATATTAACCAAGAACACCTTGCAGCCATTTTGGGCTCAGAGCATCCCCATCATAGTAGGAAAAAGCCCCTTAATTCTGTTATGACCACGAAGAACATTGGGTTAGAGAAAGGGCTCCCTCACATAGTAAGTTGATTCTATTTGGGCTTGTTTCAAAATTCACATTGGAGAAGTTTACTCGTGTTACCTCAAAAGCACAAAGCCCGAGGCATTAAGTCTCCGTGGAGACAATGACTTAAGTTTAGACTCCAACTGGAGCACAGTTGCCACCACTGATCACATCTTTGGCTTTGTAATTTATGTAGGCTACTGGGGGTAGGCATAAGTTGAAATCACAACAGACCACACTGAGACCAGACGCCTTTCCCCTTTCTTTTAAAAGGGTGAAAAGTCCTTTGTCCAGAATTGACGTAAGCATTTGAATGTACCGGAAGACATTCAGCTGAAAAACATTCAGTCCTCTCTGAATAATAGTCTCCTTCTCAATAGTTTCGACTTTCAGAGCTAATGGAGACAGCCAGGTAACTCTCCCTACAGCTCTCCTGAGTCCCAGACATGCAAATCTTTGATTTGGTTTAGTTTTGGTGTACCTGCAGGGTGTCCTCCATACCGGCTTTCTCGAAGAGGTGGTAGCTGTCCTTCCAGAGCTCTGTTTCGGTCTTGCAGCCTTGTCATTGAGTATGAGATCTTTCCTTCCGGGTTCCGGTTCAATGCAAAGAACACAGGTTCAGCTGAGGGAGGCTTTACTTCTTGGCTTTGTAACGGTGTGACTCTGATCCCCTGAGTCTGAGCCTTGGAGAGGCACAGGCCCATTTCCCTTGAAGATAATGCAGAAGGAAACCATGATGGAGGAGGCTTGCAGGCCTTTATGGAGCTTGATTAAGTTACGTATTTTCAGGAGCTTACCTCAGCTTACCAAAACAGGTGTTTCCTTCATGACATCTTTCCAGTTCTGTCCTCTAACACTAACCTCTCTGGCCACTTCCTGGGAGGCTGGTTTCCATGGAGACGTCCCCTCAACTTCTACTTTGCCATTCCAGAACTAAAGAATGTAGTTAAACATTGACTTGGTTATTCTACTTTCTGAAAAACTCAGAGGCAGGGATAGAAGCTTCTATTGATCATTAAACAAATATCCAACCCGAGGCCATTCCCAGAGACGCAGAGCTATAGGTTTTAGAGACGTCTTAGACTCGCCCTTTCATAGCAAACGCTTTGGGAACAACTTACAGCCCAGAAGTGCTCAGTCATTGGAAATGAGAGGGCAGATGCTAATGAGTTAAGGCTGTGTTAATCTATAATTTTAATTAGAGAATGTGTCTTTCAGTTAGGAAAAGAAGCAGGGGCTGGATAATGCTTCATTTGATTTTTCTGCCAATGACTTGAGCTGCCTTTGAAGGAACGAGCACATTGGAGCAGAATGAAAAGACAACAGGACTCCTTCCTTCTCCATCTTCCTGCCAGGAAGGAAGGAACAAATTTCTTAATTAAGTGGTCCAAACAAAAATTGTTTTCAAATACGGCTTATTATTATTATTTTAAGTAGAAAAGAAAATGGAGGGAAATGTGCCAGTGTGTTGGACAGTGTTTTTTTGTGTAATGGGATTATGGATAAGTTTTATTTCAGTTCTTTACTTGGAGTGGGACTCACATTCAAGTTTGAACTGTTCATGACCACAGATTACAGACGCTTTTTGGCATATCTCCATAGAGGAATTAAACATATTTTCCATGCTGTAAAATTCATGTGCTAAAGGGCTAAGATGGTGATGGGGAAGTCTTGATAGTCAATAAGAAAGACTTGGTTTTAACTTTTTGCCTTATTATTTAATTTTGAGAGCCTGTATTGGAGCCTGATTTGAAGAAGCCAGTGAGGTATAGAAATGACTAACGAGGCAAGGGTGCTACTTCCAAGCCTTGTGACACTGCAGATCATTTAGTGTCCTGACTTGGAAACTGGGCTACTCATAAGTCTTGGTGAAGAGTGAATCAATTGGTTCCGTCTATAGCCCTTAGAGGTATGCCTGGCACCAGCCTGTGTGCTTTTCCTCCTAGGCCAGTGCTGCTGCACGTCCACACATGCAGATCAGTCCTGAGGGCTTACAGCTTAGGCTACACTAAAGCAGACACATTCCTATGTGGAGTTCATACCTAAGGACAGGAAAAACACCAGCAAGGATAAACAAAGGCAAATTCATTAATTTTTTTTTCAACTAGAAAAACAGCAACATTTGAAAATTTTTATTTAAAGCCAAGAATGTTGGCGCATGCTTTTAACCCCAGCAGTCTGGAGGCAGAGGCAGGCGTTCTCTGTGAATTTTTTTTTTTTTTTTTTTTTTTTGAGACAAGGTCTCTCTGTGTATTCTTGGCCATTCTGGACTCCCTTTGTAGACCAAGCTGGCCTCGAACTCACAGCGATCTGCCTGCCTCTGCCTCCCGAGTGCTGGGATTAAAGGCGTGCGCCACCACGCCCGGCTAGTTCTCTGTGAATTTGAAGGTGTGAGGTCTACATAGTGAATTCTAGGACAGCTAGGGCTACTTGGTGTAACCCTGCCTCAAAACAAGATTTATCACCATATGCATAATCTTATTAAAACAATAGTGGAAAAATAAAAATTGTCATGGAATTTCAGCTACAGAGTTAAATATAAGATGCAATTTCTTAACCAAAAGTGCTGGAGCACATTAAGGAGCTCTTATCTCCCAAAGCCTGACTGTCCCCAAACTATTTAGGATACTTTATAAAGCTCGCTCCCCCAATTCTAGGATGGTTATAAACACATATTATTGTGTTTATGGTAATGTGGTAAATAGCAAATATGGTAAAACATGGCATTATTTACAAATAAATTTATAAATTAAAAATGATATTATAAATTTACACATTAAAATGTTGGTTTTCTTCTGAATGTCACACATGAGCACCTCATTACATCATCCCCCTTCTTCTCTGCTGCAGACCCTCCCTTGTTATCCTTCTTTTAGATTTATAAACTCTATATTATTATTGTTTTATATACCTATAAATCTATTTTATATCTGTTATCTACCTATCTATCTATCTACCTACCTATCATCTATCTAATTTACCCATCATCTACGTGTCTATCTGTCTGTGTGTCTGTCTAATCTATCTATATCTACCTACCTACCTGTCAAACCTACTAACTCCATTTAATGTTGCTTGTATGTACATATGTTTAAAGATGACCACTTGGGACTGGGAACATCAGGGACCTCCTTCTTGAAGAAAACTGATTCACCTTCTATCGGCAGCTGCTGCTTGCTAAATGTGGTGCTTGTGAGATACACGCCACCCATGCTGGCATGCCATCTGGTTCTATCCTTGTGCAAGTCTTGTTTAGGCAACTACACTGTTGAGACTTCTTGATGCAGCTGCCTCATCGTGCTTAGAAGACACTATGAGCAGCAGGTGTCCAGGTCCTCTGGCTTTCACAATCTTTGTACTGTGGTTACATTGTAGGTGACCAACAGGGGATAGGCAAAAATGAGACGCGGAAAGGATTAACTTCTTCTAAAGCTCTATCAAGTGCAAATGTTTAGTCTTTTCTTTGCTGTTGTTTTGTTTTCATATGGTGTGTGTGTGTGTGTGTGTGTGTGTGTGTGTGTGTGTGTGTGTATGTGTGTGTTTATGAGTGTATGTGGTTGTGTGTGCACATGTTGAGGCCAGGGACCAACCTTGAGGGTTATTCATCTGAAACCATCCACCTTGCCATTTCTTTAGGCAGGGGGTTGGGGAGGAGACAAGGTTTCTTGCTCACTGACCTATTTGTTTGGGCTGGTTGACCAGCAAGCCCCAGAGATCTTCCCATCTCTACCTACCCAGCATTGTGATTATAAGCGTGCCCTACCATGCTTGACTTTTTAGATAAGCTATGTGAATAAACTCAGATCCTCACAGTTGCACAGCAAGCACTGTACTTACTGAGCTGTCTGCACAGTCCTATTTTGTTTTTTGAGACCGGGTCTTGCTGTGTAGCTCAGAGTGGTCTTTAGTTCATTATGGATCCCAAGCTGGTATCAAATTGATGACCCCTTTTCCTCCCAAGTGCTGGGATTACAGGCATTACCAGCATACCTGGCCAGAGTAGCAGTTATTAAGGTGAGAAGAGAGGGTAGTGAGGTTTTAGGGGAGATGGGAAGAGTCAGGAAGCAAGAGTCAAGGGTCCTATTTCTGAAGGTATGCAATCAAAGTACTAGCCTGGCACAGCAACACAGGCAATGTCACCTGGAGAGTCCCTAGAGAAGTACAGGCATTAGTAGGGTTGGAGCCTGGGCCCTGGCAGCCCTAATAAGCTAGACTGAACAACCCATCAATAAGCCAATAGTGAAAAGCAGAGAAAGATTGACCCCTCCCCTTAACCTCCACATCAGTCTTCAGGGATTCACATGCTGTTTCGGAAGAAGGCAAGAGGTAACCAAACTGTGTTTTAAAAGTGTGCTCATTCCTGCTGGGATGCTACAGGCAGAACCTTGATACCAGCTTGGAGTGCTGGGGCACTCTCCTTTAAGAAAGAGTGAGCCTAGTTCAGGGCCAAAGCTATGAAGTTAGTTGTTTTTCTCAGAGAGACATCCTAGCTTTTGTTCTTGGTCCCTTCAACTAGCCTTAGGGCAAGAGTGTTAAGCAGTCTTGTTTAGTAATTTTAGACTGTAGAGAAACTCCAACGCACACTTACAAAGAGATACGTGCCTTTCCTGCTCCTTAAGAAGAGAAGTTTTACATTTGAATGACAGGAAACAAGATCCAGGGTTTAAGTGTGAGCTTTGTATTAGAGAGAGTGAGAGTTTCCTTAAAGAATTCCAATGACCAGGGAGCAAGTTAGAGCCAGCAAGAGGTTTTCTTCTTGGATGGAAGTATCAATTACCTCTGTCCTCGGGACTGTGATTTGATCCCCTTACCTTCATTTTGATGGACTTCCCAGCGTCATCCACTCCCCTGGCCCCACACTTTGCTAAGAGAAGGGATATGTCCAGGATAGAGAATGATAGGTTTATGTGCAGGCACCATACACATTACTGTATGAATCAAACAGTAAACCTTTAACTACTGTAGCACACAGGAAGGCAGGCAACCACTTACTGGCACTCGTTATCATTGAGGAGTAAATCTTAAAGTTTAAACAACCTAATACTGAGCAAATAAAGTTCTGTTCTTAAGTGGATCATAGGCAACCACAGTTGAGTACTGAATGCAGTTCCTTCTTGATATCTACTGAAGATTGACTGGGGAACCAAAACTTGGGATCCTCAAGTTCCTTTTTAAAAATTGCAAAATGGGCTGCAAGATGGCTCCAAGGATAAGGGCATTTGTCAAGCCCAAGGATCTGAGTTAGATTCCGAGTAGCCACATGCTGAAAGGAGAACACCATCTCCTGGAAGTTGTTCTCTGACCTTCACGTGTGTTATGGCACTCACTGCACACACACACACACACACACACACACACACACACACACACACACACGTAATAAAAACTGCGAAGTATTTACATTTAACCTGCAAATATCCCTCAGATGTTTAGGCCATCCTTCATACTTTATATTACTTATAATAACAAATACAATGTCATGCTATGTGAAGAAGAAGTTACTATACTGCTTATGGAGTGAGTGACAGGAGATATATCTGTACATGTTCAGACTCTTCCTCCATCTATCCATGGTTGGATCTGTGGATGCTGAGCCTGCTACAGAGAGCTAGGGATACGAAGCACAAGACTTAAGCTCGCGAAGAATTGAGTGGTTGCCATCTCTAGCCAGCCTAGTTAAACTGCCTTTTATTCCATTGGCATGTGATTTTCACAGAAGTTCACAGAATTTCAGACAACCTGCACATAAATATTTCTTAGGGTATTTATTTAATTTTGTAAACGGATTAATTATTGTACACTCAGTCAATAGAGTGTAAATCCCAAATGTTTGTAGGATTCTTAACTTATGGTCTAATAAGCTTACATCCTCTCCTGGAATTTATCTGAAATGGATAAGCAATCACAGGGGGCTATGCAAAAATGTGAATTATGCCTTTGGTTGCCAGCTGAGAAGGGCTGATGTATGACCCAAGCCTTAATGTACTGTCCAATGAGGACTTTTGCCTCTATTTATTTATACACTGGGTGCAAGGTGACAATGCTGCCAAGACCCACTTAGTTTGGAAAGTGCTCAACTAAAAGAGCATGCTGAGGCTTCTTGTAGAAGCTGCTAAATGAGTTCAGATGAGTAAACTTGGCATCTTTGGCCTTCAATGCATCATTGAATTAAATATTAAAATCAGGCTACCACATGCTGTGCTATTCTGAGTGCAGTCAGTGGATGAATTCCTCAAAGGAGATTGCAAAGGCGTTTTCTCTGATGAAAGAATGTTTGCATGTGTTTTTCACCATTGAGAATATTAGCATTTACTTGTGATACTTTTTGTTTGTTTGTTTGCTTGCTTGGTTTTCAAGACAGGGTTTCTCTGGGTAGCCATGGCTGTCCTGTAACTTTGTAGACCAGTCTGGCCTCGAACTCACAGCGATCCACCTGCCTCTGCCTCCCAAGTTCTGGGATTAAAGGTGTGTGCCACCATGCCCAGTTTACTTATGATACTTTTAAATATGTCTTTAGAAAACCCCCTAATTTCTTCCCTTCCTTCTTCCCTTTCTCCCCCTTTTCCCCTCTCTTTCAATTTAAATAAGGATCCAGCAGTAAAAATGTGAGCTTTTAGCTTCCAAGATAGCTGATGGCAGAGTGGACACAGTATGCTGTATCACATGTCTCAAAGTTCAGGGTGGACTGTGTGGTCCAGATAAAGGCTTGACATCATTGAATGTAATTCTGGCCAAGGCTAGGAACAGGAATTCCAGAAGAATCCACTTGTCAACCATGGGTTTTAAAACACATTGGCACTGGCATCAACCCAAGAGAAGAGGTCATGCTGCTCTAAGGAAACTTTTTTTAAGTTAAAAAAACAAACAAACAACAACAACAAAAAAACACTGATATAAAGTTAAGAAGACAGAACATATGAGACCAATCTTAAAGGTTTTCCCTCTTTTTCTTTCCTCTTGTTTCTCACCAGATGCAATGCCAGGCAGTGCCAAAGGGCCGCGCTCACTGCTCTGGCCCTCTGAGTGATAGCGTCATTCCTTGTCCAGGTACTTAGAGCCCCCGCCTGACCTGGGGCACTTGGCAGTGCAGCAAGAACAGGAGCTTCCGTTATGTGTGGCAGAGCTGGTGCTGGCACAGTGCTCCAACTACTCTGATGCTATTTATTATTTCTGGGGGGGGGGGGCAGGATTTATGTCTCCATGACAACATCCAGTTCTAACTCTATGATGTCTTTTGGGGTTTCAGAATACAACTTTCTGCATGTTTTTGTTTTGTAAACAGAAAGGCAATCTGCATTGTTGTTAAGCAAAAGGATACAAGCAAACAATTTGCATATCTTCCGCTTGTTTCCTTGCTACCAACCTGAAACCAGGGAAAGATCACAGATCTTGGAGCATCTTGCTTTACCTCTGGCTGGATAGACAACAGGTCCTATCTATTTATTCTATCTGCCTTTCATGAGAAAGCAAAACATGTTACATCGAAGTGCTGCAGGGTGTGTGTGTCTCAAGCCCCACCGAAGAATTTCAAGGACTTTTCTATCATAATCAGCTTGGACCCTTGAGTATTCCCAAGTGCTATGCACAAAGCCCAGCTGCCTGTTCCTGCTGATTACCTCCATGTCCGGCTCGCCTCACCCTGCTCACAGGCAAGGGGCTATGCTTAAGGGCAAGTGGTCTTAGGATTTTCACTGCTGTGATGAAACCCCACAACCAAGAGCAACTTGGGGAGGGAAGGGTTTATTTGGCTGACACTTCCACATCACTACTCATCATCTAAGGAAGTCAGGACAGGAACTCAAGCAGGGCAGGAACCTAGAGGCAGGAGCTGAGGCAGAAGCCATGGAGGGATGGTGCTTACTGGCTTGCTCCTCATGGCTTGTTCAGCATGCTTTCTTATGGAACCCAGGACCACCAGCCCAGAGATGGTACCACCCACAATGGGCCGGACCCTCCCACATCAATCACTAATGAGAAAATGCTCTACAGGCAACCTGGTCTTGTGAATAAACTTTCTTAGTTGAGGTTCTCACCTCTTAAATGACTATAGGTTGTGTCAAGTTTTGATATAAAACTAGCCGTTAGAGCAAGGCTCTATTTATTTTTTCCTCAGGGCCGAGTTCTTTGCACAGATTTGAAGGTAACTAAATGGGAGATGACACTTCCTATAGGTTATGTTGGGTTCAATATGTGGAGAAGCCGTTAAGGATGAGCAGGAAAGCTGCCACAACCCTAGGCTCAGGGTATTCTACAGGCAAAAGAAGCTTGGTCAGTCCAGAGATTGCCAGAGATATATGAAAGCTGTGAGTGCTTAATCTTCAGAGGTGCTATGCTAAAAGACTTTTTGGTGTTTTCTTAGCTCATCTGCACATCTCTGTGAAATAGAGTATCATCATTCATGTAAAGGTGTAGAGAAGTTGGGAAACTACATGTGGAGCGTGCCTGTCTGCCTCCACAGCATCTTTGAGCTCTAAAAGGTTCAAATCTTAATCTTGAGGAAAAAAATTTTTTTTTTACTTTCTTTTGGCATCGAGCTTATTGAAGAGACCATGGAGCCCATTGTCCCATGAATGTTGCATATATGGGGTCTGACTAGTGTCATTACCCATCTCTGCAGCCCCTGAAGGTTCTGTAGACTCGGAGTTTAGGCAAAGGCTCCTTGATGTGTGTTTGAGTAATGAACACTGCTTCCTGCTGTTGCTGTCCTTACATGGCTCTGTTGCATACGAAGCTGGATGCTGGAAGCTGGTTGGTCAGCAGGCTGACCCTGCCACTATGCAGTCTGTGAGTCGATTCTTCCGAAGCTTTCTCTTAAGCATACATGTCTGAACATCAGCCTTTCAAATCAGGTGGGGCGTTTGCCAGCATCATGAGGATGCGGAACCTGAATGAAGACTGCCATTTCTTCACAAAGAGATGAAGAAGATACAGGCTAGATTTGTCCCCTTCCCATCCCCTTCCCATGCCTCGAGATCAGTCATGCAGGAGAATGTTGAGATAACTGCAAGGCTCTAGCAGACTACAGAGTTTGGGTGGCTAGGAAGCTAAGACAGGAGGTCCTGGCACAGAGCCCCTCTCTCCTCTCTTCACAGACTACCAACTGAAAGAATGTACCCTCCTTTCCTGAGTTTACCTAGACTCTTTCCAGATAGCATGAGCGCCTGCTTTCTGCCTCATGCCAACCCCCACAAGTCCAGAGAAGCCACCAGCTTCTGCTTGCAGTTCCGTGAAACAAGTGCAATCAGATCTGGCTGAGTCCATCCATAGACCGCAAACCATGAAGATGATGACATCACTTCCACTCTGATGTCCTCCATTCTCTACCTGGCTTGGTAAACTAGGACACTCAAGTGTGTCCCTGGAACTGTGCAGGGACAGCTCAGGGCTGAGGGCTATAGTGACCCTCTCCCACAAGGGCCCTAAAGAAGGATGCTCTGATTGTCCTTGGCATTTTCATTGCACCACTGCTACATTTTCTTGTTATCTGGGTCCCTCCATTCTAACGCGTAGATGCGGCCAATAATAACTGTTGTTTGTGGCCTGCTGGAGAGATGGCTCAGAGGCTAAGGGCGCTGGCTCTTCTTCCAAAGGTCCTGAGTTTAATTCCAAGCAGCCACATGGTGGCTCACAACCATCTGTAATTAGATCTGGTGCCCTCTTTTGGCCTGCTGGCTCACATGCAGGCAGAATACTGTATAACTAATGCATAAATAAATCTTTTTTAGTTTTGGGTGACTGTTTAGGTAGCAAACTGTCTCTGTCACTTTTTTCATTTTGGAAGCTGCTAACCTGCACTTCCTGTTTACTCAGGTAATTAATTTTATTCCTTCTTAAGTCTCTGATAAAGTCAAAGAACAGATAGTTTATTTTACAATTAAGTTTAGTTATTTAGGAGTAAGATGTTTTTAGGTATAGATAGATGTTTTAAGTTGATAGGAATGATGAGATATGATAGATATTGATTTACATTTAGAATTTTAGACCCATCAAGATAGGAAAGATGTTTTCTTCAAGGTTACCAAATACAAATAGCCAAAACACTATGTATGTAACATTAATATAATTCCTGATTGTTTTGTGGTTCTTCTTGCTCTATGTAGTTTATTTTACATATGTGCAATAGTATAAATGTATATATATATATACATATATATATAAATATTAATAATCCAGGGGAAAAAAAGTTGTGGTTTGCCTGAGCATGAAGCGCAGGTACCTGTAGCAAGTAAGTGCTGGGCCAAGTTATGGAAGGAACTGTTATTAGCTCTCCTCTCTGCCCCTAGATTTTGATGGCCGTGTGAAGAACACGTGGAAGTATATGTAAGAAAGAAAAGTGATTGACTAGACTTTTGCTCCAATTCTTTGGTCATATTTTGCTCCCAGATGGCAGCCTAGGTTATGCATAAGAGGAAAGGTTAGCTGAGTTTTCAGTATGAAGAGTGGCCACTGACATAGCATGTGTTGCCAGGTGCAGGACACAGCCCTAGGCAGGAAGACCATGAAGATCAAAAGTAGAGGAAGCAGCCACCTGGAAACATGGGTGTTCCTAGGATAGATGGCAGGTAGACAGGGCTGGGGCAATGATAGCACTGGGGAGAGAAAAAGGCAAGCCTTAATTTGGGAGAACTTTAGAGCTAGCATTTTCTTTTTTAAAAAAATTATTCACTTTGCATCTCAGGTGTATCCTCCTCTCACCCTCTCTTCCCCCCAATCCTCCCTCCCTTATTCCTCAGAAAAGGGGAGTGCCCCTCTACTCACCCTCCCCAGTTCCTCAAGTCGCATAAGGACCGAGTTTGTTCTCTTCCCCTGTGGCCTGGCAAGGCAGTCCTGTCAGGGGGAAGTGATGGAAAAGCAAGTAACACAGTCCATGTCAGAGACAGCCCCTGTTCTCCGTATTAGTGGACCCCCATGAAGCCTGAGCTGCCCATCGGCTACATCTGTGTAGGGGGCCTACGTCCAGTCCATGCATGATCCTTGGTTGGTGCTTCAGACTCCACAGGCTCCTCTGGGCTCTGGTTAGTTGGCTCTGTTGATCTTCTTGTGGTGCTCTTGTCACCTCTAGGTCCTTTCCCCCAGTTTTCCACTAGACTCTCTATGCTTTGCCCAATGTTTGGCTTTGAGTCTCAGCATCTGTTTTGAACCACTGCTGGGTAGAGCCTCTCAGAGGAAAATTCTGCTAGGCTCCTTTCTGCAAGCATAGTGAATATTGTTAATCGTGTCAGGGGTTGGCTCTCATGCGTGGGGTGGGTCTTAGGTTGGGTATTGGTTGGACATTACCTCAGTCTCTGCTCTACGTGTTCTATCTTTATCCTTGCACATCTTGTAGGCAGGGTAAGTTTTGGATCAAAGCTTTTGTGAGTGGGTTGGTGTTCTCCTCCCTCTCCATGGCCCAGGCTACTAGGAGTCTCAGCTATAAAACCCCTCATATCCTCCCAGAGGCTATTCTGACTTAGGTCTCCAGCTTGTTACAGAGGTGGCCCCAGCCAGTTTCTCTTTTCTCCCACCTCAGCTCTCCCCAGGTCTGATCTCCACCCTTGTTTCTCTTAGCTCTCCCTCTCCTACCTTGTTCCCTCTCTTCAATCACCAAGTCTTGTCTATTCTATTTCCTCTTCTGAACGACAGATCTCATTCTCCCTTGGATCCTCCTTGTTACTTACCTTCTTTGAGTCTGTGGATTGAAGTATGATTATTCTGTACTATATAGCTAAAATCCGCTTATAAGTGAGTGCATACCATGTGTTCTTTTTGGGCTTGGGCTACCTTACACAAGATGATCATTTCTAGTTCCATCCATTTGCCTGAAAATTTCATGATTTCCTTAAAAATTTTTTTACTATTTTTAATTTTTTTATTTCTTTGTTGTCATGACCCCTCCAGTGGAGTCTGTGTGACAAACATTAGCACAAAACCCGAGTCTACAACCCCTATCCAAGGGAGAGCCTCCTGAAAATGGGTCTGATGTTCCTGCCAGGAGTAACTGATTACAGCTTTTCCTTTTTCTCATTGTTTTGGAACATCTTGACTGTTTTCTCTTTCTGCTTTCTTATCAAGAACTTTTCAGATGTAACTGTGTTGCTAGGAGACCCATAACTTGAAACTGCAGCCAAGGGTCATTCAGGCAAGTTTACCACTAAGTTCTGTTCCACTTGTTAGTAAAAACATGGCTAAGAATTAATCATAGTTCATAATATGACTTATAAATAAAATGTTTAAGAAAGCTCCAGATAGTGACAGGAGAGCTAAGGAAAAAAACTGTCTTGACTCACAGATGTTTGGCATGATGAGAGAACATTGACCTTTGATAAAGAGGGCATATGCACTGATACCAATCTAATGACTTATGAATGATTATTCAAGACTGATGACAACATCAACATTACTCTGCATCCTGTATTTTGAATTGTTTGAAAAAAAAGTCACTACGAAAAAACACCCCCTGTTTCAAAAATGTATAAAAACCTGGCTTGCTAGTCTGCAAAATACACTCAGATGCAAACACTACCCTGGTTTGTCACTCGCGTCCACTGACGCTTCAAGAACTCTTGTTCCCTAGGACCTATACCCAACTGAGACAGTCCAGGGCCCCTTGTTTTTAATGGTTGATTATTATTCCATTATGTAAACATACCAGTTTTTTTCTATCCATTCTTTGGTTGAGGGACATCTAGGTTGTTTCCAGATTCTGTCTGTTAAGCACTTAAAGAAATGCTCAATGTCCTTAGTAATCAGGGAAGTGCAAATCAAAACAACTCTGAGATTTCATTTTATACATATCAGAATGGCTAAAATAAAAAACTCAAGTGGCAGCACATGCTGGTGAGGATGTGGAGAAAAGGGAACACTCCTTCATTGCTGGTGGGAGTGCAAACTTGTACAATCACTTTGGAAATCAATCTGGCACTTTCTCAGAAAACTGGGACTAGCCCTACCTCAACACCCAGCTATACCACTCCTGGGCATATACCCAAAAGATGCTCTACCATACGACAGGGACATTTGCTGAGCTATGTTCATAGCAGCTTTATTTGTAATAGCCAGAATGTGGAAACAACCTAGATGTCCCTCAACTGAAGAATGGATAAAGAACTAGCATTTTCAAATGTTTTAGACAATTGCCATTCCACTTCAAAGCATATACACATCTGTAAACTCAACTTTCATGTTTAAAAATATCCACGACAGAAGTGATTCTCATGTGATTCTGGTTATCGAAAACTATGAAAACAGCAGATTACACCCAGCATATAGAGCTCCAACTATGTGGGGTGTTGTACATAAGTTTTAGGCCCACGGGATGCTCACTTTCCACTGCTCTGTGTGACAAACTGAGAAAAGCAACTTAAAAGGAGGAAGGATTGACCTGGCTCGGAATTTCAGAGGTCGTTGCAGCCATTGCTCGAGACTTGTGGGAAGGGACCAGCCTATTCAGGAGGAGAGCTGTTTACTTTGTGGAAAGGAGGGGGCCACCTTCTAACATTGTCTTCAAGGAACAAACCTCCAATGGCCTCAACCCTTAAGATTCTCACTGCTTTCCAACAGTGCCACTAAGCCTTCACCATGTAGCCTTTGGAAGACATTTAAGATCCAGCAATAACAGGAGCTTTTGTTTAATTTCTATGATAGTGATAGGACAACAAGGCTGCCATAATCCTCATCTTAACAACAGAGCAGTGAAAGCTGAGAGGGATTAAGTCTCTTGGCAAAATACATGCCACATGCTAGGAGGAATGTGGCATCTCCCTCCTCAGAAAACAGGTAGATGACGCCCCATGCCGAGTTTGACCTGTATTTCCCCCCAAATGCTCACTGCATATTTTACTACCCCTGTCCTATCTGCTGAGCCTGCAGAACAGGACACCTATTTAACTAGTGGCCTCCTTGCTCAGAAGGTGAAAGAAAGTGTCAGTACATCCCACAGGTGTTGTGTGACTTCTAGATGTTTGTGTGTGGGATAGACCAGCCTCCTGGGAAGCCAGCTTAGTCTGGAATTCTTGCGTCATGTTTCCAAACACGTACAGTGAACTGCTACGACACAGATACAATGTATCAATACTGCTCCAACCAGGAAACTGGATGAAATACCTTGTTAGAACCAGAGAGACAACCAGCCACGGACCCCCCACCCCCTCATGTTAAGTAATATTTGTTTTAGCCCAATTTTAATAGAACACAAGAGCTTAGAGCAAGCCCTGGGATGAACTCGACCTTTGTGCGCTGAGGTCCCTCCTCATCCTCGGAAAAGTCTCATTCTGTACCATTTCATCTCTGATTTCCTCTGACAAAACAGTAGCTTTTTTTTTTTTTTTTTTTTTTAAATAGAGAAGTTATAAACAGGGTGAGTAGTACAGCATTGTACTAGTACAGGAATGAAGGAACCCTGGCACCAGGAAGACTGTGTTCTTGAGCTACGTTTTGTTTTGTTTTTGTTTTTGCTTTTTTCTGTTCTAGCACAAGAAGTTACTCATTTTTCTCACCTCTTGCCCACACAAAGCATTGTGTTATGCATGTCAGGTGACCTGAGTTAGAGGCCATGCCTGATGGAGAGCTTGGATTCAGGAGCTGTCCGATTTAAATCCAAGGGCCACCACTGCTTTCTGGCTGTGTGACTCTGCGCTTCGGGGGGGGGGGGGGGGGGGTGTGTGGGGGGGGGCAGGGCGGGCGGGGCAGGCGGGGTGCTAGAGACCAATACCAGCAGTGCACCTCAGGGCTACTATGAAGGTTAAGTCAAGTTAAGCTGTGTGACGCAGTTAGAGAAAAGACAATCATGGCGGATGCTTATAAGTTCATTAGCAGTAGTAAGGAATAAAACCCACAGATGTGCTAAGCAGGCAGCTTTGACACCTTAAGGATGAGGTGATGATTCAAAGCAGCTTCCTAAGCGAGCTCAAGATGAGGCCTGGATTTAACCATGCCCTTACCTGTAGTTTCCCCTTGGCCTTCCGATCTCAGGTCGTCTAGGAAGTTTTCGTTTCACCTTTCTGTGTTAGCGTTCCTCATCGCTGTGACCTGACATGAGGGCCACTTGCAGGAGGAAGAAGGGTTTGTTTTTGGTCACGGGTTGAGGGCTGCCGTCCTTCATGGCAGGACAACCATGGCAGTGAGTACTCAGGATAGTGGCCAGGCCCAGTCCAGGGTTAGGAAGCATGGTGAGTGGTGCTGTGCCCACTTTCTCCTCTTTATTCAGGAGCCAGCCCACGGCCAAGAGATGCCCACATTCAGGGTGGGCCTTCCTGCCTCCATTAAATCTCTGGAAATGCCACAGACACACAGACTTGCCCAAAGGTGTGTTTCCTTGGTGATTCCAAATCCAATCAGGTTACTAGTGAAGACTCACCATCAATCACACCAGCTGTCCTCAAAGGGCCAGTGATCGGCGGCAGAGAGCACACCACTCATCTCTCACCATCCCCCTCCCTCCACGGTGCGTTTCTCACTAGCGCTCAGCTGGCAGCTCTGTCATAAAGATCAGTGATGGCCTCTGCTCAAATCTGCTTGCACATATTTGGTTTCTCTATGAGGGGGTATCTTTTCAGAATTCAACATGTCAAAGGATAAGGATTGTTGCAGGTTGGTCTGATGTATTTTGATGCTAATTACTGCTTGCTATCTCTGCCCCACCTGTAAGTTGCCTAAGAGCCTAACCTGTTTGACCAATAAAAGGCCATCTCACATGGGCAGGGCAAATGGGGTAGGCGTGGCTAAGGTTCCAGGGCTTAGGGAGACAGAGAGAATCTTGGGAGGAGAGAGACCAGAGGAGAGGAGAGAAAGGAGGAGGCTGCTTCATGGGTTAGGTGGAGGAGAAGCACATGGCTGAAGTGGATGGAGGATTTGGCCCAGATGAAGAATATTAGCAAGTATATGGTATTATGGATCGGGGTAGCTTGATAGAAATTATTAGAAGCAGATGGCATGGGATTGGGCAGGTCTTCCATACCTGCCCCACTATGGGAAGTAGTTTAGGGGATTACTATCTGCCCTGTCCCAGGTTAACTAAGGCTATTTTAAAATATAACAGGTGTCTGTGTCTTGATTGATTGCTAGTGGGTTAGAAAATACTGTCATAATAATAATTATAGGCCTGATAATAAACATTACTAGGTCACATTGATAAATTAACCGCAAAAAAGGGCCCATCTTTCTCTGGCAGATTTCTATTCTCTAGACCCCGTCTATGCTTGGCAGACCTCCCCTCAAACACAGGATCAGGTCCATGTGGTTTATAACCTTGTGGCCCTTTCTCTCACTCTTCCTTTTGATGTTGTTAGTGGGATCTGTTCCATTTTAATCATTGAGAACTGTATTGTTCATTCCCCCTTTGTGGCCTTGCATTGTCTCAGTATGCAAACTCATACAAACACACTTGATTATTATCCTCAGCACGACATTAAGTTTCTTTCTTTCTTTCTTTTTTTCTTCCTGTTTGTTTCTTTTTCTTTTCTTAGTTTTAAGCAAAGTTACACTTTTTTTTTTTGGGTTTTCGAGACAGGGTTTCTCTGTGTGGCCCTGGCTGTCCTGGACTCTCTGTGTAGACCAGGCTGGCCTTGAACTCACAGCGATCCTCCTGCCTCTGTCTCCCAAGTTCTGGGATTAAAGGTGTGTGCCACCACGCCTGGCTTGCATATATATATATACTCAGCTGTGACTGCTTTCTAGGACATAAACCAAGAATGACTTTGTGGGCCACAGAGCATTCTTGTTGAACACTTTACATTGCCTTTATGTAAGCTGTCACCTCTCAGCGCAGCCTAGACTTGAGGCATACTTGCAGAGAAGGAAGCTGTTAGGAGGTCCAGCTGCAGCAATGACTCATCATAAGCCAGTTTTGCCCAGTATCTCCCTGTTGAAATCCCCTCCAACTTCTGTACTTCTCTTCTCTTCCAGGACACCGATAGGAAATCTGTTAGTTCTTTAATTTGTATTTCCATGTCCATAGATGTTTTGCCTGCATGAATATCTTTGTATCACGTGTGTGTCTGATGCCTGACAGCATTAGATTTTCTAGGACTGGAGCTACAGGCCCTCATATGGGTTCTGGGAATTGAACTTGGGTCCACTGAAGAGCAGCCAGTGATCTTAACTGCTGAATCATCTCTTCAGTCACAACTCATCAGTTCTTTTCTTAAAAAAATATTAATTTATTTATTACGTATACAGCATTCTGCCTGCTTGCCAGCAGAGGGCACCAGATCTCATTACAGATGGTTGTCACCACCATGTGGTGCTGGGAATTGAGCTGGTGACCTCTGGAAGAGCAGTCAGTACTCTCCAGCCCCCAACGCGTCAGTTCTTGACCACTGCTCCAACATGGACTTGCTGGATTCAGCCTCCTCTTGTCCTTTCCCCTAGTGTTCTAATGTTACGGATCTGTGTACTGTCCAGATCCCAGAGCATCTAAAGCAAACCTTTAAGGTTTCCGATCCTGGACTCAGCCACTCTCTAGCCCAGTGGCTGCCCAACCTTCCACATCATTATTTTACATTGCTACACAGTTTTAATTGTTTCCCATTTCTAAACAGATAGATTATTTTTTCCTTTGATATTATCAAATTCTAGGCCTCTATTCTACTATGCTTTCTAAGCAATCAACTCTGTAGCATTTGCCTCCTCTAACTTGGTTTAATAGACTCTAATAGAGTTTATTCCCACGTCTACACAGCCAGCTTTCACCTTCTGTATGCTCCATTAATGCTTTTCTGATTGTCCTTGTAACATCTCCATTTGGTTGTTTCCCATCATTTTAGTTTCAATATGTTTAAACCCAACAGAACCATCTGTTAGTGATCCCACCCCATCTGTTTCTGTCCCCATTTCCTTACCTCTGTAAATGATAACACATTTCCCTAATAACACAACTAGAAATCTTGGCACTATGTCTTAATTCTTCATTTATTTTTTCACTTATAAACAATCTATCACTGAGTCTAAATAAAATTTCCTCTTTGAAAATATCATTGCATCCTTGATAAATATGAATTATATTTAGAAAATATTAATGATGGATTTTTGTCAGCCTTTTTTTTCTGCGTGACGCCTAAGACAAGATTATGGTAGGAAAATGATAGGAAAAAAACAAAACCCAAAGCTCTGAGGATGATTTTCTGGCTGAATTGTGTGCATGTGTTTGTCATGTTTCCTGTCTGAAACATTTCTGGACGGCTGTACAGTAAATACAAATACAAAATACAGTAAAAAAAAAAAAAAGGGAGGACTAAAGAGAAAGATAATTTGAATCTTCTTGAGGCAGTTGAAGCTCAGGTTCTCTTCTTTAATTCTGTCTAATTCAGAAAAAGATTAGAGGTTTATTCTCTGCAACCGCAGTGCAGGTGGGTCCTGCCAAGGGCAGAGAAACACTTGCTCTTAGAGTCTTGGAGCTTTGGGTCCCTTCCCAGCAAGCACTTAGAGCTCAAGCTTCACTGAGGAAGGAGAAATCCCGTCTGGGTGTTCTGCCTGCTTAAGAGAAGAGGCCGAGACACCGCTCCAGGCTCTGCTGGGGATGTTAACTGATCTCATCATCTTCCAGGAAGACTGCAGCCAACAATGCACATCCCACTGAAAGCAAGCAGGCAAGCACACACGCATCAAACAACAAGAAGCTCATTACCTCACAGCAACACACCTTGATCGTGGAATTACACTGTCAGCAGGGTCATGCTTCCTTTGTGCTCATCCACCTTAAGATGGTAAAGCGAGGTCATCAGGATTTTTCAGAAAGTCTTGACTATGCGAGGCAAAAACTGAAACAAAATAATCAACCTCAAAATTCACCCAGAGAGAAAGAAAAAGGGGCAGGTAAACACTCCAACCTTCCATTACTGCTGTGAGAAAAATGAACAGATACTTTCTATCTGTGAAATAAGGATTCAGATGCCATCGGGTAAGAATAAACAAAGAGAAACAGAAGAAAATCCAGACGGCAAGACAGAGTTCTTGAAAATTACAGATGTCATCTGAGAAACTTGGAAAAAAAACCTCGGCAGAAATTTAGAAGAATTTTTATGAAGAGAGTGAAAAGCAGACCGTGATTATCTCAAGGTTCTAGCAAAACAAGAACAACCACAAATCAGTAAATGACAAGAAAACTGGTAGGTGGAGACTAAAAGAACAAGTCATAAAGTTACTAAAGGAATGGCGCTAAAAAAAAAACAAGATCAACAAAGTCCTAGTCATTTAACCAAAAGAAAAAAAATACCCAAGTTAATAAGGATAGAAATGAAAAATGAAATGTCACTTATGAAATACAGAAAATAATTAGGGAATACTTTGAAAATGTACAGTCCACAAACACTGGAAAATCTAAAAGAAATGGATGATTTCACAGGCACACATGGCTTACCTAAATCAAATCAAGAAGATATAAACAACTTAAAATGGAAGCAATAGTAATAAGTCTCCCAACAAAGAAAAGCCCAGAACTGAATAGACACACTACCAAGTTCTACCAAACCTTTAAAGAAGAGCTACACCAGTGCTCTCTGCCTACCACATAGACTGCACCAGTGCTCCTCTGCCTACCACATAGACTGCACCAGTGCTCCTCTGCCTACAACATAGACTACAGCAGTGCTCCTCTGCCTACCACATAGACTACACCAGTGCTTCTCTGCCTACCACATAGACTGTAGTAGTGCTCCTCTGCCTACCACATAGACTGCAGTAGTGCTCCTTTAACTTTGTCATAAAATCGCTTACCTCAGTGCTCCTGTAACCACCCTGTAAAGTAGAAAATGACTAAGCAGTTCTAAGAATCCAACATTATCTCAATATTAAAGCCAGATAAGGACACAACAGACAGAGAAAGAAAGAAAACCATACACCAATTCTCCTTATAAATACAATAAAAATTCTCATGAAAGTCTGGTAAACAAATATAAACACACTAAAAAGTTTATACACCATGACCAAGGTCATTAAATTCCTTGGATGCAAGAAGTGTTCAACATACCCAAGTCAGGAAGCATGATCGGATACACAAATAGACTTAAGAAGAGAAATCACATGACCATCTCAATCAAGGAGGAAAGACCTTCAACAAAGTTCAACATTCCTTCATGATAAAAGACCCAAAGAAACAAGGACTATAGAGAACAAATTTCGAGATAACACAGGCCACACATGACTAACCGATAGCCAATAGTATACAAGGAGGGAAGTCTGGAACGAAGCGAAGCACTTCGCCCACTTACTCAGCACTGGGCTTGAAGTCTTAGCTACAGCAATAAGACAAGAAAGAAACAAAAATATTACTGGCAGGGAAAGAAGAAGTACATTTATTCCTATTTGGATGACACAATCCTACACTTAAAAGGCCCTAACAATACTATGACATTCTTCACCGAACTGGAAAACAGGCAATCCTAAAATTCACAAGAAAGCCTCAGCAGAAAGACTATTGCTGGCAGAATCATGATACCTGGTCTCAAATTATATTACAGAGCTATGGCCATAGGGACATGGTACTGGCACAAAAGTAGACATGTAGACCACAGAAATAAAATAAGAGGACCCAGAAGTAAACCCACCAAGTTATAGCCACCTAATTGTAAACAAATGTATCAAAAACATAGAGAGAAGACAACATCTTTACCAAATGATACTGGGGTAACTAGATTGCCACCACTGAGGAATGAAAAACCTCTGTCTGTCTGTCTGTCTGTCTGTCTGTCTGTCTGTCTGTCTCTCTCTGCATAAACACAGATTCGAAACGAATCAAAAACTAATTTAGAATGCAAAATGCTGAAACTGCTACAGGAAAGCCCGAAACACCCCAGGATATAGGCACAGATAAGACATTTCTGCAAAAGACTCCATTGTCAAGTAGGGAGTCAGGTAATAACCCCATGTCCCTCCTCTCACTTAAAAAAATTTTTTTCTATTAGTATCTCCCATTAGGTGAGACTCACCTGACAGCCAGATGACTGGGAATCCAAGCTGCTGCAGCCCCGTGAGAATCAGCCTATCAGGTCTCACTATTGGTTCACTGAGTACAAGGAACACAAAAGGCTGAGAGAAAGGTTTCAGCTTCCAATTTAACACAACAGTTGACAGTGTTTGCTGGTGCAGCTTCTCCCTCAGGCAAGATGCATTATAGAAACAGTAAATTCAAAGTTGCTATATAAACATAACAATGAAAACTCCTTATACGGTACAGATGTCTTAGCAGTGAAGAGCACTTGCTGCTCTGGCAGAGAACCCAGGGGTTGGTTCCTAGCCCCCAGAGCTCACAACTGCTTGTAATTTTAGTTCCAGAGGATCTGATGCCCTCTTCTGGCCTTCATGGGTACTTGTATGCATGTGACACACATCCTTAGGGCACATATACATACAATTTAAAAAAATGTCACCCCTATAGTAGAGTCTGTGTGACAAGTACTACACAGGCCTGAGTCTAAGACCCCCAAAAAGGGGAGAGTCTCCTGGATTGGGGTTGATGTTCCTGACAGGAGAAATCCGATTGCAGGTTTTTCCTTCTCTCAGTGTGCTGGCAATTCTCTGTCGTTCAATCCCAGTTCAGGACCTTTTCAGGTATGCATGTTGCTACGAGACGTTGCTAACACAGGCCTCCAGCCAGGGACCGTTCAAGCTTAAAGTTCATTGTCAAGTTCTACTGGTCTTTTCCACTTATCAAAGAAACATAGCTAAGAATTAGCCATTTACTACTATCTTGTGAAATTTACCAAGAAATAGTGTTTCAAAAACTATCTTGATTCCTGTGGCCTCAGCACTAGGTGCTGGACAAAATAATTAGTAAGAGAACACTGACCATTGACAAGGAATGCATCTGTGTACTGATACCAAGCCAATTGCTTAAGAATGATGACATCTGTTACTGTGCATTACTTTATACTGTTCCATTTAAAGTTATAATTCAAATTATGACAAAACTATCTGTACCCATACCGTGTATGCTTGATTGCTCACTGACTCTTTTGAACCTACACCATGGAAACTGTAACCACGACAACCCCCCCTTCCTGTTTCAGAAGAAAAAAATGTATATAACCCTAGACTGCTTGCTTGAAAAATACACTCAGATGGAAACTCAAACTTGAGTCGCTTCTGTTTGTCAACGCCTTATCTCGGGTACACAGACGCTCCAAGAACTCCCGTTCCCAGCGACCTTTCCCTGACTGAGCTGGTCTGTGGCAAAAAAACAAAAAACAAAAAAACTAGCAGGGTGTGGTGGTGCATACCTTTAATCTCAGCACTCAGGAGGCAGAGGCAGGCAGATCTCTGAGTTCGAGGCCAGCCTGGTCTACAAAGTGAGTCTAGGACAGCCAGAACTGTTACACAAAGAAACCCTGTCTCAAAAACAAACAAACAAACAAACAAACAACAAACAAACAAAAAAACCCAACTTATATGAATTACGAAGTCTGTTAGTCAGCGTAGCCACTCTCATTTGCATTTTTTATCCATAGCAAGGATATTACAGCTTTGAAGAAATGGTGCTCTATGTAGCTTTACTTTAAGCTATGGACTCTGCTGGAATTGCAGGAAGGCACGTGCCTACAGGATTTCAACTCTGGGACCCTGTGGATGTAAGAGACATAGCATCATTCTGAGCAGCCATGATGCTTTCCTGAGAACCTATGCAGACCTGTAAAGCCCCAAGCTCATCTTCTTATCCTTTTGTTTTAAGTACGTGTGTGTGCGTGCATGCGTGTGTGTGTGTGTGTGTGTGTGTGTGTGTGTGTGTGTGTGTGTATGGCTGTAGGCACATACGTGCCATAGCATAAATGTATAGATTAGGGGACAACCTTGGGTGTCCCCACCTTCTATCTTTTTTGTCAATGCCATCACGGCTCCACCCTCCATCCTGGCAACTGTGAGTACTGAGATTATAGATGTCTACTACAGCCAGCTTTCCATGAGTTCTGGGGACCCGAACTCACATCTCCACACTTATGAGGAAAGTGCTTTACTCACTGATCCCAGGTCTTTTATTTCAAATACTTTATGTCTATTAGAAGCAAGCAACAAGACTCATAGCCCTCAGAATATATTTTCACCAGACTTTTCTAGAATGGTGCTCAGAGCCTTATCTTCCATAGAGACTTGACTTCAGGTGACTATAGACAATACTTTCGGTAATTATTTTGTCACTCTGTACCTTGGGCTAGCAACGTACATCTTATTAATGGGAACATAGCTGGTGATAGTCTTAAATCCAGCCACATCAAACAGCCTAGTCTAGATTCCCATCATCTCCCCTTCTATTATCCTGGAGTCTCTTTTGATATGGATAAACCTTTCAATAAAGGTTTATACAGAATGAAAGACTCTCAGTGAGATTGGTAGGAAAAAAATTTATGATAGGTATTAGGCCTTTTGGAGCTTTTGGAATAAGTGGAGAAATTATGAACAGGAAATGTGACCATGTAAGCACCTTTGGCTGTCCTCCATATCAGTGAATTTGTGGAAAGACTTCTGTTAGGCCAGCTCCTCTGCTCACCCTTAGCCAAGTCCTTGGTAGTCTCTGTGGGTCTGAAGTGGGCGTCAACTGGGAAGAATACAAAAAACAAATGGAAGACCTTCACAGAGTGGTGATAAAGCTTTCATTTCTTCCTTCTGAATTTCACATATACCTTGCTTTTGTCCAACTCTAAACTGAAGTTATATAGGGGAAATCAGGAGCTGGCCATGTTGACACAACACAATTCACCTGTTGTGTAACATTACTTGGGAGATGTGAATAAATTGTCTATCCATCCCACTTAGGGCACTGATGACAGATCAAAGAATTCTGAGATCTTGTTGCCATAGTTGCCCAGGGTTACAGGATTGAGGCATTTAAACTGGTGCACCTGTTACCATGATTTTCTGATATTATTTGTCCTTCAGTGTTGCTCTGACATTGGGTTTTCAACTTTAGAGTTGCTAATATTCTGAACTAGACAACTTCCTGCTGTGGAAGATCATCTGATGCAGTGTCAGATGCTAAGCAGTGTCTGCACCCTCAACCCTCTGCACAGTGATAAAACCATTATATCTCCAGGCATTGTTCACTGGAGGTGAAAGAGCCCCTCTACCTCTCCCTGAGAACCTGTAACCGTCAAGCTAAATATAAATAATATAAAACCACAAAGAATATGGAAATGTACCTGACAGAGCTAGAACAAATCAGTTGGGGATGTTGTACTTAGAAGAAGAAAAGTCTGAGTGATGGGGAAAGAGAAGTCATATGATGAACAGCCTCAGCAGATTCCTTTGTACGTCTTGCATCACAGTTCCCGGGTGCATGTGATTTTGATGGCGACCTTGATGGATGTGCACCTACTTTGCACTGGTGTTTACTTTCATCATCAGATAACTTTAAGTATTCTGTCCCAGAGCCCCTTTCCTTCAAGGAACACTTGCAGGATCATGACATTAAATGTATCTCATAACTGCTTTGTTTGTGTGTGTGTGTTGGGTGACGGGAAGATATTAATATTGTTAGGTAATTAGGTGAATACTGTGGGCAACTAAGAAGACCAGAAGCCAGAGACTGGACTCTTTGTTTTCCCATTCCTTAGGCAGACAGTTCTGGGGAGCATTCAGAGTATTTCTCTGAAGGGCCCTATGCCCTTGAGCTCAAATGCCCATGACAATGACCTCAGTGTTCCACTCTCTTATTACTACTACTACCACCACCAGCACCAGTACTATTCCTTTGTTTCATATTCCTCAATCCCTCACCCACCATTAAGCCAAGTGTTTAATGTCCTTCCAGGGAAACCAAACAAAGACTAAAGCCTTCAAAGTTTTTATAGCAAGCTAGACACTGTCCTAGTTATGGTCACTCTTGCTGCTATGAAACATCATGACCAAAAGCAACTCAAAGAGAAAAGTGTTTATTTGGCTCATACTTCCACATCACTGTCCATTATTTGAGGAAGACAGGAACTCAAAACAAGGCAGGAACATGGAGGCAGGAGCTGTTGCAGGAGGGGTACTGCTTACTGGCTTGCTCTCCATGGCTTTCTCAGCCTGTTTTCTTATAAAACCCAGGACCGTCAGCTCCGGGGTGGTACCACCCATAGTGAGATGGGACCTCTACCAGTAACTTCTAGCTAAGAAAGTTCTTTACAGGCTTTCCTACAGCCCAATATTATGGAGGCATCTTCTCAATCAAGGTTCTCTCCTGTCAGGTGACTATAGCTTGTGTCAAGTTGACATAGAACTAGCCAGCACAGATTTATCTTCTAAAATTATATTTGCATTTAAATTCCAGCCACTAGAAGGAATTGCATGTTGTTACTCTTCAACTTATTCCTAAATTGTTAAAAAATTCTACGGGTGAGACAAGAGGACACCGTGTTCCTTCCATTTTTAGCCTGCTACATGCTTCAGGTCTGTATCCAATATTATTTTTTAGATATTTACTGGTCTAGAGTGGAGGATATACACTTTGAAAAAAATCAGCAAAAAAAAAATCTATGCCTTATGGAGCTTTACTCTAGTAAGCAGACACTATAATCTAGGTTAGATGATTCAGGGAGAGGGCCTTTATATGTGGTACTCACAGCCTCAGAGCCAGAATCCAAACCTACTTCCCGCTCAGATTGCCTTGCTCAACCTGGCATGACAGCTCTTGTTTTTCGCTGACCCCCAGCACAATCTCATGTTTCTCTCAAACGATTTTTTTCTCTTTGTTCTGTATCACTTCAAGTTGCTGAACCTCCAGCACCCCCAACTGTATCAGCTTCAGTGTCTCCCAGTTTCTGCTGCACCAGGGACCTTCCTGCGGCATCCCGCTTTGCCTATGGGGTTATTATCCAGCTGGAGTTTTGGCCTGACACATCTCCTCCTATCACACACATGACATTGATAATACATCAACTGCTTCTGCGGTTTGCAAGCTAACGGTTTTCATGGGGTGATTCTCAGGCAGGGCGAGTGAAGTGAGGCAACACGATTTTGCTTTGACAAAGACAGTGTGCCAGGTGACTGGGTCATAACAGAAATATGAATGGCTGAAAGAAATAGGATGAGGTTGGGTCAGCGTGCGATGAGTTTGGAAGTCCACTGAATGTGTTTTCCCTAGGAGAAGTCAGGTGCACCCAGTGCCCACCCCAAAAGCATTTTGATGTTTATTCTATTTTGTGAACAAAGGATGTTAAGGGAAGCATCAAGCATCCTTCCCTCCTCAGCAGGAGCAACTGGTGTTTTCAGGGCCTGGGACAAGGTACAAGGCTCATGCCTGATTTTGGACGCAGGTCTTGCAATCCACTCTTCTCATTTCCTGGGCTTGTGGACCTCACCAACTGCCCACCTGTCCCAGTGTGTAGTTGTAACACTTGCCATGGGAGTCTAGGTGGTTTCTAGGCAGGGTGGCCTGGCAGACACTTTCTTCTGTGGAATCTCCAGCCTGGTTTTCACAGTGGAGGCAATTCTCAACTCCAATGTCAATTTAGAAAATTCTCCTGGGATGTCAGAAAACAGAGGAAAGTATTAAATACAGGCTCCTTTCTTATTAATATCTCTGGAGTACTTTTAGAAGTTAGAAAGAACTTGTGTAATTCAGTCTCAGAAGAAGTTTCTACATGAGATACAGGCCCAAAGAAGTCATAAAGGGATACACGGAGAGTGCAGGGCTTCTGCTTGGGCTCTGCTCTTAAGGTCTGCAGTCCCTACACTATCTCACACTGCGTTTTGCCTAAGAATTTGTCAATCATTCCATCTGGTGCTATTATTTTTGCCTGGGAGTTTGTATTAATCATAAGCCTCAAATTTAAACCCCATTTTGGCTGCTACATGGCAGCATGACCTTAAAATGACCCTCAGCCTTGCTGGGCTTAGACTCTGTTAAATAAGAGGCTCAGGCCAGATCGCTCATCTGAGCTTGGGACCTGCTGTTAGAGAACAGGCCGCCGAGGCCACTCAAAACAGCCTGCCTGGAAACTGAGCTCCAGTTCCAAGTGTCCCGCAGTAGTTGGCTAAGTTCCAGTTAAACATCTGTCTGAGAGGCCTGGCCTGCACAACTGTGCCTATTGTCTAGCACAATGCGAACTGACGTAGAGGCTTAAACCAATCAGACATGGAGGAGAGTGCCTCTAATTCTGGCACTTAGGAGGAAAAAGCAGGCAGATTATCTGTGAGGTCAAGACCAGCCTGGTCTACATAAGTGAGTTCCAGGTCAGTCAGCGCTATAGTCAAATGCTGCCTGAAAAACTAAAAACAATGAGGATTCCATGATCTGAGCAGCTCTTGCCGGTTGGCTGGGCTCAGCTGGTGGACCTGCTCCATCTGTGTCTGCGCTCAGCTGTGATTTTTCAAGGTGTTTTTTTCACATACTAGGCCGTAGAGTCTCTCTGCTGGATGAGATCTAAACTCCCTGCAGCCTGGCTCTTTGCACGGATGCCTGATTTCTCTGCCTGGTAGCTCCAGGGCTTTTAAGAAGGGACAAAGTATACAGGCTACAATGTCTATAGGCTACAAAATCCGTTAGTGCTACAGTCAAGGAGTCAGACAGCATTCCCTCTGCTGCATCTGGAAGCTGAAGCAAGCAAGGGCCACTGAGATCCATGAAGGAGAGGAAACCAGGAGCCAGTGAGAGGGGCTAGTCAGATCCTAAACACACTCTACTGTTTTAGACCAAAGCTGACCTTCCATTTCCTGCTTATCTGCCAGGCTCCTGAGGACATCTTTGAATCACTGATCTGATCTTACAGCCCAAATTACAAGTAAGAGGAATAAGATGCAAAAAAAGGGCAACAACAATTGACTTTTTGTGAACAAAACAAAACAGAAACTACCTAACTCGACTTTACTATTTACTATCTGATCATTCTTCCAGCAGCTCAGTGGGAAAGGTGACAGATGGGAGAAAAACCTCCCCTGGTATCCTGGGTCTCCGGCAGGACACTTGGAGGAGACAGTAGGGCTGGGTGTAAAGCACGTGGAAGGGTACATTTGCTGTTCCTTGCTTTGGGGTTGTGACCTCTTAAGATCTCGTGGGATCAGCCAGACTCCATAGGCTCAGGCCCTCTGGACAAAGCAGGCTTCATCTGATGTCCTTGAAACACCCCAAGGGAATGAAAGTGTTTACAGAATTATTCCTTGGAAGCACTTCATTTATTATCTGAAAGCAAAATAATAAAAGCAGAAGTGAGGCTCAAGTGAGCAATATTCCTTTGTGCAAACGTTGCAGAAAATGCCTTTCTTCTTGCACTGTAGACTCCGACAGAGCAGGAACCAGGCTATTCAGTTGCTCAGTGTCTGGAACAAAGAATAGAAACAGTGGGTGTGCAGTCTGTCAGGGCATGATGGCCTTTTAGGGACATGGCGAACGAGACGCCTTTGCTTAGTGTGTGGACTAGTAGTAGGGGTTGGTGCTCTGGCCAGTTTCTTTCTGAGGCTAGCCCTATCGTCTTCTCAGAATCATTTAACTTTCCTTTTTTCCCTCATTTCTTGTGCTTTTCAAGTTTCAAAGTTCTATACCTTTTTCTTAAAGTACTGGATCAGGAAATGGGAAAATATGTCAATGATCTGTATATTTTCTCATTTCTTGGCTTCTGATTTTTTTAAAATGAAAAATGAAAAGGCAATCAATTGTTCTTGTGAGATATCTTTGAGAAGTGAGGAAGGTTTGAGTTGAAGACATATGTCTGTGGTAGCTAGTATGGATCCCTCTGGGTCATGTATATGTTACACGTCGAAATCTTGGAGTCAGAGAGTATTTTGGGAAAGATGAAGCCTAGGTTCATAGACTAGATTAACTATTCAAAACTTAAAACAAATCATTGTGTGTGTATGATATGTCTCTTGCAAGGAAGGCATACATGTAGTACTGGCCATGTATGGAGGTCAGAAGACAGTTCTGTGGAATTGGTTGTCTCATTCCACGTTTGAGTTATAGGAGTTGAACTCAGGTTATCAAGCTTGCAAGGCCTTTACCCACTCAACAAAACTTAGTGAGTGAATTCCTGGACCGATGACCTAGGTTGTTCACTCTTTTTCTACCTACACAGGACTAAATCACTTGTTTCTTCCATTCTCTCTACTTTTCTGGTCTAAAATTGTGTACGCCTTTCATAACACTTAGTAATTTCCCTTAGCTTTGCTTTCTTCAACATAAAGAAGGATGTTAAGTCTCTTATTGCTCTTGGAAGAGGCAGATTAACTTGTTACTGTTGTTATTTTTCTTTAGAGACAGCAGTAGATCTTTAGTGATGCAAATGGGTCTGAAGTCCAGGGTCCCCTGTTTGCACACTCTAACATTTCAGTACATGTTTAACAAGTGTGAAGCTATAATCACCATTCTCTTATGTGGAGGTGCAACACGCACGTGAATAACTGGTATGACTTCCTTAGTTTGTAAATAAAACTGGAAAATATGAGTGCGAGTAGAAATTGAGAGAGTATGATTAAAGCACAAGAAATACAAAGTAAATACGCTTTGAAATGTGAGATAAGATTTCTGACAGAGAAAGGAGGGCAGAGGAAGAGAATGAAAGGGAAAAAGAGGAGGGAGGGGAGGTGAAGTGAGGAAAGACAAGGGGGCAGAAACTCCACTCTGAATAGCTGCCACAAACTACCCTGTCCAGATCACTTCCCTGTGGATCTTGTACTGGATTAAGCAGCCCCACAATTGCATAAGACAATTCCTTGTATTTTTGTGACTGGTCTCGAACTCCATAAGTAGTGCAGGCTGTCTTGGAGCTCTCAGAGATCCACCTGATTTTGCCCTGAGTGCTGAAATTAAAGGTGTGTGACATCTGTCTCGGCTGCTCTGTTTCTTTCATCGCCTCTTTAGTGAAGGCCATGGCAGGGAAGAGATGCTGAGAAGACCCAACTAGAAGTTGGAAAGGCAGCTGCTTCTATTCCTCCCCTGCTTTCTCCATGACCTGACCCTCTCACTCTGCTCACTTCTCTGAAAATGGATGCTCTCTTGGCTGAGGGACAATGCTCAGAACGCTAGTGACTCGGCAGACTTGAGCCATAGATGGAGATTTCTCTCTTCAAGTTTATCCTCAAATGATTCTGTCACTGGTGTGCAAATGGTACAGAGAGAGGTGAAGCCTTGGAATGCGACACTGTGGAGGCAGGTAATCTTAGCAAAGCAAATTGCGGGTGTGTGGACCTAGATCACAAGGCTAAAGGGGCTTTTGTCATTAAGATCCTTTATCCACAGAGATTTCTCTTGTGCTTTACCACAGTGAGGGGATAAACTGTACATTCAGGAAGCCCAGAGAAGCCAGAGGATTTGTATAATTCGCAGTGAAGTTAAGACATGGGGGAGGCAACACATGCGAAGGCAGATGAATGAGTGGGAGGGGCCTAAACTCTGGAGTGGTAAGAAAGATGGAGAAACTGAGAGGAGGGAATTCTTAAAAGACAAAAAGGCAAGCTCCTTTGCCTGAAGATGTCCTGAACAGACTGGGGATGCCACCCTGACTGAGACAATTGTGCGATTAATGTAAAAACACTTAAAAACAAAAACAAACTTGAAGCAAATGCTAAGTAAACCTTTTTATTCCCCCTGGGACTCTGAGTGCTTAGCTGGTTGACAATAAGACCATTGATTGTGTTCCTTTTTGTTTAGGCTTCTCCTCTTCCACACCCACCTTGATTTACAAAAAAATAGCATGAAGGCAAGGGTATAGCTGAAAAACACATGTCATGTGTCAGAGAAAAACAGTCACAGGTCTGGGAAATTCTAAGTCCGTTGCACAGCACCAGGTACTCGGGCCTTTTGAGGCTCCTTAGCCCTACCACTGACTGCAGCCCGTTAGGCTTCGTGAGCCATGAGTGCTGGTGATCCATTTAACTCCCCCGCATCTGCCAAGGGCAGATGAATAATTCACACTGCACTTAACACCCAGGGAATAACAGCACCAGGCAAACCCAAGTGTGATATTCAGCCAGTCAGCTACTGTTTGATCGATGGGCTCCTCCGCTAACTGTGCTCACGGGCTAAAAAACATAGGTGTGTGTTGGGGGGATTCATTTGGCAGGCTTCTTGAAACAAGACATTTATAGGGATAAAAAAAATTCTTCTGTAAAGTACAAAACTTTCACCAGTTACCCTTTGGGGCAAGGGAGCACTTTTAAAATGATGCTTGGATAGAGAGGACCTAGCAGGGTAGAGCGATTTAAAGGGAAAGTGGAAAAAAGGGGGAGCTTTAACTGGGGAGGGCAAAGGGAGATTAACGCAGAGGGAGGGTGAAGCCTGCCACAGTCACCAGGGAATGCTATCATGCAGCTACCTGAATAAAAAGCTCTCATCTGTGCTGGCAATGCTCCCACTAAGAGCCACAGACTAACAAAAACTCCAGCACCAGCCACAAGAAGCGCTCAGGTGAGTTGTTGGTCAGGGTTGTCCAGTGGATTTCTAAAATATTACAGAATATTGCCGTTGCCCTCACCTCCCACCCTGACCGCCAGATGCTGGGAATCAAACTTAGGTCCTCTGCAGAAGCAGTCCACACTCTTAACCAGTCTCTTCCGCCTCTACCTCAAGCACTTGTGTTATTGTTGTCTTAAGATAACATAGAAGTCACTTAGGCCATTGTAAAGCACACGCAACATCACTCATAAAGATGGCTTTTATGGCCTACAAGCAATGCTCAAGATTTAAGAGGAAAGGGTCTGGGATAAGTGAAGCATAAATTCTGGGAGATACGTGCAGAGCCTGCCTTACCAGGTTGTAAAACTACATCCCTTTCTGGCGTGCCAGGAGAAACAGCTATGCGCCTTATTCCATTCAAGAGGCTTCGCCAGTGCTTATATGTGTGCACAACACCATTGCAGGAAATAGATGCCAGATGCAGTTAGGTGTGTCCTGAAGAGACGCAGGTTGGGTGTGCCTCTAAAAGCCTCTGTAGATAAGAAAGCTAAAGAATGGAAAGTTCCTGCCTCCTTTAAGGCAAGTTGCTTGGGAGAGGTCTGTCCTCTTTGCTCTATGACCCAAGGCAAAATCAACTGGGTGGTCTTGCGTTGCCCCACAGTAAAGATAAAATGGTTCAGTCCTACTGATTTGGCTCGGAAGAGCCCTCCTGGGAGGAACTCTGGGCAAGATGTAAGGGTTTTCTCTCTGGGCATGCAGAAACAACAGAGAAGCCAGCTGGCAGGACACAGGCAAAACTTAATCTAGGAAAGAGTGCTAAGGAGCCCTCTCGGGTTTGGAAGAGCTCAAGGGAAAGGTCAAAGGACATAGAAAGAAATTTCTAAAGAGCTAGCAGTTTGCTGCAGTATCCGGCTTGTAAATATATATTGAGAGGGTCGGACATTGCTAAAAGGCTTATAACGGAAGTTGGGTACAGTTGCTGGCTGGCACCAGCCAATCCCCATTGGGCCCATGCTCCTGCCCCCTGTGATGTCTCCTTAGTCCACCCAATCAAATTTGAAGATAGTATACCCTCTTAGAAGTCCCCTAGTTCCCTAGAAAAAGGCTCACGTGATCAGGGTTAGTTGCCATTTTGTGTGAGTGAGACCGCAGCATGCTGGGGTTCTCTGCAAATTAAACATTCTTTGCTGTTTGCACACTACTTGACTCCGAGGAGTTTTCATCAGTGAGTTCCGGACCCTAACATATTTTGTATATAGTTCAGAAAATTAAGTTAGCTAGCTGAACGTGTAGGGTTTTTACCTCAGTTTATGCTTCCTGTGTCTTCATTGGTATAAATATGAGATAATTTAAAAGGGTAAGTATTTACACAATTACCTTTTAGCCCTCTATATTTACTGACAGATTCTGATCAAATAACTCTCTCTTTCCCAGGTAGCTCTACCTTCCCACTGTCTCCTGTTGTTCCCCCTGCTACGGATTAAATGGCTGAGTCCTCCAGAATTTCCAAACACGTCATAAGGAGTTGGGTGGGGTGGAGCCTTGTGAGAGGGGACCGTGAATTTTGCTCTCAAAGACGCCTGGTGTTTTCATAAAAAGGCTGAGGCCCAGTGGGACTTACTCACCCCTTCTATCATTTCAGACACAGCCTTTGAGGGGTTGGGATAGCCCTCCTGCTCTCACACCCGTGGGGCCATGCTTTTGCCATCACGGCCAGCTCCACTGTATTTTCCAGGCCAGCTCACCTGCTCTCATGACCCCTTCCGGCCCCCGTCAGTTCTCCTGACTGTTGCAGCCTGTGAGGGGCAATGTGTGCTGGGTATCACTCCTGCACCCACATCACCTCACAGCAAAGGAGTGGGGCGGGGCAGCTGTCCCCCTCCGGATTGTCTAACCTGCCCCACAAACCCCTCTCCAGCCACCTGGGTCAGCTCAGCTCTGCTGTCCAGGTGAGATTACAGAGCTTGCTCTCCCAAGTGTTGCAGTTGGTGAGGAGCAGGGCTAGCTTTCCCAAGCTCATGACCCTGTGGACAGCTTTCCCAACAGCTGTAGCAAGGGGGTGGGGTCGGGGTGGGAGTGGGGATGGGAGTGGCGGTGAGGTATCACCTTTGTACCTGTGTCACCTCATGGCAGACAAGTGGCAGGGTTAGCTTTCCCACACTCATGTCGTCGGGGCTGCCTCACCCACACTCTTTCCTCCAGGACCGGCTCCACTGTGCTGCCTGGGTGAGGTGCTTGTCTGCCTCTCCTGAGTGCTGCCACTGGTGGAGTGCCCCATCCAGTGAGGGGCGGGGCCAGTTATGCACAACCACCCCCTCCCCACCCAACATCTATGTTGCTCCTGGTGGCTTGATCCTGCCGCTGCACAGTAGCCACAGATTCAGCTTGGGCTGGGACCTCAGGATGGCCCCCTGGTGACAGGGCTGCCACTCACAGCAGGCTACTCATCACCCTCTACTCTCTATTTCCATTTCTCTTCATAATGCTGAAGCTTCTTTACTTCTCTTTCTCTTCCGTCTGAACACTACACACTCATACGTGCACTGTGGCTCCCACTGCAGGCTGCCCACATGACTGGCAGGCCCCTGGGTGAGATCGTCTACCAGTACTGCATTCCAGGGAGACAAGCAGGTGTCTATGACCCTCCTGTGCCATGCTCTGGAGGCCAGGTCTGTGAGTGGCATGGTGGTCCGCAGGTGTCTGTTTTCCTCCTCCTGTGTTCCCTGGATTTGATTTGGCTATGATTTTTATGGGTCCTAGGCATAAGACAGCTTTGGCCATCAAGCCAGGCATCAAGCTAGGATGAACAAAGGACTGCTATCTGCTCTGCCTCTGACTGATATAAGAACACCACCACCACCAAGGTGTCTCTCTGCCCATTGCTAGAGAAGGTGGAGGGTTGCATGCTGCTTCTTAAGCCCAGATATTTCATTAGAATAGTCTAAATGACTGTTAGACTATAGCCTTGAAATAAATGGTTCTTAACCTGACAGAACAGTGCTAGCCAACAGGACTATAATGTAGCTACAGATGTGAGTCACTTATGTGACTTTAGAATTTCTAGTTGCTACATTTAACAAAATAAACAGGGTTTGAGTTGTAGCTCAGAGGTAGTGCAGCTCAACGGTAGAGCACTTGCCTAGCCTGTATAAGGCCCTAGACCCAATCTTCATCACACACACACACACAAAGTAAAAAATTAAAAATACATGGATGAGATTGCTTTCAAAATACAATTTACTTAACCCAATATATCCCCCCAATACTCTCAAATATCTAATATAAAACAGTCTACATTCTCTTTTGAAAAACACAAAGTTGAGCCAGGTATGGTGGCTCATGCTTGTAATCCCACCTCTCAGGGAGGCAGAGGCAGGTGGATCTCTAAGTTTGAGCCCAGCATGGTCTACAAAGTGAGTCCAGGACAGACAAGGTTACACAGAGAAACTCTGTCTCAAAAGCCTTCCAAACCCAATAGTTTGTGCCTAATATGTAGGACCATGTGCCTTCAGATCACAGAGGTCTCTGAATTTATTCTTCCAGAATAAAGCAACTAAGTTCATGCTATTTTGAGACTGTTGCCGGGGTTCTTAGAACAGCTGCAGGTTGGTCCTTAGAGGCGAGGTGAATGACCTTTGCTCCTATAGTTCTTTAGACTCCGGAATGATCCCGTGTTCCTGTCTCCAGCAAGTTGCCTTTGTTCTGGTGGCACACACATGGGGGTGTGCTACCAACCACTGTTAAAATACGCCCTCCCTTCTGTCTCTGGGCTGTTGGTAATAACGCCCTACACCACAAGGAAGCCTCTCTCTTTTTTACTTCAGTTCCAGTTGCCACAGGGATGGAGAAGGAAACTCAAGAAAATAAAAGAAACCAGAGTTAATAGAGCCTTCTTGTTTTAGTTACCAGCGAGAAATCTCAGGGCTCATGTCAGACGCTCTTTGTGTTTCTGACAGGGGTTTATGGATCAGCAGGAAAGAGGATTTGTACTTCAGTCTCGGGGTACTCTCATGCTCTATTGGCTATAACATTCATACTTTTATCTCAGAGACTGTCCTTCTCCCGACCATTTGTCCTCTGGATCTTGACAAAACGCCAGCAAGAAATTAACAGGCGTGCAAACCCTGGATGAGCAAAATTGATTTGCCTATAATCTGTTTGTGAAAAGATCAGGACGTGGTCGAAGTCTGTCTTTTTGTCAGGCAATTAGTTCCACTGGCTGGGCGGGAATGCTATGACTCAAAGTGCTGAGGGGACCAGGCATGGATGCTGCAGGAGTCTGCTCTGTTTCTTCCAACTTTGCCTGTGCCAGCCTTCTTTTTGTCTCTCTGGTTTATATTTGGTGAAATTCTCTGCTCAGCACTAGGCTGTGTGGCTGTGTGAGGGCACCATGCCATGAGTCCCGTGGTCGGAGGAGATGCCTGGAAGGAAAGCTGTGTGCCAAGGCTCCAGACAAGGACTTAAAAGGAGGCAGACATGCTGTAGCTGTGTCATTGCTTATGACTCTGGCATCCTGTTAAGATCTCAACATGTTTTTAATTTTTTCAGTAATCTCAGGCAACAATCCTATCTTGTGTTGCTGACTTTGAGGGTGAGGGCCAAGGAGAGGCTATACTTTGTCAGAATCATCTCTGTAAGAAATGTGTGTTGTGTCCACACATGAGCGCCCTTGTCCCTGAAGTATACTGGCCACTCAGTGACTCACAAAAGCCATTGCATATGGGACTCTGGAAACGAACAATGTTTCTACCAAAATAACTCAGGAAGATGCTTTTGACCACTGAGCAGGGACCAGTATTCTTCTAGTGTCCCCCAAGATCTAGCTGCAGCTGGCTCTTCAAGGTACAATATAGACACAATCCTATTTGCTCACTGACTGGAGTACAGCATCACCTTTGATTCTCACAATGACCATGAGGGAGATCAAGGAAAAGGGTTGTGATTCCTTGTAGGTACCTGAGTCAAAGGCAGGGGTGGGGCAGGGCAGGGCAGGGCAGGGCGGGGTGTACTATCCAAGAGTGATCTAAATAAAGTTTGAAGCTGTTGCTTTAATTGTCAGGGTAACAACTTACCTACACAGTTAACAAGCGCCTACAACCCAACCTCTTTCTTGCATATCTGTGAATCCAGGCCTCTTTCTACAAGACAGAGCGTATTTTTAAGATTACAGAAAGCCCCAACCCACAATGCTGCTCTAGAGTCAAGCAGGGACCAGTTGACTGGAACCTCACATAAAACTATTTTCAAGTAACAGTAATGTTTGAGTGGGTAAATGAGTGAATAATACGGTAGAAACAGTTTCTTCCAGTAGGCAGAGTTAGTTAGGGGAATCCATTTAGGCCTAGGGTCCACCACACACTGAATGAATGCGTTCTAGGGCAGAGGATAGTGTTTCTCAAAATGAACCATGCAAAAAGAGCGAAGATAACTCATTGCTTAAATATGTCAAAATGCCGTTTTAAATATCATGTATATAATACAAACTTAGAGGGTTAGTCAGTGATTACAGCAATTTACCAGTAATTTAATGAGGCAAGAGTAATGTTTGTATCAATATGGCATTTAAATAGCCAAAATTAACTGTACATAGATAACAAACTAATTCAATTTATACTGAGAACATTACATTTCCTTTGTATCATTTTTTCAAGAAGCTTGGAGCTTAAAGGTTTGTTATCTGAGTTAATATCATGCCATTTAGCTATGCCAGGATGCTGGCAGTGCCTCTTCCAAAAGGAATAGAGAAATCAAATGTTTGATACATTTAAGTTTTTATTATGATGCCTAGCCACTTTGCGATCCTCTCTCATGCCTGGGGATTGCCTTACTTATACTTTTAGGAAATTTAAAGAAGACGATAAGTTGGGGTGGGGGTGGGGTGGAAGAAGAGGAGGAGGAGAAGGAGGAGAGACCATAAATACTTGACTTACTGTCCTAAATTTCTGATGGAAGACAGAGCGTCTTCAGTGTTAAACACCTGAACCAGCCTCTCAGGGTCGAAGTCCCTTTTATCAGTCCAGCACGCTTGCATAGGATGAAGGAAGCTGTTGTGTGTTTGAAATATTTCAGTTCCTAACTTAACCAGTCTCATCTGTGGCAATGTCTGTCTCTCATTAAGAGTGACTTCCTAAAGCACAGAGCCAAGCTTTCATTCTCCTATGGGATGTCTCTAAGTGCTGGAATCTGGAAACATAGCCATGACCGCCACACAGACCTGCTCACAAAAGCCCGTGGTCTACTGGAAACTCAGAACAGCAGGCTGGCAATGATGATCGACAAGGCTAGCGTTTGAATAAGTGTATCCCAAAGGTTGATGGTCTCCAGACTGTGAGGCTATTGAGAGGCAGTGAAACCCAGGTGAGGCGGGACTCGTGGGAGAATGCTGGGTCACTGGGGTATGACTTTGAAGGACATTGGGGTTTTGCGCTCTTCCTCTCTCCTTCCTGAGGAGCAGTCTCCTGTACCATGTGCTCCTGCCACTGTGCTATCAGAGGTGCAAAGCAGCAAGGCCAAATGTCTGTGGACTGAGACCTCTGGAGCGGTGAGCCAAAAATTAACCTTTCTTACTTGTAAGTTGATTCCGTCAGATAATTTGTCACAGCAAAAGGGAGCTGACTAATGCAGTGGGCAGTCAGTACTATATTGGGGCTAAGTAGATAATTACATTATTTATGCTGGCTGATAAGAAAGGCTCCCAAGGAAAATAGCAGTAGGTAATGTCAGAAAGTTTAGGTTAACAGGCCCTGAGAGAGAGAGAGAGAGAGAGAGAGAGAGAGAGAGAGAGAGAGAGGGAGAGAGAAGAGTACAAGACAGGCGGCATGGCTTAACCCAATAATCTTAAGAGGCATAATGTCATGAGAGTGCCAAATGTCTAGAGGAGCTATTGGCAGTGGGGCAGAAGTAGGCTCTCTGCTTAGATTCCAATATGGTAACTGAATGGGAAATGCATTGTAAATGGATGAGATGGAATATATAGCTTCTCCACTTAAGGTGCTCAACAGCCTATGCATTGCTACTGTCTCAGACAGTGTGATAGACTACATACATCATTGCACAGATAGAGACAATATATAGATGCTATGTCTAGCATTACAGAACATAGTGGTAGGTATGGAAGATATAGATAATGTGCATTAACACAGAAAGTTCTAGTAGGAATTACTGTAATATAAGCTAGCTGCGGCCAGTCAATAACGAGCTTTGGAGGACATGTCAAGGTATTTAGATTTGATTTTGTGGACAATAAGATGCCACTGAAGCATTTTAGGTAGAGATAGAATCAAGCTTATAGTAGAAAGTCACTCTATACGAGGACTACAGAAAGGCAAGGCAACACGTTAGATATCACTGAAGAGAACAGGCAGGCATGGAGGCTGATCTCTGGCTTGGGTAGCTAGTAAAAGATGATGTCATTAACCTAGACTGGAAACAGAAAGGGCTAGGTCTGGGGAGGAATGATTAATTTAACTTTGCTTTTGGTACATTTGAGGTGTCCAAATGATGTGATGAAGTGAATCTAGCCTAAGATCTAAAGCTCAATGTACAAACTTCGTTTACAGGAAGTGTAATTTTGAAGTGACCAGCATGTTGGGAACACCTGAAGCCATGGGAACATTTGTGACTCTGAGGGAGAGAGTGGAGAGAGAGAGAGAGAGAGAGAGAGAGAGAGAGAGAGAGAGAGAGAGAGAGAGAGAGAGAGAGAGAGATATGCTGTGACAGTCAAGAAGTGTGCCCCTAGAATCTTGATGGTGGTGGGACCAGCCTAGGAAGAGGACCAGAAGGAGAACCAGGAGAAGGTGGTGGGTCAAAGAACTGAGGCTATTTTAGCAGGTCATGGCTAGAAGGTCATGATAGCAACTGCTTCTGAATGAGTAACGAGTTGAAAGTGCCTATATCATTTTGTTAGAGAGAGGTCATTAGTGATTTGATAGAAGGTGTCTCTAGAATAATCATAGGAACAGAGGGTGAAGGGTAATAGGGTAGAGAGAGAGTAGGGGTACATAACTATAATCATAAATGGCATAAAATATAGAAAAAAATTCCAGAGAACTTGGTGGTGAGGGAGTTTGGAGATGTGTGAGGTCCTCTGCATGGCATGTCACCATTGTGTGATGTCTCATAAACTTGCCAGTGTGTTGCTTAGATAGGCAGGTTGGCAGCTCAGCTGGGTCTTGTCTGTCTTCCGGTGTAGGTCTTGTGCAGAGAAGGACTCTGTTGGTGTGTGCTTAATGACGTCCCAGATTTCAGACTTCAGATTCAAGGTTGAATTAAATGTAAAAAAATATATATATTACTTCCATAAGTTTTCCATTTGACAATTAATTCTTTTTTTTTTTCTGAGATAGGGTTTCTCTGTGTAGCCTTGGCTGTCCTGGACCAGCTTTGTAGACCAGGCTGGCCTTGAACTCACAGCGATCCACCTGCCTTTGCCTCCCGAGTGCTGGGATTATAGGCGTGCGCCACCATGCCCGGCTCGACAATTAATTCTTAATAAAAAAGGTCTCAGTTACACTTAAAAAAAAACTATGAAAAGTCTATGGTTAACCAAATCTTATATTTTTAGCAATTTGTGTGAATTGTGGAGAGTTGTCCTTCCAAATAGAATAAACAAAACAAGGAATATATATTTTAATAAAAAATTTTATTATGGTTATTTACATCAGTTCCTTGATATGCATATAAATGTAAACTTTTATTGTTGGCAATATTTCACATATGGTTTATTCAAATTCAGAGTTGATACTGTCATTTGAGTCTACAGGTAGTGAGAAAATTTTATATTCACAGAATATACACACGTGTGCATCCAGAAGTCATTTCTTTTTAAGCCAGTGGTATGGACACTGCCCCATTGGCCCTGCTTCTGCTCCGCAGGTGCACACTGACATCTGTCAGGTCCTCCACGTGCTCCTCGCTCTTCTTCTCCTTCAGGCTGTTGATAAATCTCAGAGTAATTTCATCCCACTCCTCAGGCAGTAGCATCAGAAGAAAGCCGACACAGATGATGATGGTGGCAGCCAGGCGGACAACGTTGAATATCACCTCTTGCTTCAGGAGATCCACAGCTTCGGGAAGAGAACATCACACCAATAAAACCTTATGACTGTTTATGAGCCTCTCTGAGAACCAGGGCTGTATCTCAAGATTTCCGAACACCGTAATCATCCTCCATCACTATCTATGCTCCCTTCCTGTTCCTTTTCCACCGTTCCTCAAGGCTCAGCTCCGGGTCCATGTAACTGGACGTAGGAACCTCTTCCGTTTTCTCACAAAGCACTTTCTTTGCCAGGGCAGCATGCTTTCACCTTTCGTCAGTCACACTGCACTGCTGCTGTTTTGTTTTTTGTTTTTGTTTTTAATGACTCAGATACTTTCTTTTCTTGGTCTTTTATAAGTGATGCCTGTTTTCAGGGTTTAATTAAGCAGAAAGTCATATGATCTAAAAGTTGACAACTGGATGAAGTGAATTTGTACACTCATAATGTGGCCTGACCATCGCTGCACCCCCATCCCATAATGTGGCCTGACCATCACCGCTCGCCCGCACCCCACATCCTCTTCTCTCCTTTCATCATACTTCGTTCAGCTAAACTGTTCTTCCAACTTCTGCACAAAGTGCTCCGGGAAGAACCCTTTCAAAGGATACCACACTTTTGAGCGC
Organism: Acomys percivali; assembly: GCA_907169655.1. Lineage (NCBI taxonomy): Eukaryota > Metazoa > Chordata > Mammalia > Rodentia > Muridae > Acomys > Acomys percivali. The sequence goes on from OU015746.1 coordinate 125,040,288, forward strand.
TCAGCACATTCTGTGTGTGTATCTAAAAGTGATTGTTGCCCTGTGTTAGAATTATTCAGTTCCTCTGGCTTCCCACTCTGTGCTGCTTTTGCGGTCTTGAGGGTGGAAACTATACCTTATTCGTGATCTGTCACTGGTATTAGCTGGGTTCCTGACAGATGCTAAGCCACCAGATGCTATTTGTTGAACAAATGAATCCGTTGATGAATAAATGAACTTCACTGACACTCCACATCTCTTTGGTTTTGTTTTCCCCTGAATATGTTATAACCTTTGGACTCTATCTCACACAACTTTATACTTAGTAACTGTTTTGTGGAGGTCCTAGCTGTTTTGTGTATGCCTACTGTCTTTTCCAAATTCATCTGTAAATTTCTAAAGGAAACAGCAGTGTAATTTCTTTTCTGTTTTTATGCACAGCCCTGATCAGATTGTAAGTGCTAATAAACACAGGCTAATTGTTTTGAAGGAACAATCCTACTCAAGATGCAGGATCTCACAGTTTTAAATGACTGAATTCCAAATGACTGAACTGTCACCTGGAGAGCTACTTTCTATGACTAGTTTCCCTAGAAACTTCTTAGAAAAATATTAATAGCTTTTCTTCTTGTCCTTGAAGGGAGACCATTTGCTCCTCATGGAGGGCCACCTGCTCAGTCCCTCCTCCCAGAAGCTTCCACAGCTCCCAAAGGATCATTTGATGGGGAGCCAACACCCTGTGCACTGCCTGCACTTTCATTAGTGATGACTTCACAGTCCTGTGTTGTGATTCCTTTTGTTTCCATAGGACTCCCTCTAAAAATACCACAAAATTGGGTTGTCAGGGAAATCACATGAAACCCAAATGATACATTTGGTATTTAATTCTAAAAGCACAACCAAGTAAAACAGTGCCTTTGTGGCGGCAGATTCTAACTCTGGGGCATACTCTGTTGCCTGCTACCTCTTGATATTTCAAAACATCTTCCGAGGGATGAGACGAAACCAGTCAGAGCATAAAGCGAACACACAGGCCTCGTTGTACCAGTACCTGCGTTTCCAGGGACGCTGAGCACTGTTCCAATGGAGATGAGGATTGGGTATGTTAGGACTACTCCAACATTGACCAGGATGTTGAATGCTGTAAAACAATGGGGATATACAAGATGAAGGGGCTGGTATGCTGATCTCTCAACAAATAAGAACCAACACCTTTGCCGGGAGAGCTTCTCAAGGCTCTGCCACTTTGCTCAATTAATCTCATTTTGGTGAAGGGAACAGGGGTTCGCTTGCTTGAATCAGTTAAATTCTGTGGTCGTCCTTTGCCACTGCCTGAACTCTTGCCTGCTGGCTGGCAGAAGTGTATGGAAGAGGTGAAGCCATCAATCTTCCATTCCATGTGTTAGTGCCAGAGGGGCAGTCAGTCTGGGGCTAGCCGGAGGCTGAAAGCAGGGGATGGCTTGAGTTTTGACGTTTCTGTCTGTATTACTTCGCTATTTAAGCCACAATCCAGGGCAATTTACAGCCTCTGGTGCCACTGTCTAAGATAAGGTCTGTTCAAGGACAGCAGATCCTGTTTTTTTTTTTTTTTTTTTTTCTTTCTTTCATTCTCTCAAGGTCATATGGATAGATAAGGACAGCCTCATTTCTCTGAAGTCTGGGAACCATTTTCCCCACAGTGACTGTGCAGAGGTCAACAGAGGTCAGGTCCACAGCGTAAGCTGACAGAGTAAGCTGATGCTCTCTAATTAATACTTTTGGACTTCTTTAGTTAAAAGACCATTATTTAAAATAATCATCTAACCCCATCTAAAATTACCAAAATTACACTCTTCCAAGATTTATAAATTATAGACTATTGGCTTAATAGATTAAATTAAACTTTTCAGAGGTTGCAGAGATGAGTATCCACAAGCACAAAAGGCCCTTTTATCCGAGATGGTCTCTTTGAACACAGATGAAGCATGTTGCCCATATTTCTGAAGATTCTAGACTCAAAGAAGGTTCTAGAACTATTTCAGTGAGGATATCGTATATTTGTTGTTGTTGTTTTTATCTATAATTAAGCTCATCAACTTGGTTATCCAGAGTCATACATGCCTGGTGATTAGAGGCAGTGGGTTTGACCTTGCAAGGCTCATGAGCATACAGCACTGGCAGTCAAGACAGGGAGGCTGTCCTAAACGTTTATCAGTGTCCCTTTGTCCTGGAAAGGCTCAATGTGAATGAACATTCCAGCCCCTTGCATCTTTCCTTAATCTCATGGAGTCAACCAGGGAGAACTCCAGCTAGTTAAGAGTCTATGAAATGCATCAGAGCTCTGCTGAATTCTTCATTTTATTGGCTTTTGGCAGGCTGAGTAATGCAATGGTGTTTCAGATCGGAGCCTTCCTTATTCAACAAGAGCCCAAGTGGCTGCTGGAAATAGGTTGTCTATTTTTCCTTAGTTCTTTAGATGGAATACTCTTCTTTGATAACCCAAGGGAAAGAATTTCTAATTCAGTGTGTTCTCCAGAGCGTGGGATCCAGCCCATGTTTAAATGCAATTCAGATATGTCAGATGGATGTTTGAAGCTGACCCATATTCAGACTAAGATAACTCTCTGGAGGGCAGGTCACAGCCAAAGCTGCAGGAGATGTGGGGTTCAGAGCACATACTGGTATTTGTCTATCAGCTCTGCTGCTTGGACTAGCCCCAGCTAGATCATGTGTGATTCCCACAGAGAAGAGAGGGATGGAAATACAAACACTGGGAGCAAAACTCCAAGGATTCTAAAACCCTGGAGTACATAGTACAGGAAAGAGGCTGTCTCTCTGATTTGTCACAGGTCTGCATTGGCACAGTGAGCTCTGCAGGGCACTGGTGGGCCTGATGGAGTGGCTGTAGTGCCAGCTGGCACCATGCCTGGTGGAGTGTGGAAATGTGCTGCTTGGAGAAGGCAAGCTCTGTCTGCCATGGTGGCCCAGCCTGAGAAGGCTTACACTAGATGTGCCTGTGACTCTCATTGGTAGAGGGCCACTTTGCAGAAGGCACAGACTCCATGTGCACAGAAGTGGCTCAGAGGAAGCAACATTTTGGTTGCGATTGTCCCCAACTACATTGTTTCTGGCCAGGAAATAAGCTGAGCACTTTTAATTAGGATACTTTCATCTTATGGCAACACTATCAACTTCCAAATATGTTATTGATTTCCACTCCACTTAGGAGTAGTGAGAGGTGATGACTGTACAGTTTTGGCCTTGGAAAGCAGAACTCCAGGGACCAACAATTAATGCTTGATCATTCTCTTGAATGTTTGCTTCCAGTTTAAGGACCTTCCATGGAGGGATCTAGGCTGGAGTGGAAAAAGATGAGCTCGTCAATGATCTTGCTGGAACCAGGAGACTTTTTTCCCCTTGGAACTGCAGTGTTGCTACTATTTCCAGTGTCACCTTAGCTTAGAAGGTCAGGAGAAGGGCAGTGGTGGACCTGCAGGGTGAGTGTGGTGGGTGGGTGTGGAGCAAGGAGTGATCGACCTTGAGCAGTATGCGGAAAGAAAAGAATGAAGCTGGGAGTTGGGGTATGGCTCAGGAGGAGGAACAGGGTCATTATATCTTAGACTGCTCTTAAATCAGGTACTAGTGGGTGAAAGTGGGAGCCTGGAGCTCAATGAGATACACAGAAAGGTGTCCTGGAGGAAGCATACCTAAGAAAAAGACTCCAAGTGACATTTTTGTTTGCTTGAGACAGGGTTTCTCTGTGCAACCCTGGCTGTCCTGTACCCACTTTGTAGACCAGGCTGGCCTCAAACTCACAGAGATCCTCCTGCCTTCGCTTCCCAGGTGAGCTGGGATTAAAGGCCTGTATCATCAAGCCCAGCTTCCAGATGACCTTTATTTGGTTAAGTCTAGTTAGCCAGGGCCACCAAGCTCAGCCCATGTTGTGTTTCTTCTCTCCCTGGTGTAAACCCATTTCCCCCATACTCAGAAGAGTGAGCCATTTAATATGTAGGCTTGAGCCTGTCACTTGCAGCTCCAAGATGAAGTGGATTTTAAACCCCGCCCCCCTCTGTGGCTTTCCAACTTCTTCATGATCTGTTTCTCTCTTGCATGTTGTTCCCTCCTCTCCCTTCCCCTCCTCCCTTGTTCCTTCCCTTCCCTCCTCTTCTCTTCTCTTCTTCATTTCCCTTTCAGCAGAACCCAGCACTCTGGCTACTTTGAACACATGAGTGCATCATCCATTGTCACTTCTGTCTGTCATACTATGTGCATAGGAAGCACAGTAAGTCACACATCACATCATGGAGGACCTGATGTGGCTACCTAATGGCCAGCAGTGGGCAGAGTGACATGACTTTAATTGATGGCAGCCACACTGTAGAATGCCCTGAGATAATCAAGCAAGAGCCTACCAAGAGTCTTCCACACGTTCAATGACCATAACCAATGTAATCTGCATTGCAGGGCACAAGAGCATCAAAGAGAGTAACCCTACAGTCAAGGGAAAGATCAAGTGACATAGAGAACAGCAGGTGGACGCTCTGGCCACTTACCTAACCACAGACCTGCCATCCCACAGAGACAGCCCCAGGGCAGAGCAGCAAAGGAGGACCAGTGCTCCACCTTGGTGAAGTACAGGATGATGGGGGTGAAGGAAATGAAGATCAAATTGAAGAACCCCAAGGTGGAGACGAAGTGTGCGGCTTCGCCAAAGTTGGCACTTCCCAGGAACATCTTAAACAGAACCTGAGAAGGAGAGAAACTCTTCAGCCACACACTGGGAGCCTTTGCTGCAGGGGAAAAGTGAATTCTACGGAACCCTAGTCTCCATGCCACCTTGCCCTGCCACCTCCATGTCACTAAATGGGCTGGGATGACAAGGAAATAAAATGCCCAGCGTTGTTCACATGGTGCAGGGACTACCACGAAGTGAATTCCTTGTTGTGGTACAGGTTTCTGGGGGTACTCAACGCTATGACAACAAAACCAGCAAGATGGGTGCAAGGTGAAGGATAAAGGTTATATGAGTGCCCAAAAATCTTTTAGTGCTGAGATGCCATCAATTAGTTCTTCTTTCCAACCGCGGAATTCATTGCATCCTTAGTATGATCGATGCTGAACACTAAGCGGGCAGATAGCTTGTTATTAGTCTAGGACAGACGCTGAGGCCTTAGATTTATAAGCACTCTCCTCCCCGAGCTTAAGATGTCTTCAGAAGCATTGTGTTGCTCTCTGGATTAACAATGATTTCTTCTTCTGGGCAGGCAGAAGTGGGCAGCCAGGCAGGTCTGTATTCTCAGCTTCTCAGCCCCTTTTCTCCCCATGCTAAAACGACCAAATGCAGCAGATAGTGTCTCCCTGGAATTAGGGTTCAGATATGATTTTGTGTGTGTGAACAACTGTTACCACTCCTAGAAGGAATGAATCCTACAATCTGGCCAGGGGAATTCTCTTTATATATAATAGCCACCTTGCTTTTCCAGCAGTTCCCAGAACTGCCTTGGTTTTAACTTCATTAATTTATTCATTTTTCTCTTAGAAGACTTAAACTTGTTGGCCTTTGACCCCACCAACTGTTTTAGTAGAGTTTCCTTGTGGGGGGAACGGGTTAGACACTCATGGTGCATGAACAAACACTTGTCAAGCTTGTGACACAGAATCAACAGTCCCCCCCCCCCAAATGTCAATATGGTATTCGACTTTGTGTTCGTGGGCCACAGTGGTGGTGAATAGGCAAGTCTCCAGGAGTCATGCCGAGGGCTGTGTCTGTCTTCCGCAGAGTTTATCTCATCAATGCTTTTCATTTTATTGAAATTCTAGGAGAGGTGAAATTGGAATTGCCCTTTACATCCACCGGCAAGTTGGCTGAGCTTTGGGAGAATAACCTTTACATTTGCTGTCCAAGACCTTGTTTCTGAAGTTAGGTGCAGTGACCCTGGTGACATTTTCCTGGATGACAGGGAATCCAGGGGAGAAAGTACACAAGGTCCACATAGCAGCGTGCAGAGAGACTTCCTTTGCTAATGGCTTGGGTTCCCTGTAGTGTGGGCTCCCTGTGCAGCGAACAGCACACTCTCAAATGACAGGTGATTATTTTTAATACCTCCATGGAGGTGAATAATTACCATATACTCCAATTTTTAAAAAATCAAGAGGAGTTGCTCTTCTTATATTCTTGCCGGAACTGCCTGATGACTGGGGGCAGGCTTGGCTCCAGGCCGGGATTGTAACCTTGATTGGCCTTGGAGCGTTACTTAATCTTCCAAAGCTTCAGGTCACTCAGCCCATAAGCAGAATAAGGATCTATGGCATGTAGGGACATGCCAGCAGGATGCAGCTTCGTGCCAGATGCCCATGAAACAAGTATCGGGGGAAAGGCTACTATTTACTGTTTATTTAAGTCATTATTACTTAACACACCTGTGTCTTTCTGAACTTTTCATTGTAGTCCCTTATTTTGCTGCTTAATCCTAAGCTATGAGTGACAGCTGACCATAAAGGAAGATACAGACGTACCTTATACAAGGCAGATGTGGAGGCTGAGCCCACGGCAAACGCCACGCCTATGATGGAATCAGCGTGGAAATTATCTGCATATGCCATCATGACAATGCCGGTAATTGCCATTATTGCAGCAACTATCTGTCAAACAGAATGGAAAGAAACGGGAAAAAAATTATGCTTTCATATGCCAGATCAGGCCATTTAAGCCCCATGAGAGTTGCTATGCACGTCCTTAAGGCCAATAACCTCCCCTTTCATCAGTGCTGACATTTAAGAAGGGCCAGGTTCCTTACGGTGTCCTCGAGTCCTCTAGCTCCTACATGGACCACAGAATCAACTAGCCAGGGCCCATAGGGTCTCGCAGAGATGGAAGTGACAATCAGGGAGCCTGTGTGGGTCTGACCTAGGTCCTCTGCACATATGCTATAGTTGTGCAGTTTGGTGTTTTTGTGGGAGTGCGAGCACTGGGAGCAGAGCCTTTTGACCTTTTTCTGTCTTTTGGGACCTTTTTTCCCTACTTGGTTGTCTCGTCCAGCTTTAATATGAGGGCATGCGCTTAGTCTTATTGTAACTTGATATGCTGTGTTTGCTTGATACACCTGGGAGGACTGCTCTTTACTGAAAGAAATGGAGGAGGAGGAAGAAGAGGAGGAGGAAGAGGAGTGGATATGGGGAAGAAGGGACATGGGGAGGGATTGGGAGGAGAGGACGGAGGGGAAATTGCTGTGGAGGGGGAGGAAAAAGAATAAATAAGAAATTCAAGCAACATGAAAAAAAAGAAGGGTCTGGAGCTGGAGAGATGGCTCAGTGGTTAAGAGTGCCGCCTGCTCTTCCAGAGGTCTTGAGTTCAATTCCCAGCACCCACATGGTGGCTCGCAACCATCTATAATGTAATCTGCTACCCCCTTCTGCAGATAAAGCACTCATATGCAGTAAATAAAATAAATAAATTTTTTAAAAAAACTAAAAAAAAAAAAAAAAAAAAAAAAGGAAGGGTCAGCATCCAAAGGAGACCAGTCTGCTTATGCCACAGGCTATAAAAAAGCTGTGCTGATTAAGGATGAGAAACTTTGGATTTGTTTTGCTCATCTTTCTGAGATTAATGTCCTCGTTGGAGAAACGGATTTAATAGGAAGCCACATTAAGCATTTTCGTCTGTACCGAATTCTTCAGACACTTCTGCACATATTTAAGCACTTCCTTGGGTCACCATGCATTTCTGAATGTGCCCACTTCACTAAGATTTGATGAGGGAGACGCAGTTTTGATAGAGCTGAAAGGAAAGCCCTACATGAAGGGCAGAAAGATGTCCCAGCGACATATGCAGGAGCACGCTAAGTCTGCATCGGTCGCTTGTAATATCCTGTGAGTCCTCTTCTCCCTTTTAAAATTATATGCAAATTAATTCATTTTTAGAAGATAAACCACAGAAAGATAATTCCATTTAATTATCTTTTATTACTTTGCCAGAACATTCTTTAACTTTACAATAGAAATATTAATAATTTGACTAAGGTTGTAATGACTTGTTGTAACGAGATATGACATTGGTATGTCCAAGAGCTCGTTCTGAGTGACCTGCTGCCTTGTGTCTGCTTTATTACGTTTCCTGCACTTGATCCATTAGAAAGCATTTCAAAGTTACAGCAGAGAGTAAAACAAGAGCCCTGAAATAGGGGATAGGACATTTCCTCAATGACTTTAAATTCAAGATGAGAATCTGTAAGGGATTTAATTGTAGGAAGATTTAGTTCTGAGTACTTCAAAGCCGGTGCCTCTGAAGCTAGCTTTTTCACATCTGGGATGTTCCAGGCCATTTTGAATGCTAATAGTGCATTACATATGATAACAAAATGTGAGTAAGGACTTGAGGGCAGTTCAGAGTGTGCTCCTGATGGTACAATGACACTTTCATTAATAACAATCAGTGGCAAGCATGTGGTGGCACCAGACTGGTTCTCATTTAAGTGTACTTTATGAAAACCAGCAAAAGCCCTTGGGAACAGATCCTATGTGTCAGCAGAGACAGAATACCTTCATAACATGTTACTAGGGGGACGAGAAAATATTGACCACTTGGCATTGACAGGTGTGCATTCTTGTTATCACTTGCCCCAGTGTGTGTGTGTGTGTGTGTGTGTGTGTGTGTGTGTGTGTGTGTGTGTGTGTAGCATTTAATACACACACTGAAAGGTGCCAGGAAATTTTACAAGTAAAAAATAATAGGCTTGTAAGTAAACCCATGGGGTGGGGTGAGGGGGGTAGCTGCAGGAAGCTATCTGTATCTGAGAATTCTGGAAAACAATCATTTGCTTTGACTGGGGATTTATTGTTCAGCCAGGCACTGTAACCGTTTTAGGCAGTCTTATTTTTGACAGGTGAAAAGGCATATTGAGCAACTGTGTTCTGATTTGATTTTGCGTTTAAATCATTTTGCCACCTAAAGTCTTCATATGCAGAAAGAAATTTCCTTCAGAACATCGAACTTGGAAGATTAAAATACTTTAACAGTTTTTGCTGGCCAACCATCAGTTCTATTTTCTTGACCAAATAATTATTTAACTATTTCAAACAGGATTAATAAAACAATGTTAATCCTAATTAACTTAAGTATGATTCTTAGCGCTTATAAGGTAATATTTGTATTTAGGCCATTGTGTATTACATATGATTCTGGATAAAGGGACTAGGAAAACAAAACACTGTCCCCCCAACAAGCAAAGCAAGCAAAAACCCAACCAACCAACCAAACCCCCAAAACAAAAAAAGCAACAAAACAAAACAAAACCTAAACCAAATCTCCTGCCTGCCTAGAAACTGGAGAACAACAGATAGATGATGCAATTACTTTCAGGACAAGCACAGGGAGGAACTCTTCCCTTCCCACATTAGCCAGAAGTAATAAATAAATAAATAAATAAATAAATAAATAAATAAATAAAAAGAAAAAAGTGTTCCTGAAGAGATCTCTACTGTAAATTTTCTCAAGATGAGACTCGGATATGGCTAAAGATGATATAATTTTATAGCAATTGGAAATTATAGCCATAGCAAGCCTCTTTAAGAGCTTATGAAAATATTCGCCTGAACTATTTAAATTGACATGCCAATTACCCCAGTGTCTGTTTCAATTGCTTGCATGGGGAGAAGTGGTTTTCCCATTAGGGGGCCGGATAACACTTAGTTAAGTTCTGAAAGCGTGAAAATCTGAGTATTATGAGATATTAGGAAAACCCTTCCCCATGGCAGAAGCCATGATTTATAAGACATATAGTACATTCCTAGTGAGGAGATAAAAATGTTTTCTACATTTTAATGTAAATTTTACAATAATGTCAATGGACAAATTCTCTACTGTATATTTGAAAAAGCTCTCTATGTTTCTGGTGGATACAAGTGTGAGCTGAGGAATGGATCCCAGCTCATCTTGAACATGTAGGAATGCATTAGGAGGAAAGCCTGTCGGGAGCAATCGTTTGGATGACCTTAGAATAGCTCCGCTTGGCACCGCTGGCTTAAACACCAAAAAGTAAATACTCCAGCACTCATATAACAAGCACCCTAAGCACAGATCTGAGCCGCACACATTTACAGACTCAGTCTTCAAAGGTTTGTCCACCCATTCAGTAGAAATAGAGAAGACTGCTACTTAGCATGCTGGTCACACACCCTCAGGAAGCCTGCATCTTAAACAAGTGCTCCTACATGCTTACTAATGCTGTGACAACCAAGGAAAACTCTTCCCTCATGAAAATCTCCTTTGCCCTCCCCACCAAAGGAGCATCTGGTGGAGCTCGCTGTCTGGCTTCTGAAAGCCTGGTTCTTCTGACAGATTATTCCAGGTTTAGTTTCCTAATCAACTACGAGTACTTAGGTAAGACGCGCAACACCACCATCACCCTCTGAATCCCAATTAGGTGAGAATGTTGGCCACCACTGTGACCTAGCACTTGGGATGCAGATACAGATAAATCTGTGAGTTTGAGGCCAGCCTGGTCTACAGAGAGAGTTCCAGGACAGCCAAGGCTACACAGAGAAACCCTGTCCCCAAAACCTTAAAAACAAAAACCATAAAACCTGACAGTACTGTCATTTTTTAACTCCCAAAAGCTCTATGCTCTCTTATACCTGGTATGGCTACCTCAGCTCAGTGCCTCAGGAAGTGGAATCAGCTATCATACTTCCCCCACATGCCAGCCAAGTGACATGCCTTCTGTGTCAGCTGCCTTCCTCTGCAAGCTGTCCTTCAGAGAGTTCTTGGCATTAACTTTCAGGGGCAATTTGTAGAGAGATATGAGACCATTTGAGCCTGTTTTTCAAGCTGAAATGCTTGGCATACTAAATACCATCTGTAGTCCTATAGGAGAACCAGGCTTTTTTCCCTTTCAAAACAGACAAACAAACAAACAAGCAAGCAAACACCATCAAAATCTAGAGAAGCATCTGGATTTTGGCTGTTTGTGCTTTTGTGTATCTTCATATTTTCCTTTTTATGTGCAGGCCTTCAAAAGCCACAAGGATCTGATTCTTCTTCTATTATCTGTCCCCCCCCCTTTTGGTGATTCCCATCCACAAAATGGATTCCAGAATTATTTTTTGCCTGGCAATATCATCCATATTAGAGCCCAGTTCACTGAGGGGAATCTTCAATCTACTCATTGGCTACAAAGCTCCTATAAGATCTTTAGAGATCTAAACATAGAACTGTAACAGTAATACATTTCCTTGTTTGCCAAGTCTGCTTTGGAAGCTAGATGAGAGAGGAAAGACTTCATTGGTTCACAATGGATCCTTGAGCCAGAAAGCCAACGAGAAGTCCTAGAACAGAGGTGGTTGACCATGTTGCCTACTGTGGTTGACCATGTTGCCCTCAAGTTCAAGGCTATGTCTGTGGTTGAGACTGAGGTGCCAATGAAGAGCCCTGCCGTTGAGAGCTGTGCGAATTCAGCTTTGGCGTGGATTTAGGTAGACCTATATTTAAGGCATCACAGAAGCTTTAGGCTTTTAGACATGTTATATTTAAAATTATGTAAAGAACTATCTCTTTTATTCTGGACAAGAGATGAAATGTGAGAAATAGAAGTGGTGTAGGGATCTAATGCCTTCAAGAAGAGGCAAGAAGTCCACAGTATATTAAGGGTATGGGACCCTTGAATTTCTAATCCCTCCATGGCTAGTTTTCTTTGAATAAAATCCACTTGAAGGTGAGATCTTAAGAAGACCTGTGGAGGAAAGAGGGAAAGAGATTTAGAAAGAAGGACTAACAGCTGTGGACATACGGTGTGCACCTTGAGTCAGTGACTAAGACGTAGTCCTGTGAGAATCAAGTTTGACGATGGTCAGTACCTTTCTTAGTTCCATTTACAAGGCTCCGTTCTGTTAAGAGGGGCCTGGCGGGGTGAGTCCACTGTCTAGCCTCTGCTGCTGGCCCTGGGAAGCGCCAAAGCTCTGGTGAGCTTGCACTATGTATGAATGAGCAGTTACCAAAAGCAGATGTGCACCTAAAGGTCACCCTGAGTCCTTTCTGAGTGGTCAGTATTAGCACGCTCTGGTGGCAGCTCAACTCCAGCAGCCTGCTGTAGAGTCACGTGGGCCTAGTTTAACTCAAAGCACAGATTAAGTAGTGAAAGAGTCAGCGCAGCTGATGTTCTCCATCCTGGGCTCTTGGAAAGTCTCCCAAAGAGCCACAGTGAATGATGTTAGCTGCTTGGGACTAACATAATGGAGGAGCTATTTGGTTGTTGAAGGAACATAAATTCATTCCCTATATCTATGTGCTAAGAAAAGTTGGAATCTGTTCAAGCATGTTCCAACTGCCAATTTTCTAAAATTTCTCCATTTCACGAATTTAAAAATGAAAAAATTTGAAATGATACAAAATGTAAGAAAGACTCAAGATATCAAAGAAAGGTTTTAAAATTTCTAGTCTGGTAGCTAATTCTTGGTGGAGTGAACAGGCACCAGTGACAAGAAGTGAAACTCCCAGTGTGTGTGTGTGCGTGTGTGCGTGTGTGCGCGCGTGTGTGTGTTTGTGTGTGTGTTCGTGTGTTCCCACTCTGTGTTCTTTGTTTCTGTAGTGATGGTGTCAGAGTCCAGGGTCTCCTGCATACCAGACCAGCACTTTTCAAAAGAGCAACTGCAGTAGTGTTTTTTTGTGATTTTAAGACACAGGAGACAGGAAAACAGCCACGTTTAAAGCTGAAGGAGGTGGATTATGGCTTTCTAATATTTCTAGACATACGAACTTTATACATTTCCATGGGATACTCATAAATAAGCTGTAAACACTACTCCTAAAAGATGTTTAGCACACACACCACAGATTAACAATAAATTGGATGAAATGACTTCATAATAGAAAAATAGTGAATAATAATATTTTTAGTATCTGTACTTCAATCAGTAGTACAAAGAAGCAAAATATTAATAAGTGATCCATAATGGATAATCTAATATTATGAGTATTGTCCATAGTAGTCTAGATAAGCCCATGTGTGCTCGTATTACTAGAAGTTAAAGCAGATTTTCTTCTGTCCATGGTATTATTTTGAAATTAAAAAAAAAGTAAAGAAAGGCATCCTTATTTATCTTAAATAGGGTCTTTCCTGGAACCAAGCAAAGGAGAACCTAAGCCCAATGGCTGCCTGCTTGCAACCGCCCCCCCTGAGAAGGCAGCCCTTGGTGTTTGCTTTTCCAAGTCAGGTGAGGTGACTTGTGTGGGGACGAAGCCTTGTGCTACTTATGGATGGGGACAGTAGAAGTAGCCCTCAGACTGTGGGTGCTGCATTCACTTTCTTTTAATTTCTCAAACGATCTAAATTGATATGTCGTCCATATGCCTCAAGAGGAAAAGAACTGCTCATTTGTCAAAAGGCAAAATGCTGAGTATGTCTTGATGCTTCCCAGATTCCACAGCTTGGTTGTGGGCATCATTAAAATTAGATTTTTATATTTTTCTGGAGTGGGATGGGGGGCATTGAACATTTCCTAACACTCCACAGAGAGCAATAATGCACTCCCTGTTATTGATAAAGGAAAGCCTCAGGGGCTTACCAGCTTGCCTTTGTGGGCAGATTTACTAACAAGTGTTTGTTGGCTAGTTGGCATTTCTTCTCCCAGGGGCTGCTGGGACAAGCTGCCATAAACTTGGTGACTTGAAAGAAGAGATGAGGGCTCACACAGGCTCGGAGGCCAGGAATTAGACTTACACAAGGCCATAGGGGGAGAATCTATTCTCTGACTCCTCTAGAGACTGATGGTCACCCTAGCACTCCTGCAATGTGAGCATGTCCCTTCAATCTCTCTCTACTCACAGTGTCCTCCCCTTAGAGTCTCTCTCTCTCTCATAACGATGCTTGTGCTTAGGATTTAGAATGTACCCTACTCATTTAAGGGAATGCCTTCCTTCCATGATCCTTACTGTCAAAGCATAAACTCATTCACTCTATCTTCAAATGGCAACTGAGCTTGGACTTTGTGCTCTATGCTGTCAACACACATGGTTGACTTGATGACGATGACCAGGGTGGATCAAAGGGTACTGTAGACATAAGATTATTGTGTAGTTTAAATTCTGATTTCCTGTCTAAATGTTGTGTAAACTCTGCTCCCCAATTGCCCTCCCCGCGGCCCCCCCTGTGTTATTGTCAATAAAGCAGCTTACAGCCAGTTGATGAGCAGCAGAGAGAATGGGGCTCTACTTCCTGCTAGTCAGGGGAGCAGGAGCTAGGAGAGGAATCAGGGGGTTTGGAGGGGGTTCAGCGACGAGGAGAGAGGAAGACCAGGAGGAAGGAGCTGGAGCTGAGGAAAGTACAAAGTGCAAGTATCATTCGGATGTTTTCTGGGAGTAAGACAAAATAGCATAGAGGGTTAAGAACAGACTTAACCTGCTCAAGATTATGTTGTGAGGCCTTGTATCATAAATGAGTCTCAATTATTTCTGTGGTGGCTGGGTTAAGAAATAAGCTAAGAGAAACAAACACTGTTTTATAAAAATAATTTCAACAGGGTACTGCACAGATCCCTATACTTAGCTAAGCACTGTTGTTGCCACCTAAATACAGTTAATTTAAAAGGAACTGCTCGTATTTGAATATTGTATAGGGCCTGAAGACAGAGGTAGCCGTCCCTGAATGCCACAGTGAACAATGCAGGAAAGGCACCTACTCTCACGGGATTGTCAAAGTTCATGAGAGTTGACAGCTGACTATAGGGCATCTGCTATCAACACAGGACACCTGGCCTTTTGGGTGCCAAATATTAGGTTATAGAGAGGACATGCACTTTCTAAAAAGAAAGAACGAAGGAAGGAAAGACAAAGGTTTTTTATTTTATTTCTTATTAAATATATCTTTTGACTGTTTTTGTCTAGTTTCTACTTGGAATTTCTGAGCAGTGTCTTTCAAACTCAATCAGAATTTTTGTAACTGTGTACTTTTTCTTCTCTAAGGAGGTAGAGCCTTTCTACTACCAAGACTGGCCTTGAACTCTTGGTCTCAAGTATCCCTCCTACTTCAGCCCTTTGAGAGACTGCTACCACAGGCTGCCTCAGGGCACCTGGCTTTTCATTTTCTTGGGGAAAAAAAGCCTTTTTATTAAATGGTTGTCAGGCACTTTCTCTCTTTATAGATGTCAGTTTAACATTTGGAAAGAGGCAGGGACCTAGACACACTGTCAATAAGATCAATATTTGGGTAGGAAAAAAATACATTTCAAACCCAATCTTGGACAGCTCTTCCGCAGAAGAATAAATTGCCTGATATTGATACGTCATAAAAACAAATCTCCGCATGTGGCTTTCCTTATAAAGCATTACTGTCTTGATATGGACAGGGGCCAGATGTGAATGAGATCTGGCTCCTGATGTTCATACGACTCCTGAGAAATCTGTTTCTAACATGGAATAACCACATAAAAATTATATACATTATATAATTATATAAATCCATATATATAATTTAAAGACTCATGCTACTACTGAAAGTAATAAACCCAGAACTGAGGTGGTATATACACATTTAACATAGTTCAGTTAAGGATTTGTACCCCAAAGTACAAGTTGTTGTTTTTCTTTCCATTCCCAGATTAGTCACACTAGATATATAACCACTTTTAATAGCATTGTGCCATTACCAGTGACTTTAATTACTGTTTGGTAATCTTATCTACTTACACCAATATTAATTAAATCCATCTGGGTAAGGGCAGGGTATGTTGATTGGCAAAAGCGAACCACAATCTTTACTGTGGCTTATTTTTTTCAGACCCCTCTTTGTTGAGGACAAGGAATGGGCACACTATTACTTCTGCAAGTTAATTCTAAACTAGGAACTTAATCTCTCAGTCTGTTTCAGGGCCTACTGACTCCCCTCTCTCTTTGCACGCTGCTGCTGTCACTGCTGGGATTTCCTAACACATCTTCAAATGTACTCAGAACCAGAGGGGAAAGCGTTAAAGAAACTCCATGGCACAGCAGTGCGGTGGTGGTAAGACCGAGGAAGCAGGGAGGCACCGCGCGTGCGTGCGCGGAATTGAGTGTGCCATTACCCGCACTCCCATGAACCTGTCCTTCAGCACAATCCAGGACAGCAGGAAGACGAAGGCTTTGTTGCAGCAGAAGAGAGCGGAGACGTCCGTGGCCGTCAGCTTCTTTAAAGCCAGTAAGTACAGGTAATTTGTCAAAGTCCACAGAATAGAAAAAGGGGCAGTTCTTTTAAGAAAGAGCTTCAGTGTCAGGCCATCCTCACCAAAAATCCGACTGCATTCCCTAGGAAAGAAAAAGATGTTAGTGTGCAAGGACTGTTGGGGACTCCATCTTGTGAGGCTGATTTTCACGACCACTGTTAGTGAAGAGCACAAACTGGGGTCCATCAAGCGTCTCCGGAATGTGCCGAGCCCAGTTTTGTCATCTGCGTGCTTTAGGAAGTACACGGGGGTCCTTGGAAAGAGCAGGACCCTATCCTCATCACAGTTCCCCGAGCTGACCAGCCATTCTCCTGCCTCTGAAGGTTTTCAGAGAAGCCTAGAGAAACTCAGACTCGGATAGTCATCAAAGTTAGTGGCTGCTGATAGAACCTGAACCACGTGCACAGTGACAGGATCAAGAAGGCTGCTGTGTGTATGTGGCTTGCAGATGATTCCCAGAATCCACGAAGCCTCACACACCTCAGGGTTTAGCTATTATTTCTGGGACACTCTTTCTTTCCAAAATCTGTACTCAGTGACAAAGTTTGTTAAGGCAGAAAAATGAAGAACATTTCTGTGACAACCTTAAAAATTAAGTATGAAACTCGGGTTGGACTTATGTTCACTATTTTGGATGACTCATTTGAATTTACTACATGAAAATAGCCAGTTACTGCTTTCAATGAAATCTTTGATTTGTTTGATTTATGATTAAATTGGCTGCTTATCTTTTGGAGCCATTGTGATAAAAAATATCCAGACAATAACGGTAAAGCACACAGAACCCTCACCTATCACCCAGAAAAGCTAACGGACCTTTTGCAGCCCTGCAGTCCCTGGTTTTGTACAGAGGGCAAGGAACAGTGCTTCCAGACCGTCCCAGATGCAAGGTTTGCTCCTGGCAGTGCAGGGAATCTGCCTGGCTGGAAAGCAAGAGGGAGTTGAGTGTCCGGGGTTTATTATTTTAACCACAACCAGTGGGTGCCTTTGTAAATACACATTTACAAAAACACATGAAAAATTTCTTATTCAATAGTTTCCCTCTTCTTATCCTTGGCTCTGGGATGGTTCTTACCCGGAGAGCACAGTCACAGATGAGAGTCTAAGGAATGCGGGGGGTGGTGGTGGGGCAGGGAAGGAACACAGTTCTACAGGGATGGTGAGAGAGGCACATTGGCAAGGTGGACAGCAGGGCTGGTCAGGGGTAGAGATGGTTCTCACCCAGCTCATCACGCCCCTCAGCTATTCAGTCTCTCCTTGCTCCCCCTTTCTACACGCCCTCCTAACTGTTGTCTGTCTCCCCATAGGCAGCTACTGTTGCAGGCATTAGAAGTCTCTTTCCAAGCCCTTCTCTCGGCACATTCGAGGCGACCCACATAGAGCTATATGCAGCGTGAGCCTCAGGTACTAAGACGTGAACACTCAAAGGATAGATATTGACTAAGAGGCAATGAATAGTGTGACTCTCTTTGGGGTGATGGGAGCAGAATATCTGGATAAGAGGCACTGGCAGATGGCAAAGCTTGCAATGAAGCTAGAGGCTGGAGGAATAATAAATTAATTACATCATTTTTATAGCAGCAGCTACTAGTTATTAAGCACCCTCTGTATACCAAATGGTACTTTAAGTGTATCTCACCAGAGTCAGCTGTATCTGACTCTAACTCATTCTTTCTAGAAAAAAATTTCCATTAGTGAAGTATCCTTATTAAAACTATAGCAAATACCCCTTTCTCTGTAAATTTCAAATGCACCTGGGGCACTTGAATTCTGGTAGTATTTAATTAGAAAAACGGATTCATCAAAGTCTATTTCTAAGGGGACACGTCTTCTCACCTAGATTTGATACTTTATTGAAAATTCCTTTGATGTTAGTGATTTTTTAAAAACCCATGAAATTCTCCCACACTGCTCAATAGAAAAACTAGTGAGAGTTCTAGTGCTATGGGAAAATTCTACTTTTGGCCTCCTATACCACCAACTCAAGTCCCCTGTTCAGGCTTGAAAGCTTTCTGAGCACCTCCTTAGCAGATGTTGTTAATGAGTCTGTAGGGAAAAGAGATCAAAGATCTAAGAGTTTCCTGACCATGTTTAGCTCTCACTATTCTCACTGGAGAACACTAGCAGTGTTCTCCACTTCATAATAAAAGCCTTTTGATTCAATTCCAGCAATTACCAGCTTTGCTCTCTGCGGGTAGGTGGAGGCGTCTTGTCAAGGTAGAGTCAAAGCTCAGAGTTAGTCCAGTTCTAGGCATGTGGGGGAGGTACAGCTCATTTCCCAGCTTCAGCCTGTTGTGAATGTGTTATCCTGGGCAGTCATATGACATGCTTTACAGTGCTCTTAAGTTGCTCTTCTTCCTCTACACCTTTTAAATTGTTTTTATCACATGAATATCTAAGGTACAGGAGCTTTTGAGGAGAGCATGGTAGGATGCTATCTGGCATACACAGCTGTTCTCAAATATGACAACTACAGTTTGATAATGATACTTCCTTGGTGTCTTAAAAAAATACCGTCATTAAACATCATGCCCCAAGATGACCTCTATTTTAATGGAGGTCCATACCATAACTAAATACAAAATATCGTTAGCAATCACAAGCAATTATGAGACTTTTTTTCTTAAAAAAGACCATAGTTATCATTTTAGTTTCTTTTTGTTCCTTTTAACTGAAACATAGAGTTTAAAATTTTATTTTATGTGTATGTCTACTTTGAGTGCATGTATGCATGTACAGTAAGTGTGTGCCTGGTATCCAAGGATGTCAAAAGAAGGCATCAGAGCCCCTGGCAGTGAAGTTATGGATGTCTGTAAGTCACCATGTGAGCTCTGGGAACAAACCCAGGGCCTCTGAAAGAGCAACACGTACTCTTAAGCCCAGACCCACCTCATCGGCCCCCACTCTTTGTTTCTTTAAATTGAATATTTACCATTGCATGCAGAAAACTAGCTCACAATGTGACTTCAATATTCCCTCAAACTTCCAATTGATGACAAGAAATGGAAAGTGCTTTAAAATTTAACCTTAGAATGTACCAATCATAATAGCGATTTTTTTTCCTGCAGAGCACAGAGGGACTAAAGAGAGGTTGAGCTCCTGTATGACCCTGCTGAAGATCAGTCACTCTAATCTCCTGAGGACCCTGCAGTGAGCATGGTTGCTGCAGATGTTGTTTCTTAGCGCTCTCTCTCTCTCTCTCTCTCTCTCTCTCTCTCTCTCTCTCTCTCTC
>OU015746.1:125059675-125083750 GCA_907169655.1 Acomys percivali
CTCTCTCTCTCTCTCTCTCTCTCTCTCTCTCTCTCTCTCTCTCTCTCTCTCTCTCTCTGTAGCTAGAAGACAATTTTTGCTGTCATTCCCCAGTCACTATCCACCTTGTTTTTTGGGACAAGGTCTTTCCTTGGCCTGAAGCTCACTTGGGAGGTTAGGCTGCTGTCCTGTGAGCTCCAGGGGTCCTCTTGTCTGCACTTCCCCAGTGCTTAATAACAAACATGCTTAACCATACTTAGATTTATTTTTCCTTCTTGTTTGTTCTGGGTTAGAACTCAAACCCTCGTGTTTACAAGGCAAATATTTTGCCTGCTGTAGTCTACAAAACCAAAACAAGACAAACTAAACAAAACAAAAACTCAAAATCAATCAAACAACCTCCCTGAAGAACCCTACAAACTGCTCCCCCCTCCCCAAATCTGTGGCTTAAGCATTGCCTTTGCCTTCCAGGAGTACTGTACAGAAGCTGACATTAGCTCTTCTGACAATAGGTTACTGACCACTCCCAGAGGGGACCTGGCTTAGTACTGAACAAATACCAGAACTATGAGCCAAGTAGGGCACTCTCCACTGCACATATTTACCAACCCCCACCACAAACACACACAAGACCCATGTGTTTCACCAGCAGAGACTGGCATCTCTTCAGGTTGCCCAGTGCTAAGCCTCCCATCTCAATAAATAAGGCACTCTCATCTGCTAGCACGTCAGAGTGCTGGAAATATTAAGCAAATGTTTGTGCAACAGCAATTAACTTTATTAATATAGTTTTTTTCCCTTTAGAGATTAAGACATTCTGAACACATGGCCTTCAGAGATGAATAAAGAAGCATCCAAATATAAATCAGGGTTCTATTATACATCACTAACCTTGGACCAGATTTAGGCCTTTTGGTATCTGTTTCATCGTGTGTTAAGATGAGGATACTGACGCCATCTGAAAGTGTTTCTTACCATGATGATAAGGACTACATATGGGACACAAGGTAAGGGATGGTGATCTGGCTTCCTCCCGTTCACCTCCAGCCACAGATCTCGTTTCTTCACTTCCCAAGAGTTCAGAATATGCACATTTACATAAAACAGGTTTCACAACGTCTCCTATAGAGTATTCAACATGGAACCTACCTGAACTTTTTCATTGGTGACTGCTTTTCTTGAGCCGTGGCTAGGTGGCCCGAATAATAGACTGGGAAAAACATAATGTTCCAGTTTGTTGAAAACCATGTCATGAAAAAGGGACAGTAAAAATTCTTGTAAGTAATTTTTACAATTTGTGTGGTTCCAACCCAGGACGATGATACTGATAAGATGATCAAGAGTCCCCAGATGGTCTTCAGAAGCACAGATGTGCAGGACAGACAGCGAGTCTTGGGTCTGTTCTCATGGCTGCTGCTCTCAGGATGTGTCTGTGTGCTGTCATCTGCTGAAAACGGGAGAGGAAGACAGGTGTGGAGGAGCAGGATGTAAAAAACAGCAACCAAACGTGTTGGCTCCTTTAAGAAGACGTACATAACCGCCAAGTCTGATGAGCATGCTAGAGTTCGTCTTTTCTGCTATCATTGGAAGAGAACAGTGGTTCCCAGCTCATCCTTTTTTAAAAATTGTTTTTGAGATTTTGCTTAATTTTTACTTTATAAGTATGAAGTGTTTGAATGTATGTGCATGCACCATGTGTGTGCAGTGCTGGTGAAGGTTAAAAGAGAGTGTCCCAGAACTGTAGTCACAGCCAGTTGCAAGCCACCATGTGGATGCTAGGAACTGAACCCAGGTCCTCTGAAAGATCAGCAATGCTTGTAAATGCTAAGCCACCTCTAGCACCACCTCCCCTGCCAACTCATTCTTTTTATGGACTTTGCATTGCGGTGTGCAGTGTGGATCTGGACCCCACCCAGGAGGCAAAGATGCTCCTGCTGGTGGTGAATGTTACATGGTAGGCATGCTTTGCTTTTAAGACTGTTCTACACTTCAGCTTCTAAGGATGAGTTGGGGGCCTCGTCTAACCCTAAGGGAAGTATGCAGATTTGCTGCCTCTTAGCACTAAGACAGAAACTCCTCAAGATTTCAGCCTATGTGGGGGAGCTCAACTGAGCCAAAGTTGCCCTGTATCCACCAACATGAAAAGTCAGGAAGAAGTGAAACTTGTTTTTATATTCTACTGACGTCTTTTAAAAATGGCACCAGATGGCTCTTAAACAGAAAGCAGTGTGTCCTAAGGACAGGGCAAATGTGACTGTACAAAGTCATTTCTCATCATGTGATGAATTATTGTTCTGTCTGTTTCAGGAAACATAGGTTTTGTATGAATTTTAACATTTACTAAGAAAAATTAGTAGCATTTTTTCACATTAAAGTAGTCAGAACCCTCTGGAGTTGATAGCCATCACCACTTTTTCTCCTGTTAGAAAAAAATAAGTTAGATTAAGTTAGAAAAAAAATAAGTTCTCAGGGAACTGAGAAGAAAGACACCCTCCTAGCTGAGATCCTACATGGCAGCATCCTGCAGGGACACAGCATTATCTACAAGATTTTCTTAATGTTTCTAGGAACTTAGCTGAGGTGCAAGAATGATACTCGGAGTGGAAGTAGTGACTGGTGGGGTTTTTCTCACTTAGCCTTTCCAGAACCTGCCCGAACATGTTCCCAGGACTTGGTGAAGCAAAGCTCGACTTCCTCCTGCACCCCTGGGGCTGCATCCTTTGCTGGCCGAAAGCTTTACAGATAATCATTGAGAGTGAAGTCTTCACTTTGGAATATAAATGAGACTACAGCAATCTCTGGAATTTCTTCGTCTTATAAGTCATACTGAATTCTTGGAGTCTCGAGTAACAGCAGATGAAAATGGTCATTCTCTTACTTTTTCAATAAACTCTTTGGAGGCTCATAAATCTGGTTCTCTCCTTGGGTCTCAGAGGTTCAAATGTGAAAAAGTTGAGTTTACAGTCTGGCAAAACACACATGACACAAGATGACCAGGGCCAGTTCATACCGAGATGAGGCTCCATAGAGAATAGAAACAGATGTGGTCAGGAGGAACTTCCCTAGTGCAGAGACATTGAGATGAGGCAGGAAGCAGGATTTAACTAGCTCCCTTAACTATGCACAGACATTATCTGCTCTGGATAACAGTTCTTCAAATGCCCTGTGATTTGTGCAGAGATGAAAGGGAAAATGAAGATAAATCCAAATGGTAGGTGAGAGACTATTGTGCCAGGAGGCCAGAAAAGAAACAGAAACCTACTCAGTGCAGATGAAAAGACCCCAGGCTTGGGTAAGAGGCTCTGCAAAACAGAAAAGCTCTAGGTGTCTTTATTCTGAACACACATTCAATCTAGGATTTATGCATATAAAAGAATCTATTCGTAAGTCAACAGGACTCTGAACGAGGCCTTTTGTTCATTTTCCTGCCTCATTTTCACTTACCACCACCTCCATTAAATCTCACAAACTGTCATTTTTGTTCATTAAAAATAATCTCTTAACATTTGGCTTTGTTAGTTTTCTTTAACTAACCAGTTATTTGGATGATGTGTTCTGCTTTTTGAAAACTGAAAGAGATTTTGGCATATGGCCAGCTGAATGGTCAGGCCAAGGAGGCCTTTTGAATGCAGGCAGGCAGGAGAGGTACAGGGGCTGATCACGAAAGAAATAAAATAGAGAGCCTGACATCAGACAAGGAGGGAGACATTCTAGCCAGGGAAGAGTTCTCGTAACTGCTGAACAAAATCTGATAGATGATATTGAACTGTTACTTAGAAAACATTTTTTTTTCTTTCTTTCTGGGAAGGTAGATGCATGGTCATTTGATGAATGGATAGGAAATGAATATGAACGTGTCCGAGACTAAAGTGTCACAGTCTTAAGCAGCAAGTGATAAATCCACCTGCATCTAGATCGTCACACTTTGCTGGGAAGCTCATGGACCGAGATCCACGCAGCCACCAGTAACCCAAGAGTTGGCGAGTGGTTAGGCGGATGTGAGGAAAGGCTGAAGGCGTCACAAGGAGCAGACCATGCTGGTTGGTTAAGTGCCGCACAGGAGCTTGGGGAGACTGGATGAGTACCAGGCACTGGCAGTCCTGATAGGAGCGAAAGCCTGGTCTGATTTTGCTGATGTTTCCATTTTCTTTAGACAGGATACAGAATGCCATGCCTGAATCCCAGAGCTGAGCTAGAAGGTGCTGGGTTTGGCATCAGAAAACGAGAAAATGAGCTATCTTGTAAATTTCATCACAGGTCGTTGACTGACTATGTTGTAAAAATTTTCCACAATAGATTTTGAAGATTGGTTCCCTATGACACTGTATTTGCATATCCCTAATTACAGCTTCCTATGTCCTCACTTCTTCCTCTTCCTGTTTGATAAATCATCCCTGCACTCATTCATAAGAGTCTGGGAAACCCTCCTACCTTCTGTGCGCAAGGTAACATCTTTCCTGGCTGCCTACAAGGCCAAGATGAAGCACTACTTTAGACGAGGTGACCACATACCTGATCTGCTCTGTCTCTCGACTCTGTGTCCACAAATTGCAGAGGATCCTCGGCTCTGAAGTTCAAGAATAGGAGCAGAAGAGTCTTCGGTGACCGACAGAGGGGACAGTTGCCTGCTGATGCTGCTGTGTGAACTGGGGCAGTTGGCTCCTGGTTTGCAGCGAGTAACCGAGGATCTGGACGTACCTGGAAAGACAGAGTGAGTGAGTACCAGTTTGAGGATGTCTGAGCAGAAAAACCTGAAGTGACTTCAGGTTCCTTGGCAGTCAGGTTCATGGCCAAGGCAGTGTCACTGAGCTCATTTCTCAGCTGTGAAGGACTCCCCAAAAGAAAACACACGGAGGCCGGCTCCCGGTCTCTAGGAGCCTTTTTTGATAGATTTGTTGCTTCCGGTCTCTAGGAGCCTTTTTTGATAGATTTGTTAACTAGAGGTGAGCATTAGAAGATGAAGCTTGGATGGAGCTTGTATTTTATATTAAAACTCTCAGCACACGTAGTTTATTTAAGGAACTTGAGGCCTTGTGTTACATCTGATTTCACCTTTTTCTCTCCCACCTATCAAAGTTTCACTGTATGCTTTTCTACCAGATTGACTGCTGAAGTCCAGTTTCACCTGTAGTCTTTAGCTACTGTAGTGGACAAAAAAATCAGCCCTCGGAAATCCGTCCCACTATATGCCACGCCTCTTCCGTGTATCCCCGGC
The DNA here is from genome assembly GCA_907169655.1 of Acomys percivali. Taxonomy (NCBI): domain Eukaryota; kingdom Metazoa; phylum Chordata; class Mammalia; order Rodentia; family Muridae; genus Acomys; species Acomys percivali. The sequence continues at coordinate 125,064,870 of OU015746.1, forward strand.
ACAGGACGGTCTTCATGGGCATATCATCCCCACAGTTGTGTAGGAGCTGAAGCCGGACCCTTGACTCTCCCACCTCAAATAGTGCTTTGTTACGAAATAAATACTGGTACATTGCTATTGACCAGACTTCGGCCTTCATTTGGATCCCACTCATTATATCACTAATGTCCCTGCTCCACCTAGGATGCCCTATTACATCTAATCACCATATCTCCTTAGCCACCTATTTTCCCTAGTTTTAAATAATTTTGAATTTGAGGTGTGATGATAAATTGTTTTGCAGAATTTTCCTCCAGTGAGATTTGTCCCGTATATCTCGCATGATAATGTTGCATATATGGGTTTGGGATACAATGGAGAGATGCAGTATCTTATTTGATATCAGTCATGTATGCTACTAGTATGACATCAGTGATGATGCTGCCCGTGGCCACATGGCTAAGGTAGGATTTGTTAAGTTTCTTTATTTTTTCTTAAACAAAAAACATTTCTTTTAACATTTTCTGTATTATTTTATGTGTCTGGGTGTTTTGGCTGCATGTGTGTTTGTGTACCATATACATGGCTCGTGCCTGCAGAAGTGAGGGGAGGGTGTTGGGGCCCAGGGAACTGGAGTTAGATACAGTTGTGAGCTGCTGCCTGGAGACTCAGAGTTGAACCCAGGTCCTCTGGAAAAACAACCAATGCTCTTACTGCTGAGTCATCTCCCCTTCCCTAATTAGTCAGGCTTCTTGCTCTCCATCCTTGTGCTCAATTTCGTAGGCGGTGACTAAATCCTGTCACATTATGGGATATGAGACAGATGGTTTAAGCCACATTCTAGAGGGTTCTATCTTGACTATTTGAAAATCTTTTTCACAAATAAAAGTTTCCCTTTTTATTCTCTCATTTACTTACTTAACAATTTACAGTGGTATGGACCGATATACATGTATCTCAAACGCTGAGTCATGACCAAACTTGCATTGCTGACTTTTTCTCAACTCAAGATGAGCTTCCAAGTCTCATTGCCATGCCCTCAATGCATTGTTTGTTTTTAGGCTCTTCGTTACTGCTTGCCTTTTATTTTTGCGTCCCTTTCTTAGAATGGGTCCTTATTTTCTGGAAGAAAAGTGTCTAGAAACCAATGCCTCATTGTAAATGATGAGTTCGTTGGTATTGGGGGTCCTCTGACTCTGAGCGCTCAGTTTTCAGAGCTAGAAAATATGTATACATATGTCAAGTTAAAAAGTATGTATGTATGCATATGTATATGTAGCCCTAGTCATACCTGTATATATGTGCCTTATAGTTTATATGGATTTAAAAATCTGGATAAGATGTTCTATGCATGGTGTGACCTTAAGCAGTGCTTGTTAGTTCCAATAAGGATCCAGCAACGTGACTAGATACAGAGTAGGAGAATCAGCTTAGACATTTGCACATCAGGATAGACATACAGCTCTCTTCACTCTCGGGACCTTTGCGTTTGCTCTTTGTGGTAAAGCACACCTTCCCTCGTGTGCAGTGGGAGCAGCGCATCACTCCCTATGTTCCATGGCAGCCTGGTCTGGATGTGGTTCTTCTAAGATGGTATAAGATATCTTGAACTGTCAGTGGCATCCTTGTTTAATTTGGCTTTGCATTTATCACGACATATACCAGAGTGTTAACCATGAAAACTGTCAGACTCGCAGCGGAGCGGTCGCACTATCAAGGAAAAGGAGGCTTGCATTCCTCAGCTCTCAAGAGCTACAGGAACTAATCAGGGGAGTGTATCTGCGCCTTCACAAGTGTCTGTTCTGCCACCCACTGATTTCTCTTCACCTTGTGTTCTTTCTCTTTTAGTTTTCTCTTTTAACCCTGGAAGAATTACTAGAGATGTCTACAAATTCGGTGAGCTACATCTTCTATTACTAAATGTCCCAACTTGACCTGACTAAGGCGCATTCTTTAATGGTGAGTTAGAAATGTAGAGATACTCAACAGTCCCCAGAAGCATCACATACCGATGTCTCTATTTAAACCGGTGCCACATGCTAAGAATATGTGGGGTCTTATTTTCATATCCACAATGTCCACTGACCATTGCGCAGGGGCGTATCTAACTGAACAATGCAAGTCCAGTGGCAAGAGACCGAGATTCACGTGCTCTCAGCCACCAAAGCTTTTCCAAAAGGGTTGATTCACAGATACTCCGAGGGGCTTTCAAAATCAAGTCCTGTTTGTATCACGTGTTTCCTGGGGTGTGGCTCTAGGTCATCTTTTAGGTTAGTATCAGGTTTCCCTTTGTGTTTACCCAGTGCTTTAGGTGGGAAGGAGACAGTCTAGAAGTAAGCAGGGCTGCAAGTTAAGATGGGATTGAGGCCATGACTACCTAATTCTGGCAACCTACATATAGGTGTTGTATGGTAAGTAGTGAATTTTTGTTGGTTTGTGGTACAAGGGCTCAAACTCAAAGCCTTGTGCACTCTAATCATGTGCTCCACAAGTGAGCTGCACCCAGCAAGCAAGCAATCGACTTGTAACTCACAGAAGTGATTTTTCTTTCATCCTTGTTTTCACTGGAAACAGTAGATCCTGGCATCCTTATACAGCATAGCCAATTGCCTGCTGCCAGCTGTCTCCTACTGCCTGCTTTGAAGAAGAGATCTGATAGCAGTTCATCTACTGAAGATATCTTCCTCATTAATTCTTAAAAAAAAAAAGATGAACCTTAAGCTTCATGGCCAGGCCCGGTGGCACAGTAGGAGCTTATGTCGTGGAGCAGGCATCTGTTTTGGAAATAAACATACTGTCCTGGCTGACATCATCATATACCAATCATTTAATATAAAAATTCAGTATTCAGCATATCACTTGAGATGCAACAAAGCATTATAAATAAATCACTCCTGCCTTCTATGCTGCTGAGTGCTGGGGTGGAAGCGAGGTTTGCAAATGCATGTATAATATCCAAACTAATAGGAGTATTAGAGTGTATTAGGAGCCAGGCAGAGTCTCCCAGTAGTCAGGTCAGCTAGCTTCTCTACTCTCTAAGACGTGAGCCATAGTAGTGAGGTCATTGTGGGCCATTTTTTATATCTACCCAGTTAAGAGAATATATACTTTTTCATCTGCAGTGATGGGGCTCTGCATGCTCCCAAATTCAATGGAGCCCAGCAGATAGTTGTTAAGTACCTATTGTTAAGTATGTTTGTATCAGGGCTGAAGTCAGACAACTGGTGGATACATTATCCATGCCTACATGGAGCTCTCAACTCAGTACCCAACTAACCACAGTTTTATGTGAACTGTGGGCTAAGGGGGGAGTGAGTCCATGTCAAGTCTGCAGCAGAGACAGCTCTGCACTTACAGCAAGAGTGGCCTTGGAGAATGAGCAGCCTATCACCAGACAGAGTTTTAAGCTGTGGAGCGGGCTGTCTAGTCAGAGGAGACTGAATACACGAAGTGTGTACCATGGAGCCTAGCAGTAGACGATCGACTTCAAGATTCTGAAATAAGAGCACAAAAGAGCATGGGAATCCTGGGTTTATGCCTTTACTTCCTTCTTGAAAAGAATCAAAACAGTATGTAGTAGTTGAAAACCCAGGCTGCCTAAGTCCAGGGAGATGTGGTAGGAATCTGGGCTCAGCCATATCTAAGTGTAGATACTGAGGCCAAGGTGGCCAAATGAATCTCCACTCTTCTGTTTCCTCTGTGCCTTGGATTTTGTGGCTCACAGGAGGCACTCAAGAAGGACAGCTGATGGTCAATACGAACAATAAGCATATGCTTTTTAGAATGTTGACTTCATGCATTAGAAATCCATTCTAAATTAAGTTAGGAAAAGGGGGACTTTTCAGAAGTGTATCAATCCAGGGACAGAATAGCTAAGATGTCCCCGACTCAGGATCAGCTGGAAACATCTGGTACCATCTCTTTATAACATTAGCTTTCGTTGTGGCATGCAACTTCATTTCTTCTCAGTTAGCTGAGGCTTGTTGAGTGTGCAGAAAATGGTAAGTTTCCAGGTTTTCATTCTTACAGAGTTAGGCTGTAAGAGAGAAATGTAGCTGCTCAGAGTAAAAGATCTTGAGGAAATTGTGTGTATTATACTGACTTCCTGTCTAGCTCCTGTGGCTAGTAGTGGAAACATTGTAAAAACCTCCCAGAGAGGACAACTAGGAAGTGCTGGCCAGGGGGTTTCATGGGGATCTACTCCGGGGAGTTCACAGCCAAAGGAAAACAAAGGGTCTCAGCTACTGACTGAGTGAGGCAATTCAGTGAACACGTTGAAGTAAGCTGTGGTGTTCGCAGATAAATGGCAAAGCCAAGGTGATGAGGCATAGACAGAAAGAGGTCTTTGGAAGGCACTGAGAGTGAAATGCAAAGTGCTAGTGCGGTTTCTGTGTGAACAAAGATAATGTGGAAGACAACAGACCAAATTTACAGTTACCACTTAAACCAACGACCTTACCATTGCCTTTATCCCCTATGGGCAGAAAAGCCAGTGAAGCCTTACAAAATCTCTGAGCTGATCTGAAAACTTCATATTAATCATTAGGTAAGGAACATGTGCAGATCTGGTGCTAGAGAGCATCAACCTTCTTCCTCACACCCCTGGACTGTTAGTTGCCTCTCGCACGTCTGCTATCTCCCTCTCAAGCTTGGACTGTGTTAGTTACCTCTTGCACGTCCGCTATCTGCCAGGAACACTAGGTCTTTTGGGGTGCGAGTCTTCCAACTCTTCCAAATAATGTGCTAACTGAAACCAACTTTGAGATGTTCAAATAATTTTTGATGGATTGAAGAGCTGTGATATTTTTCATGACGATGTTAGAGTCAACATAGAAACACTGGAAACAAATACAATTCCAGACTTTATGTTAGCTGGCAGTCATAATTATCTAATCTCTTTTCTCACAGAAACATATAATAACTCAACAAAACACCAGGTGGAAAACTATATTTCATTAAAAAATCATTTGTGTGCTAGTGAGCTGCTTAGGAGTGCAAACTGCCTTTGGAGAAGAACTGAGTTCACTTCCCAGAACCCACACTGGGCACCTGACAAGTGCCTGTAACCACACCCTCTTCTGACCTCTGTAGGTACCAGTACACACATCTACACACATACTCCAGCACACATATACCTATTCTTTAAAAAAGTCTTAAAAAGTAATTTGTGATGAATTTCATGGGCAAGAAGTATTTGACTATAGTAGGGTTACTGTCATCAGTATTGGCTGGCATTTATTAAAGTTTTCATGGGTTTGCCTAAGGGCTCCCTTGTTCTTAGGTAAACACACAGCATTGGAATTATTGAAAAGAGTTGTACTGGTTAGTGGTGTTCCACACACAGGTAATACTGCAACTTTCCATTTTGATCTATTTTACTTACTTGTTTATTTATATTTGTGGTGCTGGCAACCAAATCCAGGACCTTGGGTGTAGCAAGCCAATGCTTTACCTGTGAGCCACATTCCCAGCTTGGTACTGTGTTCTCTAAGAAACCAAAACATCCCAGCCCCAGCATTATCCATTATGCTTGTCATGTGTGCTTGACTCCTTATAGCTGACAATTTTTATTCATTTTATTGTTATTTTCCAATGTAATAGTTTATCAATTATTCATTTTATAAATAAATATCTTATTAAGACACCTGCTGCTGATATCATTGCCTGTAGATCTTACATGTTTTATATTTAAGAAATTTAAAAAATGTTTTTGATGATTCCTTTTTATTTTATTCTTTATTGGTACATTGGCATTTTGCTTACATGCATGTCTGTGTGAGGAGGTTAGACCCCTGGAACTGGAGTTACAGATGGTTGTCAGCTGCCATGTGGGTGCTGGGACTTGAACAAGGGTCCTCTGGAAGGACAGCCAGTGCTCTTAACCTCTGAGCCATCTCGTCAGCTCCATTTAAGAAGATTTTTTTTCTTAAAGACATGATAATTATCTTATTCAAAATGATAAGTGTCTAACTGAAAAGGTAGGTTTTCAAGACATATATTTGAAAGACGTGGGTACTTACACATTAAAAAAAAAAAGACCCTTTAAAGTTTTTCATTTGATTAAAATCTGTACGTGAAAGGAAAACCAATAGAATACTGCTGCTATACACATCTCCCCCCCTAAAACTGTAGGTCTTCTGTCTAGGATACGATGCGGCCAGTGTTTCTAGAGCTGAGTGTAACACCAGTTAGCACTACAACTGACTTTTGTGACATAAAAAAAAAAAAAAAGCACCTAGCATATGCTTCATACCTACTGTGTGCCGAGAAGATTCACACACCATCTCCAGGTGCTTCAAGAACACTGCGGGGTGGCTTTTACTGTCCCCACTTGACAGAAGGAGGCAGAGAATCTCTAAGATCTCAGGCAGAAGTTAGTGCGCAGCCAAAAGGCACATCTCCTCTTGCATAGTTCCCTCCTCTGCAAATCAGTTTTATGGAGCCACTCCTGTACCCAAGAAGTTGACGGTTTTGTTGGAAAAATGACTTGAGATCTTTTCTGCCTGGCTGTGTTGGATCCTCACCATTGGTAAAAGAGGGAAGAGTTTGGATAGGATGGAGCTTCAAGAAGCTGCCAACACAGGTGTGCTTCTGTGAGTAAGCCACTTGCTGGCTCGGCGTTAGGTGACACACTGATCTTTGTCTATCGTGACTGAGCCTTTGCATTAGGTGACACATGACTTTCATCTATAGTGACTAAGCCTGTGCATTAGGTGACACACTGACTTTCATTTATAGTGACTGACTGAGCCTTTGCATTAGGTGACACACAGACTTAGGTCTATAATGACCGAGCCTTTGCATTAGGCGACACACGACTTTCGTTTACAGTGAAGGGACCTCTGATTCTCCTTCCCTGAAGTCTTGATTTTCTTGTAGCATAAACCAGGCTGCTCACATACATATAGGGCTATATGTAAAGGGACCTGTGATTCTCAGGTGCCTTATTACCACCCTCGTGCAATGTCACTAGTGCACACCAACCTTGGGGAACACTACTTACTGTCTCTAGAAAGCCTCTGCTTACTAATTCTGGAACACGTTCCCTTTCAAATGGCCTTGTTGAATTTCTTGATTGACAGATTTGACAGAACATTGATGAAGCAGCCTCATCAGTCACTATTAGTCCAAACTTCAGTTTCAAGAGAAACCTGTGGCTCTTGGCCAGCTTCTGTGATGACCTGGTCAACAGAGTGATGGTTGCCTAATGTGGCCTAGCTGGGCCTTGGCTCTCTGCTAGATGCAGGGAAGAAAGAGAAGTCATGGTGCTTGCCCTCATTTTGTTATGGTCCAGGAGGGGAAGAGCCAATTACAGAAGCAATTTTTGTAAAGTGAGCTAAATGCCAAGTGGGTGGAAAAGCTAGTCTCTGGGAGCCAATCTATGGAGCAGTCCCTTGCCAATGCTAATGGTTCACAAATACCTTCTCCTTTAGGAGCTGGGCTTTTAAGCCAGAGCTTATGTGCCAGTTCACAAAATATTTATGCCTTCCTCATGAGCAGGAGGGAAAAAAGACAGACATGTCTGCTACGGGAAGAGCTGATGCTGTTTACACACATGTCAATCACCTGAGGAGGAAGGCCAGAGCGAAGCTGGCAGAGGCCGCTGCTTAGGCAGGTCTGTGGGTTAAGACACAATAGGAATAGAACTGTTTCACAGTTCTGCCACCCAGGACACCAGGGAAAGCTAGACAACCAGCATTAGATCATATCCATAATCATTATGGGCACCTACACATGCCAGGTGGGCAGACAGACATAGCCCTGTAACCCAAACTCACTTGACAAGTCCCCGCCTGACACATAGAAACCCTGCCTTAGTTTTGGTTCCTGTTGCTGTGATAAAATATACTGACAAAAAGAACTTAAGAGGAACAGGTTGTTTGAACTCACCGCTCCAGGTTATAGCCCATGGCAGGGAAGGCAAGCCATTAGGAGCTTGAAGCAGCTGGACACAGTGTATCCATGCTCAGCAGAAGACAACACTGAATATAGGCTTGTGTGTGTGTTTCTTCATGTCACACAGCCCATAGAATGGATCGGCCACACTTAAGATGGGTCTTTCCTTATGAATTAACAATGTAAGCTAATCCACCACACACATATCCAGAAGCCTGTGTCTGACGTAACTTCAGAGTTTTGTCAAGTGACAATTCTAACTATTACAAGAATCTCTCCCAGTTAATGAAATCCAATCAAAATAGATCTCAAGGCCTAACGCCAACTCTCTGTGTCAGTGTCCATGACAGACGCTCCACAACAAGCCATCCTCTCCAATTATCCCATCTCTGTTGTCCATTTCTCACATTGCAGGGACCCAAACCTGACCGTTCTATTTCCACATTGAGTCCATTCAGATGTCAGTGGGGAATTATCTTGGTTAGATTGTAAATTGCTGTGGGGGAAGCACTTCTTAGTTGTGGGCAGGGCCATTCCTTAAGCACAGTCTAGGAACATGGCTTAGTGGTAGAGTACTTGCCTTACACAGCTGGGTGGCTTGTTTGGATCCCTGGAGCCTACATGGAGAGCTGGTACGACGGTATGTGTCTGTAATCTTAGAGAACGAGAGAGGGGATGTGGAGAAAGGCTGATTCCTGGAAGCTCCTGAGGCAGCTAGCCCAGCTCACTTGGTAAAGTTCTAGGCCAACCGGAAATCCTATTTCAGACAAATGTGAAAGGCACATGAAGACTGACACATGAAGTTGCCTTCTGACTTTCACAACTGTGCTGTGCACACACACGGGTGTGCACGCGCGCGCGCGCGCGCACACACACACACACACACACACACACAGAGTTTCGTCTAGGTCAGCTGAATTGAGAAAGCACCATTCATAAAGCTGAGAGGACATGTTTTGTGGAAGGTTGGGGATTTTGTCTTAGACGAATACATAAAATTCATCCCTAGGAAGATGACTCGAGGTTCAACATTAGATTTCATGAGACACATTTGGGCTGGAGACACCAAGTGAGAGCCATAGCATAGTAACACATGACAGCAGCTATAGGAAAGCCAGGAGTTGAACTGTACCTGTTTTTCTTTCCAGCCACCTGCAGAAAGCCTAACCCCAGTACCTGAGGATATAACTTTCTTATGAGATAGTAAGAGGTAAAAAATTAAAATGAGGATATAGGGCTGGGCCTGATTCCATGCAACTGATGACTTTATTCAAAAGGTAATATTCCACACCATACTTGGAGGGAAGACACCGTGAGAAGAAGGAAGAAGATGGCTGATGCTTCCACAAGCCAAATAATATTCACCTGTCCGAGAAACTACCAGAGGCCAAGTAACAGTCATGGTCTCTGATGAACATAACACTGGAAATAGCTTTACTTCCAGGTTAAGACTTCCAGCCTTCAGAACAGTAAGGTGATAGATCTTGGCTAGTGAATGTACTGAATTTGTAAAGTTAATAGATGGTAGATGACACCATCTCAGGGGAAAGTGTTAGCTGACAAATGCAGATGAGTAATGCTGAGTCGCCCCAGAAGCTATGAGGTAAAATGTCAGCTGGAAACAAAACATATTCACCTAGGTTGCTTTTCGTCATGATGCTTACCACAGCAATAGAAACCCCAACTATGACAGCAGCGAACCTATGAAAAAGCCCCCAGAAGGGTCAGGGGAGGGGAAGCTCAGAATGTAAGGACATAGGAAGCAGTAGAAAAGAACCAGAGAAGGCACAGTGTACAGTCTTTAATGATATGACAGCTGTTGTCATGTTGGAAAGAGCACTGTTGGCAGAAAGAGCCGCACAACTGGACTGGCTGGAGACGGAAGGCACAGAAAGGTGAGTAGACAACACACAGATGCAGCGGGGACTACTACTCCATCGAGCAGATGGATTTTTTGAACATGTAGAAATTAACCAAGCACAGAAGTCTTACATATAAGTGGATGGAGGAGGGATGTATGGGTGGGTTTTGAATGCATGGATGGACACATGAATGGATGGAAAGGGTGAGGCAAGTTGGAATAGCTTTGATAGAAAAAAGGTAGTCCTCATCTGTGATGCAAAGAACTTGCAGAAGCCCAGTATGGCTCTGTGATTTAATAGGAGACAGAGCTGAACACTTTTTGGCTCCTTTAACATTTTCTACCTAAAATGCAGGGGAGCCGGGTTGGGGTTGTGCCATCTCCTGGCTCCCATAGCAATTGCAAAGCTTTCATCAAAATCGCCATCGCAAGGATCATTTCTTGGCTGAAGATGACGGGGAAAGATATTACAGGATTTGTTCTGTTCCTTTGGTAAGCAAACAGGGGTAAATTATCTCCCGGGAGCACTTTAGTCAGCCACGTGAGGCAAATTACAGCAGCTATGCAAGTGTTAGGATGCTTAATGTGCCGTTACCGACAACTGAGTGTAATATAAAGGTTTCCTTTTACAGTGTCATTATGCATGCAGTCCTCCTGAAAGCTTACATTTCTCTGCTAGAGCGCAAGATAATTCTTCTGATATTCACACTGTCTAGAAGTGTGTCTAGAAGTTTAAATTTGTGACAGTGGCCCTGAAACAAAATAAAGGTACCGTTTGTATTATCTTCAAGCGTTTCTTGAAGCCATCTCTGCTCCCTATCCTTATGCCCCGACTTCCCTCCGTTACTGTCTTGCTTGTCTTTGTTTTGGATAACCAAGTGTCCACGATTCTAGGCACCATGACTGTAGAGAGGAGCAGCCATCCAAGATGTTAGCCAGCTTTGGAGAGCAAGTGGGTCAACAGGCTCATTTTCCTTGCTGTGGTTTGGGCTACTTACCCATGACCACTTACTGCAGCCTTTTATGGGGGTTTGGTGAGTCTGTGCCCCATCACTTCATGCATTTGGATACTTGTCCCCAGTTGGTGGCGCTGTTTGGGAGCTTATGAAATGTTAAAGAGATGGAGGAAATACATCACTGGGAGTGGGCTTTGAGGGTTTATAGTTTCATCATACTTACTGTTCTCTCTGTCTCTTCTCCCTTTTTTATTTTAAAAATAATTTTCATAAACTTTAGTATAAAAGCCTTGCAAATAAATAAAAAATATCCCACACCAACATTAACCAGACTTCAAATATATACAACTCTTTGCTTCCTGGGCACGGTTGATCAGCCCATATCTTATTTTTTATTGTTGTGATAAGACACCATGACCAAGTCAATGCATTGGAGAATCAGTTTATTTGAGCCTTTCTTACAGTTGCAGAGGATTAGAGTCCATGATCATCATGCTGGGGAACATGGCAGCAGGCAGGAAGCGTGACACTGGGATGGTAACTGAGAGTTCATCTCATGAGACACAACCACAAAGGGGGTGTGAGAGTGGACACACACACATCCACACGTGTGTGTGTGTGTGTGTATGTGTGTGTGTGTGTGTGTGTGTGTGAGAGAGAGAGAGAGAGAGAGAGAGAGAGAGAGAGAGAGAGAGAGAGAGAGAGAGAGAGACAGAGACAGACAGACAGACAGACAAACAGACAGAGAGACAGACAGACGCAGAGACACAGAGAGGCAGGCACTGGGAATGACACGGACTTTTGAACCTTCAAAGCTCACCTATTAACACATCTCCTCCAACAAGGCCATACCACCCAGCCATTCCCAAATAAGTTTACCAGTTAGGCACCAAGTAAGTTAAATATATGAGTCTCTGGGTCACCACATAGCCAGCTTCCTGCTTCCTGCTCCTTCATGCATGTCATGCCTACCCCACTGTTATGAATTCTAGCCCCCTGGGCCCCAAAAATCAACTTCTTCTGTCTTAAAGTGCTTCTAGCCATGATATTTTATCAGTAACAGAAAGTGAGCCGTGTGAAGCTGTTGGAACGAATGTTTTGGAGAGTGCTGTTCTGAATGGTGTGAGACTCTGAGGCCTGCAAACAAAAGGGAAGGAGTAGGCAAGCCAGAAGCAGACTCATGGAGGTCAAGTGAGAGTCCAGGAGGAGAGAATCAGGAGCAGCAAAGCCCACCACCTCAGCCACCATTGCTCCTGACTTCTAGGGCAATGCTTCGACAACCCAGAGACAACTGAGGATGTATTCAGAACCCCAGACCTGCTCTGCTCTAGCCTGTCAGCCCTGCTCCTTGAGTACTGGTTGTTTGCTTTGGAGCGCACATGCTTGACCAGGAACTGTGGCTTACCCCAGAGTGTCTTCTACACCACGTGCCTGGCCCAGCAAAGACTCAAATACAAAATTCGAAGTGCACCTTCTACTGAATGTGCATTGCTTTTAAAGTGTAAAAACTGAGGATTGAACTCTTGTAAATTGGGACTATCTGCACAGTCTGAAGACCCAGGAGATGGAGGACGAAAAAAATAGCTGTGAGCTATGGCTGTCAGAGTGTCACAGATGACTTATGAAGGTAGCTCTAATAGAGTGGAGGGGGGGGGGGGGGGGGGGGGGGGGAAGAAGAGGGGGGGGGGGGGGGGGAGAGGGAGAGGGAGAGAAAGAAAGGAATAGGAATAGAGGCAGAGGCTGGAGAAATTGGAAAGTAGATGAGGTTGAAGTCCAGTGAAGGATTAATCAAGATGTGTGGGAGAGTCTCCGTTATGTTTCTGCAAATGGACAACAAACAGCAGGTGACTGCCATGTTCAGGCATTGGTCAGCAGGTGGCACGAGAATGCACTCCCCAGAAAGTCCTTGGAAGGTCAGCCCACTGTCTCCAGCAATTGCTTTGGGGCTATTTTGCCAGAGAGAGGTACCACTGCTCAGGGGAAAGGGACACCAGAGCCCAGGGCAGGTGAAGAAGCTCGAACTCATGAGCTCACTGGAGAGGGAAGAGCCGTGGCTGTCTAGCTTGTGATGAGCAGGTTTTCCCTCAGCCTTTCTTTCCATGCTGCTATCCCACTGTTTCCTACTCCAGGCCCTGGGGCTCTTTCTGGAAGCTCAACCTTTGGCTCCAAGACTCAGTTCAAGTGCCACTAGTTGAACATTTCTTGGTCTTCTTCTGCATCCACTGTAATTACCAGGTTGTGCTACTCTGTGCTGTGATTTCTGATTTACTTACCCCCTTTCCCACATCCCTCCCTGCCCCAGTTGAGTGTCTTGACTTGTAGTCTTTGTGTTTATTAGTTTTCCATGGACATTTGTCGAAGCCCCGTTTTAACAGGGCAAGGCAGTGCAAAGGCTCCTCCATCTTGTATTCTTGTTAAAGCCATTTCATGTTTAACCAGAATTTGATCTTCTTGCCTGAGAATCCCATGGAAAATTACCCAACTCTATTTTAGAAACCCAAGGTCAAGATGTCCTAGCTAACTTCTCTTAGCTTCTATTAACTTGCCTGTGTGCACTGTGCCCCTTCCAGGTAAGCTTCTGCCAAACCGCTTGCCCACATGAAAGCCACCCTCAAGCTGGTGAGCCAGCTGCCAAGATGCTGGCTGTGTGTGCCTTCAAAAACCCTGTGTTCTGGATACTTGGGGCTACACCTAGGTCCCTGAACACCCAAATACAGTCCTAGCCAGCTGGAACAAAAGCTTTCAATTGACTATAAACTGTATCTGAGTGGTCATTTCTGGTGGGCTACCAACAACATTTTTGGAGACCCCTCTATAATCCAAGAGACTGGTCCCAGACACTTATGGGGCTCAGGACCCCCCAGGAACAGCAAAGAGTATGCCATCCAGAGAGAACTCTAAGGGGAAAACTGGCCTGAGATATTCCACAGTCCCAAGAAAATCCTCTTTGAGCAGTGACTGTGGAACACTCTGGAGCACTCTGATGCCACTACCCATGAGAAAAAAAAAGTATATCAAAAGGCATCTGATATAAATGTCTCTGGACTTAAGTTTGGTCAATAGGAGGCTCCATCTGGTTAGTACATAAAGTGGAGGTTGGATGGGATTATAGATCCTGTGTCCAGGATCTGTGTGAGACATCACCAGATGGCCGTGGTCTGTTCAGGTGTATGACTGTGTGGTGGTCTCCCCTTTTTTGTCTTTACCAGGTGTCTCTCTGTAAGCCTGTGTCCCCCTGTGTGTCTCTCTGTCACCTCTGTTGGTTGGAGAAGTGAGCCATTCTGAGACCATAGCCACAGCTGCCTCTGAGGCAGTGTACTCACAGGCTCACAGGCCGTGGCAGCTGCCCGTGCGGTGTGGTGCCCCCTTCTGGTGATGACTATAGCTACATGACAGCTGCCTAGTGCTGTTGTTGCTATAGTGCTGCCAGAGGCTCCAGAGCTATGGCTGTAACCACCAGTTCCTTGTAATAACCAATGGCTTCCTCTGGTCGAGACTCCCCTTCCTCCCATGGCTTAAGACCTTGTCCCCTAGTTGGGGACCTGAATTTTTTGGCGCAATTAAGTCACCCATGGAAACCTCAAATGTCTGGCTGTTCTCTCAGCCATGCCATAGGGAGAAGGAAATAGTTCTTGGAGATGCGTGTTCCACTGCCTGGTCTAAGCAGCTGGCTGTACAGGGAAAAGGGGGAAATAATTCCCTAATCCCATCCGGGGGCGGGGGGAAGTGGGGCTCAACTTCTTCCCTGTTCATGATCTATGCCACCTTTTCTCAGTGACTTGTCTAGCTGTATAATTGGAAGATGCATACCTCCATGTTCAGAGGATAATAGCTGCAGGCTCGTATTCATTTGTTGGCAAATGTTTAAGGTAAAGGGGTATTGGAAGGAAATCCCCCCCTTTTTTAAAGCAAACATTATTGGGAGGGTTAAAAGTGTCAGCTGGGAAACTAATGTAGTAAGGTAACTCAGCTGTCTCGAAGGACTTGATGAACCATCTGCTGAGTTTCTGGAAAGGCTCTGAGAGACATATCAGGTATTTACTGGCACAGTCACAGCTGCCTCAGAGAATCAGCCTCTTATCTGCTATGCACAGCACACGAGGCTGCTGGGAGGTGGCGGGCCAGGGCCTGGGCCATGTTTGGTTTTCAGCATGCTTCCTTGGGGTTCTTCACCCTGTCGCTCTGAGGTAGGAGGGGAGAGTGAGGAAGAGCTGAGGAGAGCTGGCAGATAGTGCCCTGGAGTGCATGCATGGGCACTGCTTTAAAGAAAGAAAGGAAGGAAGCATTGAGGATGATGAATAAAAGAAGGTGGAAAGAGGGGAGGAAGAAAAAAAAGAATAGTTGATATGAAGGAAAAGAGTATGTGTGTGTGTGAGAGAGAGGGGAAGAGAGAAGAGAGAAAATCTCCAAGAAAAGGAAAGAAAGGAGACATGGAGCTGACTGCTGGTATCTGCTGACCTGGCTCTTTAGCTGACCGTCGTATGGTCAGCATCAGCTAGACCATTGATTCTTATTCTGATTGGGCTAACAGTGGGATGCTGCATCTTTATCTGCAAGGCCAACTAAGCTACTGGTCCCTACGACCAAGAAATGTCTTTCTAGAACAGGATGAGTAACTGAACCAGTAGGGGAATGTGACAGGGCAAAGCAGTGCAAAGGTTCTTCCATCTTGTATTCTTACTGAGGACTTATCTTAGCTTCTACTGAACTGCTTGCTTACAGGAAGGCTACTTCCAAACAGGGGAGTGAGATGCCTGGGGATGTTTCTGGACACTTGGGGCTACACCTTTGTCCTTGAATACCTGGGTGTAGTCCCAGCCAGCTGGAATAAAGAGTTTCAACTGGTTATAAACTGTGTCTGAGTGGTCATCTCTGGAGGGCACCATGTAACACCTTGGCTCTTGGGGAGGAAATAAAGATAATATTATACATAATGTCCATTTACTTTCCTGTGTATGGTCTTAAAAATCCCAACCACACATGCTCAAGGATTGTTTGTCAAATGACTAACAAATAAGTAAACCAGATTAGAAATGTCATAATGAAGGAAAAGTACCAATCTTTATCATCATCATCATCATTATTATTAATTATTACTATTACCATTATTATTTTATAGCACTTGTAGCCCAGACTGGCTTTAACCTTACTGTGCAGAAGAGTCTGGCCTTGCACTGTTGATCCTTCTGCCTCTGCCTTCAAAGTGTTTGGATCACAGGCCTGGTGTCAGTGTCCCCTTGTTTTGGATCCTTGATACCCCCATGAAAGGGTACTGGGTACTTACTATATATTTAGTAAATACTTGTGAAGTTGGGGTTTTAGTAGAAAAGTGAGCAAGCTTCAGATGCAACCTAGTGTCTCTCATATCTCTGTCTTTGAGAGGCAGACACTTAACGAAGCTGCACAGACAGTTGCTGTTAGATCCTCATGAATCTGGGCAGTAAGTCAGGGGTGACAGTATGCATCTTTGATTCTAGCACTCAGGAGCAGAGGTAGGTAGATCTTTATGAGGTTGAGGCCAGCTTGGTCTACATAGAGAGCTTCAGGCCACCTAGGGCTACACAGTGATGTCCTTGTAAAAAGACAAACACCCCCAAAACACTGGGTCCCCAAAGTGGGATTGTTTGGCACTTCTGCTCCTGCCTCTTGAGGGAGTTGGGAATATGCATGTGCTCACTCTATTCAGGAGTCTCTGAATTTCCACCTTCTGGAAGGAGCACATCCAGAGGACAAGCCGAGAGGTCTGGTCAGCAGGTGTGTGCAGCAGACTTGGCTCTCAAAGCCTTTTGGCAGATTTTGAAAGGGTTATAATATAATTTATTGTATGTTTGGCTCCATCAGGGGCTTAGATGGAAGTGAGAGATCTGTGGCTGATAATGATAGACTAGAAGACTTACTTGTGGCAAAGGAACCTGTCAATCCTTCCATCTGGAAGATGGGACTTTGTCCCCTCCCTACAAGTCTTTCTCTTTCCTGCAATGTACGGTTCACAGTCACAAGCTTGTGGTTCTCCCCGTTCTGGAGTCCTGGTTTCCTTAAGGATACTTCTCAGCCAGGCGTAGTGGTGCACCCCTTTAATCTCAGCACTCGGGATTTCTGTGAGTTCGAAGCCAGCTTGGTCTACAAAGCGAGTCAAGGACAGCCAGGGCTATTACACACAGAAACCCTGTCTCAACCTTTTCCCCGCTCCCCCAGAAAAGGTACTTCTCAACCTCGAAGCTTGGGTGAATATTCAAGGAGATGCTTTCCTAGGACAGCAATAGTCGCTGTGGACTCTGTTCCATCTGAGGTTTAGCACGTTGCTTATGTTTGTCCACAGCAATTTCTATGGAGCTTGAATGTGCAGTTTGGCTCAGCTCTGTCCACTGAGGGGGTCAGGTGACCTGGGTGGAATGCTGTCTTCACTTCTCACTAGAGAGCAGGCTGTCTTCCCTCCTTAGGCTCTAGCTTGCTCATTGGCAGAAGGGAAGGTTGTTATAAAAATTCAGTGATGTAGCATGTCTGGCTATTACTTTATTTGTGGAACGTTATAGCACATGGACTGCTGGCTTTTATCAGTTTTCACTAGCTAAATTTTACTGAGAAATCAAGGCACAGGCAATCAGACTTGAAGACTGTTCCTTTTTTTCTTTAAATCAATTGAGAATTTTGCACATACATAGACTGTTATGTTCACACCCACCCCAAGCATATGCATTTCTAAGTGAGAATGCATTTTCACACCTAAACCAAGGGGCAGATTGAGGTTTGGCTGCAGCCTAACACTCAATCCACACCTGTGCACACTAGCGCTGACATAATGTATGTTTGTAAGAGAAAACCATATACAGCAAAACCAGTCCCTAAGTGGAATAAGAAAACATAGAATAAATGGTTCTGTGCTTATTTTGAAAGTGACTGACTGGTAGGGGAACATCTGGCTTTGTAGGTTGGAGAGGCTCCTCAGAGAAACTCTTAAATGTTTTCCAAATGTTCTCAGCATTGACAGCCTTCATCTTAATTCTGTTCCATTTCCATCAAACCCTAAAGCTGCCTTCTGTGATACACACTCCCAAACCAGCATCAATTCCCCCTGACCCCAACTGTCCCCCCTCAAGGATGTCAAACACGCATTTATCTCATACTTGGTAGAGTTGAGTAAACTTGTTATTTCTCAAGGAATAAAAAGGATAAAAGAGGAACAAAACAAACCCTGACTTTAACTAAGGCCAGGGCAGGACAAATGGCTGTGATTGTTTGAATGAGAATGGCTCCCTAGGCTCCTATGTTTGAATGCTTGGTCCACAGTTGTCGAAACTGTTTGGGAAGGATTAGAAGGTGTGGCCTTATTGGAGGAGGCGTGTCACTGGGGGCAGGCTTTGAGGTTTCAAAAGCCCACACTGTTCTAGTTACTCCTTCTCTGCTTCTTCCTGCTTGTGGATTGACGTAAGCTCTCATCTACTGCTTCAGCACCAACCATGTCTGCCTGTCTGGTGCCATAGTTCCTACCATGATGGTCAAGCACTCTAACCTCTAACCCCCAGAATTAAATTAAATACAATTAAATACATTTATTTATTTATTTTTGATTTTTCAAGACAGGGCTTCTCTATGTAGCCCTGGCTGTCCTGGACTCACTTTGTAAACGAGGCTGGTCTCTAACTCACAGCAATCCACCTGCCTCTGCCTCCCTAGTGCTGGGATTAAAGGTATGCGCCACAATGCCCAGCTAAATACTTTATTTTATAAGTTGTCTTGATCATGGTATTTTGCCACAACAAAAGAGAAGTAACTAAGACCATGCCCTGTGGTTATAAGCTCTTGCTGCTATTGCAGAGGACCAGGATTCAGTTCCCTGCACCCAAACTGGGTGGCTCACCACCCACCTGTAATTTCAGTTCCAGGGGATGAAACACCCTTTTCTGTGCAGTAGGCACTTACACAAATGTGATGCACATATAGACAAACAGACACACACACACACACACACACACACACACAACAAACAAAACAAAAATAAAAAATCTTTAAAAAGAATAGGGAAAAATTGAAATAGAATTGGAAGCATAAGTACTTAAAAGGAGGTGTGTCTGTGTGTATGTCTGTGTGTGTGTCTGTGTCTGTGTGTCTGTGTCTCTATGTGTGTATGTATCTCTGTGTGTGT
This sequence comes from Acomys percivali, assembly GCA_907169655.1. NCBI lineage: Eukaryota > Metazoa > Chordata > Mammalia > Rodentia > Muridae > Acomys > Acomys percivali. The sequence continues at coordinate 125,083,705 of OU015746.1, forward strand.
GTGTGTGTGTGTGTGTGTGAGAGAGAGAGAGAGAGAGAGAGAGAGA
>OU015746.1:125085618-125115731 GCA_907169655.1 Acomys percivali
TGTGTGTGTGTGTGTGTGTGTGTGTGTGTGTGTGTGTGTGTGTGTGTGTGCCTAGATCCACATGCATGCTCTCTGGTTGGTGGTTCAGACTCTGTGACCTCCTACGGGCCCAGGTTAGTTGACTTTGTAGGTTTTCTTGTGGTGTCTACTCTCTTTTTCATAAAGAAAAAGCTTTACATAATCTTCTTGTTAGATTATTTTATATTATTGTTATTCCTCATGGAAATATGAAAGAAATATTTTTTCTTAGATGAACCTAATGAGTAATATAAGAGACATTATCTGTTCTTAAAATATAATATTTGTACGGCTGCTTCAGCAAAAGCAATTCTAAAGTGTTCCTTTACTAAATACACTACTGACTTATAAAACATGAAGTTTCAACTAATAAAAGACATTGCTGTTAGCAAGTGAAAATTTTAATTCTCTTCCTTTAAAAATGCCTTCAAAGAATTAGTGCATTATAAAGTTCGGTATTAATTATTCATCATGTAATTTAAAAGAGCTAAGTGTTCCATCTTAATGCTGCTGTTCCCTCCTCTACTGTTTAGAAATAGAGTCGCCTCTCTCAGAATGTCTGCCAGTCTCATAAGTATGACAATGCAATATGTAGAAAAGCAAACAATTTATTTGATTCCTTTTGTATTCCTCTATTTCTCCAGGTGCTGGGCTCTTACACAGAATTTTTACTTCATGTCTTTTCTTTACCTACCAACAGGTAGGTATATTACTAAAATATCATTGAAGTTAAAAGCACAGATTTCTGGGGGCTTAGCGAGATGGCTAAGTGGTTAAGAGCACTTGCTGCTCTTCTAGAGGACTGAAGTTGGGCTCCCAGAACCCACACTGGGTGGCTCACAACTGCCGGGGACTCCCACTGCAAGGGATCCAAAACCCTCCTCTTCTTGCATCCATGGGCACTTCATTCACATGCACGTACATGTGCAAACATACAATTAAAAATAAAAATTAAAATCTTTTTTAAAAGGCACAGAAATCACCATGATAAGAACTAACAGAAGAGTCAACACTCTGAGTAATCTAAAACTGAAATAATGTAAATTCCAAGCAACTTTAAAAACACTTTTTGTTTGGGGGAGTCTGTCAGATTTCTCTGAAGTAACCTCCAAACTTCATCCATATAAGTAAAAATTACACGGATATCCATGAGACTCATGCTGTGGTGGTGACCGTGGCTACAGGAACCAAAGCTTGCCTACAGGGAGGTGGGCAGGTGGCGGGATAAGAGCATGTACGCTGGGATAAAGGGATGCACTGGGACAGGGATGCACTGGGATACAGGAATGTGCTGGGACACAGGGATGCACTGGGACACAGGGATGCACTAGGACACAGGGGTGCAGAAGACACCTCTCTTACAGAGCAGGTCTTTTCAGAAACAGTTTGCCTCCTTCTTAGTGCTTCCTCTGACTGGCTCTGCATCTCTGTTTAGATCAGACATGGTGCTGAGCTGGTGTCCTGATGCCCTTCTGCGGGTGCTGCTGAGAGCTACAAGTGCTAATTTGCTGTTTCCTTGGAAACCACTTGCCATACAGTCAAACATCAGTTGACTTTCAATACAATTTTTCTTTTAAGCAACTGTTAGACATAGTGAGAATCTATGCAAAGCATAAATAAAACAAGCAAATAAATCAATAAACAATGGAGAAATCAAGATTGCTTTCCTGTTAATATGTGAGAGTGGCTAGCCTGAAGTGTGGCTGAGGGCAGGATGTCCATGGCACAGCCAGGAAATGTGGAGTGTAGTGTTCCTGGTACACGCAGTGACTGCAACACCGTGGTGTCCTTTCTTCTGATGTTGATAAAAGGGGTTTGTTTGGACCCTACAGTCAGATTAAAGAGTTATCTCAGGCAGAAAAGAAAAAGTGTGTTCTCACTTAGGGATCCCAAAAAGGACCGCTCTGGGTACATCAGTTTACCCACAACCAGCAAGGATAGATCTATGAGTTGTTGTACATGTGGATACAGAAGACTGTAGTCAGGAAGCAGCGACAGACATGGGGAGCATCTGGGAGGGCTGACACCCACGGGCAGAGAAAGCCTTTAGTGAGAGCCTGCTGAAGGGAGAGAAAAGCAGGCTGCTGACACTGCCCTCAAGAATACTTTTTAAGACCAATTATGCTTTTTAGAGCAGCTTTAGGTTCCCACCAAAACTGGGCAGAAGTTACAGAGGTTTCCCACATCTCACTGGCCCCGCCCCCAGTAATTCACAACAATAAGCATGTTGCAATGTATACACTTACATGGCACATTATCAAAGCCCGTAATTTGCATTAACACTACGCCTCTCTCTTTCTGCTAGACAGTCTGCAAACTTTTGCTAAGTGTATAATGACACAAAGCCATTTTATCATGCCATTCCCAATAGTTGTTGTATTGGTTATTTTCTCAGTATTGCTGGGAGAAAATACCCAACAGGACTCTTTATGGGGAGAAAGAGCCATTTGGGCCCATAGTTTTCTGCTTGATTGGAATATCATGGTGGTGAGAGGCTATAGGAAAGGAAATTCCTCCCTTTATGATGGACAGGAAGCCAAGATGGTGAAGGGATTGGTGTCTGGGCACATCCCTTAAAGGCATATCCACAGTCATCTACTTCCTTGAAGACCCTGAATCCTAAGGTCTGCAGAATGCCCCCAAATAGGGGGTCAGGTGCTCTGCACATGAGCCTGCAGGGCAGAGTTCATGTTCAAATTTTAACTGTTACAGTGAGTGGAGAGCCTCTGTGCTCTGCTTCCATAATCTTCCCTGGACCCAACTCTAAGGCAGTGCTGATGTGTTTTACATTGTGTAGCTGAAACCACAAAATCCACGGAGTTCGCCAATTGGCTTCTTTCACTCAGTGAGATCCGCTGTGGCCCTCATTGTGCTGTGTCCCGACTTGACAGCTCATTTCTTTTGACCATGGACTGATATTCCAATGTTTCGATATGCCACCATTTGCTTACCCATTCCTGTACTGGAGACCATCGTGGTTTGTTTTCTAGGTCTGGGCACTTGTGAGTACAATGGCTATAAACAGAAGTGCATAGGGTTTTGTGTGGGTATAAGTAATCAGCTTCTGTGAGTGAGTAGCCAGGAGCATGTGTGACGTGTTGTATGGAAAAGATGTGTTGGGCTTGGGAAAAACTGTCTTCCAAAGGTGCGTTAATAAGAGCTCATGTTGGTCCCATACTCAGCATCATGTTGTGGTATTTCACCGGCTTCATTATGCATTTCCCTAATGACGTCTCATGTGGAATACCAAGCAGGAACTCTGCTGATCATACTCAGGGTTTGAAAGGTTCCTGAGTGTACCTGTGGAGGGCAGACAGGATGGAGGGGTGAGTTCAAGTGAGCTGAGATGGTGGCTGTGTTTAGAGCGGTGTGGTGGAGATAAAGACAAGAAGACTCCAGTATCAGAGAAGAGTATGACAAGGTTTGGTGACAGATCATTTCATGCAAGCCGTTTGAGAATGAATGAGTGTATGTTTGGAGCAAACTCTCAACCCCTAGCTATTACAGCTCTGGGTTTCACTATCTCTTACTGAACAGTGGGACAAGGGAGGAAGGAGCTGGCACAGTAGGTACAAGCGATCTGGTTTTGTTTTTGTTTTGGTGTGTGTCTGTTTGCTAAGTTTAGGAAATTTATGAGAGAACCAAGTAGATAGAGGCTGTTGGATTAAACAGTCTGTTGCTGGCAAGATAACACTGGGCAGAGAAATATGCAAATTGTCTCCTGAGATGCTTTAACAGCTAAAAGTTTGGGTGAGAGGAGCTGTCACATAGGCAAGATTAGAAGAGGAATCAGTGCCGAGACCTGAGTCCACCGACATTTAGAAACGAGGTTGAGGCTGAGTCACTAAAGGAGACCTGTGCTTAAGAAGTTGGCACTGCGAGCCTGAGGCAGGAAGTCTGCAAAGATAGTAACCAAGGCATGTTTGAAATGTCTCAGGAATTATTCCAGGAATTACAAACACATTCTTGGAAGCCAATGAACTGTTGATGTCTGAGAACAAATTTAAATAAGTCCTAGAAACTGCATCAGACAATTTTTGCCAACATGTACAACTATACCAGCATAATAGTACCTAAAATCACTCGGTAATTCCACAGCGTGTGCAAACGTGAGTAATGCCAGGGAAGATGGGACACTTTCATTTCTCCGTAAGATCTTGTTACTAGGTCTCACATAACTTTAGCAAATGCTTCAAGAAAACTGCCCTGAGCTGCCATAGAAAACCAGCCATAGAGCTCCTGAGTAGCCTAAAGTGCTAAGAGAGCGGAAGTGAGGTTTAGTAGCGGTCGCTGTAGAAAGGCAGCCTGCTTAAGCCCAAGTGCTGCCCCCTCCAGGTGCAAAAGGGAACAGCTGGGAAGGAACTATTTAACAAGGTGTCAGCTACACATGTACATTGTACTAATGTAAAGACCTACTTGAAGGGACACTAGCCCACGTGTCACACCATGCGACAGATCTTGCCTGGGAGGCTTATTGGGGGAGGGGATATACTGCCACTGGATGCAGGTGGGGGCGGGAAAGAGAGCCAAGAGGAAGGACTGGCCTCTTGTAAGGGGATGTGTGCCACAGTGAGAATGTATTGCATCTTGGCATCTAGTGATGACTATTCTGCTGACGTTAGGTCCCTGCGGAAAGAGGTGGAGATGTCTGGTTGCTAACACCAAGGAGAAGTCCGTTGGCAGAATTCCATCTCTAAGATGTTCTTGGGGATCAGTGAGAATAAACCGCAGCACTGGAAGCAATTAGCTTCCCTGATGACCAAGGTATGTGCTAGTGACCCATGAGAGACCTGGTCTTCAAGGGAATTTTACTGATGATGACAGCCACAGGAGGCAACGTGGCCATGTGGAAGGTGGGAATAGGGTTGGGGACATCTTCGCCAGCCTTTGGTGTGGGGAGACACAATTGCTGGGAACTCTCTGAAGCACTTCCTAGCCACTAACTCTAGCTGCCACCACAGCCCTGTGAACTAACTAACAACAAGGATTATGTCCTTGTGTCTATATTATAGTCAAGGAAGCCCAGCTGTACATACAGGGAAATTCCCCAAATTCACAATGGTGGCGCTGGAGATGTCTAGTCCAGAGACTGGTTTATTAGATCATTATTTTATTTCATTTTCATACAACCCTATTATTATTCTGTAGTTGTTTTTATCCAGGTCTATAAACTATAAGATTAAAGGTTCTTAACAATTGACTTATGTGGTCCAAGAGCACACATGAAGGTTGACTTTTCCTTTTCTGGATTGTGCTACAGAAGGAGACATGCTAACATGTTAGTTTTTCTTTCTTCCTTTCTTTCTTTTTCCTTCTAGTTATGGAAGCATCCAGCCAGATTTCCTGCCTCCTACCCCCATAGGCTCTAGAGACAATTTCACAAATACCAAAAATGAAGACAAAGAGATGTAAAGCACACTATAGAAATGCTGGGTTTAGGGTTCAGTCCCTGGCTGTATCTTAGTTTTTATCTAGTCCTTGGTGGCAGGTATGTGGTAGAAAATGAAGAGATGAGAAATAAAGATAATTTGACTTTATCTTGTATAAAAAAATATGAATGTATAAAGCCCCAGCAGTTTATATGGAAACATATGCAAATGTATGAATATATGCAATGCGATCCTCTCTGAGGAAGGTTTCTACTAGGACTGCTGAACTAAAAGCAGCATCAATCTTCCTAGGTAATTGAAGGCTAAAAGTCACCTCCTAAAGGACTTACCACCAGTAGATGACATCATTTAGAATGCTCCAAATGACTGGTTTAATAACATGAACATCATTATAAACACTTCCTGAGGAGATTAGGGCATGAGGTCATTGGGGTTAGTGCTTTGGAGTCAAGTGAGACAAAGGCAAGTGTCAGTCTACTTCAGGTGACTGAAGGGAACAAATTTCCCTTTTGTCTGCCCCAGACTCTTTCCTCTGGATGGCAGATACGCTTTCTAAGGAGAAGCTTTTCCCCTACTTCATTGTGTGGTTTTTAAAGCCATCCCTCCCAGTTAGGGAAAGTTGAGGTACAGTTCTATATCTCCATTACATAGGGTTCTGCTTAAAGCAATGAGCTAGCCCCAGGACCTTGGGTTAAATCCTTGGGAATGGTATTCTATAATTTTCAGGGTTACTTGCACTGGTAGAATGCAAGCGTGGTGTTGTTAGGGTCATCTTTTCATAGAAGGTGGAGAGAGACAGTGTCTTTATTGTTTGGGCCGTGTGTCAAGCTTTACCAAGTCCACATGTCTTCCTGGACTTGTTAGTTTCATGAGGCACTGTCTTTGTTTGTGTGTTTGTTTGTTTGTTTGGTGTGTGTGTGTGTTTGAATGTAGAATGTAAACCCAATTTGACTTAGGGACTTGTTACTTGTAAATAAAGACAATTTCTGTGGCCCCATGCAAGGCAAGCTAGTGATGGTGACATTTGACCTAATCAGCTGTTGCCAGCACTTAGAAAGCCATTAGAAACAATGGCTCATTAGCTATATCAGAAGGCTAAGCTGCTTATACAGACTGACTCGACAGGAGAGAAGGAGAGAGAACCTCACATTACCATGTTGCCTCATTAATGATACCAATTATCCTTCTCATTTTTCTTTTCTGAGACCATTTTCTCATTCCCATTTACCTCCCCGCCCCCCTACACATGTGAGAGAAATAAGAGTCACAGAGATGTTTCCATCTCTGCTGCTTTCATGTTAATAAGCCATTTCTTTGCTTGAGAACAGTGTGGTGCTATAAGGCTTCTGTGGCTTCATCATGATGTTAATTTTTTTTCTGCTGAGGAAAGCACAGGGCCATAGAGCATCCAGTCAATCAAATGATACATTTATCTGTTTTTATCAGCATGGGGAAAAAAACACTTTGAAATAGGTTTTCATTTTGAAGCTGTCATAATCCGTATTAAGGCAATCCCAGGGACATACTTCCTTTCTTGATGAGGGCCTGTATAATTTATTAGGGATGTAGCAGAGGACCAGTATCATCCCAGTGTATTCTATAGATAACAACTGCCTACTATTGAGACTACTATCAGGCTCCCTGCCTTGAGAAACTTGGTTTGTCTGGTGTTCTAGAACAACCGGAAGATGGCATAGGCTGATTGGTCCACAGATCCCTGGGAAACGCCACCTTGCTCACGGTGACCATTAACATGATGAGGGTGATAGGCGTTATCCCAATGTATAAACTGATGACATGGATGACTCATGGTATGTGGAGGTTTGTTATAGCATTCCAGAGGCATCTGAAAGAGTCCAGAGCAGAGAGATAAATGTAGACTCAACATGGCCAACAGACTGGACAGGGCCAGAGCTACATGGGACAGGAAGGGGGAGTAGCAGAGCTGGAGAACAGAGAAAGCACAGTGATACTATTGGAGGCAGAAGCACAGGGCAGTGAGACTCGCTGGCTATAGAAAGGGGAAGGGAAGGGCCAGGAGATGTGCCGGTGCTTGAAATCTCTAACAAGTGCTTGTGAGAAGGGGCTGAGGACCCAGGAGGCCAGCGTGGACCTTGATATGCTCATAAGCATCACAAGTACATGATCCTTCTGCCGGAGGTAAGAGAAATGACTCCTTTTGGTAGATGGGGGCTGGCTTCACAATTTCTTGAGGAATGGTGGCTTTTAACCTCCAGAAATCTCTAGTCCATGTTGAGCTCATCTCTGATTAGTTGGACTGCCTTTTGGAGTTTGGGGAACTGGAGTTTTCTTGGGACATGACACTCAAGACTTTCTTCAAAGCCAATTATTTTTCCTGGATTAGAAATCTTTCCACTTCTCATTACATATTCCTTCCTTTGACCAAGACAACTTACATCACACAATCAACCATCAAGTTGCTAGTTCTCAAAGGCGGGCATGTGAGAGGAGGAAGGCTCAAGTTCTTCTCCAAAGGTCTCTGGTTAAGTATTCTCTTGAGGAAACTCTCCTGGTTGTGTGTGAGCATGCGTGTGTATGTGTGTGTGTGTGCACACGCATGCATGTCTGTGTGCATGTGTGTGTGTGTGCATGTGTGTGTGTGCATGTGTGTGTGTGTGTGTACGGTATATTTATGATGATGTTCAGCATATTGGAAAACCATCATGTGCTCTTTGATTTCACTGAGAATGTGGCTGAAGAAGCAAGGCTGGCCCTCAAACACAACCCATTTCAGATCCTACTGTTTGTCTCCAAAAATTTCCCAGGTCTCTTGTCTGAGCATTGACTGTGGCACCCTCCCACGACGCACCCCCTGCTCCCACCTCCAACCAGTAATTTTGTGGCAGTAAGGGAAGAGAAGAGAAAATGCAACTGGGAACTCCTCAACTCTCCCACTTAGTGCCTGCTTGATACTGAGGGTCTGATTTGACGATGTCATCTTAGTGCCATTTGTTCTTTTACTTAGGAACCTCACCCAAGGGGACACTGCTCTGCCTGGAACTTTCTCTCTAGGGAACTCTAGCTGGGGGCCCTAAAGGGTTCCCCAGTATACTTCTGCTGAATATTTTGAACAGCTGATTTGATTATGCTTTGATTACACCTTCTTTCTGTCTTCCCTGCCCTTCCTTCCCCTCCTCCTTTATTCTCTCTCATTATCCTTTTACTTTGGTTTGATATATACCTAATAGACGCACTCTTTTAAAACCGGAAGTATGTCTATTGTAGATCGTCCTGTGTAGCACACAGAACAGAGATACATGCCCACCTGTGTGCACACTGAGATAACAGGAAGAGGTCAGGAGTCAGGTGTCTGTGTTATCGCTTTCTGCATCACTCCTCGGAGATGCAGCTCTTGGTAAATCTCCAGTGAGGCTGGCTAAAGGCAAACCCCAGGGTCATCTGTCACCACCCTCCACAGCAAGGGCTTCCAAGAGCACACGTGGTGCGTCATGTTGATTTCTGTTGCTCTAACGAAACTTTGACCACGACCATCTTAATAGAATGGGTTTGTTTCCACCTAGACCCCAGTCTGACACTGAAGGGAGTCAGCACAGGAACCATGAGGCAGGGACTGAAACAGAAGCCACAGGGAAACATGACTTTCTAGTTGGCACAGGCTGCTTTCTTATACACCCCACGACTGCCTCCTCAGGGTTGGCACCACTTTAGTGAGCTAGGCCCTCCCACAGTAATCGTTAATCAAGAAAATGCCTCAGACTATCCATCTAGACCCAGTGACAAGTGAAACTAATACACAATGCCTCCAGATCTTAGAAAAGGCGAGTATGTCAGACAGTTTCAAGCCAAGAAAACGTACAGTTACACCAGGCCTGAGTTATGAGTCAGAGTAATTCTTCTGTTTATTTCACCATTAGTCTCTGACACTCAACAAATCTCAGTAACGACCTTGAACATCATGTGCCAAATTTTATTTCAAAGATTTAAAAAGCCCACTTTTTTTTGATATTTTCTCAGTAAGGCATTACCCTTATTTTATGAAGAGGAAAATTGAGATTCAGAGATGTTAAGTACAACAAATAATGTTATATAGCAGGTATAAAAATCACACAATCCTTATACATCATGTTGGAGAATACAATCCACATAAATTTGGATAATACAATCCCCATAAATTTGGGTTTTGCACATTGTCCCTGTTAGGAGAGTGCTTAGAAAAAGTATTTTTCTTCAGTTCTTCAAAAGGGTCATTTGAGACAGGGAAGGAATCAACCAGAGAGCTGTAAATAATATTAGAATAAAAATAGAATCGACACAGACCTGATTGAAGACAGATAGTTGAGACAGCAGGAAATTTAGGAGGTTAGCTGAGTATTGAATGAATTGGTGAGCAGGGCTTGCGTTTGGGTACCAATGTTATTCTGGTATTTTCATCAACTCATTTTTCATACTAGAAGGCACTATCATCAGAACTGAAAATCAATACTGTGTTACAGAAAAACAGGTTTTACATAAGCGAATACAGCGAGCATGAAGAGGAAGCGAAGGTGATCAGTCATGAGAGCTGAGGCCTGTTCTGGTCACTAGCAGATTCATTGGCTGCATTTTAATTACTTTCGTGGAGGAAAGATGGTCATGTAATACTGATTTAAAAATAGAGATGACTGGCTTGCCAGAAAACCAGGCAGGCTGTCCACAGACCTTCTCCTCCCTCTCTCTCTGTCCCACTAGACCCAACCCCTTAGTCTCATCCTGAGTGCTGCAACAGAGCACCAGCTTCAGCTTTCCTCCTCCTCTGCCCACATCTCCTGCGGATTCCACAGACCACCCGCTCCTAACTCCACCCCTCCACTCCTTACTGTATACCGCCATCCCAATCCAGTAGGCATTCCCTGTGAACATACCAGCTGAATAGGCCAGTAAAACAGACCACACATAGCCATAACGCTGCAAAAATCCAGAGAAGAAATAGAAACCAAGGAACAAAACACCCACCTAATAACAAGCCAGTAACAGCACCTAGAGCCAAACCCAGATACCTAGATGTGAGTGTAAAAACACAATTAATCAACAGCAGCCTGGACACTGTCTCTGCTGGAGCCCAGCTACCCTGCCTCAGCAGTCCTGAGCACTCCAAAGTAGCTGAAGCACAAGGAAAAGACCTTAAAACCAACCATATGAAGATGATGGAGGTCCGTAAGGAGGAAATGAATACATTCCTTAAAGAAATACAGGAAAACACAAACAAACAATTGGAGGAAATGAATCAATCCCTTACAGAAAGCCAAGAAAAAAAAATAAAAAAGAAGGATATGAATAAAACTGTTTAAGATCTGAAAATGGTGATAGAAGCAATAAAGAAAAAAGAGGACTGAGGGAATTCTGGAAATGAAAAATTTAGAAATGTAAACAGTAACTACAGTGTTTATTGCTGGAATAAGGCATGCCTTTACACAACTCCCCACACCGACCCCCGTGTCCCATTGGCTCCTAGAATGTGAGCTGCTGCTGGGGCTCCTTTTCCTTGGTTCCCACTGTGTCTTTACCAGACTCTGGGCAGTCAGTCTCTGGGCATGCTCAGGCATGTCCAGGTAGGTCTCAGGCCGACTCTACGTGAGTCCCTTCTGCGCATGCGTTTCTTCGCGTAATTTAGGTATCAAGTGAATGTGGCCTCATACAATGAATTGGACAGTGGTCCTTCTGTTTCTATTTTGTGGAATAATTAAAAAAAATATTGATCTTAGCTCTTCTTTGAAAGTCTGGTAGAATTCTGTGCTAAAGCTAACAGATAAAAAAATTGAAATAACTCCATGCCTCCTGACCACCACAGATTATATAGCTGTTTGGTTTATAACATCAGTTAGCTCCAGTTGATAGCATTTCTTTCTTTAGTTTTTGTCCAGATGACCTGTCCACTGATGAGAGTGGGGTGTTGAAGTTTCCCACTATGAATGTGTGAGGATCAATATGTGATTTAAGCTGTAATAGTGTCTCTTTTACAAACTTGGGTGTCCTTGGAGCATAGATGTTAACAACTTAACTGTCATCTTGGCGGATTTTTCCTTTAAAGAGTATGTAGTGTCCTTCTCCATCCTTTCTGATTAGTTTTGGTTTGATGTCTATTTTGTTAGGTATTAAAACAGCCACACCACCTTGCTTCTTAGGTCAATTTGCTCGGTATATCTTTTCCAATCCTTTACCCTGAAGTTGAGCTGTGTTTCTCTTATAAAGGAAAACAGTTCATTAGGGCTGGATTACAGTTTAGTTAATGCATTATCATCATGGCGGGAAGCATGCCAGCATGCAGGCGACATGGTGCTGGAGAAGGAACTGAGAGTTCTACATGTTGGTAGGAAGACATCGGGAAGAGCTGTGAACTACTAGGCCTTATTTGAACTTCTGAGACCTCAAAGCCCACCCCTAGTGATACACTTCCTCTAACAATGCCACACTTCCTCCAACAATGCCACTTCCTCTAACAATGCCACACTTCCTCCAACAAGGCCACACCTACTCTAACAAGGCCACACCTCCTAATAGTACCACTCTCTATGAGACTACAGAAACCTTCCCCCCCCCCAAAACCACCACACTATGATTTTAAAGTAGCAATATTCTGTGGAAAATTAAAATAAAAATTAATTCAGCTAAAGTAAAAATTCATCTGCAAAGTTTTAACAATTCAGTTATTTTGTAGAGCATGACTTTCCGTATTGACAGACAACAATTTGTCTGCTTTCATGGACATCTTAAAAATGAGAAACATTCATTTGTCTAGACTCATAGAGGAATGGGAGTAGTCTTAAAAGACATAGAAAAGGCCAGGCAATATGGCTTATTGAGTATAGACTTGCTGCTACGCTTAAAAATATGAGTTCTGTCAATGGCACCACATGGAAGGAGAGAACCAACTCCAGAAAGTTGTCTTTAGCTTCCCTATTCATGCCCGTATGCCCACATACATTTTCATTCTCTCTCTTTCTTTCCTCCTTTTTTCTCTCTTCCTCCCTCCTTCTCACTCTCTCTCTTTTTCTCACACATGCACACACTATAAACTCTAAACAAATATAATACAAATTTCATAAGATTTGGAGAAGTAAAGTCTATATATATGAGCCTCTGTTTTCTCAAGAGCCATTACTTTGGAATTATTAAAGACTGTCACATTTAGACATACTACTGAAGATTTCATGACCAGCCCAAAATATATAAATATATATAGTTCTTGCATAGACACAAATGCAGCTTCTATACTTGGGATGCCTGTATATCTGGGCTTCCTGACCCCAGCTCTTCAGTAGAGCTTAATTGCCTAATTTTACCTTATCAGTTGGTCCCACAGTTGTCCATTAATAGATAAAATATCAATAAAGCCATTTTCTAGGGTGAAATGGGAAGGTAATTTTCATCCTTGTCCAGACAAAGTTTTAATTAACCTCAACTGCCATGACCATTTCTTTCTGTGCTTAACTTTCAGTACTGGTCACAAAGGCGCTGGTGCTGCAGAGTAGGTGTGGGCAAAGTTGACACCCTCCCTGGGGGATTGTTTCACAGCAAATGCAAACAACAGATTACCTTGTTCTTAAATCACTTCAATTTTTTTCTGAAAAGTTAAAGGTGTTTGGAATATTTAAAAGCACCCCAATAAAGGTGATCACCATATTTCATAAGATGTAGATTTTTTCCCATGTGGAATAACACCTCCCAAATCAACCTTTAACTTAGAACTAATGAGCTCAGAACTGCTGTCAGCCATGGAGCAGTTGTAGGAGTACTGACGATGTCTTTGAGTGTGTGCAGTTTCCTGTAATTCCTACTGGCACTGGCAGACAACTTTAATCATTTGATATCTCTTTGAGTCTGCACATCGTTTAAGGACTATCTGAGCAAGCAGAAAGCATTGTGGGGCTGTCTGAAGGGTCTCGTTAACCCCGACAAAGATTCTCTGCCTGGCCACGTTTTACTCAAGACTCCTGAGCTTCTCCGAGCCTTGTCTGTATTTTCTGTTTAAATTCAGTTGTAACAGGACACCTCCCAGGTTCTTTTGGCACGTGTCAGCTGTTCTCCATATCTGATCTTCCCAGATAGCTAATGGGATGCCTAGTTCTCCACCATCTCTCTTGATGTCTGACCACTATGGCTTGCTTCCACCTTGAATTCTGTCAGCTAACTTTAGTAGATATGCTCAGATATTTGCTCTTAGAGATTTTTTATCTCCAATTCCTCCCCTGTTCCTTGGCTATCAATCCCTATTTATCCAATCTGCCTTCAAACTGGAGCCCACCTCTACACAGCAGTCTCCATTTCCTGATCTACCCAATGGACAGGACATTCTCTACAGTTATGTGGAGAGTGGGGAATGATTCTTACATGAACTCTGGTGCTCCATATTTGACCACCTCCCCTTGGTTGGGAGGCCTCGTGGCACTCAAAGAACTAATAAGCAGGCTACCAAGATGAGACTTGATAGGCTATGACCATATAGTGGGGGAGGAGGCCCCCCTTGAATAGGGTGAAAGCAGGAGGGAGGGAGGAATGGGAAGATACAAGTGATGGGATAACAACTGAGATGTAACCTGAATAAATTAATTAAATAAAAAAATTTTAAAAATCTTGTTTTAATCTGCTGTTTAGGTGGGATTTTACTTTGGTAATACCTTCTGTTGAGGTATAAAAAAATATAATGTGCTTTGGGGGTCAATAGCCTTGCAAAAAGTTCTGAAGACAAACCTGGAGCATTGTCTGAAAAGTGGACCTATCCTCATCACTTGTGACAACTCACAGGAAGTTGCAGTATGGAAAACTCAGACATGCCCAAGTAAGCTGGTGAGTGACTTTCATGACTTAGGCATTTAACTTTTCACACATTTGTAAGGCAGATTTTAATTTTTATGTTTAAATTAATCCCTATGGTCTCTTTTTAAAAATCTCATATAAAAATCCAAACACAACATGAAAACAGTATTACCGTGATTTATTGCTTTTTTGTTTACATAAAATACTGGTTACTGACCAGGCATGGTGGCACATGCCTTTAATCCCAACACTTGGGAGGCAGAGGCAGGTGGATTGCTGTAAGTTTGAGGCCAGCCTGGTCTACAAACTGAGTCCAGGACAACCAACACTACACAGAGAAACCTTGTCTCAAAAACAAACAAACAAACAAACAAACAAACAAACAAAATGCTAGTTATTTTTGTTTGTTTATTTGTTTTTGAGATAGATTCTAGCAATGTAGCTCACGCTAGCCTCAAGCTTGCTACGTAGTCCAGGATGTCCCCAAACTTGTGAACCTCCTGTCTCAACTTCTGAAGTGCTGGGACCATCATGCTCCATCAGTATGTCTGACGTCTTAGATTTAACAACATAGAGTGAGTTTCAACGCGGAAGCCACATGTTGTAAAAGAGTGGAAGCCCCTTAATGGGTAAGCCTCAGAAGCATTCCAAGATGGTGTCTAGATCCCATGCAGAGGAAGTCAGATATGTCAGCTGGAACATGGCTGAAGAGGAATTCCTGCTATGCCAGCCTCTCCTTAACATGCTAGTCTTTGTTCTTTTCCTAATCTTCAATTAAGAATGTAAACATAGTTTATTATCCCTTCTTTTTAAAGGGTAGAAGAAACTGAGTTTTAAAAGAGGCATATTTGCTTTCTTTCCCCCATGAAAAACAAAATCTGTGCACCCTGTGCTCACCCCAGCACATCCTGCACCTTTGGGCCCCGACAGCATGTCCAGGCACAGTGTGTGTGGGATTGATTTCTACTAGCTAAGACTCATATTTAACTTGGTGAATTCTTGTTTGCCGGATCTGTGAACTCTAACCCTCACTTACACCGCTCTAGTCACTTGTTCTCCTACGTGCTCCCTAAATGCCCAAGCATTTCACCTCCTCCCCATCCTTCAGGCCACAGCTGTGGTGCCACACTTCAGAAGTCTTCCAGACTACTGACTGTAAATCAGCAACTCCTCTTGCCTTTCCAACAGTCCTTTCTAGTTTGCTTTCTGGGCACCACCGTTCTAAGTTCTGGGTTTATGGTCCAGGACTCCTCCTCATTTTTAACTTTACTCTCTCTTTTTAAAAATATGTTTATTTATTTATTCATTTATGCAGATGAGTGCTCTTTTTCAAGGGCAGTCAGTGCCCTTAACTGCTGAGCCATCTTTCCAGCCCCCAACTTTACTCTCTCTTAAGTGATCATTCTGGACTATCATTCAGCACTGTCTACCGTTGAGATTACAGACATCTTCAGCCATGCCTTTTCCTATAGCTCCTCCAAACCACACATCTAGCTGCTGGCTTGACATCCTTACCTGAATATGTAATAGGACTCCCAAACTTCAAGTGTCCCAAATGGAGTCATTTATCCTCTCATCTACGACTATGGTTCTTCTCTCAGGCATCTGAGAGGACAGTGGCACCAGCCAGTTGACATTCTTCTCCCGGATCTTCTACATCTCACTCATTATCAAGCTTTGTTGTTTCTGTCACAGCCGTACCCCAACCTGTCTACCGCCCTTCACCTCTCTCCAGCACCAAGTCCGTACCTCCATCGCCACCAGCTGTCATCATCTGCTGGCAGTCTCTTTGCTTCCACACCTTCGTCACTTACACTTATTTTTCACCTGGTCTTTGGGTCCATCTCATGGATGCCTTTTGCCTTTCACCAGCTCCCTGTGATGTTCTTCAAGTGAGTAAGTGTTTAAATGGCAGAGCCTCAGCATATGCTTCTTCCTGTCTAATGACTCTTCTGAGGTGTCTCACCTAGCTGGGAAGTTGTACTCTCTGGGGTCTCAGAGCAAAAAGGACATCTCCAATGAAGATGTATTAACCCGCTATCTAAATCAGCCACTGGCAGTTGCATTGCATGACCGTGCACCATTCAGTTTTTCCTTTGGCTCCTGTCACAACCGTAAATGACACTCAGCTGTGCACTTACTTGTACACTGCAAGTCTTCCCCACCAGTCTAGAAACTTTAGAAGTCAGGGAACTTGTTAGTCTCATGTGCCACTCTATGTGCCTCACACATAGTAGGTACTGAAGAAATATTGTTGCCTCACCAACTAAATGGCCAACTCATTTGACAAGACTTGAATCCCCAGAGTTAGAGAAGATCTGCTTGGTGTCCTAACTACCAAGAATTTTGAGAAATGGTACATCCTGAGAGTGACTTGGGATGGTGGTAGGACTGAGCTGTCCCTGCTGCCACAAAGCCCAGCCTGTGTGCCAGCACCAGGATGTCTGATATTACTATTTTCCTTGGGGCTGGTGACAGGCAATGTACAGCAGCAGCTGCCAATACTATTAGGCACTCAGTTTGCTAGAGAGCAGCCCCATTACATGCAGCAAGAAGACTCCCATATTGGCCCTTTGACTATAAAGAGCCCAGCATTCCACCGCAGAATCCAAGGGAAGGGCTTAGGCTAGGTGTCATGTTTAGATGGCACTTTACAAATCCATTTTCAGTTCTGTAGTCATAGCCTGGGCGTGTGTCTTTGCGTGGATGTGTGGGGCAAAAGCTTTGCCTCCAGTTCACTAGTTCTCACAGCCCAGAGGCCAGAGGGGCCAGCAGTAAGTGAAACACAAGAGTTTGATTTGTTCTCATTAGTCAGTGCAAGGCTCATGAGTCGGGGCAGCACTGGACTGCTCAATGTTGGCTTCATGACAGCAATGATCCAAGAGTAGGGAAGCCTGAATGCGTGAGCGAGCGTCTACAATTCAAGTGAAGAGCAAGTCAGGCTGTCCTACTGGACTGTGTCAGCATCCTCAGCCCCCTGGGGGATCTTGGAAAGACAGTTTCAAGAGGAGAAAACAGACAGCCATTTGCTGTGAACTCTGAGCCCTAACACCAGTCTTTAGTGGGATGCTAGCATCCTATCCCATGAATGCGGCACCAGGTACACATATGTGGAAAAGATTGGAATTCTATAGCATTATGCAACCTTTAGTATTTTGAAGACTTTCACAAAACCAGAAGCAATAAATTATAAGATGCCCTGTGAACAGTATTCTGAGCTTTCTTGTAGGTTCTCTAATTTTCTTGGCCATTTTTATGGCAAGTGCCTCTTTGTGATAGCTGAAATCCAACCATGATTTACTCTTATTTCTTGCCAGGAGGAATGCAACTTCACTGGTCTCTAAGCACTTTTCTTCCTCCATGTGGATCGGCTTTCTCTCAGCCAGGGGTGAGTTTGCCTTTAGAGATTCTCTAGCCACATTTGCAGATGACTTGGATTCAAAGAATTATCCTGTCCAAACCATGACTTACACTACAATGTACCCAATCCTTTCCTTGATCCAGATATGAGTGCAAGAAGAGGCCAGAGCTATTGAGTCAGATCTCAGACAGTTCATTTTGCAAGTGATTTTAATCTAGAATGGTTTAACCAACTACGTCCTTTCTTTTGTATCTAGAGCAGGGCATGCAATGGAAGATTCTGCTGTACTCTTTTCCTCTAATAATTTTTTCCATTTCATTGATTAATTTCCCCTTACTTTACAGTCAGTCCCTTCAGACTCCTGGAAGGCTGTATCCTTGCTATCTTATTAAAAAAAAAACCCTCATATATTCCTTAGAAAGTTCTATATCACTGAGGTCACAAGACCATTTACAAGAATTCCTTTTAAAGTCTTTTATGGCTACTATTAAATAAATTATATGTTCAAAGTGCTGAAGCATCCGAGAAGAAATAAATGTAGAATTCTTGTCATGAAGTGCTCACAATAACCTGCTGGGCCCAATAAAACAAGGTGTGAGAGTGATAAGGCATTCAGTGTGATAGGTACCGTCTGGTCTCACTGGGAAAAGAGCTCACAAGGGACAATATTTCAGAAGAGCAGGCAGAGCTCCAGTTCTCACACTGAAGCACCAAGGTCCCGCAGGTGGTGGGGACCATCACTCACTTTACACCCAAAGCAAATGTGTCCTGTCACCCTCTGCTGTTGAGTCTGTTTCCAGCCTTGCCAGAGCTATTCAGATTTAGCCCTTTAGTTTGCTTCTCATCATCGCAAAGGTTGGTTTCTTTAAATTGCTGGGAACATAGGATTGTTTAACTTCCTCCTCAGGTGGCCTCAGTTCTTGAAAAGGCTTATTTTGACAAAAGGCATGGAACAGCTTCTATCTGCCGCCACTTGTTGAAGAGAGGCTCTGCAGAGATGGTTAAATGTGTCAGGGCTGTTGGGCATAGATGACTAGTGATGGCTTTTGTAGGGTGACTGTCACAAAGGCCCACTGAGTGGTTTCAACAATAGAAATGTATTGCTTTACAATTCTGGAGTGTTGAGGCTGAAACCAAGGTATCATTAGAATTGGCTCCTTCTGAGAGCTGTGAAGAGAATCCTGTTCATAGCTACCAAGATTCTGTGGTACATTGGAAATTTGTGATGCTTTTCCTGAAGCACCGTGGGATCATGCCTGTCCAAATCCCCCTTGCCCTGCCCTTTTTCACAGGGTACAAATCAGATTTTATGGCTCTTCTCCCAGATTCAGCCATCTCAACTAGTTTGAAATGTAAAATGCAATGCTTTCAAATAGGCTAAATGCTTTCAATAGATGTCCAAATTGGGACGTCAGCACATGAGTTCTCAGAAGACATAGTCCAAGCCATCCCAGGAAACTAGTGAAGCAAGGACGGGTTTAGAGCTTCCAGATTCTTCTATCTAATGACAGAAGATGACCAAACGCCTCCAAACCACAGGACATGGTGGGGCTGCCATCCTCTTCACTCTGTTTTCCCTGGTGGCCCCTAGTGTTAAAGCGAGGACTGGCGTGACTCTTCAGAGCTTCCCTCCAGCTGTTCTAGAAACATCTGTCTCTGCTATCAAGAGTTACCCTGTCAGTGTGCTCCTTTAAATGCATCCGAAAAGTGTGCCAACAATGAACTAGCGCCTTGTTTATTCCTTTTTCTTTAAAAATAAGAGGAAAATGATGAACAAGTTATAAGTAATCCCTTCCCAGAATTGTGTGTTATTCAATGAATACTTTGGTGCCTTGTTTGGGGACGGGAAGGCCACTGTGCCAAGTGACTTGAAAGGGCACAAGGCATACAGTATATATATCATAACAATGAGGTGGATCTCCGAAAAAACAGAGTGCTCCAGCAAAACCCACTCTCAGTGTATGAGAACTGGCTTCTAGGTGCTCTGTGGCTGAAGGAGGATGTATTTAGAATGGCACAGGTGCAGCTTATTGGGGGGTCTACTGACCGAGTGTGGTCCTGGTGGTGGTAAGCTCAATTGATCTGAAATCAAGTTTCAACATAGATAAGACCCTAAGCATAAGTCTAAACAACAACTAAATCCCCTTTGCTCTCTTGCTCTCCTGGATTTCCTCTCGACTCAGATCTCTCCCATAGATGCCAGCTTTCAGGTTTGTCCTTCGCTTTCTATCTTTCTGTGCAGTGAGAAGAGAGAAGGGAGAGGCAAGAGGATGCCACCAGGACTGCCCTCTGTTTTGTCCTGCCTCTTATGAGGATGCAGCCTGTGTTCAGAGATGCCAAGTACAGCTCTCCAGCACAGGCTTTTCTGATGTGGCTCCATAGGCTGTACATCAGAATGGAGAGCCATGTCAAACTGTGGTTTCTTCCTTGTGTTGATGAGCATTCCATCTGAAGTCAACACATTGCTGGAAAGACAGTTGTACTAATGCACACACATACCCTTCCACGGATCCTGGCTCTGCACTGGTCCTGGACCTTCTCCACTGTGAACCCAGTAACGTCACACATGAGATTGTGGCTGTGGGAGTCCATGCTATCACTTGGGCTTGTATGTTTCTTCACTCTACAGGCCTGAAGAACCAGGCCACCACTGTGATTTATTTAACGCAACAATACTAATAGACTCAATCATTCTAAAATACTCAAGGAAAGAAACCTAAGGTTAGGTGGGTAAGAAAAGGGAGACTTTACCTGTCTGCTTGCCATTAACTGACTATATTTGGTATCATGGTATGAACCCAGAGAGTTACTATACCACTTAGAGGAAGTTACTTAACCTCTCTGATCTCAAGCATTATAGCTATCAACAGAATAGTTCTGCCAATCAAATGAGAATGGTCATAACATGTAACTAGTGTGCCCGACACAGTGATGCCCAGCCAGCAGCTGTTATGGATTAGGATTATAATGATTCAGGTAAGTTGCTTTTCCCCTTGGAGACTCCATTTTTCTTCTCCCAAATAAAGATCATAATTGTCACTTAGTGTCATCCAATAAGACTGTAAGACCTTTCAAGGACTGTTGCATGCATCTTGGATGAAAGCCTCTCTGTGAAGGGAAAAATATGTTTTTTTTCCCTCTTTTATCTTTTTTATAGAAGTCTTTTGCTGTGGTTTACCACGAAATGTTTGTTTTCTTGATACCTCATTAATAACACCAGTGCCGAATGTGTACTCCTTCAAATGTCTCAATTCATTATTTTAAGTGCCTCTTTATCAAATGGGAACATCTGTGTTGAACCAGCTCTGCTTCAGTGCTCGTCACCATGATGGGAGCATTTGTCAGGACTACAATAAATCTCTTTCCATGTCTGCATATGCTTAAGATGCTCAGCAATTAGCTGGAGGGCTAGGAAGCTCCCGTAACACAAAGAAGACAGCAGACAGACAGCAGAGGCTGAAATCGATCGCAGGTTCTCAGAGACTTCCTGATATTTTTGCGCTTTGGTTTTAGATGCAAGGATATTATCCTTGATTCTCAACCTGGACAATCTCTAAAGGGAGATCTAGTTTAACACCATATATGGCTCTGGCTGCCAGATGTCTTCAGGGAAATGCTAGATGTGCTGGAGCTTGACTCAGTGGGCCCTTCTCACAACCCAAGCCACTGCCTGCCCCAAAGGCCCAAGAGCAGCTTTTTAAAATGGTGACTAGCAAGCCCATATATGTCTATGAATGACTGGATAAGCCCGTTGCTCCCCCTGCTTCCACATTTGAACACTGGGGACAGAGACACAGAGATGTAAAGAATGGGATGCCAAATAGGTAGAGGTCAGCAAGATGCTCTTCCTGCTAAAAGAAGCCAGAGAAGGCTGGAGTCCTGGGAGCCCTCATTTGGGAGACTCTTCCTTGTCTCCTGGTGTGCACACCTGTGTGGCTTCTTCTGTACCTGAGTAGAATATGTACAAAGGGTAGTGTGTCACTTTCATGATTAAGTTATAAATGACTTGTCTTTGTGGCTGTTGCTTTTTTTATTGGAACACTTGCTGTGAGGTACCAGCTGCCATGTTGTGAGCATCCCTGGAGAGAGGACAAAGTGTCAAAACAGCAGGCCTCCTGCCAGCCGGCATGTGAACGTATGTCTTTCAGCCTGGTCCTTCCCCTCAAACACTCTGACTCAACCTTCTAATTGATTTGGACCCTGAACAACAGAAACAACACATTCTTAGATTCCTGACTTAGAAACTATGTACAGCCACAAATACTTGTAGCTCTATGGTGTAAGTCTGTGTTATAACCTGGATGTAGTGATGGAGATGCCAGTTGGATTGCTCAGTTTCTGCTGCACTGTGCAATAGGCTCAGCCAATCATGTTTCACTCAGGATTAAATTGGGTAGAACATCGTATCAAGACCCTTTGATAGCTTATCATCCCATGAATACCCCTTAAGGCTCTTCATCTTTGCAGGGTCAAGTCTGTGGAATGAAGTGGTTAGTACCAAAATTCTTGCTACTTACGATATTTTCAAGTGAATCAAGGATTTCTGGGGTACATGGCTAATCGTAAGGATCACAGGCTAAGGGGAAGTGCTGAGTGAGGACTGGGTGGAGCCTCTCCCTCCGTGGCCTTTCCTTACTGCCTTAGACACATCAGTCCTCTGTGTACCTCATGCCTGATGGACTACAGGAGCTCTAGAGCACTTGTTCTCAGCCTGTAATATAGGTCCTCATGTTGTAGTAACTCTCAACCATTTGCTGCTGCTCCATAACTAATTTGTTACTGCTGTGAATCCTCACGTGGATATTCGATATGCAGGAAATCTGCTATATGACCCTCACAAGGGTCATGACCCACCGATTGAGGACCATTGCTCTAGGTTCTCCAGGACATATTTTATCAGTGCATTTCCTCAAGTCAACCTGGAGAAGTCAGACATGTGACTCAACATTACTGACTTTTGGGTTTCTCTTCTGCCTTTTTGTGGACTTTTGCATGTGTCAACAAACTGATTTTAAACCAGCAATAACAGACCAGTAAAACCAATCCTAATCTTATTGCTGTTATAAGGAAGTTTCCTGGAAGACTTGCCTTCGACATCTGCAGGCTGGTAGCTGAAGAAAGAGAAGTGACACAAACCTGCTGGTGGATGGGCCTTATGTCACATAATTAGTGCCCTTTCAGAGAACTTCAGCAAATGCTAGACTCTCCATGTACATCTGTGAAAAGAATCTTCCCAGCCCCACTGTTCAAAGTTTGATTCGCTGTAGAAAGAATGAAGATTAATCTGAATTTTTAAAATGTCTCAAGAGGGTGGAGATGTAACCAGATGTACAACTCTTGCCTAGCACGCGCTCAGCTCTGGCTTGGCTTCCCACCACTGTAAACCACAACCGAATGTAACAAAAATAAGGGCCCAGGTAAAACCTCTGCAAACTGGCAGCCATTCTCCTAGGCTTGGATGTAGGATCACAAACTCAAAGGCAAATAACAACCCCGAGACAGCGACCTAGAGGACAGGGTCACACTATGGAGTGGCAGTTTGCATAGTGCATCCATGGCTTAAAAGCCATTCAGAATAAAAGCTTTACTTCAAACACTGTGCAGCACCTAGGAAGTGTGACACTATTGCCCAGATTTGGGCTACCACAGTTCACTCCAACAGTGCAACATGCCCTAAAAGAACTATAAAATTTCGTGTCATGCTAGAACTCTATAACCCATGCTCAGCTGCAGGAAATTAGTTACCATGGTATTTTACTTTCCAGCATCTGCTGGAAGCAAGGTGATGTTGGCCTCTGGGAAAAGAGGATGGGGCATCCTCTAAGAGCTCACCAGCTATGTAGGATAGTCCCCAGGGTCTGTCAAACCCACTCTTCATTTTTCCTCCTTCTGTGCTCCCCAGGTGACTTCTGGGGACTCGGTAAAGCAGGTCCATTGCTTTCCAGTTCCTAGTTGGGACTGGCCAATGTAAGGCTCAGTGAGAGACAGTGGCAGGAGAGGGGTCCCTCAGGCCTGGTTGACAGTGCTTATGTTCCTCTGACTCAACATCTCCCACTTGGTGACATCCTCCTAATGTTTATTAGAGTGACTTTTTCCTAAATGTTACTGCTGGACTGGTCACTTCTGGTCTAAGGGTAGAGATAGTGCCTGCTTTCCTGCTCCTGGCAGGTCTTCCTTAACTCTGATCAGCCCTCAGCAGCTACTCCCATTGCCCTGGAGATCCAACCATGTTTAAGCGTGTTGTGAACTCCCTTCCAGACCCTATGCAAGACACAGCTTTGCTGTTCAACAGGTAGACTCTACTCTATCAGTATGGAAGTTACACAGTCTACTCAGTAGCAGCCAAATATACAGAGGACTGGGCAATTTGTCTCTCAGTAAAGCCAAGCACTAAATGTGCTTTAATTATAGTATTAACATTTTTATCTGACTATTGATTGGTGACTATTGATATGTGGTTCACAGGGAAGCCAGGCAATCACAATATTGACTTTAACTAGAAGAATCCTCCTGGGAGCCTCATAATTGCTGATTCTTGTTATCAAAGGATGCTGAGTCCAGTAGATTCTGGAAGCAGTGCTGGAAGCTGCTGATAAGTGACTTGTTCTGACATTGCAGGGAACGGGAGCCAGGAAGAAGTTACACACACCTAAAACCTCTACACAATCGGTCAGGAGTCTCAGGTTGTCAACAAGACATCTGTGACAAGTATCAACCCCAGTTCCATGGGCTTCCAGCATCGGAATCCACTATAGGAGGATACAAATGAAACTTGAAGGTCTCCACAAATTGGTCTGCTGGTGACATCATGAGGGACCCTCACAAAGAATGACAGTTCAGTACCATGTCTATGGGAAAAGGTAAGGAATACCCTGGGCCACCATGCAAAGTCATGATTGAGAGATTGAAGATTAGCTACTCCCAGCCATAGCACAAGCCACACACATGGTTTATTTGGCCCTGAGGGTATTTCGATCTTTAAAAGCTAGTTATCAACACTTAACATTTGGGAGATTTAATATAATAACATAGATGTTTATTTTCATTAAAAACCAAAATCTCTTAGCAATGCAATACTACAAATATGAAAGTTTGATTCATTGGTGGAAATATTCATGGTACAAACTAAGGGACTAAGGGATGAGAGGATTTAATATTGCCACAACCCAGAGGCACGCTGGTCAGGGATCTGTTGATGGCTATGCCGTTACTGGAGAGACACATGCAGAGTGCACATTTAGGTCGGCCTGGCATTCAGTGACTACATTAACTGTGGTTTCAAAGTTCCTAAAGTTCCTGAGGAATGGCTTCGTCCGAAGGCATTACCTTCCTTCTAGCCATAAGAGACAGCCATTTTGCATGTGGAGTGCAGTAGGATGTTAAGAATCCTGCCTCTGAATCATGGATTACTTAAAGTACAGAATGACCCTTGTTTCTCTTCCCCACAGAAAGTAAATAAAACAGTGACTCTGACATGTCCTTATGAAAACTAGGCATTCTGGTCTCAAGGCCTGTCTCATTGACAGAGATGTGTAAGATCATAGTGACAGAGGAGACCTGGCCTTGAGCACAGCACAGCCAAGCAATGAGATGTAAGAAATGACACTGATCCTGCTGTATTTCCCAAACAGGTGGGCAGGCAGGGTCCATGTGCTCCCTGTATCACGGCAGGTGGAGTTAAGCATGTGAATCCACATCATAGTGAGGCTAAACCGTCCTGGTGAGCTTTTCTCCTATCTCTTTCCTTTTGCCATACAGTTTACACATTTAAACCACACACATATTTCACCACCGCCGCCACTGTAGCTGAGAAAACTCACTTGTGTATAGAGAGGAAAAAGTGGGCATGAATGTAGAAGATTTTATTACTTAATTCAGGTCTTTCTGACTCAGTTCATAATCCTCAAGGTCCAATCCACTCACAGCACAACTTTACATTTTAAATAACAATAGTCGACCACACTCACTCATAGAGCTGAGGGCTAGGTAGATGTATACACCACTTTCTTTAAATGTCTTAATTTAATCTCTAACAACCTTGGAAGGAAGCATAGTCACTATCTACATCTTGGGAATGAGGAAACTGAATGAGAGAGGACTTTGGTTGTAAAGCAGGATTCCTATGAGATTGTAGGTGACTTTGCTCAATCATCCTAGAAAGAATGCCTGATAGTCTGTCTTAACTCTGGCACACAATTTCCTCATTCCCAAGTCCCTCCCCTGCTCCTACAGAGGGTTGCAGCCAGCTTTCCCCCCCTTGGCAGACCCCTCAGTTTTCCGTGGGAGAGAGGCTGCTCCTTGGTGTGTGCACTGTTGAAGACAGTCCCAGAGTCGGTTGAAATTCAGACTCTGGTCTCTTTTTACCTTCTGTCTCTTTTGTTTCCTCAGAAACCTAACACCGAAGCTCAAGAATTTCAGCCTCTACCAAGCAACACCCAGGGCCTCTTTCATACAGTCACAAGGAAAAGAACCCAGGGCCCCTGACATCCAGCTACAAGGAAAAGAACCCAGCCAACATCTGAATGTGTAAATTCTCAGCTGTGGTAAGAACGCTGCTTCTTCTGCATTTCCTGAATTTCAGCTTTGGAGCCTAGTTAACACAGATCTAGTCTCCCAATCCACAAACACTGTAAGACTGTAAGTGTACATGGTTGGGTTTCTTCCCCCCCCCCCTCAGCAAGTGGCTGAGGTGCCTATTTAACAAGTAAAGAGGATTTGACCTCCGATTCTCCCAGCATCCCTCAGTCCCTACCTGTTATAAGGTATGGCTGAACCCTGCCCTTTACCAAGAACTTTTCAGCCCAGGGGCTGGGCTTCCCTCTCCCAGAGGCTGTTCCTTATACAATCCAGACATTTTGTTCTCTCTCAGCCCCTCCCTCCCCCATCTCCCTATCTGCAAGTTGATTTCCCTGCCCTTCCCCCCTTCCTTGAGACCTGAACCTGCCTGAGAGCTGCCCCCAATAGACCTGCTTTTATACTTGGCTTGGCTTATTTTCTCAGCAGAGAAAAGCTATTATACATGAGCATAAGCCATCAAGTTTGTTGTTATATATATAGAAATGGAAAACAGAGAAAGGAACAATGAGGCAGGATTATGCCCCTTCTCATCCTGGCCCTCCAAAGGAAATGCCTGATTTGATTTTCAACTGATAGTGTTTCCTCAGGAAGCAAAGACAGCCAAGACAGCCATCAAGTAGCTGAAGTGTGTCACTTATTTCCAGACAGCAAGTGTCCAGGGAACCCACATGTACTTGACATTCAGCTGTTGGAGGAGGGATTTCTAGAAGCTACAAAGACACTGACCATTGTATCTGTCCACAGGGAGACGGTGACTACAAGCAAGGAGCTGCAGCGGGACAAATATATGGGATGGTCTGGAGCTAGACCTGGAGCTGCGAAGACTGCGAAGAAACATGGGGCTAGGCATCATGTAAGACAGATTGTTGATTTAGATCATCCAAGATGAGGAAGAAGAACCTAGGCCAATGAAAGAGAGTAGAGCAGGTTGTGTAAAACATTAAGCTCACCCACAACAGTACTATACACAGAGGCTCATGTGCTTTCCAGGGCTTATGGGAATGGTGTAAGTATGGGGGAGGGGAGAGAGAAGAGGTGTTACTGCTGAATCAGAGGGTGAGGAGCCCCCAGATGCTGTTAAAGCAAGTGCCAAATTGAGTGCTGCTTCCAACCGCCTTGCCATTACATTGGGGAAGGGAAGAGGCCCATTACTGCTTTTGCTTGATAGGGAACAGGCAGACCCAAGGCCACCTTGTATAGTCCTCTCTGATAGAATGTAAATGGGCCATCATACCAATGCACCTGATGCCACTAGCTCTTGGAAGAATGCAAATGCAGATCACAGCCAGATACTATCACAGTGCTCAGGGAAGTGACTAAACAAAGCAGGTAGGCGGCACCAGTTACTGACAGAGCTCCTAAGCCACTGGACCTCTCACTGGAATGCATGGGTAGGAATGAGAAGTGGCAATCTCTTTGAGAAAGGGTTTGGATCTTTAAAAAATTAAAAAAAATAAAAAATATATTTATTTTGTAACCTAACAATTCTACTCTACCCATGATAACCTCCATGCCCAAAGTGAAAACATATTTATAAAAAAAAGTCTTGTATAAGGATTATAGATGTTTTATCCATAGTAGCCAAAACAAAATGCAAGAAACAGACAAAAAACAGAAAGAAAATGAAACTGAACATCATCAGGAGAACAAGACGCAGACTATGGTGCAATAGGGAGTTTCCTCATGATAAAAACAGAACACAGGGCAAAAACAGAACACAGTTAAGGGCCAGAGAGGGTCTAGTCTTTTACCCTATTTGTAAACTAACCTGAGAGCCTACCACATTCTAATGCATGCTGATAGAGGACACAGGACTCCTGGGCCAGAGACAAATGACTATTGTGCACAGCTACAGAGGATGCCAGAGAGGGCATTTTCTTGAGGTGCCATTCCAGTGAAGAAGGTCTTAACTTTCGTGGTGGGTGGTAAGCACACCTGCCCTTTGCTCCTACAGGAGACAGCATCTGTATATTACAGAGCCCCTCACCACACAAACTTCCTTGAAAAACGTTTCCGCCAAGAGCTATATTTGCTCAGCAAGATGTGAGGAAATTCTATAGGTGGTGTGTAGTGGATGTAAACATGTTTTTGTTTTGATCCCAAGTGTGGGATGTAAAACAGACTTGTGTAAGGGTGTGTGGTGTTTTTCCACTGAAAACAGACTTGTGAGAGAACACGTTGGTGTTTGTCCACTGGAAGAGGAACTGCCTCTTGCAGGGGCATGGTCTTTGCCAACTGATAATTATCCTAGTATAGACTCTGAGAGGATACACACACACACACACACACACACACACACACACACACACACACACACACGCACACACACACACACATACACACACACACACACACACACACAGGCGTGAGTGCCTAAAACAAGAGGCGGGGCTATTTTGGTTTTAGCTGTTCATTACTCCACTTGAAGACACTCCTAGAGAGAACCACTCCAGTGAAACCTTTGAGGCTCTGGGTTTCTGCAGTTGCAGTCACCTTCACTGAATTGTCGGTTTGCTGTTTAACTGGTCTATTGGAATCCTGCCAACTATGCCAGTGGAATCACTCCAAGGAACTGAATCAAAAAAGGTTTATTTCTTCTGTTACTATTTTTTTTTTTTGAGGCAAGGTTTCTCTGTGTAGCCTTGGTTGTCCTGGACTCACTTTGTAGATCAGACTAGCCTTGAATTTATAGTGATCCACCTGCTCTGTCTCTCGAGTGCTGGGACTAAGGTGTGCACCACCACGCCTGGAGTTCTTATCTTACTAGTAACCTCTTTTCTGTCCTATCTAGGGCAGGTGGGTTGGAAGGGAGGTATAAGCACTAAAGAACCCCAAATAAAGTAGGTTTGAAAAAGTTCAAGGTCTACAGTGGTGAATCACTTATGCACAAAATTCTAGCACAGTGTTTTCTGTGTAGTTGTTAGAGAGGCAGCGACTGATGGATCTACACCATCCTGCTGATTGACAAGTCCAGGAGAGGAGGTACAGTCAGATATGGCCTCAGAGGAAGAACAGGGACATCGCTTGACCTGACCACCAGAAATCGAACCTCCAATTTTATTTTGCTGACTGGAGGGGATTTACAAACAGAGACTGTCTTTTGCCTAGAAATAGACAATTATAGTGAATTTTCTTTGGCAATGATATATAATTCCCTCAAGTGAAAATAACCTTTTTAAATGCTAATGTTTTAAAATTTTTCCTCAGTTTATTTGGAATGTGAATATTCCCAGAGTAATGCAGTTGTTATCATTTCAAACAAAGTTTCCCAATAAATTCACATTCTCCTTAATTCCGCCATCTCTTTAAGTTAAGGTCATCATTACAAATTGCATTTGGTGTTCAGCATACTTGACAAGAACAGGTGATTTTGATCCATACACTAAACCTCCAAATTTACCCACTTCTTAAAGTAGACCAATTGTCTACTTCTTAACTGTAGACCAATTGTATGACTATGTATTGTATGCTTGTTAGAAACTTGTTTTAAGAAATGTCTTCCTTATGAACAATTAGGCTACCCTTCACACTGTGGTATTCTGGCCATATCAGATGGTCTTACCATCTGATATCCATCTGATATCACTGGACTTAGAAATCAGACAAACATCATGTTCTTTTGAAATTCGTGAGCAGGAAGAGTCAATAAGCTCATAAGAGAATGTCTAAGCAGATCTCCAGTGCAAAAACTGTGTGACTTTCAGTATATGTGACACATAGGTTTGCTGCCCAGGGCTGTTTATTCCTGGTTCTTAGACCTGAGTTCTAGGTAAGTAAGGCTTACCTGTAGCTTCTAGAATGAAACTTAGTATTGAGAGAAGGCTTTTATATTCCTATAGAGTTGGGTTATTTCTTTTTGAAAATGTACAAAGAGTTCGAAATATAGGGAAATGTCTTAATGTTACTAAGGAGGCAGTTACTTACCTGGTTCATATCTTGAAATTAATTTCTAAAGCTATTTATGCCACATGTGCTATGCCTAGACCACTTAA
>OU015746.1:125115741-125140948 GCA_907169655.1 Acomys percivali
AGAGAGAGAGAGAGAGAGAGAGAGAGAGAGAGAGAGAGAGAGAGAGAAAAGAATCAAATTAGTCCAGCTGGGCCAATAGCCAAAAGCCGAAAGCCACTAGCAACCTTAATTTCTCTTGGAAACAGCTCCCTGCTCTTTGAAACCTCCTCTGTTGGAACATGGATGCTTAGCATGAGACCACCCTCCATTCTGATCGCTCTTGGCATGGCCTGTAGGCAGGTGAGTATGCACTTAGAAGTGCATTGACCTTGCTCTGAAAGACAAAGGGAGAGTTCTGTTTCCTCTATCATGTGTAAGGAGATGCACATATTCTGGTCAGGGGGTGGAAGTGGAGGTGATAACTGTAGACCAATTGTATGACTATAAAATGTAGACCCTACAATATAATGAGGAAATAGTCACTAAAGTGACTGCCAATATCATTTCTGGCTTATTAGAAACAGTTCTTGCCTGTCTAGCTTGTGATAGATAACTTGTTCTCTTTCCGCCATCTCCTCAGGTCTTTCCTCCAGACAGGGGAGGCCCCACCCTGCAATGACTAAATCCTGCTCCTTCTCCTATCTCTTATCAGTTATACTCTCCAGTGTCTCAGAATGTGAGAGCATTGAGGTAGAGCATTTGAGGCCACTAAGTCAAAACCGGAACATTAAGATAAAGCCTACACTCGAAAGAGTAGGGCAAGCACAGAGAGAAAGTCACGCCAGCATGGCAGGGAGAGAACAGACACTAAGGCATTCAGGGGAGACACCTCAGCTCTGCTGACTTCATCTTGGGTTTCTGCCCTCCAGAGCTGAGGGAAACTACATTCCTCCTATGTAAGCCATCCAGTTTGTAATGCTTTGCTGTGGTATCTATAGCCAGTTAATGCAAGGCTTCTTTTTTTCTTTGTTCTTTTTTGGTTTTTCGAGACAAGGTTTCTCTGTGTAGCCTTGACTGTTTTGGAACTCTCTTTGTAGACCAGGCTAGCCTTGAACTCACAGAGATCTGCCTGCCTCTATCTCCCGAGTGCTGAGATTAAAGGCATGCGCCACCATGCCCAGCTGCAAAGTTTCTTTTTAATTAAGTTTTTCTTTACGTTTTCTTTCTAGTTATTTATGGGGGGCACTGTGTGCCATGTGCATATGTGGAGGACAGAGGACAACTTCGGAGAATAGTTATCTCTACCATGTAGGTTCCAGAGGTGAGGCTTAGTGTCTTGGTGTTAACTGAGCCATCTTGCAAGTTCATAATACAAGGTAGCACTAGTTGAAAATCTACGTCTCAAACTAAAGAGTTAGGGGGAAATGCACCAACACACGCAGGCACAATGGTGCCAAGAATAGATAGTACTTGAGTTATAACTTGAGAATATATTTTTGCCCAGCAGCTCGACTTGTGTAGGGCATGGGATGCAGCTCTCTTGGTGGAGTGCTTTATTAGCATGCAGAAGGTTCTGGATTCAAGGAAGTTCAAGGTCACTTTTAAATTTGTAGCGAGTTGGAGCCCAGTCTGGGATACATGATACTATGTCTCAAAAATAAAATACAATAACAAAGTAACCAAAACAACAAACTCATGTGTATCATTTCCCTGGTAGGTAGCCCTTGTCTGTCCTATTCTAAACATCAAACGTCTTCCCTATTCTGAGCGTTATTTTTACCTTCCAGCCTGGGATATACTCTTTGCAACTGTAGGGTTTACATTCTTGTTAGTTCCTTCATGGTTTACCAGCAGAATTAGCTCTCCCTTCACTGTGGAGCCAAAAGAGGAGACACTCCTACAAGACGGATGCCTTGGCAGGTGCTGCCACTCAACACCCTATGGTTTATCCTCTTTCCTCTTAGTACAGGCTAGCAGGAACCGATCAACTGGTACTGAGGCAGCTCCTCTTTACTCATAGGAAGAGGAACTTAGTCAGCACACTGAAATGTCATTTCTGAAGAACATAAAGAAAGAGCCTTAATTTGGGGCAAAATACTCAATACTATATGAAGATCCGAACAGCTGTGCCCTCATGTCAAAAATGTGGTAAGAAAAGGTGGATTGTCACACTGAAGATGATGGAGTCATTGATTTGCTCCAACAGAAAGATGGTCCAGCTCTGAGAGCATATTAGAGTCTCCTGGGGACTGTGGGAGGATTCTCATGCTTTCCACTTGGAGCCTGAGCTAATTAGAACAGAATAAGGTGCATTAGTTGACATTTCCACAACACACCAGGAATTTATGGATGAGTAATTAATGAGGGAAGGGGTGTTGGTGAAAAAGAGAGGCAGAGATTGTGAGAAACCGAGAGATAGATGGAGCAAAAAGGACACTGATTTATTTCTGTTCCTAACTACTGTGTTTAGACATGTGGGACCCAGCATCGCCTTTGAAAGCAAACTTGGAATAAATTAGGTCTGATTGCAGCTAAGAGCATCGTATTACAGCCTTGGAAAAACAACTCAAATTGTTGCATTGCAAATGGATGTTATCTTTAACCACAGCATCACCATGAGACAGCTTTATAAATTACAGGGTACATTGGGTTATTTTGATGAGATTGTGGGTTCTCTATATTGCTTACTAGACAGGGATAATAACAGAATACAACTGTGTATGTTTATAGTTCTAACTGAAGAAGCCCTTAAGAACGATCAAGATGAGATTAATGGCGATTGTATCTCCAGAGCATGTTTGCTTCACAATGAAGTTGGCACCACCTCAACTGCAGTTAGATGTCAAGGTGAACAGGATTCCATCGAGAACTAAGCAGTAATCTCCCCTCTAACTGCATTACAGCCCAGCATGTGTGGCTGCTCGATTTGCTAAGATATGTTTGTTGATCTCACAGAGCCATTCGAGTGATTAATACTTGAAAACTCAAGTAGGATTGCCAGCTGTTATAAAAGGCTCTTCATTCTTTTCCACTATAAACTGGTATGATCTTGCTAATTCACCATTCCGACTGGCAACAGGAAGAACATGAGTAAACTGGTGCTACTAGCAGTGGATCGATGCTGTGAGCAGGAGAGTCAGGCTCCCTAGAAAGTGAGGAAGAAGAGAGAGGGAAGGAAAAGGAAGAAGTGGCAAAGAGGGAGGGGGATGGAGTGGTGGGGAAGGGGGAAAGAATTTATATTATAGATATTTCAGAAATAAATCTAGAAATAGTTTGGCTAAGCAAACATAATTTTAAATTATAGCCATTTAATCATTTATGTGAATTGTTGGGCATGTATGTATAATTGTTGTATCAGTTTTCTACTACTATAACAAGGATTGCCTGTAAATAATTTACTTTAGTTTATAGCTGCCTATTCTGAGCAGTTAAATCACTCCATTTCTATCTCCCCGTGCCCCCCCTACTTTTCTGTACTAGGCATCAAATCCAGGACCATGTGTACCTCCTTTGTCAACAGGTTCCTGTGAGGAGGCGTGGTCTCTCTTTGCTCATATTGGGACACCACCAAACCAACAAGGAGATCTGAATTACCCAAAGAGCCCTCACTTACTCACTAAGCACCAGCCCATAGTGCATGGATGTCACTCATTTTTCGTATTGGTGTGTAAGCCTCCACCTCTGGGTGGAGCCAGTGTGCTGGGAAGTCATGGATATGCAGTTGGGGTCGGCATAAGCCCTGTCACCTACACATCTGCTGCATTCTATAAATTTTGGGTACCTCCCTATTTAAGAAATTTAAATATAGCAAATAACAAGGAACTCCTATATGTTTCATTATTCCAAAGGCGATCTGATTACTTGGTCTTTCAACAATGAGTATGAGAGCTCATTATGATTCACATGTAGAGGACCTTTCAAAAGAAAGATACATGGGCTGGAGAGATGGCTCAGAGGTTAAGAGCACTGTCTGCTCTTCTAAAGGTCCTGAGTTCAACTCCCAGCAACCACATGGTGGCTCACAACCATCTATAATGAGATCTGGTGCCCTCTTCTTGTAAGCAGGTATACATGCAGGTGAAACAATGTATATATAATAAATAAATCTTTAAAAAAATATATATACACATATCTATATCTATCTATCTATCTATCTATCTATCTATCTATCTATCTATCTATCTATCTAACTATATGAGTTGTGGTGACCAAATGATTTGGGCTTTAAAGCCATATCTTTGTTACGGCAAAATTTTCCATGAATACACAGTGGGTCCTACTGTCTTCTCTCAGTCTGTGACATCCTACCCTGACTTAGTGGAGCTTTAAACTTACTTCACTTGTGATACCTGGGTCAAGCCAGAAATAAAGCCGTTTCATACAGCTCAACTCCTTTGTGCTTAATGTGAAGCATGTGTCATACAAAGGTGAACAATTAAAGATGTAAAATCAAAGGGAATAGCAGCTTTCCAGTCAACTCTGAGGGAAACCAAGGACACGTTTGTGTTTGGTGGTGGGAATATGTGGTATAGAATAGGACATGAAAGGACTTCTGGGTGCCTCTACAAAGAGCCCTTGGTTTCCCTCATAGTTTGACTACTAGAGTGAGCACAGATAAATCTGCTGACTACTAAGTTGTTTTTTGAACTTTGTACAAATGGGTTAATAATATATATTTTGAGTGTCTTGCTTTATCCATTCTATGTGGTGTTTGTGAGATTCACATAAATATTTTGTGTAGTTCCAGTAAATTCATTTTCATTTTATGGATATACCACAGCTAATTATCTATTTTCTTATCAATTGGATATTTACTATTTTCTCATTTGTGAACAAATATATGCTTATCATGTGATACCTAGCTCTAAACAGAACAACAATAACAAAACCCAAACAAACAACATGGGTTCTAGGGCCTGGACTCAGGCCTTCATGTTTGTAAGATATGCATTTTTCTGACTGAGTTGTTTTCCCAGGTCAAACTTTTCTCATTAGAAGTTAATTACCTCAGATATTTGGTGTAGTGGTAGAAAGCTAGCTAAAATGATCTTTCATGGCCTTTCTTTTTTCTTCTTGCATTGCTTTAGACCTTTATATAAAGAACAGAAACAATGCTGGAGACATCTTTGCTCAAGTCTGGATCTTCTCAGGGTACAATGAAAGCTTAACACATTTGTTTATTGTCGTGGTTTGAGTAAAATGGCTGTTGTCGGCTTGTAGGGTGTGGCACTATGATGAGGTGTGACCTTGTTGGAGCAGGTGTTCATCTGTTGGAAGGAGTGTTGCAGAAGTGGTCTCTGTAGCTCAATCCAGGCCTAGCATGTCTCTGTCTCTTCCTGCTGCCTACGGATCCAGATGTAGAACTCTTAGCTATCTCTCTAGCACCATACCTACCTTCATGCCATCATGTTTCTCACCATGACAATAGCGAACTACACCTCTGAACTGTGAGCCAGCTCCAGTGAAGTGTTTTCCTTTATAAAAGCTGCCGCAGTCATGGTGTCTCTTCACAGCAGTGGAAATCCTAACTAGGACACTTGTTACTGTGATATTTGTGATCTATCTCTTGTCACAGGGTCCCAGTATGATTTTTAATTTCTGTTTCCCTAATGATGACTGATGGTTTATTGCTTTCTTGTTATGCTTTTGATTCAGGCGGCAGAGTGGTATTCGCTTCATAGAAATAACAGGGTGGTAGTCTCTCCAGTTCTAATTTTTAGCAGACATTGTGCAGAGTTGGTATTATTCATTCCTCAAATGACAGGTAGATTTTAGTATCAAAATCATCTGGACCCAGTCACATTTCTATGCCCCCTTTCTTTATCTTGGTAGTTTGACTGGCCTTTAAAGCTTTTCCTATCTATGATCCCATTTTGTCTAAGAAAGTTTTGCATGGCCTGGGTATACAGGTATATAAAATACATGTGCAAATAAAAAAGTCATTGATAATACAGCATAAATTAATTTTAAAAACAATTATTTGGTATACATCTAATTTTATCATTTGTTAAAGATGAAAGCAAGTTTTTTTTTTTTTTTTTTTTTTACTAATAAGATATCTGACTGAGTTTTACCTAAGGAGTTACATGTGGCTGTATATTCAATGCTGTAGGAGGGGGAGCGCCGTCTCTTTTCAAAGTTGATAAATATTGGTTTTATAACTCTTAATGCTGAGACCACAACTTACATAAAAAAGGGAGTACAGCATGCAAAGGTGTGCCTAGGGATATTTCAGACATTGTTGCAAATTCTGGCTAAACCCAAGCCAAAATTTACTTAATGATATTTTAATCTGAAATTCAAGTCAGCCTATAGCAAATTTTCAAATCAAACATTTTTCTTGTATTTAGTCATGCATCCCCACATTTAGTTACATGATCCCACGGGATTTCAGACCACTACTTATGAAGCTGTAGCTTATGCCATTCTAATGATTTGCCCATCTCACCTTCTTAGGTAGATAATGTTAAGGGTTACTGTGATACCGATAGCTTTGGTCTTAACTTTTTTTTTATTTTTATTTTTTGGTTTATTTGTTTTGTCAGTTTGGCGACTTGCTTTTAAGTTTTACCTTTTCAAAGAATCAGTTTTTTGATTCATTGATTTCCCTCTACTTTTATATTGTTTCAGTCCCCACCTCCACCCTGTCTTTTAAAAAAAATCATTGGTTTGTTTGTTTGGTTCTGAAACAAATTCTTGCTCTTTATCTCAGGCTCGCCTTGAATTCCCGATTCCCCTGCCTCTGCTTCCTGGATGCTGGCATCACAGGCCTGCACTGCCTGCCTGGTTCAACTTCATAGCCATTTTAACCTTTCTTTTTCTTGATTTCAGGTTTCTTCATTCTGCTTTTTTTCTTTTCTCTTTTAAAATTTTCTTACTATAGAAACTTAGATCATCAAGACATCTAAATTTTTTCAAATATAAGCATTTTATTATACAAATGACTATCTTAAGATGGCTTTGGTACATTCTACAAATTTCAATATTTTAAATTTTCATTCCATTCAGAACGCTCTAAGGCCCTTTAGATTGTCTCCTTGCCACTTGTCTTGTAGGAATATGCTGATTAGTTACAGTATATTGGTGCTTGTTTTAAGTTCAATCCATTCATGGAAAAAATCTGCTCAGTATAATTTCAATTTAAAAAATATTTGTCAGAATTTGTTTTATGATAATTATAGAATATTGTAAAATTTATATTAACAAAAATGTGCTCTGTTGAAGACTCCACAGAGCTTCCTTGCCTATGTGTGAAGTAGGCAGCAAACCCTCAGCAGAGGCAGAGTGCTGCTTCTTTGGTATTTGGCTTGAGACTCTAGTACTATGAAAATAAATTTCTGTTATTTACAAACTAAAACCCCAAATAAACTATTAGCCTAAAGGATTTATTATTTATTATTTGAGATGGATGTATTATCCCATTTCACTAAATGGGAGTACTATTTGCATATAAAATAGGACTCATTACTATAAAGAACTCAACAGTTGGGAGACAAAGGCAGGCATATCCCTGTGAGTTCAAGGCTAGCCTAGTGTATATAATGAACTCCAGGACAGTAAGGACTACATAAAGAGTTACTGTCTCAAAAAAACAAAAGAAAATTGAAAAGAATTTGAATATAAAAATCTTTAAAAATTCATTCCCTAAAGATAGCTAACATTTTGATGCACACTTTTCAATATACTATATATAAGCAACCATATACAAACATGTATGTGTGCATACATGTGTATATATATTTATAGATGGTTGGTTATATGTGGACACATATAATTCATTTACAGAGAAAAACCTCATACTATTAAGATGCTTTGTAATCTACCTTGTATCTACAAGAAAGACAAATTAGTGGCTGTTAGTAATGACATTCTTCTTCAGGCACATCCATAGATGTGTAGTTGCTTTTGAAGGGTGAGCATATCTCTTTTTTTTTCCGAGACATAGTTTCTCTGTGTAGCCTTGACTGTCCTGGACTTGCTTTGTAGACCAGGCTGGCCTAGAACTCACAGCGATCCGCCTGCCTCTGCCTCCTGAGTGCTGGGATTAAAGGCGTGCCCCACCACTGCCGGGCAAGATGAGCATATTTTTAAAGGTTCTTAATGCATTCACCCCAGTGCCCAATGCAGGCTTTAAATGTGGTCTCTTAGTTCACTTAGCAACCCACCCTCTACAGTGTAGTAACATAGCATTTTGAAAATGCTGCTGCTGAGCCTTACATGTCCCAGAGCTACGCTGAGCACGGTTCCATCCCAGACCTCAGAGAAGGAGCATGTCATATCTGTAAGTGAATCCCATAGGATGACAGCAGATACCAACAAAACCAAAACAGAAATGCGCTGCTTTGCTGACCGCCTTTGGAATGTGTTGATCAATCTGGAAATCAATCAACTAGTTAGGGATAGTGACGCTCCAAGAACTCAGCTCTTTTACCTTGGAAGCAAAAAAGTGTGATGCTGTAGAGATGAAAGTGTTTTGTAGCACATAGACTGTCTATAAGTATGTATTTTAGTAAGAGGAATACTGCTTTCCACCACAAATACTTCCTATCCAGACAAAAAAAGTCTACCCGAAAAGAACAAAATTAAGATGCAGGATTTCAGAACCATTTTTTCCGTGACAGAGCTCTCAAATCCCAGTGGTGATGTGCAGGGGGAGGATGGGTGTGTTGTTATGAAGAATCCTTGAAGCTTTTATCTTTACCTTCCTCTGTGTTAATCACCATTTGCTTTTGAATAGAAAATACTTGAAAATTCTTGGCAGTAATATATGACCCAACCCAAGAATCTCTTAAAAGCAAAATATCTCTGGTCACCAGTAAAACAAAACAAAGCAAAAAATATTGGCGAAGCAAGTCCAGACATTGTTATGTGTATTGAACCAAGTCTCAAAAGTAGGTAGCTTGGGTCATTCATCTTATAAATCAAAATTTCCATCCATTTAATCATACCAAAAGAGATATCACTCAGCGCCACCATCATACTTTAAAAAACAACAGCATGCCTCAACTGCCACACTCGCTGACCTCACCCAGGAGGAAGATAACAGATTGTGATGTCAGCATATTCCCTAATAGTTGGGTCCCCACCTGTTGCAGTATTTGGGAGGATGATGAGAACAGGCTGTGGAAACAAGATGGGCAGATTCGATCATACAGTGAAGAGTTCTACTTCTTGTCTTTGTCCCAAAACAGGAAACATTGCTGGTTCTGTGGAGGCCAGAGGCCAGGGATGCCAGAGGGGTTTTTTTTTGTTTTTGTTTTTTTCAAGACAGGGTCTCTCTGTGTTGCCTTGGCTGTCCTGGACTCACTTTATAGACCAGGCTGGCCTTGAACTCACATCGATCCACCTGCCTCTGCCTCCCAAGTGCTGGGATTAAAGGCGTGCGCCACCATGCCTGGCCAGGAAAGAGTTCTTATTCTTCTAAATGAGCATCCCTGCCTACAGAGAGGGTGCCACTCTAGGCTTTAATGGTGGAAATGGGTTGTATATATTCCCCAATTTCAGCCCATCTGTTAAATGTTATTAGGATCTCAACTTACAGGGGATGCAGTAGCCTTGGGGGCCATTGGAATTGGACACTAAGGCTCTGTTGAGGCCCATTAAGGAAAAGCTGTTTCTTTCTGGTCAAAATAATGGAATCTGCCAATGATCCTGAGTGAAGACATGACACTTTGATCTACTCTAAACACTAAAAAATTACATACTGTGGTTTTCTCTCTTAAGAGTTGGTCTTGCTGGGCCTGTCAATGCCATGGTGAGGAGTCCACCCAACAGGAAACCTGACCTCCTGAAGACAGACTAGAGAGAAGGGAAGGATAATTGTCCCTTCGGTGAGATAATGTATTTATTCTTCTACAATCCTCCTCGGTACAGTCCCTTAGGGAGATGGTGACATGTAGTTCTGCTAAACCTCAAATTCATAGTCCTCCAGCCTTCACTGCTGGGGTTACAGGTGTATTCCAGCATGTCCAGCTCTCTGGAACTGTAGTGTAAAATTAAATCTAATTGTATAAATAACGTGTTTATTATTTTTATTGTCTGCATTCCAGGAATGTGGAAGAGACCAAATGTGGAACAGGAGCAAGAGGAAGACAACCCTGATAGAGAAAGCCATTCACTTAACCTGGTAGGTATCAGATCTCTGCCTGTTCTAGTCATTATCTCTCCTTACACTTTAAATAATATGCTGTTACCAGTGGTAGTTGTGTGTGTCCGCCTATATGACAGGCAAGCATTCATGTGAAAATTCCAACCAACCCCCTTTTTAAAATAATCTTTGATTTAGTTTAACAAAACATTTCATTCTACAAGTTGGTGATGATTGTTCATCAAATTGTCTCTTCTGCATGTCTCTTAGGAGGGCTTATACAAACAGAAATGTGGAAAACATGTCAACTTCTAATCCAAACATTTTAGAACTGAGGGGTTTCAAAGCTAATTTGTTCCAAGCTAGTGAAGTATAGTGCTGGCCAAACATCTTTTATTTTCAATGTGAATAGCATATCCCCACTCCCACCCCCCCATAGTTTCCCATGAGATGGATCAATCTAATCCTTGTCTCCTGAACGAGTACATTTGAACAGAGAAGGCTAAACTTACACACAGATAGAAAAAGAGCTCCCAGTTGCTTTGTTGAGGATATGTCATGTGTCATATATGGTAGCTTGAAAGAAAGTGGCTCCCATAGGCACAGAGGCACTGGCATTATTTAGGAGATGCGGCCTTGTTGGAGGAAGTGTGTCACTGGGTGCAGACTTTGAGGTTTCATATGTCAAGCCTCGCCCAATGTGGCAGTCTTTTCCTGCTGCCCGTGGTTCAGATGTAGAACTCTCAGCTACATCTTCAGCACTGTTTCCATGTGCGTTCCACTATGTTTCCCAGCATTGTGATAATTGACTACACCCCTAAACTGTAATCAAGCCCCAATGAAATATTTTCCTTTATGTGAGTTGATGTGGTCATGGTGTCTCTTCACAGCAAAAGAACCCTACCTAAGACAGCATGGCAGAGTAACAACAACAGCAGCAGCAGCAATAACCAAAATGGAATTTTAGAACCATGCAGACCAAGTTAAATATTGGTTTTGCTACCTGATAGCCTCATAGTCCCACTGAATGCCATTTTTCTCATCTGGAGTGACTGGTGCTATCTTTGCAGGAAGGAATTTGGGTAACTAGGCAAGCAGAGGCATAGAAACTGGCACACAATAGAGTCTTGAACATCTGTTTTCATCTTTCTTCCATATCTTATTTAAAAAACAACAAATGACAATAATAGTAAGTCAGGATCTTTGCTACTAACCACGAACACATGCCAGTTCACCAATTTGCAGTGCAGGGCTCCCTGAGAACACAAGGCAGGGTAAGTTAGATGTGTGCAGCTCTCAGAGAAACGGCTCAAAAGTAGCCAAGAGACAGATGTGCTCAGTTGCCTTGTTCATGTCATCACATTCCATCTACATTGTTAATAGAGACAACAAACACCAACATGTGCACAGTGAGAGAGGTGAGCCAGTGTGCACAGGGCTAAGTCAAGTCTTAATAAAGTCAGGAATCAAAGTTGCTTAAAGCATACAGTAACCCCCTGTATAAACATTTCTCTTTACCTGGGATGTTAAACTTAGCATAAAGGATTATTCTATCTATCTATCTATCTATCTATCTATCTATCTATCTATCTATCTATCTATGAACTATCTAATCTATCATCTATCTAATCGTTCTGCTTATCTATCTACCAATCATCATTTCTCATCTATTTTCTATCTATTTATTGTATGAGTGTGTGCTTGCACCATGGTATATGTGTGAGGGTCAGAAAAATAACTCATAGGACTCCTGTCATTTTACCATGAGGGGTTTG
This sequence comes from Acomys percivali, assembly GCA_907169655.1. Lineage (NCBI taxonomy): Eukaryota > Metazoa > Chordata > Mammalia > Rodentia > Muridae > Acomys > Acomys percivali. Next base: position 125,127,463 of record OU015746.1, read on the forward strand.
GCTTGAGGATAGAATTTTAGCCATCAGTCTTGACAGTAAGTACCTTTACACACTGAAACATCTCACTGGTCATAAGCAAATTATTTTAATACTTCTTTTTACTTATTAGCACAAGGCAAAAAAGCTAGTCAAGAAATACTGTACATTTCTTCAAAAGGGAACTTAAAAGTTTAAAAGATTTGTTTTCTAATTACTTTCATGTTGCTTCTGTATTTTCTATTGTTATCCTTGAGCAGATTCAAGAGAAGTGCCGTAAAGGGTTCCTCCTTATTTTCTAGAGAAGGCTATCAGGGTATGACAGTGAGCCTTTCCGACCCCACAACCTTCAAGGTTCCCTGCTGGAATTTTCTATTGCTGCCACCACAGATCCCAACCTAAGAATTGTTTAGCGAAATATTTCTCATTTTTTTTTCCAAAAGAAAGGACAATTTCTCTATTATTATTATTAGTTATTATTATTATTTCTTTATCTCTGTAGTAATGTACAGAAGAAAGCTCACCGGATGATCTGCATAAGTGTCTGACTTCTTGTAGCAAGTTTCTTGTCATACCTTTCACTGCAGTGTCCTGTCAATGCAAACCCCTGGACTGAGGGTTGGAATCCCAGGTTGACAAGTGGGACCTTGACTTCTGTGGTCACATAGCCACGGTGTCTCTGAGTACAATTAGAGTCAATGGCAGATAGCAATTCTTGCCTTTAGCAATTCTCCTGACCAACGCTGGGTTACCCAAAGCTCATGCTGCCCGTTTGAGGACCCCACTGTGACTGTTCCTATATGTCCTGATGGCTTATTAGATGATATGCCTCCTTGATGTTTTCTGGCTTACTTGCCACCATTTCTGTGGTTGCAGGGAGAAGGGAGAATTGGTTAAGGAAAAAGAAGCAGGAGGAAACCAAGGTTTGTTCTCCCTACAGTAAACCTGGACCTCTGCACACATTAAGGGCCCACTCCTGTAATTAATTAAAAAAAAAAAAAAAAAAGAGGCTGCTCCTGTATAACTGCACAGGAAGTCAGCTAGAATGTCTCATTTCTTTTAGATGTTAATGCGTGAGAGAGAGTGTGTGCCTGCCCTTAGTCACTCCCCATCTGAAGTACTGCGGAAGCTCCCTTCACATATGGGTGGCCTATCAAGGCTTCCTGCTCCAGAGTTATTGAAGGCCCTGTCTCAGCCAGGCCTTTTTCTCCTTAGCACTAAACAGCAGCCGCCTCTGTGCTGGCCACGGGTTGTCACCAGGAATGCCTTACTGAACAAATGAAGACAAAATATTCTGGACTGGCTACACATCAGGCAGTGTTAGGTGAGGCTCAGGAAAGTTCTGAGAAGGAAGTGAATTGATGCCTGAGAAGGAAGCAGGACCTGGTCCTAACATCACACTGATTGTTAGTGGCAACCAGGGCCAGCATCTAATTTCCAACACAACAAAACAAGGAGCACGCGTGCAAGCATTCAGACACACAAGGCTATCAGTATTCACCCCATGCCTTTTCACTAAATTTAAGACTGAGGGAATGTCAGCCACAGTGACGTTTAGTCTAGAACAACAGGCAATACTGATGCATAAACAGTTACCACAGAAGCTTACAGCACCCATGTGAACTGTGCTGGTTCTTGCTGAACCCCTAAACCAAGGACCTCCATTTCCCACTACAAACTGTCTCTAGATTTTCCCACCATCCCTTTCTAGTCCACAGTTCTGAAACATGTCCACAAACTCCTTAGTCAGAAGCTTTAGACTGCGCCATCTGTCTCCTGTTGAGGAACTGACGCCACAGCAACACTGAGAAAAGGGGCCAGTGAGAGGTGGGAACAGGGAGGGTATGGCCAATGAACACAGTAACATTTTGTCAATGCAAAGTTACATGGCTTGGTAGAGAGGTGGGTGACACCACTTCCCAAGAAAGGGAACATGGCAAGAAGTCCATGTTGGAGCACTGGGAACTCTGCCCATTGGGCTGGTAAAGAGACAAGAGATAGGAGTGTCCAGGTCACATGACAGAGTCCATCCTACCAGCCAGAGTTGGACAGCTGATGGGTAGCACCGATGCATACTAGCAACATTTCTCTTCTGACAGTAAGTGGATGTTTAAGGAGCCATCATCTGATGCGGCTCACTCTCAACTTTCCTGCAGCTTCCATCAACAAGAATAGGAAGGGCACCCAGGGATGCACATATCCGTGCACACATCTGCCTATCAGCTCCAATCATGGCACAGGAAAGCGTCAAACTCAAGGGAAGAAAATTAAGCCATATGCAGCCCAGCACTAAGATTCAAATCAATCCCACATACCCCAGAGCTATTTTAGGATGATTGGAAAAACACTTATTCAATTAACTTATTATAGCCTGCAGTGAAGTCCAAGTTTAAAACCTGCTTTACACTTATTTATGCTGATAAAAGGAAAGGCAGGGGAGAGACTACAGTGTTTGCTTCTAGTTTTGTGTAAGAATGTAGGTTTCACACTCTGGATATGACTTAGGGAAACAGGTACACAGTGTGGCATATGGAGGTGCCATCCTAGACCCTCGGTGCCTGTGGGAGCCCACAAGGGACACTGAGCTCTATTTATCAGGGCCTGGCTGCCTGCACTTTATTTTCTTAGAGGCCTATGCCACTTCCTCAGGCAGTGTCCTCTGCTATGGAGTCCCAGGGTCCACTGCTTATACCCTGAGGCTAAGTCACAGCTGTAACCTGAAATGGCATCAATTGCCTACACAGCATATTATTGTCCTTAAAGTGAGTCTACAGTCTTATCTTGAAGGTCATTTCAGATTAGGGATTTACTTTCCTCTGCTTCTGTTGGGGTTGGTACATTACTTGTATTGATGGAAATGTGCTGGCAGTGAGCAGTGAAATTATGTATTTATAAGACTCATACTTGATACAGTTAGCTCCTAGATTAAGTTAATATTAGTCTATTAGCTTAAGAGTAATTCAAGGTATTAATATAAACACATTAATTAATTAGCTAATTAATTAATTCATATTTCTGAAGACTCTCATGTAGAGTGGCCTTGAACTTTTTTTTTTGAAGATTTATTATTATGTATACAGTGCTCTGCCTGCATGTACACCTGCAGGCCAGAAGAGGGCATCAGATCACATTATAGATGGTTGTGAGCCACCATGTGGTTGCTGGGAATTGAACTCAGGACCTCTGGAGGAACAGTCAGTGCCCTTAACCTCTGAGCCATCTCTCCAGACCTGGCCTTGAACTTCTTATGCAGCCAAGGTTAACTATGCACTTCTGATCTTCCTGTTCCACTCACTTCCCAAGTGCTTCGCCAAGAGGCATACACCACCATGTCTAATTTATGCAGTCCTGGGTATCAAACACGGGATTCCCTCAGTTAACAGCATGAGCCCTCTGTGAACTGAGCTCCATATACAGCCCAAAAATGTTGTGTGTGATTTTTCACACACAATATTTTCCATGTGAAGGTACACAAACAGATTGGCTTTAGTGCGGATGTTTTCTTCTTTTCCTCCAACCCCAGGGGAAATTTATACCTCACATTTAATTACCTTCTGTGCTTACTGTTATTTCTGAACTGCTTTAACAAATAGATTTTTTTAAGTAGAAAAAGGAATATTTTGCATTTATATGGCATTTGTTTCTCTCTCAAGAATTCCACATTTACAGTTTGTAATGATGAAAGAACTTGTAAATGACGGCTTAAAATAGAAGAGATTTATAATGCATTTAATCAAAAGTTGGTCTGTGGCTGGGTACTTGTCATTGGCTATAACAATAATCCCTCACCTATAGGGGGTTTAAATAATCATTGTTCTTGACCTTGTTTGATGTTTTCTGATACCTTCAGCTTCTTGAGAGAGTATATAACACTCTCATGAAATATCTTTGGTGAGTAATCTAGGTTGTCAGTTAGATTGAGAAGTGCTTAGGAGATCATCAAAGTACACCCGGAGGGCTTCTGGGGTGTTTCCAGAAAGGAGTAGGCTGCGGACCTTGGGTGGGACCATCCCTTGTAGTCTGGGGTCCGGATGGAATAAAAGAAAAAGAGAAAAGCTCTCAACACTATTGCTGTCTCTGTGTGCTTGTGCTTCCTGGCTGCCCTGAGGTGAGCAGTGCTGCTCCGCGTGCCTTCCTGCCACAGTGCACCAAAACCGTTGAGCCTGCAGCACCCATAAAAGTCTCCCCATCTGTGGTTGCTCTGCTCAGATGTTTGGTTAGGGACAGAGAAACTGGCCGGTATATTGGCTAAGCCAGGAGCACCTGTTCCACACCCTTCTGCTTTATCCAGCCCAAGCCCCTCTTCAACGAAACCTCAATTTCTTCTATTCTCTCTCTTATATAAGTCTGTAATTTCTCCATTCAGCTCTGTCCTCATGGCTACCCTTTGGCTTAATCCTTATCTGTCACTGGCCCATCCTCCAGGGCTCTGAGCTCATGTTTCTGCCTTGAGCCATTCTGCAATTCAAGCAATGCTGCACAGCACAGGAACCGCAGCCTTCCAAAATCCAGAGCTTACTCATCTTTTCCTTTCCCTTTAAGCCTTTCCGGCGCCTCCTCTTGTCCATAGAACACACTTGATGTGAGTGTGACAGTTCTCTCACCTTCTCCAGCCTTAGTATCTGCATCTGCACCCTACAAGCTCTCTAAGTGCCACCCTAGAGCAATTACTTGGTTCTGAGTTTGCACTGTCCTGGTGGGCATCTTTACACCAGCACACAGTTTCTTCTCTCTGCAGGGTCATTTCCTCTACTATGTCTCCCCCTTTATGTCTGAGGCAAACTGGGTAGAATGCTTCTGTTTCTACATTTATCACACTGTCCAATAATTCTGCTTTTGGATCCCTGAATCTTTGCTTTCCTCTGTAGAATACAGTCAGAGAAGAGAGGTTGTCTTATTTATTTTACCTTTACTAGTGCCTGAGACGAGAGCCGGCTAGTGAAGTATGCTCAATGAATGGATATATGGGATGTTAAGTCAATTTTAGTTTTAAAGAAATTATACTGTGTATTATTTTGCTACAGAATATCAGAAGCTTCAGAAAATGACAGAACTACTTAAATCAAACTACTCTTGTTACTGTAATTCTAGCTCACTTATATCACTGGTTATTGCTCAATGTTTTTGCAAATTATGGCTAGGCCTAAATGTATCATCAGAAAGAAGGTACATCCAAAGTTAAAAGGGACAGAGACATGTGCTGCTATAACCTTAATATTTGAATCAAGAATTAAGAAGTATCTGATAAAAAGATTCATTCTAAAATCATTATTTTCTTTTTGAAAAAAGAAAACTAACTTTTTATCACTCCTAAAGAAGAGGTTTAAACATGCCATCTTAAAAGAAGGGCAGCGGCAGCTGGAAGGGACAAGCTGTTTCAGGGTGTAGAAGAATAAGAGGATGTGGTGGGAGCTGAGGAAGTAGAAATGTCCTTATGAGAGAAGACTGTGTGAAGGCTTCTGCACTATCCTCTCTCTGAGAGTATCAAAGGTCCCAGTAGGGAGCTACCATGGGCTTAGTCTCAGTGCAAGGCCATCTATTGTTAATGCAGTAAGCCAGAACCACAAATGTATTTGCATCTTTCTACCATGTTAGAATTTATTGGATAACAAAAATTTTACAAGGTATAAATGTTTGAACGACGTTAACTTGTAATATAATCCTATCTTCTTTGGTAATATAGCAGAGGTGAATACAATTTCTTTTATTCCAATCTTACTTGGTAATATTTACTCTCATGTCATGCAGTACACAGCCTGAAGTAAATATAATACATATATGCATATACATAGTTTTAAAAATGAGTAAAAATTGAAGAGGCTACAGCAGAACTCAAAAGTTTCCAGAAGTGGCCTGAGAGAGCCTGTATTGAGATAATGGACCACACTAGTGCTGGGAGGGGGCTGCTGCTAAAGTCTGGCTCTGAGAGTCCAGCAGCCAAGTCCAGCCAGGCCAGGATCTGAGAGCAGGAAAAGATCGGTTCAAGTTCAGAAGGCAGTGCAAAGTGTCAACAGTGGGACCCAAGCTATGCTGAGGCTCAGAGGACAGTGGTCCTCAACAAACACCTAGGGTATCAGACAATGGCTTGGTGTGGAGTCGTGCCATTGTGATGAGAGGTGCCCGTCACCTATGGCATGCAGGCAAGGGAGGCTCATCTTTCAGTTGGTGTGTATGGTTAGGTCTTGGGACTAGGGTCCCTGAGATGACTTTTAAGACACTTAGGTGTCCCTAGAATCTCAGTTTACCTGATTAACTTACATAATGGCTGCCTTTCCAATCCAGGAATAAGTCATTTATCAGTCTGTGCTGGACAATTTGTGACTCCTAGATGGTTGATAAAAAAATTCAATTCAATTTTGATAGACAGATTAAAGAAACTAGGCAGTTTCTTTTATGCCATTTCATTTTTTTGTACAATTTTCTTGCCCCATTAAAAAAGGATTTTACCCTTCAGACTGAATGTCATATTGTGTGGTCAAAGACACAAGCTGTTCAGAATGCAGCTTATTAAGGTCATGGGGATAGTTCCCAGCCATGATGCTAGGGTATATTATATTTGAATTAATATAAAAGGAATGAGGAATACTTTTCAGAAAAGGTTTATTTTCCCTGTTAAAATTTTCAAAGAGGAGACTTTGACAAACCAAAAAAAAAAAAAAAAAAAAAAAAAAAATCATTTGATACCACCTCCCAGTTTTATTGAGGAAAATGCGACAACCCAGACATTTTGAGTCCCATGGCATAACTCTGGTCATACTCTGGAACTCCTGGGGGGAGGACCTATTGCTGTACTTCACCCAGCTTCCTCTTTAACAGGAGAACAGCAGCCGTGCCTGCCCTCATGTCTGGGCATAACACTAAGGCCCAAGAACTTACCAGACACACCAGACTGAGGGAAAGGTGAAGCATCCTTGCCTGCATTCCACAAAGTGACAGGCACCTAACATTACAATGGCATGGCTCATCTGGTAGCCGGTGCATGTGTTAAGGACCAACAAGCAAGTCACTGTTCCTGGTGCTTCAGCTTGGTCTCCACTCTTGACACAGATTACCTGAACATCCTTTCTGAGCCTGAACCTTTCTGCTCTCAGATCCTGACATTTCACCTCTCAGGGTTAGGGTTAGGGTTAGGGTTAGGGTTAGAGTTAGGGTTAGGGTTAGGGTTAGGGACTCTGCAGCTTTAGTGCCAAACCCCAACTTCAGCGGCAACCCCCTCCAAGAACTACTGTGGTTAATTATCTCAATATAGGCTCTCTCAGGAAACTGGTTCTTAAGAGCAGAGGTTCTCAACCTGTGGGTTGCAACCCCTTTGGGATCGAATGACCTTTTCACAAGGGTCACCTAAGACCATTGGAAAGCCCAGATATTTGCAATATGAGTCAAAACAGTAGCAAAATTCAGCTATGAAACAGCAACAAAAATAATTCTTTGGCAGGGGGTTGCTGCAACAAGAAAACAGTATTAAAGCTTCATAGCATGAGGAAGGTTGAGAATCACTGCCTTAAAGAGAAGATTGAAAATTGACTGATTATTTTCTGTAGCTTACCATGCTACTAGATGTCATTAGCAAGTGTTAGGAAAAAAAAAGATCAATGCTTATAAATAAGTCACTTGTATTTTGCATATGCATACTACAAATCTCAATTCATGGTGTCCACCATGCAGTGCTGACTTAGAGCATCCCACAGTGCTGGGCCCAGGGGTTCAAACATTGATTCTAGAGCCCCTCTCTTTTGTATTGTCAGGATTTTGCTTTGGGTCCGTCTTCTTGTAAATAGCAAACAAAATGATAGAAAAAACTGCAAGCTGGTCCCTGATTGTGTAGAAATAAAAGAGATGTCTTTAATCTCATTCTTATGAGGCCTCTTCACTGCGAATCACCTAAACTTAACAAACAAACAAACAAACAAACCACTGCCCGAGTTGGTGCAGCTGTGAGAGGTGGTGGCAACATAATTATTTCATTTCTCTCTGCCTCATTATTTAGATCCACATGCTTCCTTAGCAACAAGAACTTGTGTTTATCTCCTGAGTCTGTGAAAACTACAGCAGTCCCTTTGTGGGCTGAGACTACAGATAGAAAAAGGCCAGTGCTCTTTAAAAGAAGGATTGTACGCTTCAGACCAAAGTGCCATTTTGTGTGTCAGGCACATGCTGTTCAGAATGTAGCTTGTTAGGGCTGTGGGGACAGTTCCCAGCCATGATGGGTACTTGATAATAATTCAAGTATATTATATTTGAACTAATGTAAAAGTGAGGAATACTTCTCAGAAAAGGGTTCTTTACCCTGTTAAAATTTTCAAAGAGGAGAGTTTGACAATTCAAAAAGATCATTTGTTGCCACCTCCTAGTTTTATTGAGGAATATGCGACAATCCAGGCATTTTTGAGTCCGTGGCATAACTCAGGTGATATTGTGGAACCCAGATTCCCACGCAGAGGACATTTTGATGCATTTCACACAGCTGTTTCTTTAACAGGTGAGCAGCAGAGAGTAGCACAGAGCAGAGGCTTCCACCAAGCCCTGTGTGACACTCATGGCCACCTGAACAGTTTTGAGCACCTGCATTATTTCCTAGAGTGATGTGAATTATTTTATAGGCATATTGGTGGAGGGTCCATGCAGACCTTTCCTTGCCCTTGGAGATAAATCTGCAAGAGTTTGCTTCGCAGGAGTCTTCTGTCCTCTCACAACAACCTGAGGTAGACCTGTGGTCTTTCCTGGTAGGCAAGACACTCAGGTACCAATCCCGACCCTTAGTAACGGCGTTTCCTAGTGCGTGTGCCTTCAGAGCCACTTTCTCCTGTATTTTGCAATAAAACCTCACTTCTTTTAAGTCAGAACCAGAATTGATTTTTTGTTTCCCACAACTGAGATTCTAGCAGATTCTGAAAGCAGACACATGCATTAATGAAATGTCCCTGCTTGTGACAAAGCAGAGAAAAGCTTAAATCTGATGTCATTTGGGTCTAAGAGCTGATGGGGTTTCAGTGTTATGCCAATATTATATCTTAGAATTAAAAAAAAACCCACTGAAACCAGAAATTCTTTAGAAGAATGAAGGTTCAATTTCAAGATAAAATCCAATATGAAAAAGCAACACACATAATCTAGCTAAACCCGAGACTAGAGTAAAATTTAGGAGAGGTCAGTAAAATCAATTGGAAAGACATTAATCACATCTAGACACTCATTTAAAATAGTTTTTTTAAAATATGGTTATCTACTCCCTCCTTAATAGTTTCAGAATAGTGAATTTTTCTGTTTGGAGTTTAATTTTTTGAAATGTAAGAGAGAATGAATTACAAAATGGGGGAATTATGTCAGAAAAAAATTCGCTTTTATAGTTGAGTCCTTACTGGATTGCTTTTGAAGCACGTCACTACCTTCTGGTGGTATGTACGCTATAATTACAGGTTTTTGTTTCCCAAATTCTAAAATTAAGGTTACAAAGTTAGGCTCAAATAATTCACAAAAGGGATCTCATATAGGAATGTATATCCGTGACCTCTTCTCATGAATGAGTGGGGTTGGGGACACAGGAGGAGTTAAAGGAGGGAGAGGGAAGGGTTGACATGACATGAATGCATCATGTATGAAATTCTCAAAAGATTAAAGGTTTAAATATAGTAAAGGCCCTACACTAAAGTGAGAAGCTGTTGGATGTTGGTAGCTGTTGGGGAGGAAGAACCAATGTTTCTGAGGGTGCTGCACAGGTAGATTTCCCTTGATTTAATGGATGCTGCACACCCATGTATGTGGAAATACTGATTAGACTTAGTGGGTTGTGTAAAAGAAAATGTCATTGGGTTGCGTGGCAGACCTGGTGAGTGTATGTGAGGAAGTTGGAGGGTAGAAATGAAGCTGGATATGATCACGTTTTATTGTATACATGCACAAAACTGTCAGGAATAGAAAAATTATATTAAAATGGCAATGGAAGTCTAAACTTGTATCTATGTTAGAAAAAAAGCACTCCATGTGATAAGAGTTATTTAGTTCCAGAATGTTAGATGAAGTTTTAGAGAGTGATGGTTAAAACATGTTAGATTTAGTTCAACCAAATTCTACTATGACTTTCCCATCTTTCCTGGCTAGCTTTAAGTCAACTCGACACAAGCTAGAGTCATCAGAAAGGAGGGAGATTTAATTGAGAAAATGTCTACATAAGATCTGGTTGGGCAGATCTGGGCTCGATCAATGGCACCAACCAAGAACAATATGTGCAGTCATCATCAAATTCCTACCCAGACCTAGCCAAGGGACAGAATATTCTCCACAGTTAAGTGGAGACTGGGGACTGACTTTCACATGAACTCTGGTGCCCCTTATTTGGCCATATCCCCTTGATGGGGAGGCCGATGGCACTCAGAGGAAGGATAGCAGACTACCAAGAAGAAACTTGATACCCTAGCGTCATATTCAAGGGGAGGAGGTTCCCATCAGTCACAGTCATAGGGAAGGGGAATGGGGTGAAAGCGGGAGGGAGTGAGGAATGGGAGGATGCATGGGATGGTATAGCAATTGAAATGTAATATGAAGGATTTTATTTTTCAATTAAAAAAACATAAAAAAAAGATCTGGTTGTAGGCAAGCCTGCAGGGGCATTTTCTGGATTAGTGATTGATGGGGGAGGGCCTGGCCCATTGTAGGTGATGGTATTCCTGGGATGGTGGTCCTGGGTTCTATAAGAAAGCAGGCCAAGCAAGGCATGCGGAGCAAGCCAGTAAGCAGCATCCCTCCATGGCCTCTGCATCAGCTCCTGCCTCCAGGTTCCTGTCCTGCTTGAGTTTCTGCTCTCGCTGCTTTTGATGATAACATGTCATATGGAACTGTGAGTGAAATACTTGCCCCCAAACCAAGTTGCTTTTTTGTTCTGGTTTTTCATCACAGCAATAGTAATCCTAAGATACCATGAAAATATTTATAAATCACTACGTTGTCTGAATGAGCCTTTTGGAAATCAGAAGTTGTGTCCGCCAGCTGCAGCTATCAGGCAGATGGCAGTACAGACTTAAAAGGCTCCAGCTGGACCAGTAGGACAGACCTGAAATGAAAGGGTTTACACACCAGTCTCATCCAGTTCTAGGACTGCAGAACCCTCTGATCTTTATTGGAAGGAAAATCTACTCACAAAAGAACTATCTAGAACATTATATGTCAAATTGTTGATAGAAGAAGTTAGAAGTCACTGTCAATTTCTAACTGTTTATAACAACTTTCAAAGTCTGTGTGGGAAACAAAAATGTTCACTTCAAAGTTCACATTGCTCTTTGAAAGCCAGCCACCTGCTCTTTCCATGAAAGGTTTTCACGTCTTTGAAGAAAAGGTTTTATGAGACTAAAACAGGAAGAAGATACCTTGCAGGTTAAGGTTTCTGTTTGCAGTTAAGACAGGTAAGAATAAGTTTCTGCTTGTCCTGTGTCAAGTACTTGCAAGTTGAGGTTTCTATTTTTACTAAGAATAAGTTACTGTTTCTTAGATCTGATGTAAACTGACAAGTGTGTGTTTCCTCCTACACTAAGCTTTCAACTCTAGTCACCTGATGTATTATTAACCCTCGTTCCTTCCCCTTCACTGTACCTTTCTAGCAATGTATAACATCCAACTCTTTTGCTTCTGTGAAGACTTTATCTCTCCCATAAAGGGGACTCTTAGAGGTCACCAGGGGTTGCTCTCTTAAATCCCCACTTAGAATGAGACAGCTGGCTGGACAGTCCTGGTGCATCCCCAAATACAACTTGCTTTAATTGAACATAATGGATTTGGTCTTTTCTCCTCACAAAGCTCAGGCTTAACAGTATATGAATGCAATACTGGAATTAAAGGTTGAAGAAAGAGCAGGTATCCTTATATGAATATGAAGCCATGAAAAAGAAAAAAGAAAAAAGAAAAACAAGCATCTGGAATCCCTAGGCTATAGACAATTTATCTCTAGAAATGGCCTGTGTGAGCTGCATCTGGACTTAGCTGCTGTTCAGTAGGAGCCAGTGGCCAGGCCACAGGATCTAGCAGGCAATCTCATTCTCAGTCTGTAGGCTGCTGGCCCCAATGATGTGCACTGTGGAATGGAAGTTTCACATTGAGAAATACAAGCAAATTTTAAAATCTGTCCCAGGAGCTGGAGAGACGGCTCAGTAGCAGACGTCTTTTACTGCTCTTACAGACATTGGAGGGCCTTCTCAGCACACATCTCATGAGGTTCACAGCTGCCTGTGACTTCAGCCCTACTCCCAGGCACAAATCAATAAAAATAGAAATATTTTAAAACCTGTTCCAAAGAATGTCCATTTCCTTTAACAAAAATAGAACAACAAAAACTCATTATGGTTTCTAAAACTGGCTCATGTAGTCAAAGACAAGTAAGAGATGGTCAAATATGCAGGTCATTTAGCTATAATGGGAAAAAACCCAAAATCTTAGTTTTTTTTTTAAAAATAAAAGATACTTTTCCATCAATTAATTGACAACATTACAGAAGGTATTTTCGTATTAGAAAGCAAAGAGCAAATTTTTCAGGATTTTGCTTTGTTTTGGACTCTTGTTCCTACCCTGATTATGGAAAATAAATCTCCAGCTTTAGAGACATTTTCTCAATGCCTGGGTGTGACAAAACCACTTTACTGAAAAGCCAGCATATTGCAGAGGGCACAGACATCACTAGTATTTAAAATACAAAACATGGACATATTCCTGCTGTTTTTAGACTGAAAAGGGAAACAAGCCAGAAGTTCCCTGGCCATGACTGCTCACTCTGCCCCTCGGCCCCGTCCACACCCAAAAGCCCATGCTGCAGACAGAGCGCATTCCTAGGAAAGAGACCTTGGCAGCGTGGTGACATATGCCTATAATCTCAGCGTTTGGAGGCAGAGGCCGAGGATCTCAGGTTGGAGGCTAACCTAGGCTACATAATGAGAAGTTGTCTAAAACATTACAAATTGAAGGCAGTTTTGGCTAGGGAAAGCGCTAACTCAGTAACATATAAGAAGCACGTTCTGAGTTTGTTCCTCAGACTGCCCCCCCCCCCCCACTCCATGACACCAAAAAGCCAGATGCAGCAGATACACGTGTAGTCACAGTGCTGGGGAGGTAGGGACAGCTGTCTCTGGGGCTTGGTAGCCAAACAGCCTAATTTATTTAAGTGAGATCCAGGACAGTGAGAAAGTCCTCTCCCTCTAAACACAACGCTGACAATTTCTGGAGAATAACACTCACAGCTGTCCTTTGGCCTACACACACACACACACACACACACACACACACACACACACACACACAGACACACACACAGACACACACACATATAGACACACACACACACAGACATACACATATGTACAGACACACATACACACACACATACACACATAGACATACACACACTCACATACACATAGGCATGTACACAGACACACAGACAGATACACAGACATAGACAGACACACACATACATACACACAGACACACACAGACACACATGCATATGTACACAGACACACATACACATACA
>OU015746.1:125158252-125189107 GCA_907169655.1 Acomys percivali
CTCTTGCCTTCACCAGGAACAACGCCATCCACTCTTGCCTTCACCAGCAACAATATCATCCACTCGTGCCTTCATGCTTCACTCTAAAGTTTCAGCTTTAAGACTATAAGATGCTGCACCTCCTCAGGACTCACTCAGTATTATGTTCTCTGAATGATGAAAAGAACTATCCAACAACAAAACATTCAGATTCGGTACAACAAGCACATTGGCAAAGATCCACTGGGTTTTTGTCTCAGGTAAATTTGTTCAAGGCTTGGACACAGTGAATAGGGATTCTGAAGAGCCTTACTCTATAGTGAGAGGTTCTGTCTAGCAGACTAGGATGAAAAATCTGAATTTCCATAGATTTGTACCCATATTCACCTGGACACATGCTATTGATTAGGCAATTTTGCAACTCTGAAATGGTGGTTAAAGTTAGCATGGACAGTGTGTGTCTCATGGTGCACTGTTTAGTTTTAGTTTTTGTTTTTTTAAATTTGGCACCACCAAAAGTCATCTGAAAAGAGGGAACCTCAACTGAGAAGACAGTTCCATCAGATTGGCCATGGATTTGATAAATACATTCTAGACATGTGTTCACATTTGATTTTGTGTCCCACACTTTTCCCTCTATACTTTTGAATGCACTCTCCAGTACTCATATATCCTGCTTCAAGATGTATCTTGATGCTCTATTTCTCAAACTAATTTATGTATAAATACATTTTGCTCGCACACGTGTAAAGGGAGAAAATGGATCTCTTTAATACAACTGTGAAATAGAACATATTTTCTTTTTTTATATTTTATTAATTTATTCATATTACATCTCAATTGTTAACCCATTCCTTGTATCCTCCCATTCCTCCCTCCCTCCCATTTTCCTCTTACTCCCCTCCCCTATGACTGTGATTGAGGGGGATCTCCTCCCCCTGTATATGCTCATAGGGTATCAAGTCTCTTCTTGATAGCCTGCTATCCTTCCTCTTAGAGAATATTTTCAACTAGAAAAACTAAGATAGAAAAGTATCAAATATTTAAAGTAACTATCATATACTGTTTCTGTGATCTTGTAAAAGTAACCCACTCTTTTTTTAGTATTTCACTTTCTATAAATTTATGATTATATTTGTTAGAGTAGGTCAGGATTACCTTTCTATTGCTGTGGTAAGGCACAATAGACAAGAAAACTTGCAGAAAAAAGAACTTATTTGGGGCTTACAGTTTCAGAGGGTTAGAATCCGTGGGGAGCATGGCAGTAGACAGGTATGGTGCTGGAGCGATAGTTGAGAGCTTCCATCTCAATCTACAAATATGAGGCAGCACAAACTAACCAGGAGTGCTGAAGGCTTTTGAACCCTTAAAGTGACACACCTCCTCGAACAAGGCCACACCTCTTAATTTTTTCCAAACACTCCATCAACTGGGGGCCAAGGATTCACATGAGCCTATTGAGGCCATTCTCACTCAAACAGGATGTTATGAGGACTAAGTAACTTGGGAATCTATGAAGGGCTTAGCTTAATGTCTGAAAAACAAAACAATACACATGTATGATTCATACTACATTTGCATTTCAGCTTCACAGAGTACAGAGTCATGATCTTCATATAGTAAACAGTGCTACTTCTCAAACAGTTTATCTGGCAGTTCACACTATGGTAGCTTGTGTTTTCTAAAACAGGGGCATTGGTCTTTTTCATCTTATTTAATACTTTAGAATGTAGGCTTGCCATCTCCTCATCAAGAAGGTATCTATTTACCTTATTGAAACTTGGAAGTCCTTCATGGTGACTTCCTTGACCTATAGAATATGACAGAAGTGGCATTCTGAAGTTAATGGAATTGGGGCACAAGAAGCCATCTATTTTGTAGAAAAAATTGCTTATGGAACCCAAATGCTATACCCTGAGAATCCCAAGTCACAGGAGAGGTTGCAGGTGGGCACTCTAGCTCATTGTTCTCTTGGATCTTCAGAAAATTGCCCAAATCAGCTGCCAACCATGTGGTTGGTTCATTTTGAAGGTTCATTTCAGTTGGACCTTCAACTGACTCTAGTCCTGGCTTTCATCAGACTAAAACTCCATGAGACCTTCCAAATAAGAGGTTTCCACTGAGCTCTACCAATCTGCAGAATCATGATAGATATAATAAATGCTTACTCAAGCACTGGGCATTGGGATCATTAGGCATGTGACAGTGGGCCACTACTGCATGCATCTTTCAGTCTCCTAGCAAGGACGCTAAGAACAGGAGCTTTCTTTGTTTGCCTTACCTGCAAATGGCTCAATGTAAATGCCACACTGTAAGTAATTGCAAACTAAAATGATTGCCATTTGAAACCACCATTCCTCTAGGACATAAACTAAATACAATATAAGTTCATAGTTCATTTATAGCCACCCACTGCATAAATATTTGAAGCCGGTAAGCTGTCTTTTTGGGTGCATCCTGATTTGAACTCTACTCTCCCAGGAATTCTGAATTTGACTTTTCGTCAAAGTAACTCTTGACTTTTATTGAGAGCCAAGATATTTGAAACCCTCCTTGGGAGAAACTTAAACACACACTACTTAAAAACTGCAATCAAGGGATGAAGAGATGACTTAACAATTAATAACAGCTTTTGCTGTGGTAGAGAACATGGATTCAGTTTTCAGCACCCACATGGGGCTCACAAACCTTTGTAATCCAGTTCTGGTTCAGAACTATAATCCAGCTATGACCCTTACAGGTGCCAGACACACATGTGCTGCACTCACATACATACAGGCAACATAGTCATACAAATACAATAAAATAAATACATTTAAAAACAAGCAAAAACTGCAAGTAGTTTTATATTCCTTGACAAAAATGTAGGCTGTCCTTTGTGGTAAATGAAACTTCAGTTTAGAGGTAAAAACAAAACAAAACAAAATAAAAACACTTGAATTAGGCAAAACTATCACTAAGACTCTGTTAAAGATACAGAGGTTTGAGGCTGCCACTCCAAAGAGCTGAGTATTTTGAATAACAATGTACAATTTATCTTACTGGTAAGCAATTCTCATTTTGTAGGTAATATCTTTAAAGCAGTGGTCTCTAAGATTGAAACTATTCATTCTCAAAGATTTATTTTTATTTATGTGTATGACTGTTTAGTTTCATTGTTTATATGCACCACATGTGTGCAGTGCCTATGTAAACCTTAATAGAATATTGGATTCCCTGGGACTGGAGTTCCAGAAAGTTTTGAACTAACATGTGGGTTGTGGGAACCAAATCTCAGTCCTCTGCAAGAGCAGCAAGTGCTTGTAACCTCTGAGCCATTCCTCCAGGCCCTAAATTGTTTTTTTTAAACATATTAGAATTATTTCACATTATTTGATTATTAGCTGATTTGCTTACATAAAAACACAAAAGAAATGTGGATTGAACACCTACCACATTTCAGGCATTGTTATGGGTGCTGGTGATGACCCTGAATGAAGAATGCCTATAAACAATGTAAAGACCACAAAGTGGCTTGTAGATAGAAAACAATTATAATTTTTGAAATGTATTAAGACTTTTTAGCAGTAGTCTAATATCACCACAAATTCACAAAAGATTTGGAAGAGAGTAAATTTGATGCTGCCAATTGGCTGGAGAAGCCCAACCCAAGTGAGCAGAAAATGAGGACTCAGAAAGTAGGCCTCACCGGAAAGAAAAGAACCTCTCTTCAGGTACCTGTCAGTCAAGTACAGAAAGCCACAGGTCATTCTTCAGCGATCGGGTCCTGAGAGAGAGGACTCGGCAATCAGATGATAAGGAGACAGACAAGCTTTGGAACAGGAGGTCTTGAATAAGTGATGCCTTATGCCAAGCAAGCTTATTAAGAAGCACAACATCTTGTATACTATTTCCAGGAAAGAAATGGGACAAAGCAGAAACTATCATACAATGGGAAGCTAATCAAACAATGTTACACAATGGGGTATCAAGGATATCATCATAGACTGAGCACACAGCAGCTGAGAGACTGACAGCCATAGCCCTTTACAGTGGATAGAATTCTGAAACCACAGCTCCCCCATGGCCCAAGCCATTACCAGCTTAGACAATCACACACCTTTTTCTAGAGAAGGAGCTCTGATCCATCTCTGCATATGAGGGCCTCAGGAAAAAGCTCCCAAGACCCCAGCCCTAGCCTATTATTGGATCTGCCAAGTTTGTTCTTGGTTTTAGATAAGAAATTATATCACTTTTCTACACATCAGGGTTTCAAGAAAATCCCTGGATAAGCCCAGCCCTTAAGATGTTCTGCAGTGGGAACCACAGACTCAGACTTCTTGAGAACCCATAAGGAGTTTAAAACTTGAAAACCCACTGTCTCCAAAATATTGAAACTGCCATGTCAATGTTAATAGATATTTAATTAAATGTCTATGAAATACAGGATTGTGTCAACAACATTAATTGTTAAAATTAGTGTTCATTAAAATGTCATTTCCCTTTGAAAGTAAGTAATTAATTGATCACATTATCCTGTTTTGAAAAAAAAATCTCAAAAACACACGACTGCTAAGAAATAGTTTCTAACCCTAAATTTAAATTAGTTGCCAAGTAATTTAAAAATAAACTCATATCATCAGAATCAAGTTAATATGGGGTGTGGGCATGCTTCCCCATGTTTGATAAGAGGTAGCCCATGTGCTGAGCTAATTTCCCAGAACCTGTTCAGCAATGGTACCTAGTCTCCTAGCTGTATGGCACAATCAGGATTACTTTAGAATAGTTTTTCACCTTTATGTGATTTATGAAGTCGTATGAAGGTCTCCCCTTCCAGGTAGATGCAATCTCCACCAGGACCAGAACTTCACAATGTGTGATAGAGTACATTACAGCCTCATGTGATTCTTCATTCAGGGTGTAGCAGTCACAGTAGCACCATGAATGGTGTTCTGTGGACATGTCCACATCTGTGTATATACTTGTTGTCTTTCTATGGTTCACTTTCCCTGCCACAGTCTTGAAATCTTAGTATCCAGAGGAAAATTAGACTTGGTCACTGTTTTCGTGTAGAAAATGGAGGGGTAAAAAAAAGTCACATTTGAAACAAGAATGGGGACAAGACATGCTCATCTCAGATCTGAAGACAGCTATGTGTAATTGAGTAGGAATATGGCCAGGGTCATTATCAGGGCAGTCTGAGCCAGAACACGTAGCCTAGAGACCCAGTATAAAGCATGAGCTCAGGGACATGAGCCAGCACAGTGTGTGATAATCAGGGCCATGAGCCAGCACAGTGTGTGATAATCAGATGGGGTGGCCTGAGCCTTGCAAGTAGGGTACTTAAAGGAAGGCTTAAGTTTATCTTGTAGTCACAGGTGACTGAAGAAGGTAAGACAAGCTGATGCCACTGTTCTCTGCAGAAGCTCTAGCGTAACAACAAAGGCCAGGAACAATAAAAAGTTCCCTAAAATATAAACATAAATCTTTTACAGCTTACTTTTTAACACGTCAGCAGTTACCTTAAATGTAAATAACTAACAAATGGAAAGACAGAGACTGGTGAGTAGCTCAATGAAACAGCCCATTTACATGCTGTTTACAGAAAATTCACTTTAAGTTCAGCAACACATATATTAAAAATAAAAGGAGAAAAAGATCTCCCTTGCATATATTCAATTTCTCTAAAGCAGCACACACACACACACACACACACACACACACACACACACACAATTAACTTTCAAAGAAAAGAAAAATGACTAAGGACACTTAATTTCAGAAGGAACTCTCTCTAAGGAAGACAAGTGACTGAGGGCTACATCCTGATTCATAAGAAGAGAGAGAGAGAGAGAGAGAGAGAGAGAGAGAGAGAGAGGGAGAGGGGGAGGAAGAGAGGGGGAGGGGCAGGGGAAGGGGAAGAGGAAAGGGAGAGAGGGAGAGAGAAATGAGTCTGACATTGGCTTTTGAAACCTCCCCCCACAACTAGGCCACACCTACTCCAACTAGGCCACACCTTCTAATCCTATGAAAGAGTTCCACTCCCTGGTGACTAAGAATTTAAATATATAAGCCTATGTGAATCATTGTGATTCAAATCACCACAGACTGTTTACTAAAATGTGCCATATCCTGGACCACAAAGCAAACCTAACAAAATTAAAAAATAGAACTTATAAAGTATATTCTCTAAACCAGAAATTAGTAAAACATAAAACACCATATTTCTACATAATCTATGTAAATAACAGGAAACATAAAAAGAAATTTTGAGCAGGTCAGAGCTAAAATAAAAATATAAGCACCAAAATGCATATGTTTTATTTAAAACATCACTGAGAGGAAAATTTATTGTACCAAAATACTTATACTACGGAGGATGAGACAGATCTTAAATCAACCAAGAAATTAGAAAAAGAAGAGACATACATACCCAAGCAGAGCAGACAGAGGTATGAAACTAAAGATAATGGCAGAATAGAAAAAAAGTAAAAGTAAAGAAAAATAGTTGGTTAAAAATTAAATAAATATTCAAATCCAGTAGACTAAAGTAGATAAATAAAACTAAAGAAAATCCAACTCACTAAAACCAAATATCAACCAGAAAACATTAGTACAAATCTTTTAGATACTCAAAGGAAAAAAAACAACAAAACCCCTATAAAACCCTCCTTTAAGTATATACAAATATATATATATAAACATATATAACATATATCATAATGTAATATATATGTTATATGTAGTATATAAAATATTATAATATATATAATATATGTGTGTTATCTATCTAAATGACATCTTGAAAAAATATGTTTTCAAGACAAGTTTCCCTGAAAATATTTTTAACAGAATCATAGAAAAAACTTTGCAACCTAAAGAAGGAAACACCTATCAAGGTACAAGAAGCATACAGAAAACCAAATAGACTGGACCAGAAAAGAAATCCCCTATAACACACAATAATCAAAACCACTAATGTTTAGAACAAAAAATAATAAAATCTGCAGGGGAAAAGACCAAGTCACATATAAAGGAAGACCCATTGGAATAATGTGTGAATTCTCAGTGGAGACTCTGAAAGCCAGAAAGGTCGGGACAGATACACCACAGGCTCTAAGAGACCACAGATGTCAGCCTAGACTCCTATACTAAGCAGAACTATCCACCACAATCAATGGAGTAAAAATTTTAAAGATTCCATGATGAAACCAAATTTAAGCAATATCCATCTACCACTCCATTTCTATAGAAGGCACTAGAAGGAAAACTTGAATCTGAAAAGGTTAACCGCACCTAAGAAAACAAGGAACAAACAATTCCACATCAGCAAATAAAACAAAAGGGAGAACCACACCATAACAACAAAAGAACAGGAATCAATAAGCCCGCAACAATAATGGACTCCATGCCCCAGTGAAAAGCCAGCAATTAACAGATTTGATTAGAAAACAGGAGCCAACTTTCTGTTGTGTCCCTAAAACACACCTCAATATCAAGGATAGACAACACTTCAGGTAAAAGGATGGAAAAAGATATTCCAAGCAAATGGATTCAAAGAGCAAGCAGGTATCTCGATTTTAATATCTGTCAAAATAGATTTCAAACCAAAGCTAATCATAAGGTATAGGGAAGAATAACACATACCCATAAAAAGAAAAATTCAGAAAGAGGAGATTGGAACTCTAAACATTTATGTGCCAAACACAAGGGAACCCAAGTTCATAAAATAATTCTTAACAAAAAACAAAAAAAACAAAACACTACTGCAGCTAAATGCACATATTGACTCTTATATGTGACCATTTGGTGATTTTTGGGGACCCAGGTACTCAAGTCTTACCCATATATAGGTCATCCAGATAAAAAGTAAACAGAGAAATGGTATAGCAAATAAGGTCACCAATAAATTATTCCTGGCAGACATATATAGAACATTGCATTCAAGCACTAAGCAATACATTTTTTTCTCAGCAGCTAATGGACAGGTCTGCAAAATTGGCCATGTAGTTGGACACAAAACAAATCTCAACTGATAAAGGGAAATGGAAATAAAGTTCTGCATCTTATCTGACTGCCACAGATTAAAGCTGAATACCAATAACAACAGGGACAGGAAGACAGTATAGAAATTCACGGAAATTTAACAACGCTACTGATTAAAAATTGAGTTAAAAAAAGAAGGAAATTAAAAACTTTTAAAGAATCAAATGGAATTCAAAACACAGCATGACTAAAGCCTATGGCAAACAATGAAGGTGGTTCCAAGAGGCAAGTTTGTATCACTAAGAGCCTACATCACAAAAACAGGAGCATTCTCCTATTAGCAACTTAGTAATATACCTGCTGTCTTAGTCAGAGTTCAATTGCTGTCAAGTGACACCAGGACCACAGAAATTCTTATAAGGGAAAATGTTTAATTGGGGCTGGCTTACAGATAGAGGTTTCAGTTCATTATCATCATGGAAGGAAGCACAGTAGCATACAGGCAGATATGGTGCTAGAGAAAGTGCTGAGTGTTCTACATCTGGGTCCACAGGCAGCAGGAAGAGAGCATGACACTGGCCTGGCTTATCACTTGAAACCTCAAAACCCACTCCCAGAGACAGACCACAAGGCCACACCTATTCCAAAAGGACCACACTTCCTAATAACTGCACTCACTATGAACCTATGGGGGCTGTTTTCATTCAAACCACCACACCAGAAAGCTATAGAACAATAAGAAGAAATAATATTCAAAAAGAGAAGGAAAAAAATGATCAAAGGCAGGACTGAAATCAGTGAAATAGAAACAAAAAGATTACAAAGAACCAGTGGAACACAGATTTGATTATTTGAGAAAATTAGCAAGATTGACAATTTAACTCTTAGTCAAATTAACCAACAGATGAAGACAGAATACTAAAATTAATAACACTAGATTTGAAAATGAGAATATTATAATGGATAATAGGAACATTCAGAGAATTTACAAGGGCATCCTTTAAAAATCTATTTTCTACTAACTGCAAAACCTGCAAGAAATGGATGAATTTCTTCCTAAACATGACCTTCTTGAGCTAAATACAGATGAAATAAACAACTTAAACAGACACATAACCCCCAGTGAAATAGAAACTCTAATTTAAAAAATCTGAAGGCCTGATGAATTCAGAGCTGAATTTTTTTTTATTTTAATTTTTAAAATTTTATTTTATTAATTTTAAACACATTTTTATTGAAAAATAAAATAATTCACATTACATCTCATTTTCTATCCCATCCCATGCATCCTCCCATTCCTCTCTCCTTCCCACTCTCACCCCAATCCCCCTTCCCTATGACTGTGACCAAGGGGGACCTCCTCCCCTTGAATATGGTGCTAGGGTATCAAGTCTCTTCTTGGTAGTCTGATATCCTTCCTCTGAGTGCCTTTGGGCCTCCGCAACAAAGGGACATGGCCAAATATGGGGCACCAGAGACCATGTGAAAGTCAGTCCCCAGTCTCCACTTAACTGTGGAGAATGTTCTGTCCCTTGGCTAGATCGGGGTAGGGGTTTGATGATGACTGCACATATTGTCCTTGGTTGGTGCCTTAGATCAAGCAGAACCCCTGGGTTCAGATCCACCCATCATAATGTTCCTCTTGTAGGTTTCTAGGACCCTCTGGATCCACCTACTTCCCTATCCGCTATATTTTTTTCACCTAGAGTCTCAATAGGATGTCCTCACCGCTATCCCACTTTCCTGGTAGGTGAAGACTTTCATGGGACCTGCCCCTTGGGCTAAGTCCAGTTATAAGTGAATATATACCATTTGAGTCTCTCTGCTTCTGGGTTAACTCATTCATTATGATCATTTCTAATTCAATCCATTTGGCCACAAATTTCGGGAATTCCTTGTTTTTAATAGCTGAGTAATATTCCATAGTGTATATGTACCACAGTTTCTTTATCCATTCTTCTACAGATGGACACTTAGGCTGTTTCCATGTTCTGGCTATTATGAATTAGGCTGCTATGAACATGGTTGAGCAAATTTTCTTGTGTGCTGGAGCATCTTCTGGGTATATTCCAAGGAGTGGAATAGCTGGGTATTGAGGAAGCCTTATTCCCAGTTTTCTGAGATAGCACCAGATAGATTTCCAAAGTGGCTGTACTAGTTTGCATTCCCACCAGCAATGAAGGAGTGTTCCTCTCTCTCCATATCCTCCCCAGAATGTGGTGTCACTTGAATGTTTGATTTTAGCCGTTCTGATGGGTGTAAGATGAAATCTCAGAGTTGTTTTGATTTGCATTTCTCTGATGACTAGAGATGTTGAGCATTTCTTTAAGTGTGTCTCAGCCATTTGATATTCCTCTGTTGAGAATTCTCTGTTTAAATCTGAGCCCCATTTCTCAATTGGGTTATTTGGTTTGGTGGTGTTTAATTTCTTGAGTTCTTTATGAAGTTTGGATATTAGACCTTTGTCAGATGTAGGGTTGATGAAGATCATTTCCCAGTCTGTAGGATGTCGCTTTGTTCTTTTGACAGTGTCTCCTGCCTTACAGAAGCTTCTCAGCCTCATGAGGTCCCATTTATTAATTGTTGACCTTAAGGCCTGGGCTGTTGGTGTTCTGTTCAAGAAGTTGTCTCCTGTGCCAATGTGTTCCAGGCTCTTCCCCACTTTTTCTTCTAACTGATTTAGTGTCTCTGGTTTTATATTGAGGTCTTTAATCCATTTGGACTTGAGTTTTCTGCATGGTGACAAGTATGGGTCCAATTGCATTTTTCTACATGTAGAAATCCAGTTAGACCAGCACCGTTTGTTGAAGATGCTATCCTTTTTCCATTGAATAGATTTGGCTTCTTTGTCAAAAATCAGGTGACTATATGTGTGTGGATTCATATCTGGGTCTTCAATTTGATTCCATTGATCAACCAGCCTATGGCTGTGCCAGGACCATGCTGTTTTAATTACTATTGCTCTATAGTACAGCTTGAGATCAGGTATGGAGATTCCTCCTGAGGACCTTTTATTGTATAAGATTGTTTTAGCTATTCTGAGTTTTTTGTCTTTCCATATAAACTTCAGAATTGACCTTTCAATGTCTTTAAAACATTGTGTAGGTATTTTGATAGGGGTTGCATTGAATCTGTAAATTGCTTTTGGTAAAATGGCCATTTTTACTATGTTGATTCTCCCGATCCATGAACAAGGGAGATCCCTCCATCTTCTCAAGTCACCATCAATCTCTTTCTTCAGGGACTTAAAGTTTTTTTCAAACAAGTCTTTCACTTGCTTGGTTAGAGTTACTCCTAGGTATTTTAATTTAATTAATTAATTAATTAATTAATTTGTTTGTTTATTTTTTAGGACAGCAATATGAATTGAATTTTATTTTACAGCTGATAGGAATCAGTAAAATGTATCCATGAAGGCTGCATTTTTCTCATTTGACATAGGAACATTCTCCTAGGTATTTTAAATTGCTTGTGGCTAATGTGAAGGGTATAGATTTCCTAATTTCTTCCTCTGTATGATTGTCATTTCTATATAGGAAGGCTACTGATTTTTTTGAGTTAATTTTGTAACCAGCCAGTTTGCTGACCATGCTTATCAATTGAAGAAGTTCTCTGGTGGAATTTTGGGGGTCACTTATGTACACTATCATATCATCTGCAAATAGGGATAGTTTGACTTCTTCCTTTCCCATTTGGATCCCCTTCATCTCCTTGTGTTGTCTTATTGCTCTGGCTAGGACTTCAAGAACTATACTGAAGAGATATGGAGAAAGTGGGCAGCCTTGTCTGGTCCCTGATATTAGAGGAATTTCCTTGAGTATCTCTCCATTTACTTTGACGTTGGCTATTGGCTTGCTGTATATAGCCTTTATTATGTTTAGGAATGTGCCTTGTATCTCCGATCTCTCCAACACTTTAAACATGAATGGGTGTTGGATTTTGTCAAATGCTTTTTCTGCATCTAAGGAGATGATCATGTGGTTTTTTTTTTTTTTTTTTAGTTTGTATGGTGGATTACATTGATGAATTTCCATATGTTAAACCATCCCTGCATGCCTAGAATGAAGCCTACCTGGTCATGATGAATGATATCTTTGATGTGTTCTTGTATTCTTTTTTTTTTTTTCTTTTTTTTTAAAAAATTTTAAATTTATTTTATTAATTTATTCTTGTTATTTCTCTATGGTTATCCCATCCCTTGTTTCCTCCCATTCTCCCCTCCCTCCCATTTTCCCCTTATTCCCCTCCCCTATGACTGTTCCTCAGAGGGATTACCTCCCCCTGTATATGCTCATAGGGTATCAAGTCTCTTCTCGGTGACCTGCTGTCCTTCCTCTGAGTGCCAATAGGTCTCCCCCTCCAGGGGACATAGTCAAATGTGAGGCACCAGAGTACATGAGAAAGTCATATCCCACTCTCCACTCAAGTGTGGATACTGTCCTGTCCATTGGCTAGATCTGGGTAGGGGTTTAAATTTTACCGGCTGTATTGTCCTTGGCTAGTGTCTTAGTTTGAGTGTGACCCCTTGGCCCAAATCTGCCTATCATAATGTTCTACTTGTAGGTTTCTAGGACCCACTGGATCCTTCTACATTGCTATTCTCACATGGTTCTCTTATCTAGAGTCTCAATAGTATGCGTTTTGTGAGTATTTTATTGAGTATCTTTGCGTCTATGTTCATAAAAGAATTTGGTCTGAAGTTCTCCTTTTTTGTTGGGTCTTTGTGAGGTTTAGGTATCAACATGACTATGGCCTCACAGAAAGAATTTGGTAATGTTCCATCCATTTCTATCTTTTGGAGTAGCTTGAAGAGTATCGGCATTAGCTCCTCTTTGAAGGTCTGATAGAATTCTGCACTGAAACCATCTGGCCCTGGGCTTCTTTTGGTTGGGAGACTATCAATGATTGCATCTATATCTATAGGAGAAATAGGCCTATTTAATTTGTTTATCTGATCTTGGTTCAATTTTGGCAAGTGGAATCAATCAAGAAAAATGTCCATTTCCCTTAGATTTTCAAATTTTGTGGCAAATATGCCTTTAAAGTAGGATCTTATGATTCTCTGTGTTTCTTCGGTGTCTGTTGTTATGTTTCCCTTTTCATTTCTGATTTTGTTGATTTGGATACTGTCCCTCTGCCTTTTAGTTAGTTTGGCTAACGGTTTGTCTATTTTGTTGATTTTCTCAAAAAAACAGCTCTTGGTTTTGTTGATTCTTTGAATTGTTCTTTTTGTTTCTACTTTATTGATTTCAGCCCTGAGTTTGATTATTTCCAGACATCTACTCCTCCTGGGTGAGTCTGCTTCTTTTTTTCTAGGGCTTCCAGATGTGTTGTTAAGTTGCTTATGTGGGATGTCAGAGCTGAATTTTTTCACTAACATTTCTTAAATTACTCCACAAAACAGAAACTGAAGGAATAGTTACTAATTCATTTTGTGAAGCCGCTATTATCTATACATCAAAAGTAACTCAACTTTATGGACATAGATACAAAACATTCTCAATAAAATATTTGCAAACCAAATTCAAGATTTCCCACCATGATCAAGTTGACTTTGTCCCAGAATATAAGGATGATTCAACATATGTAATTTTTATTGAAACATAATCTATACCATAAAGCAGACCAAAAGGCAAAAACCATATTATCGTATGCAGAAATGTCCTCTGACATAAATGCAACAGCCTTTTATGATAAAAGATCTAGATAGAGTAGGAGCATAAAGACATATAATAAAAACTTTAAGATATTAAAGAAGACACCAGAAGATGGAAAATATCTCATCATGCTTTCAGATAAGTAGTATTAGCATTGTGAAAATGGTCATCCTACAGAATGCAATCTACAGATTAAATACAACCCTCGCCAAAATTAAAAACATAATTCTTTAGAGACATTGAAAGAATAAAGTACAACTTCATATAAAAACAGAAAAAATAGGTATACTGAATAATAAAAAACTGCTTGAGGTATCACCTTCCCACATTTCAAATTCTACTGCAGAACTATAGTAATAAAAATATCATGGTTTTGGCATAAAACACATATTGTCCAATAGAATTGAATTGAAAAGCCAGGCATAATTCTATTCAGGCATGGATATGTGAGCTTTGACAAAAAAATGCAAAAATACACACTGGAAAAAAAGACAGCATCTTCAACAAATGGTGCTGGTCAAAGTAGAAGTAGGTAGAAAAATGAAAATACCCTGCATAAAACTCAACTCCAAATGGATCAAGGACCTCAATTTAAGAACAAATAGTCTGATTCTATTAAAAAGAAAGTAGGGTATAATTTTGATCTATTAGCCCAGAAAAGGACTTTCTGAATAAGACACTGAAAGTCCAAACAGTAAGAAGGTAGCATCATTTGGACAAAGTAGGAGGCTACAGATGGGAAAAGATCTTTAACAATTATATATCTTATAGATTTTTAGTATCTAAAACATATAAAGAACTAAGACAACTGAACATTAGAGAAAAAACCAAATTAAAAATGAGGTACGAACCTAAAAAAAGAATTCTTAAAAGATGAAATACAGATGTTTGGAAAACACTTAAAGAAATGTTAAACATCCTTAGGCTTTGATGTTTCATCTTACAAAAGTCAGAGTGGTCAAGATCAATAAAACAAACAGCAGCATATGCTAGTGAGAATGTGGGGAAAGGGGAATGAATACTCATCCATTTCTGGCAGGACTGGAAACGTGTATAGTCACTATGGAAGTCAGTACAGGGGGTACCTCAGAAGGGTACCTCAGAAGTGGAGTCTAGTGATTCCACTGTTGTGCATATACCCTAAGCAATTGATGAACTACTAAAGAGATGCTCATGCATGTTTAGTGCTGTTGGAGTCAAAATAGCCAGAAATTAGAAATAGCCTAGATAGATATCAACTGATGAAACTGTACTGAAAATGTGGTACATTTACACAATACACTTTTAAAAATTTTTTTATTTTTTTTAAATATTTTATTAATTTATTCACATTACATCTAAATTGTTATCCCATCTCTTGTATCCTCCCATTCTTCCTTTCCTCCCACTTTCTCCCTACTCCCCTCCCCTATGACTGTGACTGAGGGGGACCTCCTCCCCTTGTATATGCTCATAGGGTATCAAGTCTCTTCTTGGTAGCCTGCTATCCTTCCTCTGAGTGCCACCAGGTCTCCCCTTCCAGGGATGTGGTCAAATATGGAGCACCAGAGTTCATGTGAAAGTCATTCTCTATTCTCCATTCAACTGTGGAGAATGTCCTGTCCATTGGCTAGATCTGGGTAGGCGTTGGAAGTTTCCTGCATGTATTGTCCTTGGCTGGTGTCATAGTTTGAGCAGGACCCCTGGGCCCAGATCTGCCTATCATAATGTTCTTTTTGTAGGTTTCTAGGACCCTCTGGATCCTTCTATTTGCCCTTTCTCCCATGCTTCT
The DNA here is from genome assembly GCA_907169655.1 of Acomys percivali. Taxonomy (NCBI): domain Eukaryota; kingdom Metazoa; phylum Chordata; class Mammalia; order Rodentia; family Muridae; genus Acomys; species Acomys percivali. The sequence continues at coordinate 125,173,625 of OU015746.1, forward strand.
TTCACCTAAAGTCCCAATATGATGTCCTCCCCTCTGTCCCATTTTCCTAGTAAGTGAAGACTTTCATGGGACATGCCCCTTGGGTTAGTGTCCAGATATAAGTGGTATATACTCACACAATATACTTTTATTCGGCTGTTAAGAAAAAGGAAGCTTACAGGCCAATAAAACTAGAAAACTTATCCTGAATGAGATAATTCAGACCCCAAAAGATAAATATTGTGTATTTTTATTACAATGTTAGCTTTTAAGCTTTTGATATGTGTGGTAAAATCTGAATAGCCATTAATGTTAGGCATTTAGTAAGAGACTCAGGGCTGGAGGGAGACTCTTCTGAGAAGTGAGAATACAATATCGTAGTACGGAGAGCTAAAGTGAAGTTAGAATAAGGAGGATTACAAGGGGAGGTGACAGAGAAGAGTAAAGAAGAGAGTGTGGGGAGGGACAACTGACACTAATGGCTGTTTGAAAAACCATATAGAAACTTACCATTGTAGAAACTTCATATATATATATATATATATATATATATATATATATATACACATACACACACATATATAATGGTATATATATGGAGTCACTACATAATAGGGGAGGCAATTCCCCAACTACACATCTTAAACCTTTAAGTAAAACGTCTACTTCTAGGATTGGGTTGCATTTTGGTGCATCATTAGTTAGGCAGGTCCTATGGAAACCACTAAACATCACAGCCTATTGCCAAGGCTCTTGGTTGCTCTGCACAACCTGTTGGGAATGTGTTACTGCTGAAGACAACATTCATGCCATCAAAATCTAGCTGATGTCTTTCTAGAAGCTTCACCTCTACTGACTAGCATTCACAGTACTGGAAGGTACTCTGCACATTGATAGAGAAGGAAGGGAGCTACCAATATCACCTGGTTGTGAACGGTTCAACCCACAACAGCAATCTCCTTGTATGACATACTGGGGCAATAGTGGCACAAATGTTATGGGAGTTACTAATGACTTTTACGTTTGATTTAAGGCCCACTCCATGTGATGGAATTCATACCTGACACTGCTGAACGATACAAGAGCCCAACACTAGATGGGTTATGGATCTAAGGGAAAACCTAATACTATTATTCTGCTAAAGGAACGTAGCAATAAAATGGCTCTTAGTGATGCATCACTATACCAATAGCTCAGTGTTGTACTCAGTCCTCATCAGAGAGCTTCTTCCTGCAGTAGGTGGTCATTAACAAAGAGGTCTACAATTGGACAACATGTGAAGAGTGAGAGACTTTGGAGCACTCAGCGGTAAGTGCAATGTCTTCCTCAAAACCCTCCCGTCAGAGTACAAGCATCTATAAAGAGGAGGTAGAAAGATTGTCGGAGGCAGAGCTGATGGATGACCCCAAGAAAACTATGTCTTCCCGACACTGCAGGATTGAGATACACATGAGCTCACAGATGCTGTAGCAGCATGCACAGGCCTGTATAGGTTCAAGCCAGAAGTCGTGTCAGCACTAAGAGGAAGAAACTAGCACATGGTCTCACCCCTAAACAAGAAGCTACCTTCAATTGATACCTGCTGGCGAAGGAAGATCAGTTTTCTCCAGTGGGGCCTTATTGGGTATGTCAGTGCCATTCCAGGGCAGGCCTCAAGTCTAGGAGTAGTTGGCTAACACATAATGACCTCAATGGCATTCCTGCGGATTTTTTTTTGTTTCATTTTTGTTTTGTTTTACTTTGCCTTTTTTCCTGTCTTTTGCTTGTTTGGCTGGTTTTTATTTTTGAGTTTTGGTGTTTTTTTTTTTCATGTTTCCTGTTTTTCTGTTTGTTATTTTGAGAGAAAGCAAACATAAAGTTGAGCAGGTAAGGAGATGGGGAAGATCTTAGAGGAGCCGGGGAGGGGAAAACATGATCAAAATATATCACATGGAAATATATGTAATAAAATAAAAGTAATACATATCCCAAAATAGAAGAATCTCAGGAAGAGGTGACATTGGTTCTCATGTTCAATTGCTTCAAATTTTCTTGATTGTAAGAGAAAAAAATTAAAAATAAAAATAATGAAAGAGTAAAACATGCTTTTCCTCAGGGAGCATCTACCTCAGGAATATTAGTGTGACCCATAATCATTAGGCGCATCCCCAGTAGAAGTTGAACACAGCTTGTACTATGAATCCATTTTGCTATTCTACATTACACTGTGTCCATAAACTAGTCTAGCACTTTCAGTGAGCTTCCAGAAGCAAGAACAGCTGTGGAGCCAGTGCACCTCTGGGGCCAGGTTTTCTCAGGCATGATTGTTTGGAATTCAGTCATAAAACCTAACCAGCATTCCTATGTTCCTTCGTTCACTCCTGTGCAAAGGCAGATGGCTCTATTCTCTGATAAATATGCATCAGAACATTAAACAGTCTTCTCAGACTTGTGAGTCTGTAGAAATAGCCCAAACCCTCACAAAGAAAGTTTACAATTCCATTATCTGTCTCTGTCTTTTAATAGTCAATAAATGGGAGCTGGCTTTTCTCAGTTTTGATGGGGACTGCTTGCTTTCTGGCTCAAGGCATCTCTCTTGAACAAGATGACCCAAGACCACAAGGTATGAAGAGGTCCAGAAAAGCAGTTGATGCTGGACCAGCAACATCTTCTGCACAGAGCTTTCTGGTGTTTAGCAATTCCATAGCCATCCTTCACCTCACCCTTGGAGAAAACTTGAAATGAATTCTCTATCCCTTTTGTAAAACTCAGTGTAATATTAGGACTTGGAATGAGTTTCAGCTGCGATGTCACATAGAATGAGGCTGAGGCTTTTTTTTTCCAAAAAAGAGCAATCAAAGCTTCTATATTTTACTGATGCTTTGCATCAATCATTGAAAAATACCATCTGCCTCTTTGCCAAGAGCCCTGGTCTGGTTTAGATGAGAAAGTATAATAAAAATCCCTCAGATACAGAAATCGAATTCTGTGAAAACAGTAAGCCTCAGCGAAGTTCTGTGTACAGAGTGAGTCTCAGGTGACTCATTTGGAACAAGGAATTGGGAGCCCCACTTCACAGAGAGAAGAGCCTGTTAAAGCCCAGCCCATCAATGGCAGCAAAGTGCACATCAGGGGGCTGTTCTGATGGAAGCACTGAGGTTACAGCTCTCACCATCTGACAAGTGGTGGCAGCAAAGGTTTCTGAAGGACAGGGCATCTGTTGTGTTGTGTCATGTGTAATGTGATGGTGTTCTGCCAACCTCATGTGTGTGTGTGTGTGTGTGTGTGTGTGTGTGTGTGTGTGTGTGTCTGTGTGTTTGGAAGCAGAATGTTGGGCACATCTTGCATCATTTTACAATGGAAAAGTCATAATTATATTTGTGGCTTAGGCGTCATCATCGAGATGAGTGCCATCTTATAACTAGAGATCAGAACTGCAGAAGAACAGTGTCAAATCAAGCATTCCAAGTGTCAGGGAAAAAGCAAGGGCAGAGGGGTTGACCTTTGGCATTTCCTGCTGTCATGGTCTCTCCTAACTCTACAAGGACCTTGAGCTGTGCGGATGGGGAGTCTCTGGGTCACAGGGCTGATGTATATATGACCCCCAAGGACTATCCAGCCAAATCTCACAGTTTTCTGCTCTCCAGGGTAGGCGATGAGTGTGGGTATTGGGACTTTTCCTGAATCTTCTAGTGCTTATTATCTCATATGTCAGGGTGTGCACTAGCAACAACAGTTGCTTCTTTGTCTTGATGCCTTTACATTCATAGCCCACGCTCCTGTTTGTCCTGCAGACTTCGAGAACAGAAATTCTGCACTTCTGATTTCCTAATGAGAAACGCCAAATCTCAATGGTCAACTTCAGATTTCTATTCTGGCTCCTCTTGTAGTCTCCCAGGAGCTCTGCAGCTCATAACCGACTCCACGGTTATTTCAGGGCCTGATGCGCTCTTGGGCATAAACGGATTCTTTCAGACAGTATAGCCTTACTTCATATTCGTCTCACGCTTTTTCTATTTCCTCTAGTCTCTCCAAGTCCATTAAGTCAGACCTTATTACTCACTCTGAACCTATTGACTCTAAATTAACCTGATAGAACATCTCTCACCTTGCACACGTCACCTCCATTTGGGCTCATAGCACACAGCTCCATTTAATAATTATAAACACCTTCAGGATCACGTATATGCTAGCAAGCATTCTATTATCAAACTACATTCGTGACCCTAAAACCATCTTCCTGAAGTGAAGTCTCAGATTCTTCAGCTCTATATTTGTAAGTGGGGCCAAAGATACATGTTAGAGTTTACAAGTTACTTCAGACAAAAGTGCTGTGTGGATAAAAAGTAATTCTTAAACACTAGTCTATTTTTTTGGGGCAGGGGGAGGCTTCTGAGACAAGGCTTCTCTCTTTAACCTTGGCCCCTTGGCTATCCTGGAACTCACTCTGTAGACCTGGCTGGCCTCGAATTCATAGAGATCTACCTGCATGTGCCTTCCAAGTGCTGGGATTACAGGTATGTGCCACCATACACATTTTATTTGGTGTGTGCCTGTGGTGGTGGTGGTGGTGGTGGTGGTGGTGTGTATGTGTGTGTGTGTGCGTGCGCGCGCGTGCCGTGGTATACACGTGGAAACCAAAGAGAATGAATTGAGGACTTGGTTCTTTTCTTCTACTTTGTGGGTACCTGAGATTGAACTCAGGTTGTGTTCATCCTCTGCAGCAGACACCTTCACCCACTGGGCCTTCTTTCCAGCCCAGGGGATGATATTTCTAGTCAACAGTCCAAGAGAGGATTGAGGTGAGTCCACCTACATACAATCTGCTATAAATTTTTCCTAAAGTTATAGCTTCTCCTTTTACAAAACTGTCGAATAGTTTAAAAAGCACAGCTTTATTTTTTCTAGAGACAGTAGCTATATTTCACAGAGTGTATTCATAATTCCACTTAGCATAGCATGCGTTATCTTTAGCTTACTGATCCCTTTCCCAATGCCCCGTCTATCCTTTGGTATCCAAGCACATTTGCATATAGAAATATGGAAACATGTCTGAGAAACAACAGCAAAGAAATACACTCCAGGCTTGTATAACACACTGAGCAGCACATGCCACTAGTCACGTTTCCACTGCCAGGAAGTGAAATGCCATGTACAGGGATTTAACAAAAGGAGGGAAATTTTATGTTCAAGTTTTCTCTTCCGAGTCACAGAAAGAGATATCCTCAACGTCAATCAGGAAATTATTTCTGCAATAGAGGCAAATGAATGATACCTAGATATCTGAAGCTCCCCCAGGGACACATATGCAAGCTGAATAATACTAATTTTTACTGAGAACTTACCAATGTGTTAGAGATATGTAGTATATACATCCATCATGTACAACTTCAACATCACAAGGAGTTATTGTCAGGCCCATCCTATAGATGGGTGACAGGCATCATCCTCCTGATGTTTTGGAGTTCGCAGGTTGTTAAGCAGAATGATTAAAGGGTGTTTCTGGTGCTCACACATGTTGCTTCCTGTGACTTCACTCCAGGCTTGTCTTTGAACACACTCATACCATGGACCATACAGGTGCCATGCCCTGCGAGGTCTACAAAGGCTGCCTGAAACACGTCAGCTATGATTCAAGACTTTCATGGTTTATGAATTGCAGTGTTTTTTTTTTTTAAACTGTACACACAAAGGTCTCTGATAACTGTAGAAATCTAGAGCTTTAAGTATGGAAATCAGAGACTTTCAATATTTTCCTGGTGCCATTCCTCAGCATCTAAGAATCAAATCAATGTACCTTTGGATTCGATTTTCTGACAGAAGTGGATCATTAATGACAGGCTTCTGAAGGTTATCCACTGTTGTCTCCAGCCTGTGCATGCTGGGATATAAACAGCCCACACCATCCTCTCCTGCTACTGTTGACTAAGCCTCTCCACTGTCTTCCCTGCTATGATGGACTGAGATCCTCTGAAACCATGAGCAAAATTAAATCCTTCCTCTTTCGGTTGCTTCGGTAAGAAATTTAGTCACAGAAATGTAAAATTAGTTAACACAGAAATCTGATACCAGAAGAGTAAAGATGCTAATGTCACTGCGCTGAAATCAGGCCGTGGGACTTTTAGGCATGGGAACTGACTTAAAGGAGGAATGTGGAAGATTCTGGAGCTGGAGACAGAGAGAAAGAAATTTTAGGCCGGCCTAACATTCAGATCTCATTATAATTGGTGCTCACTCTCTTTAGCTAAGTTTGTAGTGAGGATCAGGAGCAAAGGAGGTGAGAAAGGATTTTGGAAGCACGCAGTTTGGGAGCACACACTTATTTAGGTCTGCAGACAAAGCAAATGCAGTAGAAGCAGGTGAACTGTTAAAGAGAGGTGTGGTGTCAGGGAGACGCAATACATTCTGGCTTGGGATGGAAGGAGCGGAGGCTGGTTTAAGGGCAAACCTTCTCCCATTGAAGTCCACATGGTGTAAGAATGTAAATGCATTTAAAAGACTTAAAAAGGGTGGAAAGGGATCAAGGAGGCATTCACTAAGGTTTCCTAGTAAAACACTAGGCATGTGTGTAGTAAGGTTAGGGTCTGTGCGAGGAACCCCAGAATGGGCTGTACAGAAAGTTTTGAGGGTGAAGACTGGGCTTTAGTGCATGCCTGGGATGTTGGGGTGCCAAGTGCTTTGGTTTACAGAACCTCACATCTAAGCACTTGCTCTGAGTCTCAGAAGAAAGTCTGGATTTTGGACCTGTGAATAGCCCTGAATTTGTTAAAGCTGTGTGTGTTCTTGAAGTCTTACTAAATGCATTTGCATTATCAAATGTCCATAAGTGTTTCAGGGCCACACAGACTGCTGTGGCTTGAGTCTGAAGTGTCCCTGTGTGGGCTCATGTTTTGGGTGCTTGGTGTCCAGTTCATAGGGCTTTCTAAAGGCTATGGAGCCTTCAGGAGGTGGTGTCTGGCTGTCAAAATTAGAGTACAGTCTTCTAAGGCTATCCTTCCTCCTCACTTTTGCATGCATTTCCCTTTTTTCCTTCCTGATGGGAGGAAGTCCAACTATATGTTCCTTCTGGTCTACCATGAGTTGAGTCATCTACTGCAATTTTCCTGGTTTCCAGGCCTGAGAGCCTTTGGTGCCTTGATCCAAAATAAACTCCCTCTCCCTAATACTATCAGGTTACAGAGAGTCAAAGGAAATAAAAAAAAGCTTCCTTCAAGGCTTACTCCTGATGGGCCAGCCAACCACAGTGAAGCCGTCAGAATATCTGATCAAATGTGCGTATTTAAACCCTTTTGCCAATGTGGTCATGTGTTAGTCCAGTGCAGTATAGTGGCACACACCTTTAATCCCAGCACTTGGGAGGCAGAGGGAAGTGAATCTCTGCAGTTTAAGGCCAGCCTGGCCTACAGAATGAGGTACCAGACAGCTAGAGCTATATAGTGAGATCCTGTTTCCAAAAAGACCAATAAATAAATAAAGTAAAGTGAACTGAAATAAAAGAAATTCCAAATCAGCCAAATTGCAGTGTCATGATTCAATCTGAAATTTCCGTCACTGGAAGCTACTACCCAACTCAACAAACCACAAGGTGCTAGGTGGAAAAGGCAAAAATCTTACCCCTTTGATTAAAAAAAAAAAAAGAGCATAAGAAAATATGGGTTCAATTTCTAAACAGAGTTAAATGAATGAAGCGATGCATAAATTAAAATATGAAAGTTATGAATAATCAAAGGATTCATTAGGATGTTTTATGTTTTCATTCTTGGAGAATAAGACCTGTCCACCTGTACTTCAGGCTTTGTACTAGTAGCTACTGTTTGTTTTCATCTACCTCAGGAAACTTCGTCCCCTCAGCTAAAGGATGAACTGCTAATTCTCCCCTAGGTACCGTGATTCTCATAGGACACTGTTACAGCCTGGGTCAGAAACACAAGTGTTACTAGAGAACATGAAGACATTATGATTTTCATCTATGTCTCTTGTTTCATGTGACACATAATATGTCAAACTTGTGAGCAAAGGCGTGAACAGAGTGGACAGAATACAGAAGAACAGAAAGACAACAGGGCAGCAAACCCCAAACAAATGAATCAGGCCTCTTCCTCTTCCCAATCTTTTTCTTATATGTTTTTTTCCAGGTAAATGTTGCCATCCTACTGAGTTATACCTTCTGAATGAAGGAATGGGGCACAACTGGCTCCTTGCCGTAGAGCACAGAAGGGAACCAGGGACGTAGTTAGATGCCAAGCCGAGGGGCATGTGCACATGCATGTGAGCACACATACTGTCTCTTTCTCTGTACAAAGCTTGTTTTGTGTTCATGAAATACCCACGTTCTCTGGGAATCTCAAATGACAGAGAGCATAAATTATTAGCCACTTTATAAGCAATCAGGAGATTAAATGTGCTCTTGCCATTTAGGCAAAATATGTAAGCACGTTAATTTGAACTCGAGTGTATCTAAAATATCTAAAATACCCTAATCTCACAGTTCTTTACTACACAGAAGAGTTTGCTACAGCAGGTTCGAAATTACACAAATAAAACACTGCTCTAATGTCCCAGGGACGTTGAGGACTCAATTTTTTTTCTTTCAATAATTTTTTCCAAAGGCACTTTCAGAAGTACCTTGTCAATCTGACCTCGAGAAGATCAGTGAGCTTTATCCAGAGCCCAGAAGCCCAGAGTTCTGTCACCTCTGCCAGAAGAGGATGGATGCTTGCTGCCTGCCAGGCAATTTGCAGGCAGGATTCATTCGTGTTCCTTCTGCCTCAGGTAATCTATTATTCTGTTTTTAGCATTTCCAGTGTAGGCAGGCCAGCTGGATTCCTCCTGGGAAGTGGCACTGAGATTATTCAGTGGCGCAGAATGAAACCAGACACCCGAGTTAGAGGGGAAGAGGGACTTTAGGACGTCCTGGTCACAGTCGCCATTAAAATATGTTGTCCCTGGCTAGCCTATGTTCTTGTGCCAATCGCTTAATCTCTTCAGACCTCAATGTCCTTATCTGTAAAATGACAGAATAATACACTTTGTTCAAAGAATCTATAAAATGTACTTGCTTGTGGGGATAAGGCACTGCACACCCATGAAAGTTACAGAAAGCTATTTAGGAAGAAGAAAACAAATGAGGAAAGATGCTTTTAAAAATACACAGAAAAATTCAAATTGCCTTATGCAAGTCAATACAGAAAAAACAAATACTGAAACTGTAAACAGCATGTTAAACACTGTAGTAAACAGAATTACTAGTGTTAGTTCATCTCTTCCCTCTAATGGGATCCTTGTCATACCTGAAGATATTGGAGTGTATTTTCCAACCCATCCATCTGGGGCTTGGCATGTGACTTGCTTTGATCAATGCAATATTAGCGAAAGCAATACAGACCGGAGCTTACAGTGTGCTTGTAAATTAGGAATTGTGTCCAGAGCTTCAGCTATTGCCAGTGGGAAAATGTACCATAATGGCCAATGTCCATGAGCCCAAACCCTAGAAAAGAGCCACTGGGCAGCCCCAAAGTGTCCCCATGCCCCGAAGCGAGCCCAGCTAAGCCCAGCTGCACAGCCAATCACCTATTATGCTGTGCATGCCACAAGTGCATCACAGTGCTGTGAGCCAGTGAGATCCTGACGTTGGGCCACAGCATCATTAGAACGAAACCTGACAGACAGACTCTGTGAAGAAGCAAAATATGAAAAAAGAATGAACTGCCTAGAGGGATCTAAGATATTAAACGCCTAGGTACACACAAGCCACCTTATAGCAGAATATAGAATCAGCTGTTCTTGACACGGCTGCAGATATGCCAAAACAAAACAAAAACAAAAACAAAAACAACGATATCGGGTTGAAAACCACACATAAAGTTCAAGATGTTTTTCACTAAATTTAAAATATGCACAATTAATAATCCTATGTAGTTAGTTTGATGACAAAAATAGTCTTTTATTGGTGAGAGGCAGAACTGTGGGAAAGCTTAAATAGTCCTGAGGTGTCTTCATTCGGAGCATCTGTCTTTGCAAGCTGTCACCTATCACATTTCCTATTCTCAACTAAGAACGTTACCGATGTATGTCCTAAGCCATGAAGAATCCTGCACACACCCGCTGGACAAATGACGTTTCAACTTCTCCCAGCATCCAGAAGCTACTAAACCACAACCAATAAACTTTGTGAAACTCATGCACATAGCTGCCCTATAATTACATGTTACTCTAACCGTGTCGCCGACTAACTTTTTTTATGCTGTCCTGCTTTTGGAGCCAGGACACAGTCCCATTCTGTCAGTTTTAGAACCTTTTTAGTAAATGCAACAGACTCTTAGTTTCAACAGACTGAGCAGTACCAGAGGACAAGTGAAGTGCAGGCTAATCAGCAAAAAGATGTTAACTTTTACTTTATGCCACCAGGTAGTAGGTGCTATCACTCTGGTGGTTTGAATGTAAAATGCCCAATAGGCTAATGTGTGAACATTTGGTCCCCACCTCATGGTGCTGTTTAGAAGAGTTGAGGAAGCTTTAGCAGGAGGAGCACTGCTGGAGGAAGTTCTTCACTTAAGGGAAGTCTGAAGGGCCCCACTTCCTGCTCTCTCTATGCTTCCTGAGTGTCTGCAGTGTGGTCAGCCATCTTCTTGCTCTTGTAGCCATGCCTCCCTGCCAGGATGAACTGTGTCCCTATGGAACTGTGAGCCAAAATAAACCCTTTCTCCCTTGCCTTGCTTTTGTCAGCTATTTTATTACAACAATAGGAAAAGATGCTAAGACCACAAACAACCAAATTAAAAAAGTTTAAAGTTTGTGATAACTTCTAACCTGCTATAATTGCATGATTGAAATGTGAAGTACATTAATCAGCATAGAAAATAGTTTGCGTAGTAAGATCACAAGAGGTAAAAGGGAAAGGCTTCCAAGTTCAGACTTGGGAACATTATCAGAATACTGTTAACACAATGTTTCTGAGTGGTGGAAAACTTTTTTATTTCCTTTTTTTCTGTATTTCTCATAGTTTTGTATTAGTTATCATTGGAAATTTCTTTTCCTAAGTGGTAATTTTGCTCTTTAAAAATCTGAATTTTTCATTGTTTGATATATATGTTTTATCTTCTTTCACACGTTTACCCCAAAGAGGTAAAAGAAATTAACACTACATTAAAGCTTACATGTTTATATCACATCAGTAACAATACAGTTTTTATTCCATAGCTAAAATGAAAGCTGAAACTTTTAAAACTTAGCACTCACCAGAACAATAAAATTACATAATTTCTACAAACGAGCTAAAAGTACTTTATAGCATAGTCATTAACAATGAAAGTGTCATTTTGTTATTGTGTGTTTTCACATTAAAAATGACAGGAAGTATCGTATTTCAAAGACATACTGATAAATTTGTAATTACTTACAACAGAACAGATTGGCCTAACTCAAAAGTTATACTAAAATAAATCATAAGTGTCATCTCAAAAAATAATTAACATTTTGTTCATCCCTAAGAACTTCAAAGACTACCTAATAGGATATCTTGATCTCTATTTCTTCAAAGACAAATAGAAACTATAAACATGGAATTATTTTCCTAAGGCCACACGGAGTAAAATGTAATGGCGCCAGACACTTACTGATTTATGAATGTTTCCCAAATGCACCATTGGAAGCCTGAAAATACATCACCACTGGCTGTGTAGAGAAGGAGTTTCTTTTTCTTAACTGTCTCATGCTACAAAAGTAATTTTCTTAAAGCCAATATTTAATGTTTTCATTTCTAAACCAAGCACTTGAAAAAACTAAAATGACTTTGCATTTGGTTGTGTGTGGGAATTGTTATCAATGCTAAACAGCCTTCAAGAACCTGATATTTCATCTCATTGCCTGTTAGTAAAAAGCTTGGCAGGGCATGGTATAAATAAAAACCTGTACTATTGTTTTTAGCTTCATGCAAATATCTGTGCTTTTCATAGTTGATCATTTTGTGTATCTAAAAATCTAGTAACTTTGGGGCTGGAGAGATGACAGTTAAAAGAATGGGCTGTTCTTCCAGAGGACCATGGTTTCCAGCACCCACATGGCAGCTCACAGCCATCTCTAACTCCAGTTTCAGGGGATCTGATGTTTTCTTCTGGGCTCTCAGGACAGCAGGCATGCACGTAGTGTACAAAAATGCATGTAGCCAAGACACTCATACATATAAAATAACAATAAATGTAATTGTAAAAAAATCTGGTAGCATTCATTAAAATAGACATAAAGGCAGTGTAAGCATACATTTAGAAGGATTCAGGATGGACTGGTCATACTTCATAAAATCTACAATGTAAGAGTACAGTTTCCCATTGCAGAGTTTTCCCTAAATTTTTATGAGGGTTTAGGAATAATTATTGGAGTTTGTTTAATGTATACATTTTCTTCTGACCTGTGGGAGCCTAGAAAGAATAAAAGTGACTCCCTATCTACCCAACATATACATATCAGTTGCATCCTAACTGCTAAGGTCATCCAGGAATTTGTTTCTTCTTTTGAGCATGACTGTATTGTACCTTTTCATGCCATTCTGAGGAGAGGAAACTTCAACTTGCCTATACTGTCTAAGAAAAGGTGCTCGGATCTGTGGGAAGAAAGAGTGACACTGAGTGTGATGGGCTAATAGCCTAGGTTCTTTTTTTTTTTTTTTTTAACTATTTTTAGTTTTTAGGGTTTTTAATTAAGTTTTTTTGTGCATTGCTGTTGTGTCTACGTGTATGTCTGTGTGAGGGTGTTGGCTGGAACTGGAGTTACAGACAGTTGTGAGCTGCCGTATGGGTGCTGAAAATTGAAGCCAAGTTTTCTGGAAAAGCAGCCAGCATTTGCTCTCTCTCTCTTGTATATAAAATATTTTTAATGAATAGACATACATCTAGTTGGATACAAACCACAGATTTTCCCCACCCAACCCCTGTACTAAATGTGACTTCATATTCCAAAAATTTTAAGACTTCACCTTCCCAAGGCAGAGATTGTGCAGGCTTATTATGCATGTTGGTATTACCCACAATGTTTTACATTTTGTCACTGACAATAGGAAAGACAAAGGAAGTGCTCTTCACCAGCACCAGGATGAGAGGTGAAAAGCTTCCTTGGAGGAATGGTTCCACTAACAGGTTACTGCTATGGAATCTCACATACAGAGTGAAGGAAGCAATGCCTTATCATTCTGTGGAAATAGTGAGGCCTGACACTTTGTGCTTCCACAAAGCTAATGTCACCATTTTCTTCTGTTTATATAGTGTTCTGTCTTTTCCTAAGCCTTAAGCTACATCAGAAGTCACTCTCATCTCCCCACAAATGAGTTTGGGATGAACAACTTAATTCTCTTCATGCATACTTAGCTTTAAGAAAACTAAGAATGCCAATACCATAGACCTAAAAGACATTTAAAGACAGTGCTCATAAGAGTAAGCTGTGAATATGACCTGTTCCGAAGAAGGGTTCCATGGAGAAGCTGTTTATAGAGTTTTGAGACAAGATAAAACCAGCCAGGATGCAGATATTCCTAGACACAGGCTTATCCTATGGCACTAAAGAGATCACCTGCATTCATAATCTCCCTGACAGGGAATATAATAAGTCAACAACAACAAAAAAAGGACCACTGACATGTATTGTCACATGCCTCTAACCTTGTTTCCTGGGGAGACCCAGCCAAATTGGGCCAGCCTTAGCCATCACTCTTAACTGCTGAGCATTGCCCCCCCTTTCCCATCTGTGTATGTGTATTTATGTGTCTATGAGCTCTTTGTCTGCATGTATGTCTATTTTCCACATGCATGCATGGTGACTGTGGAAGTGGTGAGTCTCCATGCGGTGTTGGGAATCAAACCCAGGTCCTTCGCAAGAATAGCAAGTGCTCTGAACCACTGAACCAACTCTCCAGGCCCCCATTTTAGGTTCTTAATATTACAAGGGAGCCCTCACAAAAGAGTACTCTGGTGGTTTGAGAACTTTATTAGGGAGAAACATTTCCCCACTCCCAAATAAATGTTTCATAAGCGCATTCTCTGCCTATTGTACTCATACCACACCTGGGGCAGAGGAGTTGCAAACAGGGTGGGTGTATGTGGAACGAATGCACAGGACCACCTCTACTCTACTCAGCTCTCCCTTTAAGAAATGCATTCGCCTGGCTCCTCAGTGCCCAGAGCCTCCCCTGCAAACTACCTCCTTTGAGGAAATTCTGCTCAGCAAATGTTCTGTAGGGCAGGCTGTGTCTCTGCCTACCTCTGAACCCTCATTGTTAGCACTCAGGTAGCCAACAGAGCCAGCACACTCAGCATCTTCTTCTCTTTCCCATGGTGCACCTGCTTTGAGCTACATTTTGTATCTCATCTTGTTCAGAAACTCACAAAGGTATAGCTTTCTCATTCACCACTGATGGATTTGACAAAATTCCAAGGCAATCCAGTGACTGACTTATAAGGAAGCTATTACTCATCTTTTAATGTAGGGAGCCCCCATGTGTGTGATTCACTCACCATTACTTCAGTCTATTATTTCTACCATTATTTATTAATGCTTTTCATTTATAATGTTCATTGTTTTTTTCCTTTAAAGTATTGTGCTAAAATGAAACTATTTCAACTACATGAAAGGAAGATATGTACCATCCAAAACAGCGAAGGATTTGGTTATATGCTGGGAACCATAATAGGTGCTTTATAGGAACTGAGCAGGTGACTCAGTGGGTAAAGTCATTGTCAAGTGCACATGAGGACCTAAGCTCCCCTCTCTTGCTCTAGGGCCTGTGATCCAGTGCTGAGGCTAGGGAATGAGATGAGAGGATCCCAGGGGCTCCCTGCCAGCATGTCCAGCCAAACTGGAGAACTCCTGCTGGGTCCTGTAAGAAACTCTGTTCAAAAAGTAGGGTGGGGCATCAGTTGAGGAAAACATCCTAACACCATATGTGTTTTCAAAGGGAAATGTATACACACACACACACACACACACACACACACACACACACACACCCAATTCGGCCTTTACTGGAGGTCAGGCAGTTCACAAGGGTTGAACTGGGGCCTGACCACATGACTCACAGTCAGCTCTTAACTGAATATCACCCATAATATCAAAATTACATTAATTAATAATGTTATCACATTAAATTGAAACACAAGGTGTACTAACCAATTGGCTAACAAAAATTCACACCTGAAAAATCTGTACCTATCGCATTTGTTTCTTAAAATGCCCCACTCTCTGCAAAGTATTGTAACAGGGAAAAGCTAGCAACAAACTGCTCTTTCTTATTCAGCTTTATTAATTATTTTCTACCAGAGAAAATCTGCTTCCAGAGAGGGCTGGAGAGTTGGCTAAGTAGCTAAGAGCGTGTGCTGCCTCTTACACATGACCTGGGTTCCCAGCACCCACATCAGATGGCTCACAGCTGCTTGTTAACTCAGCTCCAAGAGATCTAGCACCCTGTTCTGGCCTTCCTATGCATACATGTGTTACACACACACACACACACACACACACACACACACACACACACACACA
>OU015746.1:125194452-125306097 GCA_907169655.1 Acomys percivali
TCTCTGGGATCTGGCATTTATACACTAATAGAGTCCTCGAAGTTCCCTTCTTTTCTCTGGGGTCTGGCCTTTATACCCTCTTAGGGTCCTCAGAATTAAACTATCAGCAGCTGGCAAAGACCATGCTCTTCTCTGAGCCCACTGAGGCACTTATCAGCTGTGGACAAACTAAAAGTAGTCCCATATCCCACATTTGGGATTAAAACAAAAACATTACAAACCTGAGTTTTAAAAGAAACCAAAAACTTCCAATACACCCTGTGATAGGGTCACTCAACTCCCCCAAAGGGGTCACGACCCACACATTGAGAACTGTTGGGATAAGCAATAGTAGCTTCAGAAAGACTTTTTCTTCCAGATGTTCTCAAGAACATAATGATTTTTAACATCCAAAGCGATTTTTCTGCTCTTTCCTTTTTCCACCACAGAGTTAGAGAGGTCAGCCTATAGTCACACAAGGGACCTGGGAGAACATGTTGAGAGATTCACGCCTAGGTCTACAGTGGGCTGGAGGGGGGTGAGCTCTTCTTCCAGGTCCAGCTCCTCAGTGAGCTCAAACAACATATGACAGTTTACTAATATATTATGCATTAAACCAAACCACACAAGGTACAAAGACAGATGAAACCAGTAAATTGCCAGTGTTAGGTTCTCTGGGGCGTTCACTGGCTAGTGAATCATGGTAGGGCTTTCTTGAGTATAGAATTCTACTTTAACTCATCCTCCTTTTGCTGTCAGTAATAATGCTTGCATTGCTCCCACTTCGGAAGACCAGGTATTTGTTGTACTTCATGTTTGCCTTGCTAGTTGGAAACTATAAATTTCTGAAAGGCAGAGAATGTGTTGCTTGCATTTTGACAGTGCCAGTTGTCACAGACCATTTTTTCACACAGAAGGCCATGAATGTAATACATATAATGAACATTTCCTACCTAGAGTTAACCTTTAAAACAATTACAGACAGACAATGACATAGGAAATTGGTTGCTTTTATGAGCCAATGAGAGTGCATCCACATAGTCACTCTGCTTTTCACTCTCAGCATGACCATAGATTGCACAAGTCTGTGTTTTGTTATCAAAAGGTTTGGGGTTAGAAAAATTTGCCCAATAGTTGGTTAAGGAAAGGATATTATGCCTGCTCAACTAGATGAGGCTGATCTATGACATCTGGTAAATCAACTATACTGAAAGTGCTCTTGATTATAGAGGTTTTCATGTTTTGATGGGTTCACTGAGATGCAACCTCTTGTAAGTCAAGAAGCGAAGCACTTGTACCTTCAGCTTTCAAGTCTTGCTTTGAATAGGGAATGGCAAATGTTAAATTAAGAAAAGGAAAAGGAAAACATGGTAGAAAAAATGGAAGACTTAGAGCAAGCTCTAAACAGATTACTTGCACATTAACTCTGTGTTGGACTCTTAAATACTAAAGCAAAGTCTTGGCCTAGCCATGGTAGTGGTTCAGGAGGCTAAGGCATGAGGATTGCTATGGATTCAAGACATACTTGGACAACATAGCAAGGGCTAGGTCATCTGGATCTACATAGAAAGACGGTCTCAGAAAACAAAACAAAACAACAGCAACAATAACAATAACAGAATCTCCTTTCCAGACAAAGAGATAACCTCAAAATGATGCATAAAATTCAATCTGGGACCGATAAGATGGCTTGGTGGGCAAGGGCACCTCATGCATGCACGCACACGCTCGCCTACCTCTCCAGCCCCTGGTTGCTTCCCCTGGGTCAAGCAACTCATTCCTAGTGGCATGTTGAGTGTTAGCACTTTGCAAGTTCTGAGTGAATTAAATTAGCTGCCATCTGATAAGCTAATAGCTTGTGTTCTTATGACTCAGGGTCAGAAAGTTGAAGAGACTGGGCACTCTTCTTCAAAGTTGTCACCCTAAACATCTGAACTCCTGGTGTGAATGTGGTGGAACAAACATAAATTGAGTGAGACCTATGTTTTCTTTAAAATAATCTTACAGATCCTTGCCATGAAAACTGAAAATCCCCTGCTCTACAGAGGAAAAAAAGAAAAAAGAAGAAGAAGAAGAAAAAAAAAGAACAAAGAGTTGGGGGTTGTATGCATGACAATATCTCAGTAGACATTTGGAACAAGCATAATATATACAGTTTGTGGCTCAATCCAGCTAGCCTCTTGTTTTCACAAGTAAAATTTCACTGCACCCAGCCCCATTCATTTGTTTCTCTATTGTCTATGATGGCTTTTCCAACACTGCAGCTGAGGAGCTGACAAGTAGCAAGAGATAAAATAACCTGCAAAACCACAAATATTACCTAGCACACTATAGAGAGTTTTCCCAACCTTTCATTTAGAATAATGCCAAAGTCACAGGTGCTGATTCCTTAGCGGCCATTCAGAGTGCTGAAAAACTCCTTTTTACCAGCTCATAGTCCAGCTTCTTCAGACAGTAGAAAGTAATTAGAGCCATTAGATATTTTTAAGTATTTGTATAGTTCATTCCTTGAATTGTCCATTGTTCTCACCAGAGGAATGCACATTGGGGGTTAATAGGAACAACAGAGTGTAAGAGTCTTCCTGTTGATCCTGCCAATTGCCATCTAGCATCACACACAGACCATACTTGTTATTGCTGCTGTATTTCCATAACAAGTGAGTATGCGATATGTTTCTGACTTCCATGATTGAGGAAAACATAGTCTAAGCCACCAAAATGCACAATAAATAAACAATGGAAACATTACCCCATTAATTCTTAAGCTGAGGTGAGTGTCTCTCTAATGCTCACCTAGTTATGTCTCCATCAGTTCGGCCCACCCAGCTCCAGCTCTTGTTCGATGATCTATGGCCCCTCCCTGCGTGGAATTTCCCTGTGATCCCTTACTCACTAAGCTTTTCTTCCCCTGTCCCAAGCTCTTCCTAAGCACGCCATCCCCCAAAATGCTTGACCAGCGGAGAGTAACAGTGGCGGCACTAACATTCTCTCTCGTAACAGCTCCTCTTCCTTTGTCCTCCTGGGGACAGAGCACACAGGCCATAAGGCGTAGAAAAGGAGGCGGCTTTCAAGAGTGAAAACAAGAGAGCGAGGAAGAGTCAGCGTGCAGTAAAGAAAGAGGGAGGGAGAGAAGGGGAAGGATGTGAAGGATTGCACAAGCAACACCGCATTCCAGTCAAGAAGCAATAGAAGCCACGCTGTCAGGAAAGGAAGTAAATGTGCAGTGGTTGCGCTTCACACAGGGTACACGACTTGTGGCCCTGACCTTTCCAGATGTGTCTTACTTGTCTCAGAGAGGGTGCACCTTCTGTTCTGCTTCACAGACCTGCTACCCAGAGAGAATTACAGCGTTGGTGGCAATCTCCCAGCCTTTACTGGACCCGGTACCCTTTCCAGAGGTGTCACACATCTTTCTTTGTTTGACTTTGCATTAAAGAGAGCCCAATGGCCATCCTACAGATGAGACTACTGTGTACAAATAGTACATTCTGGAACAAAACCACATCAAAATATGGAGGCTCAGAGGGCAGCTCCCACCCTCTTCCACTCTCATCCCGCCCACTCACGCAGAACATGAATATCCTTGCATTGCATAGTCTTACTATTCAAAAACCTTGGATCAAGATTTACCTGACTTGGGATCTGCCACTTCATCCCTGTGGACAAAGCATCTATTTATTATCTCAGAACCAGATGGCATATTATGTATTTTAATAATAGAAGTTGCTAATTTCATATCCCGAATGTATTGAGTTGTTAATAACAAAACAGCAGAGTGTGCTGTATAGAGTTTTAACCTCTAATACTTACAGCCTGGGAGGTTGGAATAAGGATGGGACAGATATAATGCCATAAAATGTACAGGTTAAGGGACTATTCCCTTTCAGAATTGTAGACACAGAATCAGCCATCTTACGGCAATAAGATGTGGGGTAAATGCTTCACCCCTTCAGCTCCCAAGGGCGCAACATGAAGGGAGGCATGACTCCAGCTGTCCGCAGCAGTAACTATTTAACAATGAACTTTTTATTTGCCTCTATCATTTTTCTGAAGCTTTAGCCCCGCCCCACAGAGTTGCTTCTCAACGAGTAGTTCCTACATGCAATCATGAGCCATAGCTTTCACTTTCTAGAAGCAGCCAAGCCAAGAGACTTGATGCCGATGTTTACTATGGAAATCAAGAAATAGAATGCCACTGTGCAGTTAGGGATGTATCAGGGACCGTCATCCTTGGCCTCAACTCAAGTGGATAGAAATGGAGTCCATGCAGAGCAGGACTTGTTGTCTTCTCTACTAGTATACAGTCATGCAAATGATCAGAATTGTGGGGATGGTGGGTTTTGGTTTACTCAAGCAACGGGCACACTGTCAAGAGTTCAGTGTGGAATTTACCATTTTTAAAGTAGAGCTTAAGACGCCTCTGAGAGGTCCTGATGGGATGAGAATGAGCATGAGACTTAGACATAGACAACTCTGAAAATCTTGAATATCTACAGTATTTTGAATTCTTTATGCTGTGATAAACAGCTGCCGGGGGATGATCTTGTCTTAGCTGGAGACTCTAAAGAAGCTTTTCTTAAGGCAAGTACTGCATGTGATGAAGCTTGTCCATATCGATGGATACTCCTCCTCCTCCTCCTCTACCCATAACAGGCTGCGCCATAGTCTGTGGAAGGGAATAAGTTCCTGCTCTGCTAGGAATGAGAATATAAGCTCGTAGAATTTCAGGATTTGGTCATGGGTGCTGGTAAGCATCCAGAGCATGGGTCATGTAGATATTAGGTCTTTATGGGGTTTTATTCTGATATACTTGTGAGCCTGGTTCCAGAGGGTTGTTTCCTACCAGTGGATGCAGTCATTGCTCTTTGATATTGAAGCTATGACAAATCCATGAGCTGAGGTCATATGGGTCCCTCCAGCACTCCAGGGAGCCTACTGGCAAAGAAAGTATCCTGGAAAGGGTCAAAGCTATTCACCTTGGTTGCTCTGAGACCTCAGATTGATGCTGTGCAATCTCAGAAGGGAGGAGGGTGCTTGGATATCAGGGAAGTCCTTACAATTGGGGGTTGTCATTATGCTTCCGGGCCTGGCCGTAATGTTAAATGGGATATTTCCGAAACCCTGGTCCAGCAGGTGTTAAAAATAAAAATAAACAAATGTTCAGGCTTCTGAGGGCTGCTGATGTGGGCTATTGACCAAATGAGCAAATAAGCGAGAAGCTGAGATCTGCTTAGCCAGAGTGGAAGAATGAATGGACGCTAGAATAGGTTACACAAGATGATGAATATCAATTGCAGCCTTGGGACCGATTGCATGTGAGGACTGTGGCTTGTTCCAATAGCCCCGCTGTTTTACACTAGTCAGAGGATTGCAGCAATTCTGCTGATAGCCAGAAAAAGGCTTTTTACCAAATCCCCACAGCAAGCCTCACATTTAATGATAAAACCTTAAAAACATTCTCTTTAAATGTAGTCAAGAATTTCTACTATTATGATAGCTAATTAATACCCTACAGACATCCCAAACAATAACTTAAGATCATGAAAAATTAAAAAGAATGAGAATTAGAAAAGAAGAGATAAAATAAACATTATCCACACTGTAATTGTCAGTATAAAAATGTGAGAAACCTTTTAAATACATTACTGGAATTGATAATTAGATGGGATAAGTTATGAAATAAAACTTCTAAAACCAATAATTCGTTTATTTTTATAACATTGGACTTTAAGATAAAATTTAAAGAAAACTTCATTATGAAAAAACCATTCAAAGATAATTTTATATGAAACAATTTCAAAACCTTATTTTTTTTAAAGATAGAAAAATTAACCCTACAATATTCAAGCTTCTTATAATGGAACTGGGAAACTCTCTAATGGGACAGTGGGCTTACAAATGTTCCTATTCCTACTAGAAAACATGACATATTGGAGGTTATGTATAGGATCATGTATGTCTGGGGGACTAGATGTATCATCAAATAGTGCTGATCAAACTGAATGGCTATATGTATAAAAAGGAAAATAGATATGCATCAATCACTCTGCACAAAATTCAACTCCAAATGGATCAAGACCCTCAACATAAAACTAATTACTCTGAATTCAATAAAAGAGAAAGTAAGGGATAGACTTGTATTCATTGGCACAGAAAAGGACTTTCTGAACTGGACCCTAGCAGCACAGGCACTAAGACCAACAATTAATAAGCTGGGGACCATGAAATAAAAAATCTTCTGTACAGCGAAAGATACCATCATTTGGAGAAAGTGGTGATGTATTGAATGGGAAAAGAACTTTATCATTACACATTCAATAGAAGGTTAATGCCTAAAATATATAAATAATTAAAAACCTGGACATTAAGAAAACAAATAGCCCCCTGAGACTCCTCCTTTTCTAGTGCAATGGGCACAGTGACACCTTGGTGGTGGTAGTGGTGTTCTTTTATCAGTCAGGGGCAGAGCAGATGGAAGGAAGTCAGGACAGGAACTCAAACAGTGCAGGAACCTGGAGGTAGGAGCTGATGTAGCACAACAGAGGTGGCCTTGGTGGCAGGGGTGTGGGTGAGCTGGATCCAGGGACAAGAGTGTGGAAGAGCTGAGTCCACCACTCATCTGCCCTGGGATGGGACTGGTGCATAGCTGGTGCTCCTCACCACATCTGGCAGATGGAAAAGCTTCTCATGGGCTCATAAACTCTGGAGAGCTAGCCCTGCTCCTCACCAGCAGCAGCAATTGGGAGAGTGAGCCCTGCACCTCACCTGGACAGCACATCAGAGCTGACCTGGGTGGTGGGGGTGCAGGTGAGCCAGCCCAGAGGGCAAGAGCAAGGGAAAGCTAGCCCCATAACCCATCTGCCATGAGGTGGCATGGGTGAGGGGATGATGCCTTCCTCCCTTACCCCTTGATACCTGTGGCAGTTGGAGGACCTGGCCTTCAGGTAATGAGAGCTGGTGAGCTGCCCTATCCCTCACTGACTGTAGCACTCAGGAGAGTGGGCCTTGCACCTTGCCTGAGCAGCATGGTGGAGATAGCCCTGATAGAGGAGATGTAGGTGAGCTGGCCCCAAGGGTAAGGGCATGGGAAAGCTGGCCCTGTCACTCACTTGCTGTGAGGTGAGGTGATATGGGTGCAAGGCTGATACCCTCCCACTCCTCTTCTTGGCACCTATGGTAGTTGGGCAAGCTGGCCAGGAGGGCATGAGAACCAGAGAGCTTGTTCTGCCCCCTCACTAGCTGTAGTACTTAGGAAAGCTAGCCCTACACCTCAATTGGACAGCACAGTGGAGCTGTTCCTGATGGCAAAGGTGTGGGTGAGCCGGCCCTGAGGACTTGGGAGACTGCAGCACTTGGGAGAGCGAGTCCTCAGCCTTGACTGGGATGCACAGTGAAGCTGGCTCTGGAGGCACGGGTCCAGGTGAGCAATCCCTGAGGGCATATGAACAGGAGAGCTAACCTTGCTTCTTGTTAACAGCAGCGTTGGGTTGTGTAGCTGGAGCAGAGCTGGAGAGCTTACCCTGGTGGTATGGATAAGAGAAAGCCTGTGCGCTGATCAGCTCAGATACCACCCAGGCCCAGATGCAAGAACATGTGTTGGCCCACCCCAAAATCTATATTATCTGTGAATGGTTGGGACATGTGAAAGGACCAATCTTGCTGATCCAAAATTGCCATATCTCCACGACACAGGGCAACCACAGGATAATCAGAAGGAGTCCTGGTGAGGATCCAATATAGATGCTGTCACAGAAGCCAGAGATCTTGAGCCAGACCAATGACTCATTGCAATGAACATTTGCAAGTGAAGATGTGTGGACAAAGGGATATCCTGTGGGGCACATTGTGATATACCACACCTTCCACAGCGAAACGTCGTCTATGCTTTTGTTGTTGTTTGTGTGTTCTTTTCTTGTTGGGGAGGTTGCAAGGGTGAAGGGTGGATATGAGAGGATTGGGAGATGAGTGGTACTGGGATATAGGATGTGAAATTTACAAAGAATCAATAAAAAGTAAAACAAACAAACAAACAAACAAACAAACCATTAAAATGGTATACAGAACTAAACAGAGTTCTCAAAAGCTGAAACACAAATGGCTGAGAAACATTAAGAAATGTTCAACATCCTTAGCCATTAGGAAAATACAAGTTAATACTAACTTGATATTTCATCTTATACGAGCCAGACTTGCTGAGGTCAATAAAACAAATTACAGCTCTTACTAGCAAGGGTGTGCGGAAATGGAAGCATCATTCATTCCTGGTGGGAGGGCGATCTAGTACAGCCCTTATAGAAGTCAGTGTGTTGATTCCCCAGGAAGCTGGGGATGGATCTACTTCACAATCCAGCTATTCTACGCTTGGGTGTATATAACCAAAGGACTCTACATCCTACTAAAGAGATGCTTGCTCATCTATGTTTATTGTTGCTCTATTCATGATAGCCAGACATTAGAAAGACCTTAGATGCCCATCAAATGATGACAAGATACAGATAATATGGTACATGTATACAATTGAGTGCTTTTCATCTGTTAAAAATGGAATCATTAGATATCCAGGTAAATGGATAGAGCTAGAAAAATCATCCTGAGTAAGGTAACTCAGATGTCCCCCCCAAACAAAACATGGTATGTTTTCTCTTATATGTGGATCATAGTTCCTGAGCATTTGATAGTCATGACACGACCCATATAAACACAGAGGTTAAGTATAGAATAAGGGACTAGGATGAGGGAAGGATCTCCCAAGGAAGAGGAAATATAATACACACACACCCCCACACCCCCACACTCACACTCACACACACCCACACACCCACCCACCCACACACACACACACACACACACCCCATATATATATATATCAACATATGGGAGACAAGGGCAGATGATAATGTGAGGAATAAACAGAGAGAGAGAGAGAGAGAGAGAGAGAGAGAGAAAGTAGATAAAGGAGGGAATATGTGGAGGGGCAAGTAACACTAAAGGCCACTTGTGTCATATGGAAACCTATTACAGCATAAGCTTCTTAAAATATATACATATACGAAAAAAATCTAAATGGATTTGCCAAATAATGTGGGAGATAAAGTCCCAAAGTAAACATCTCTCAATGCCAAGAGAAACCTCCAGAACCTGGAATAGATTATGTCTAGTTGAGTTGCTGTCCAGAGGAGCACCAACGAAACCCCTAAACAACCCAGGATACTGCTAATGCTTTTCAGAGAACAACCATCAGACTGTTCTCTACAATCTGTAAGACTGTTGCTGAGGAAAACACCCATCTCATTGAACATGGAGAGGTGGAGCTGATGCCTAACTGAAGCCATCACCCCCGCTGCCTAGTGTTCCTAATAATACTGGAACGTACTTGTCTGCCACCAAGGAGAAAGGTGAGCATCAACCCAGTTACATATCTGCTTGTTTTCTAAAGAAAGAGGGAAAAAAGTTGTGGAGGTAGAATGATGTGGGGAATCTGGGAGGTGCAGGTATTGTGGCTGCTATAGAAAATTTGTAGAAGTTCTCACTGTCAGGTGCCAGCTTGGGATCTGTTCACCACTCAGGGGCCTCCTTAAACTTGCCTTTCTGTCAATTACATCATCGTCCTGCAGTCTCACCTATGCAACACTTAGTACTAAAATTAGATTCTAAATCAAAGAAGAGAAAGGAAATAAATCAGAGTCATCATTGGGAAGCAATTCGGTGGCACTGCAGGGATGAGAGTTAGCAGACAACAGCAGAGTCTGCTTCTCAGACAATGGACAGTTTCTCAACACAATGTTTCTCTCCCTCCCTCCACCTTGCTCCTTCTTTCTCTCTTCTTTCTTTCCCCCAATTTATAGGCTTTAGAAATTAGTGTGTGCCCCCAGTTCTAAATAAAGTGAATAATTTAATATAGGCAAAGAAATAATGTTATTGTCCTAAGGATAGATGACCAAATGTTAAAAAGATCTCCTGGGGTTCCAGCTATTTCTTGTTGAATATCGATATACCTTAAAAATCCTTGGGTCCAAAGCAATTCCCTCAGGCATTTGCTTTAAGGAGATGTTCCCCATCAGTGTTGCTTCTGTCTTCTCTTTGGACAGATCTCTAAAGTTTGGGGCAGCTTGGGTGATTTTATTTGGGTTTAGCCTCTTCTTATTCTGTAACCTTGTTCCCTGAGAGATCTCAGACATTACACAGCCACATAGTGACAATTTCTAGGCAGGTTCAGGTGTCTGAGTGCCAAGAATCAGATCATGGTATCCTCTTGTATACTTATAGCTCCCATGGCATTTTCAAGACCACCCCTTTTCTTACCATCCATTTTTCTTACCTGGGCACCCCTGTGTGATTTGGTAGCCACTACCCTTCCAAATCATTTTATTGAGCTGTGGCCCTTGCTTTCCCTGGTCCAATCTTTGTTGTCTCCTTTCTATTCACTCAGCTCATTTTCGTGGCTGTTAGAACAACCCATAATGAGCTCACCTGCAGTTTTCTTGCATTGTCTGTATCACTCTCTTGTAAACAGGAGTCCTAGCAGTCTGTGCAACTTGTAATCTAATACCATGTCTATCTTATTCCTAACAGATCCGTGTTTATGCACAGAAACTCAAAGCATGGAAGACAACACCTTTATTTTATAAAATTGTTTTTATAATCATGTGAAATATTATTTAATTGAATTACATAAACATTTGAATATAGACATGAACAAATTAGAAAATAAGACACTTTTAATTTTGATGTTTAGATAAATAATGACCTAAATATATAAGTTGCTATATTTTGCTTGTATTCTTAGACATGTTTTTCCTGAGACTGGATAGATGGATCATTAGTAAGGAACACTTCCAGAGGACCCCAGTTTAGTCACAAGTGCCTTGATGGCAGCTCACAACCATCTTTAAATTAGTTATAGGGGATCTGACTTTCTTTTCTGGCCTCTGTAGGTACTATATACATATGGTGTACAGATATACACCCATACACATCAAATAAATAAACACACCTTTAAAGGAAAGCTCTCTCTTCTCTACAGACAATTTCTCAGTGTGGAATTTTCACTGATTTTATATTATATTCCCCAGAATCAAGAAAAAACAATGATAACCATTGTCAATAATTCAAGGAGATTTAAATAATGTTGTTGCTTTTAAGTTATACCTACTAGCTTATTGGACTAAAATGATGTCAGTTAAATGCTTTCTAATTAGTTAATGAACAAAATGATACCATTAAAATTCAAAATTGTATCACAGGTGACTAGTTCAGAAGTCTGAGTCACCAGAGCTGAAAGTTAGTATACATCTTCCATTCAGTTAGTGCTCAAATTTTGAGCACTTACAGTGTACTTCAGCTACATTATCAGTGATCTTCTAGATCCTTCCAACGTGGCAACGACACAGGCTCCATCATTCCAGAGTTTGGATTAGTTAGAGGACAACAGATATTAGACAGACACAGATAGTCATATGAATAGGTAGATAGACTACAGCTAGGTAGCTAGATTATAGCTAGATATTCATATAGATAGGTAGATAGATAGCAGATGATAGTCATGTAGGTAGGTGATAGGTAGATAGATGAACAGGTAGCTAGAGATGATAGATAAATATATAGATAGATACAACATGTTATATAACAAGTACTTTTGAATAAAATAAAGTAATAAGAATGATGTATGGTCATAATGTTAGTTTTTGAATGAGGTTATCACACACTAAGACCTGAAAGAGGCAAGAAAGCCAAGCATGTGGATGCCAGGAGAAAAGAGTCCACAACCAGAAAGAAAGCACTACTGCAAAACACCTCAGCTGGAAATGATTCTGGCTTATTCTAGACAGAGTTCAAGGACAGTGTAACTGTTGTTGAGTAAGATGAAGCAGCAGAACGGACCATTCATGGCTACGATGGCTTATCGAACAGGGCTGGAAGGAGACATATCAACAAGTCACAGAAGTGTTCTATGAAAGAAAATCAGAATTGGACCAAGGTGAGAGAGGTGTAGGTAGCAAGGCTCAACATACATGTTGGTGACAGAAATAACAACACATCATGTATAGGAGTTAGAGGCAGCTTAGAAAGGTCCCACAAATCTTAGGTATGAGAAACTAGAAATGGGGAGATGTGATTTTTAGACAAGGAGATAAAAAGAGCAGAGGTTTGGGCGGAATTTAGATTGTTCAAGAGAGAAAAAAGTTTTGTTTAAACAACAAAATAAATATATTATTAATTAATTAGCTTGTTATTTTTGTATATTTATCATAAAGAGTGATGATATTGATTATGACTTTTTACATATGTACCTAATAGATATGCATGGCCTCCATTGCTTCCTCCTGACTTTGTTGCTTCTGTGGAGAATACCATTAGAGTTTGTATGGCCACTGAGTCAAATCCATAAGTCACTTCCTGTAATATGGCAATCCACCACACTGAGTCTGCCAACTCGTGAATATGACATACTGCTCCATCTTCTAGAGTCTTCAGTTGTTTTCCTTACTGTTCCTAAGTTTTCACTGCAGAAATCTTTCATCTTCTTCGTTAAGTTTATTTGTAACTTTTGTCGGGGTCAGGGGATTGAGACAAAGTTTCTCTGTGTAGGCTTGGCTGTCTTGGAACTTGAGGTGTAGACCAGAATAGCCTCAGACTCACAGTCATGTGCCTGCCTCTGCCCCCCATGCACTGGGATTTAAGGTGTACGACATTATGGCCAGCTATCTGTAGATATTTTAAAGGCTCTGATAGGAATTTTCTTCTTTCTCAGCATATTCATTATTGCTATACAGGAAGGCTTCTGAACTTTGTATGTTGACTTTATATGCTGCTGTTCTGTTGAAGGTGTTTAGCTGATCTAAAGATTTGCTAGAGTCTCCAGGACCTCTTATATATTAGCATAGTATCTACAAATAGAGATGATTTTAACAACAAAAAATGTTTAAGCCTTAGGAATTCTTGAGAAATAATTATTTTATCACATTAAAAAGGAAAAGGTAGGAAGCAGAGTAAATAGTGAGTGCAGATAAGTGGGAAAATGTTTTCATTTCTTTCCTTACTGCGGTGACTAAATAGCTGGCATGAAGCAATCTGAGGGATGAAAGAATTTGTGGTTTGAGAGATCTAAACTACAGCAGAAAAAAAGCATGGTGGGAGGAGTGGATCAAGACTAGGGCAGCGGGAGCACTCACAGCCAGAAGGATCAGGAAGTAGAGAGTGATGGATCTTGTGCTCATCTGGCTCTCTCCTTTCCTCTTTTTATTCAGTCTGATACTCTAGACCATGGTGTGGGTAGCAGGATTCCCTCCTTGCCTAAGCCCCTCTGAAAATACCCTCAAGGACACACCCAGAGGTATGTCTCCCGATCAAGTTGACAAAGGTTAGACACTACTGGAATTAGATAACTAACATAAATCATAAATAGAAAAAATGATTCTTCTCTGATACTAGATGTGTTTATTTTCAAGGGTCTCTATCCAGCTATAAGGGAGTTGATACTCTCTTCTTACTCACTTACAGTAGCTTCTCAGAATGGATCAATTCACCAACCAATAAAATGCACCCTCACAAGCCTTAGAGCATGGTCTGCAATAAGGAAGTAATTACTGATTTTCCCTTGAGAGAGTTATTTTCTATTCTCCTTAAATATAACTCCTTGTGTCCAAAGTCATGGAAGGCAAGAGAACTCAGGATTTTCACCTCGTAGTCTAATCTGCCCACTGGGGCTATGGAGGAAAAAAGTTAGGAACTGATATGAAATCCCAAAACATGAGACTTAAAGAAAGAACAAATAAACAAACTGTTTAACGGGCCCTTGGGCATCTGCCTTTCTAAATGCACGAACGATTTCCTTAGCTGAGGATTTTGTGGCTTCGACTGATAACCTGCTTTACATTTTGGTCAGGCAGGAGCTCTCCCATGAATCCCAAACCCCTCTAATTAGCTCTCCTCCCAAGCTGCTTCTCAGACAATTTTTGCAAAAAGAAAATCAAGAGCTCGGCATAAAATAACGTAGCCTGTCACACAGTGTGCTGCGCTCCAACAAATTTCAGCTGAGAGCCCAGAGGACCGTCTAGATAATTAAGTGGTCTTGAACTTTAGTTGTACACTTGAATCTTTAGTAAGATGATATTTTTAAAGAAAAAAAAATCACCAGACCCAATGTCAGAGATTTCTGTTTCTTTGGTCTGGGAAGAAAGAAGAGTCTTTTCACAGCTCCACACAAGTTTATTCTCCCTTTAGAAATCACTTTAATAATCAATCAAGCAAATAATGTGAATTGCAAAACCCATTGAAAGAGGATATTCTAAATAGTATCTGGTAATCCGATACCATAGGGAACTTCAGGAGGGAAGATTATGTAAAAAAAAAGACAATGGAATACTTAAACATTTAAAAGATAAAAAGAGTGTCTTGCCCCAGCTGCACAGTGTCCTGCTTCCTGCACACATCTCTCCCATAATACTTCGAGTTTAGTTTTCTTCTAAATCTCATAAAAGCAGTCCATTTCCTGGCCAAATTCTTTATGAACATGCAGGAAAAAAACTGGCATGTCTCAAGCTATCTTCCAGAATGTCCCCTGGTCTTGGTGGCCATCTCCTTTCACAGGTAGCTAGTTAGCTAGAAATCTGGGCAGGCATTAGAATACTGTGTTTATACAAACTGCAAACTGAGCAACAGAAGGTGGAAGTTGGCTTTTCTTGTGAAATGAAGGGGAATGGAGCTCTGCAGGAACATCCTGAAGACAGAATGAGATTGTACAACAATGACAGCCAGGATTTCCCCATACCACAAGCCCATCCTCAAAGCTCTATCATGCTATTAGAACTAAGCTGTTTTTAAACAGCAGTCCTTAATTCCTCACACTGGAAGTAGGGAGTCTTGATTAGGCCTTAATGCTCTTAGACTTTTTCACCACCTACGATGCAACATGGGCTAGGTTCTGCAGTACATGTGAAACTTGACCTGGTCCCCAGGCAAATAGATGGTGCTAAGATTGGAATGCGCAGACACAGCCTTTCATAAACAAACAACCAGTAAGCTGCAAAAGATGTTTAGAGGCACCAGAAACAGACATTCAATTGAAGAAGGGGAAAACTGGTCAATAGAGATTACTTTCGCAAAATCACTCTGGGAGGAACAAAGTGAGTAGGGGCAGGGTAGTGAGGATAGTAAGGATCAGGGATGTAAGTCAAAACTCAAACAGCTCCCATGAAAACGTCTCTTAGGCAGTTGTGGTGGCACACGTCTTTAATGCTAGCACTAGGGAGGCAGAGGCAGGTGGATCTCTTGAGTTCAAGGGCACCCTGGTCTACAAAGTGAGTCCAGGACAGCCAGGGCTACACCAAGAAACCCTGTCTCAACAACAACAACAACAACAACAAAACAAAAACCATAACCCAAAGTAAGTGTCTCTCAACTGGTGTGCAGCTATCATGTCTAATAAGAAAAATGCCATTTTGCCACCACAGAGGAAACCCATTGTCTACTGCCAGAATACTAGAAGTTCTGCAGAGCCACAGACTCTCAAGCTTGCTGTGCCAAGAGGGAAGACCAAAAGTGTAAGGAAGACGGTTCCCTCTGGAACCTAAGAGGTGGGTGTGGTCCTGACACCATGTTCGTTCGATGCGTGATGCGTGAATGTGGGTGTCAAGCTGCCTAGGGCTGCACGTGTGGGTGCTCTAAGCTCAGTTGTCACTGTAACAGGGGCCTTATTAGAGAGATATCCGGTCGGGGCTAGGCATTCTAATGCCTCATGAATGCAGTACAAGGCTCTGTGATTTCAAAGAAAGCTGTTGTTAGAACACAGTCCAAGAATGAAGCCATGTGAAAACTCTCAGCACTTGTGGGAAAACAACACAAGACTCTTGAGACTTCACGTTCTTCAAACAGGGATTTGTTCTTGAAATATGCTTTTGTGCCCTTCCCAGGTGTAGCAGATAGGAGTGAGTTTATTATACGTCAGATTAGTTTTGACAAATGATTATTGTTATTGTTGATAAGCCTCCATGGGAGAACATGCTTTTGCCATGTGCAACTTGTCTTCTGTATGAACCTTGTTCTTGTGACTGTACACTTTACTCATGTGTCTCCTCTTAACCCTCAGAGTAGAAATTCTCTGATGCTCTGTATAAAGTTGGGTACAGCATGAGATTTTAGTCTGACTCATTTATGGCTCAATTCTTGCAGGTCTCAGTACCTCTAGAGTGATGACAGCTGTGAATATGAAAAAAAATTACTGAAAATCTTCAGATTGTGTAGTTGGCATCAGTGACAGTTTAAAGAAGAGTCGCTTCATGGAAAAAACATGGCACAAAGTATTATCTTTCAGTAAATACAATTTCGAATGAAAGGGAATGATAGCACAGAAACATACACAGATTTTATTTCAATTCATTTTGTTTTTATTTTTAGACAGGATCTTACAATGCCCTGGCTGACCTAAAGGTCTTCCTGTCTACTTCCTGGGCATTAGAATTAAAGTTGTGTACCACTATATGACAAAATTTATTCTTTAATTATTGCATTCCAGTATCTATTCTGTGTGGCATGTGGGCACATGAGATGCAGAGTACAGCTTGAAAGAGCCTGAAAGCTTCTCGCAGAAGCCTGTTCTCTCTCTTCTGCCATTTGGGTCCTTGGATCCAACTCAGGTTTTAATAGCATGAGTATATCTGAGTAGTAGCATGCATGGAAACATGTATTGTGTCTGTTCTTCACTATGGATGCAATGGGACAAGTTCCTCCACTGTCACTGTGACTTCCCACTACGATGGAACAGAAATAAATCCTCTCTCCCTTTGAGTGCTTTTGTCAGGGCATTTTATCACAGGAAACACAATTAAGAAATCCACAACTCCATAAGGCCCATTTTTTTCACAAATCATTCATGTAATGAATTCAATGGTGCTAACATAGACAGTACCAGCTGCTTATTTTGGGAACTGGGGTGACCAATGGGATGAAGGCCAACCCACTGAGTGCGCACAAGACATCGCACAGGTGTTTGTTGTCAGGTTTTATCACCTTCCCTCTCTACTCTGATTTCCCCTCCTGTGCTCTTATTTCACGTTCAACATCATTTACCTCACACCTGTCAGTCAAGCCTTACTACTAGCAAATACCAAGTCCTGCCACTCTCACTCCATAAGATTTCTAGAATTGTCTTTCATTTTATTACTGTGTTGATAACCCTGTGAGTTTCCTCTGCTCAAAGAGGTTACAGTTGCTGGGAAACAAATCTCCTGTCCTGCAGTCTGTTTTGTCTCCATTCTATTTGGACTTGGAGAAGAACAACTTTTGTGTGACAGTTATGTAGTCAGACCTGATATTCCTCACTGCTTTTGATGGTAAAGCCTGACTCTCTTTACTTGGCATTCAAGATGCAGGTGTTTTGACTTCCTTATTGTTAAAAAAAACCCTCTTCTGCTGCTTTGCCGTGTTTCATTTCTAGAAGGCATTGGCCTATGGGGCATCTCTGGCAAGGACTTTAATAATAATACTTTTAAAGTATTGTAACATACAAACCAGATCATACTGACCAAAATGCAGCTTCCAAGATATTTTTCAGTGGCACGAGCTTCTGATACTCATATTTCTCTGTGAGCATGGGCTAGACCCTAGTGATTTACTTCAATAAGTACAATACAGAAAAGTCCATGGCATTCTCTTCTAAAACTGGGCTGTAAGAGGCTATGGCTTCCACCTTGCGTTCTCTCCATTCTTGCTTGTTTTGATATGGTGAGAGACTCTGAGAGAAGCCTATAGACAAGGCACTAAGGAAGCCTCAAGCTAATAGCTCATGAAGAACTGGAGCCTCCATCTACTACCTAGCAAGGAGCTGGGTCCTACCCACAACCACATGAGTAGGCCAGGATGGGAATCATTTCCACTTAACTCTCAAGGTCACTGAAACGCTAAAAGAGACTCAGATAGAACAAGAGGACCCCTACTAGGTCACACTTGTATTTCTGACCCACAGAAATTATGGAATATGTTTTGCTCTAAGCCTTTATGGTATAGGGCAATTCATTAAGCAGCGACAGATTAACAGTAGCTGCCTTTGTTGAACACGCAATTAAAAATAATTTGATATTATAATAGGCAATTATCTCCTCATATCTAATTTCGATGTGAAGATTAGAAGAAATATTTACTCATTTGGCAGGATTTGATGGGTATCTCTTCTGTGAGAGGCACTTCACATGGTCTTGGAGGGGAATAAAAGCTGAGGAAGTCTAGCAGCCTGCCATCCAGACACGGATAGTCTGAATGAGATGAGGGGTGTGTGTGTATGTGTGTGTGTGTGTGTGTGTGTGTGTGTGTGTGTGTGTGTGTGAGAGAGAGAGAGAGAGAGAGAGAGAGAGAGAGAGAGAGAGAGGGAGCGAGAGAGCACATCACTGAGTTGAAGTGTTTCAAAGATACTACAGTCTATTTGGGATAGCAACAAAACCAAACCATAGCCACGTGGCAAATGAGTACTACAAATCAAAGGAGATTTCAATAAAAACATCCATGAAGCTCAGGGAGTACACAGAAGGAAGATGAGCACCCTGTAGGAGGATCAGAAAAATTAAACACAAGATTTATTATCACTGGAAATTTAACCACAAAGCATTGGTGGAGGGAATATCAGAGGACAGCCATAACTTAAAAAGCACAAAGCTGGAACACCCAGACTGAAAATAATGAGTAAAATTCAAGTTAAATGTGTTCACAAATCAACTAATCCCTGTAACTTTCAACTCTTAGCCCAGTTGCAATGAATGGGGGCAGGTAGAAGAGAAAAGAGAACCCCATTTCCTGGGTTTTTCTGGGAGCCTTGGAAAGTACCCACACAAGTGAAGGAGTCTGAATTTCCTTTACATTAGCTGCCAGGAATGTGTGACTCTGGGGACAGGCAAAAAACTCTTATTTTTCCATCTGGGTTTGAGTTTGCAGGCAAGATGATCAGTACCGCCATTAGGCTTTGAGGAGCAACCTCACTGTCTTCTCCACAGAGTTATGATAACTATTGATCTAATAATAAAGCAGGTAAACAGAATAGGCATAAATTTTGACATTCTTCGCTTCCTTTGTGGATGAAGCATAAGAATCTGCTTCAAAATGCTTTACAGACTCTATGCAATGTAAAATATATAAAAATTGTGATATTTGACACAGGAAACTGATTGCAGGAGATGTTTGATGCCATGAAAGGTCACACCGCGTGCTGGCTAGTTTTCTGTCAACTTGACACAGGCTAGAATAATAAGATATGAGGGAGCCTTGTTGAGAAAATGACCACATAAATTGAGCTTCAGGCAAGCCCATAGGAGATTTTTAAAACTAGTGATAGTTGGAGGAGAACACAACCCATTGTAGGTGGTGCCATCCCGGGGCTGGTAGCCCTGGGTTCTGTAAGAAAGCAGGTTGAGCAAGCCAGTAAGTGGGGTCCCTCCATGGTTCCTGCATCAGCTCCTGCCTTCAGGTTCCTGCCCTGTTTGAGTTCCTGCCCTGTTCTGACTTTCTTCAATGATGGACAGTGATGGGGAGGCACAAGCAACATAAACCCTTTACTACTCAAGTTGCTTTGCCCATGGTGCTTAACCACAGCAATGGTGACCTTAGCTAGTATGCATGGCAGCCAGCAGAGCTGAGACACAAACTCAGGGCCTTTGGTGCCAGAGAAGCCTCATTTCAACAGTTGAGAGATATCTCTGGGTTCAGAACTCAGCTCTAAACTTGCTGACTATGTTACTCAGACAAATCATTTCTATGATCTTCAGTTTCCCAGTCAATACATTGGAAATTATAAAGCAAACACTGTTGCATTATCGAGAAGATTAAAAGATAGAACCTGTGTGCTTGGCATGGTGCCTCAACACAGCACATTCTCAATAAATGCAAGTCATTTTCGTGCTTACTGTTCTGTGCTCTTTACACTGAAACAGGAGGCAACCAATCCTAGTGGCTGGTCAGTAGTTACTTTGGGGCCAAGCAATGCTTAGGCCTGTGGGACTGGGGAGCCATGCAACTAGTAGGAGCTGGACCAGAGCAAGAGTGATGTCAGGATATGTCCAAACCCTGAAAATCTTGTCTTGAGACCAGCAGGAGTGGGCCTGCTTCCTCCCTGCCCTGGGCCTGCATGTCCTGGCACATACAGCCTTACGTGCCCCACCATTGCCACCCTTGAGGTGGTCAAGTAACTTGGCGGCCAGGTTACAGGTTAAACTTTCTCTCTACTTATAAGGCCACAATCCAGCAAGAACCTGCCATTATTTTTCATGGAAATAAGGCATTCTCAGAACCTTGGCTCCTGCCTATAATGTACACTCATCCTGAAATCCTCTACCCACTCTCCACAGGTTTAAATAGCCTTTGCTTCCCTCCCCCCATTAAATGAGCCATCTCACTGAAGCTATCTCTCTAGAAGGCTATTTCTCATGCACTCACTGATAACTGAGATCCACTCAAATGTTGCTCCCTATGCTGACACTTCAGGTTCAATATCTGTCTATCTGTCTGTCTATCTATCTACCTATCTATCATTAATTCATTTCTTCATTTTACATCCTAATCATAATCCCACTACCTCCTCTCTTCCAAATCTCACCTTCCTTCCCACTTTCCCCACCACCTGTCCCTAACAGACCCACCCTGGTGCATCAAGTCACATCAGGGCTAAGTGCCTCCTCTTTCACTGAGACAAGACAAGGCAGCCCTGTTAGGGAAATGGGATCTAGAGGGAGACAACAGGGTCCAAGCCAGACATAGCACCAGCCCCAATTATTAGGGGACCTACTTGAGGACCAAGCAAGCCATCAGCTTCATATGCATAGGGAGCCTAGGACCAGTCCATGCATGTCCTTTGCTTGGTATCTCAGTCTCTATGAGCCCCATGGGCCCAGGTTAGTTGGCTATGTAGGTCTTCTTGTGGTGTCCTTGACCCCACTAGCTCCCTCAGTCCTTTTCCCAACTCTTCCACAAGACTCCTTGAGTTCAGCCTAATGTTGGGCTGTGGGTCTCTTCATCTGTTTCCATTATCTGCTGGATGAAGCCTCTCATATGACAGTCATGTGAGGTTCCTATCAAACACAAAGCTATTCCACTAAAATCAGGGACAAGGCTTCCTACTGTCTCCATATCTCTTCCATATAGAACTTGAAGGAAAAGAGATCAGGGGCATATGAATTGGACAACAAGAAGTCAAAGTACCCCTATTTGCAGATGATATGATAATATACATAAATGGCCCCAAAATTCTATCAGGGAACTCCTACAACTCTTAAACACACTCAACCAGATACAAAATTAACTAAAAAAAATAAGATCAGTATCCCTCCTTTATACAAATGATAAATGGGCTGAGAAAGAAGTTCTAATCAAGCAAGTGAGAGACCTGTATTACAAAAAATTGCAGTCTCCGAAGAAAGAAATTGAAGAAGATATCAAAAGATCGAAAGATCTCTCATGCTCATGGGTCAGTAGGACTAACATAGTAAAAATGGCCATCTTACCAAAAATGATCTACAGGTTCAGGTATTTAAAACACTTTGTCCTTCACCATCCTTACCAATGTGAACTTCAACTATGCATCATTCCTTCTAGATTCTGTACTTTCTAAAGTAACATAGTACTATGACCAAAATACTTCTTTTAAAACTGAATAATGCATTTTCTTGCCCACCCCATTGCCCTGACATCTCTTCATCTTATTAGGAATTCCACAGTTACACAGTTTGTCTACCTGACACAGAAAAGCATGAGATTGGATCAGCCTTGACCTACTGAATGCAAAATTCATGAATGAGGAATAAAACTGATTTCCATATCCTCAATCCAAAGAATATTTTCAAAACTTGTAAGGAGAAAAAAAAAAGGATTGGAGAGGGAAGAAAATCTCTGTAGGTGGTGCAGAAATAAAATCAATATATTAGGTAGATCTAAAAGACCAAACTTCAGAGTTGAACAGAATATGGTATTTAAAGAAGTTTTTATTGTTTTAAGGATTCTTTGATAATGAGACTGGTTAACTCATGGCAACACTCAGTCTACCTCAAAGAAGATGATGAGCATAAAAGAACCTCCTTATGGAGATGGCTTCAAATGTGGCAAACAAGCCAGTGGGCAAAATGTCCTCGTTTTGACCACCGACAGAATTCTGCCTAAAAAAGGGCAAGCTTGGATGCAGGTAGAGTCAATAGTCAAACTCTGCCAAGACAAGGTACAGAAGCCCTCAATAGTTCCTGCCTCACAAATATGTATGTCAGATATACTGGGACAGAAAGCAGAAAATGATGCTCCAATGTTATGGAGAGTTTTGGGTGACTGTTCAGGCAGTAAATTGTCTCTGTCATTTTTTTTTTTTTTAATTTGGAAGCTGCTAACCTGCACGTCCTGTTTACTCAGGTAATTAATTTTATTCCTTCTCAAGACTCTGATAAGATTCTTCAACCAAATAACTTAATTTCACAATTAAGTTTAGTTGTTTAGGGGTTAAATTGTGAGAGCTGTTTTAAGTTCATAGAGATGAGATATGATAGATAATGCCTTACATTCAGAATTTAAGACTCACCAAGATAGGAAAATGTTTTTTTCAAGGTTGCCAAACACAAATAACCAAAACCCTACCAATGTAACATTTATATAGTTTCTGATTGTTTTGTGGTTCTTCTTGCTGTATGTAGTTTATTTTATATATGTGCAATAATGTAAATGTATATGTAAAAAATAAAAATATAAGAAAAACATACATAGAAATAATTTAAAATCATACTACAATATAACAGTAATGAAGTAAGTGTAGTAGTGATGAAGATAGATAAACATAACACCGGGACAGACTAGAAAGACCAGAAATAAACTTTTGCATATATGGCCAAGTGATTTTCAGTCAGAGTGGCAAGACTACACAAGGGATAGAGTATAGTTTCTTCACCAAATAGTGTTAGGGAACTGAATATCTGAAGAAAAAGAAGGAGGAAGGGCAGAGGAAGAAGAAGAGGAGGAGGAGGGAGAGGAGGAAGAGGAAGAAGAGGAGGGAGAGGAAGAGGAGGGAGAGAAGGAGGAGGGAGAGGAAGAGGAGGAGGAGGAGGATGGAGAGGAGGAGGAGGAACAGCAGCAGAAGCAGCAGGAGTTAGAACATTGTCTTTCTAAATACATAAACAATATCTCATGTTAGGGTAAGAACCTCAGCATCTATAAGTGCACAGTAGCCGTAAGCCTTTGATAAGCAGGCTGCAATCCATATAACCACAGAGGTTAGGTGTAGTGTAAGGGACTTAGGGGAGGGAGGGATCTCCCTAGGAGGGGGAATAGAATAGATAATCATGGAATGGATGAGATGGGGGGACTGGAAGAGGAGGTGAAGGAGGGAATACAGGGAGGGACAGCTAAAACTAAGGGCTATTTGAGGGTTCAAATGGAAACCTTATACATAAAATCCCTAAAATACTCATATATAAAGAAGATCTACATAAAGCTGCCACATAATGAGAAAGACAGAAACCAAGCTGGACATCTCTCTTCATCAAATGAAGCCTCTAGTTCTAGGAATGGGTTACATCTAATCAAGTTGTTGGCCAAAGAAGCCCTATGGGTGCCCCTACACAGCCCAGGCTACTGGTTATTTTCCTCAAGCTCATGGAAAGACCCTATTGCTGAAGACAACACCTATACAACTCATTGAACATGGAGATGGAAAAAAATCGATGTTATGTTTTTGGTTTTTTGCCTTAGGAAGAAAAGTAGGAAAAAGAAACAATATACATCTGATGCATCTGCCAAGAAGAGGTTAGGAAAGATAGCGCTCTAACATGGGTTTGAAATGTAACACTAGTGGTTAGAGCTAAACTTTTTTTCTTAAATCCTACTTCTCTAAAGGCACCAGGTTTAAAAATGAAATCTTTTTCATCTATAGCAATATATATATACAAATATATTTGTGGAATATAGAAAATGACAAAATCAGAGTCACTGATTATCTCTATACCACTGGGTCAACATTGAAGAGTCTGGTATGGGGAGGCTTTGTTTTGTTGTTTCTAATCTTCCCCCATCACTGAACTTTCTGTTTCATCTTACATAAACAATTTTATGTTGTAATTTTATACTACATGATATTGCTTTGTTTATAAACTTAGGTTTTTATGGTTGTGTGGTATCCTATATGGATGTAGTTTAATTTGTGAAACGACTTCCACACTGCTGAATATTCAAATATGTATATTATTATGAAATTTATAAATGACATTATTACATGATTGCACTGTTCCTTTGGATGAGTTATTAGAAGTAGAATTACTTCTAATGTTGGATTGACTGTATTTTATTTTATTATGTGTGGGTGTCTTTCCTGATGTATGTCTATGCCCTGCTTGTGTACCGAGTGCCCACAGAGGACAGAAGAGGGCATCATATTCCCTGGAACTGGTGTTGCAGGTGGTTCTGGGCCACCATATGGTTCTGGGAAATAATGGAGGTTCTCTGGAAGAGCAAAGGAGGCAAAGGTTCTCTGAGGAGCCAAGGAAGTCTTGAGTGAATGCCAACAACTCACAGGAAATTGGTAAGGCCTTCTGTGTATGGGTCAGGCTTGGAATTGGCAAAGCCTTTTTCTAGCAGTGTGAATGCTGGCCATGTGTGCAAAATCTAGCAACTGCAGCTTCTTGCACATATATTTACAGTCTGAGAACACCCCTTACAGAGACCTCCTAGGAGACTAGCTAACTCCTCCCACTATGGTGTCATAGAAAATGTGTCTGGGTTCCTTGTGGTTTGCTGTAGTTGGGGCCACTCCATCAGAGTGCACACAGCTCAACTGAACCCAGAGTGTGTGTCTGTTTTGTCTTCTGTGTCACTGTCTTTTCTTCATTCTTTCATCATCTCTAGTTAGGCCAAGGCACCTGGCCTCAAGGATCACAGAGGCAGCAGTGTTCTTAGCCACTGAGCTATCTCTCTAGGCCTGCAACAGGCGTATTTTAAGCATACAGCTCACTCACATTCAAATGGTTTGAGGTCCTTTACTAAAAATGTCAAATTTCTTCCCATCAAGTTTGTAGAAATTTATTATCCCAATAAAAATGCAAAATGTTCATTGTCACTCCTCTATACAATGGCTGTTATTTATAAAACAAGAAAATAGTGACGGTGTCTTTTTGAATCAAGGAAGTTTCAGGTTTCTTCGACAAATCACTTTGATATCCATTTGCCCTGAGTCAGTGTAGGAATAAACCTAAGTAACTCTGAGTTTAATTACAGAGAGAGCTTTGCAGGAAGGCTTCTGTTTCTTTGTTTGGTTATATTTTCTTTGTGGTACGAAGGAACATTCAGGCCCACGAGCCATAGCTCTGCTCTGCAAAGATGTTCTCTCTCTCTCTCTCTCTCTCTCTCTCTCTCTCTCTCTCTCTCTCTAAGATTTATTTATATATTATTATGTATACAGTATTCTGCCTGCATGTACACCTGTTGGCCAGAAGATGGCACCAGATATCATTATAGATGGTTGTGA
This sequence comes from Acomys percivali, assembly GCA_907169655.1. Classification (NCBI taxonomy): domain Eukaryota; kingdom Metazoa; phylum Chordata; class Mammalia; order Rodentia; family Muridae; genus Acomys; species Acomys percivali. The sequence continues at coordinate 125,219,900 of OU015746.1, forward strand.
GCCACCATGTGGTTGCTGGGAATTGAACTCAGGACCTCAGGATGAACAGGCAGTGCTCTGAACCTCTGAGACATCTCTTCAGCCCTGCAAAGATGTTCTTAAGTTAGCATTGTGCTCAACTCTTCAGATAGTAAATCAGTCAAAATCCTGCAGATGTGACCATGTTCTAGCCAGGATGGAGGCGGAAGACCACCGAGGGAGGATATGACTGTTACCAAAAGAGTGCTATAGAGTCAGAAATTTACGGTAGAATGGGATGCAGCCACCATTTCCTCTTGACTTCACCAGAGGCCAAGGAGAGGAAGCTGGTGATGAAGAGAGTACGAGATACCTGATAGTAGATGTGGTCCAATGGGGGACAGGTGAACATCCAGTTTTACTTTCCTCCAACCCCATTTCCTCTTTAAAAGCCCAGCTCCATTCCCAAGGACAGGGACAAGGGAGCTTCGTGGCTGTGGACAGACTGTTTGCTCACGCTTTGGTGGTCCATCTTGATACCCAGTTTGATCAGATTTAGAATCACCTCTAAGGGTCCTGGAAACCTACAAAAAGAACATTATGACTGGCGGATCTGGGTCCTGGGGGTCCTGCTCAAACTATGGCACCAGCCAGGGACAATATAGGCAGTAAACTTCTAACTCCTACCCAGACCTAGCCAATGGACACTGTTGAGTGGAGAATGAGGTCTGACTTTCATACGAACTCTGGTGCTCCATTTTTGACCATGTCCCCTGGATGAGGAGGCCTGGTGGCACTCAGAGGAAACTTGATACCCTATGAGCATACACAGGGGGAGGAGGTCCCCCTCAGTCACAGACACAGGGGAAGGGAGTAGAGGGGAAGCGGGAGGGAGGGATGAATGGGAGGATACAAGGGATGGGCTAATAATTGAGATGTAATATGAATAAATTAATAAAATATTAAAAAAATAGAATCACCTCTAAGTATCACCTTCACTCCATAGATTGGCAAAGTGCTATCACTCTCCTCATTGACGTGACAAGATATCTGACAAAAAGAAACTTAGGAAAATATGCTGGTCAGTTTTTGACAACATGTCACCTGGGACGAGTGAAACTCCACTGCAGAGCTGCCTCTGTTGCAGTGGCCTTTGGGCATGTCGATGAGGGCACTTTTAGAGACGGTTAACTGAGGAGGAAAATGGCACCCTCAAATGGATACCATCACCCCATGGCACAGGGTGAATGCAAGTAGAGATCCAGATTTCCCCTCTTTGCTTCCTCACTGCAGAGGCAATGTGACCAGCTACGGCCCAAGGTGCCTTTGGTTATGGTGTATTAACCACACAACACTGAGCCAAACTAAGACAGAAGAAAACATTTTATTTTGGCTCATAGTTGAGGTTACAAGCTATGGAAAACTTTGTGGGAAAAAAATCCCAAGGTGATGAGAACTCTAGCTGTGGCTGCTGAGGTGTTGAGGGAACTTTGGGGAAGTAATTTGACTTAGGTAAGGTCATAAGAGAAAAGTCCCCATGATAGGATTAATAGCTATAGCCAAAGAGGAAGAGACCGGATCTCCCCTCCCCTCCCCTCCTCTCCCCTCCCCCCTCCTCTCCCCTTCTTTCCACAATGAAGATGAAGTAAAAGGGCAACTATGTGCAAAACATCAGACGTCAAAGATGCTGACTCCTTATGCTTACCTTTCCTAGCCTCCAAACATGTACAAGATAAATGATATTAAGTCTATGGGATTTTTTTTTTTTTGACAGCACTCCAAACTGACTAAGATACTGCTAGACTGAGTCATAAGGCACAACCTCTCAGACACTTGGGAGAGGAGGGGGAAAGGAGGGAAACGGAGTCTCTTCAGTATAGGTGGCACTAAGAGATGAGAGGGCTTGCAGTATGGCAGCAGTCTGCTTCACAAACTACTATAGTGTTAATCCATGTAGTGTTATTGTTTTCTGTGGGATTCTCAAGCAGCAAGTGGGAATATTACTGTGTAATCATGCCCCGTTATTTTAGTAATTTCAGGAGTGAAAGCCCTAGTGCTTTTTTCTTCTCTAGAAGCTAGGGTGTATTTGTGGGCCCAATAAAGTCTTTGCAAACAGACAATACATTAACTGTATCTTTATATTACCCTGGCAGAAGAAGGCATTCTGATGAGCGATGGAGCAAAGACCCCTACTGTGGCTGGATTTATTTTTTTTTCAGGAAAATGTACAAAGCAGTCATAAATGTTTCATTTAAATGCACCCTAATCATAAATGTGTATCTGTGGCTTAAGAAGTGCTTGTTTTTCTGCACTGGAACTCTCTAAGCCAGCAAACAACTCTGGAAAATTGTCTTTAATCCCTCACAAATGACTCAGAAATGCCACTTGGGCTTTAGCACATATTATTAAGCGAATCCACGAATTGCCAAGCCAGGAGATGTGGAAAACCATAGCAACCAAGGGAAAGATTGGGGAGGTGGCTAGTGTTTGAAGGACTTGCTGGCAGGAACATAAGCCCTTCTAATGCTCAAAAGCCCCTCCCTCCCAACCACCTCTTCGCACATGGCCTTGTTCAGCCTCTGAAGACTCAGGACAGGAACTTGCAGTGGAGTGATTTCCAGAATCTAACTAGTCTAGCATCCCCTTTCAGATACTTTAAGAAAATAAGACATAGAGTCTTTAAGCAGCTCACCAAGATCACAAAATGAACAATTTAAAGATGTAAAAAAAATACTATAGCCCAAGTCTTGGTGCAATCATTTTTATCAACTGCGACTTTTTAAAATTAGTTCTACAGATGGGATGAGGTGGAGTGGGATCGGATGTGAGGGCATTAGATGGGGTAGGATGTGATGTGGTATGATGGGATGTGGTGTGACAGGATGTGATGGGTAGCGTTTGATGTGATGACATAGGATGGGACGGAGTGGGGAACCTAAACTACTTGAACAACTCTGATAGTAATAAACTTGCCATTAAGGCCACTGAAACCAGCTTTGTGAAACCAAAATGAATCTTTGTACAATTAGTTTTGCGGAAAAGGAAACCATACATTTCATAGAAAAGCTTTACGCTTTAGAAAACATGGTGAAGTGTTTTGTATATTGCTTTCTGGGAGCAACATCCTGCAACAACCTAAGGTATTTTTCTTACAGGCATTAAAGGTTTTGTTCATTTAGTTAATGACAAATACTGTAAGAACACCAAGCATGTGTTCCCCAAACCGTGTTATTTAGGTAAACGTCCCTAGCATAAAGTTTACCCGCTTATTCACTTGCCAGGAGATTGGGATAGATGTGAGGACATCCTATTGTGACTCTAGGTGAGAGAAATACACGAGAATGGGGAAATAGAAGGATCCAGAGGGTCCTAGAAACCCACAAGAAGAACATCATGATGGGTGGATCTGGGTCCAGGAGTGTCTGCTCAAATTACTGCACCAACCAAGGACAATACAACAAGCAGTAAACATTGAACCCCTACCTAGATCCAGCCAATGGACAGGACATTCTCCACAGTTGTGTAGAGAGCAGGGACTGACTCTGACATGAACTCTGGTATCCCCTATTTGACCACTTCCCCTTGGTCGGAGGCCTGGTGGCACTCAGAGAAAGAATAAGCAGGATACAAAGATGAGACTTGATAGCCTGTGACCATAGAGTGGGGGAGGAGGTCCCCGTCAGTCTTAGACCTAGCGGAGGGGAATAGGATGAAAGCGGGAGTGAGGGAGGAACGGGAGGATACAAGTGATGGGATAGCAAATTGAGATATAATCTGAATAAATTAATTAAATTAAAAAAAAGAATATAGCTGATACAAAGCTCAGTACCACCTGCTGACGTGGTCAGCGCCATCATCACAATTTAATCTCAAGGTGATTTCACTGGAGAAAGAATTCTGAAGCCCATTTGCAGATGTTGGTGAGCTTGTCTGAGGCTCAGGCTTAGCTCTGCCTGTCCTGAGGTAATAAATAATGCCTGGAGTTGATCATCCTTGCTTGGGAAGCCTGGTGGTGCTTTCCTTTGTCTGTGCCTGTCCAGACAGAGTTCTCAGACTGCATCCAGGAGATCTGACTAGTGTTTTGGGATGGAGCCCAGGTATCAGTATATGCTGTAGATATGCCCCATGTGATTCTTATAAAGCAAAACACAGACGCCTGGGCTCCATCCCAGAATGACTGACTCAGAGGCTCTGGACTTGGTGGCTTGGCAGATCTTTGTTGTGAAAAATCTCCCCCATGTGATTCAAAAGCATTCCAAAGAGTGCAAAATCCTCTCCTTGGCTAAGAGCTATAAATTTCCCCCACACCATCGGGGGTTTATCTTGAAGCAACAAACCATATTAAATGAATATTTGAGCACAGAAATAAGCTCTACCCACAGCTAACCTCTTGTCAGCATTTCAGCTGGTATAAACACTGTTTGCTCTGCAGGGCAGCTGTTGTGTGTATTTAAATATACCACAGAGACTCTACGAGCAACTCTGATGCATCTTTTATCCGTTCAAATATTCACAAATCACATCTACAAACATTAGCTTCATATCAAATAACAACAACAACAAAATCTCCATTAAGGAAAAACACAAACTACAGCAACAGTCTCCATTTGAAAAGTATTTAATTTTACCTTATGGATCTTTTTGTTATGTCTCTTTTAATATGTTAAGATAAATTTGAATCTGTTTATAAAACCTTATGGTGAATTAAACATAAAACATAAACAGTTGACATAAAAAATAGCATTTCTTACTAATTAAAAGACATCAGATAAAAATTCCAAACTTTGTCTGAGAAGAATTTGGCATTTTAAGATCTACTTTCTCTGAGAACAAATCACGGAGCATGTCTTGGAATTTCAGCCCAGAAGCCTAGAGTGTAGCCTCAGTGGTCAAGAGCAGTGGCTGCCCTTCCAGGAGACCCAGGCTGGATTCTCAACCCCCACATGGTGGCTCACAAGCATCTGTGGCTCCAGTTCCAGTGGACCCATTGCCATTTTCTGCACCAGGCACTTATATGGCGTATGATGCACATAAAACAATAAAATGCTTTTTAAAAACTTTCAGTCTGTAAGTGTCAACATTAAAAAAAAAAAAAAAAAACTGGGTTGGTTAAGTGCATAGAGAAGTCAAATATGGCTCAAGCAGAAATGACTACAAAATGATACACTTCCCCAAACAACTGCAGTACATGAGCATGTTTGTGTTTTCCTCCCATCCTACACATTCGTTCTTTCTGTTCAAGTTCCAGCAGAGAGCTGTAAAAAAAAATCATAAATTGCAGAGTGCAAGTAGTGAAAAATTCTATACTCACTAGCAGGCCAGGAGTGGTAAATATGCAGTTTTAAATGGAGACAAACATGCTTTTTGCCTACAATCACAATGAGGGCCACTGCAAAAACATTTTGGTGAGAACTCATCTCTGCTGCTGGGGAAGGGAGGGGAGATGTTGCGTTGGGTGTTAGGAAGGACAGTGATATAACTAAACCATCCTTCTATTAATGGAAAGTCCCAGTACTGTGGAAGAGTGTGGCATATTTACTCCAACTAAAATTAGATCAAATCCTCCTTGTCTGGCATACCAGTACAGAGAGCTGCATCTCAGAAACCCAAAATAGAACAGCTAAAGTGCTAGCACACCCATGCAGACATTTCTCTATGCCAGGAAAACTTGAAAACAGACCTCATGTTAGTCATTGCGTCTAATAGGTGGCCATCCCCTCTCCTCTGATACGGTATCACCACACTATTTCTCCTTATTAAAGATCTAATTATTCAAAATATCACAATATCCATGTGGGTCTTGTGAAATGTCCCCAGTTAGACCTGGTAGCTCAGAAGCCAGTGTGAAGCCATGTGATCAACAGCTACCCCTTAATTACTTGAAATCGGGACAGAGTGGATACAGAATGGTAAGAGAATTAGACTTTGTTCCTAATGGAAAACTTTCTGTAGAAAGTAAAATTTCCAACTCTCTAACCCCAAGCCTTTCTTAACACTCCTGAAAAGCAACAAATGACTTATTTGCATTTCACACCCTATCCCTTCTTTCACTCTGCCTCACTGTCTGCTAGCAGAATAATATTTAAAAATGACTGACAAGAAGGAGAAAAAAAAAGAGCAACAATATTCTTCTGTGTGCTTATCCTATAATTAGGTACTAATGACTCAAAAATTGGCTCAAGAGAAGTGACCTCTGCCTACTTTCTATTACTGCTAGCATCTTGGAGTCATGGGGGGGGGTACCCAAAACTCAGCATGACTGAAACCTCCTTTGCCACTGATCATCTAAGGACACTACCTCTTATAGCCTCACCAGTGTCAAAGGTTCCATCATTCTGCCACTAAAATCACACCATTGTCCCAACTCCATCTGATTCCCACATCACTGTTCATTCTCTTAGAGTGTCTCAGAACGCATGTTAGAGCCTGAACACTTGGAGTATGCTTTCTAGGGCAATTGTGAAACCTCAGTCTCTTCTCTTTTCACTTACTTTGCATTGTTTGGCCTGCGAGATAAAGAGCAGACAGAGATGTTCTAAGGAAATGAGTTAGAATGGATTCTACAAAACAGAGCTGTTCACATCAAGAAGCAGGTGTATGAGCATCAGGAACACTGACAGCTACTGCTGACCTAACTGTGTGCGGTCCAAGGGGAAAGAGAGGTCCTAGCAGAATGAGTCTCCAACCACGCAGTGAGGATCTTGGACTTGCAGCAGGCTAGCGTATTACAGGCCAGTCCTTTGATTTACAGCTACTCATGCACTGCACATAATATTCTTGTCTGCCTGATACTTATTCACAATTTCACTTATTAATTTATTTACTGTCAAAATTTTATTTTAACTATTAGACATTGTCTTATAGATAGTATGTATATAAACTCTAGAAAAATTGGCTTATGCTACTGTTTGTATCTAAAATATTTCCCCAAGCCTATGTATCAAAGGCTTAGTCCTCAAGCTGGGATGATAATTTCTTTAAAATAGCCTAAAAGAAAGTTTTGGTAACTTGGAGTGTGCCCTCCAGGCGAATTGTGGAACCACCATGTCTTCTCTTTTCACTTCCCTGTCACAGATGAACAACATTTTTTCACTCATGCAATACATGTGATAACAATCTCACACACACACACACACACACACACACACACACACACACAGAGAGAGAGAGAGAGAGAGAGAGAGAGAGAGAGAGAGAGAGAGAGAGAGAGAGAGAGAGAGAGAGAGAGAGAGAGAACAGGGATGGTTAGTCACAAACTGAGGCCTCCAAATGATGAGACTAATAAATACTTTATTCTTAAGCATTGATTCATCTCAGCTGTTTATTAAACTAATGGAAAAATTAACACATTATAATAAACTATGGATCCAGCACAACAAACATCAAACACTCCTTAAAGTTGCTTTCTCTACTTCTCTCTAAACACCACTATCACCTCCACCTGTATAAATAGGTACATGCTCCTGGTTTCCCTTGTACATTTATAAAGGATATTTGCATTTCCTTAACACATCAGCAGCACCGTCATCACACCTAAGACAGTTAACTGCATCCTTTAAAGGTCACCTCTGGCCCAATACATTCATACTGCATGTCAATGCTTTTACAAAAACACTGAATGAATTTGTCATAAGCTTTTTTAAAAAAAGATTTATTTATTCTATCTGGTGCTATCTCAGAAAACTGGGAATAGGGTTTCCTCAAGACCCAGCTATTCCACTCCTTGGAATATACCCAGAAGATGCTCCAGCACACAACAAGAAAATTTGCTCAACCATGTTCATAGCAGCCTTATTCATAATAGCCAGATCATGGAAACAGCCTAAGTGTCCCTCAGTAGAAGAATGGATAAAGAAACTGTGGTACATATACACAATGGAATACTACGCAGCTATTAAGAACAAGGAATTCCCGAAATTTGTGGATAAATGAATTGAGCTAGAGATGATCATAATGAGTAAGTTAACCCAGAAGCAGAAAGACTCAAATGGTATATACTCACTTATATCTGAATACTAGCCCAAGGGGCATGTCCCATGAAAGCCTTCACTTACCAGGAAACTGGGACAGAGGGGAGGACATCCTATTGGGACTCTAGATGAGAGAATAGCAAAGCAGAAGGATCCAGAGGGTCCTAGAAACCTACAAGTAGAACATTATGATAGGCAGATTTGGGCCCAGGGGTCCCACTCAAACTAAGGCATCAGCCAAGGACAATACAGGCGGTAAACTTTAAACTCCTACCCAGATCTAGCCAATAGTCAGAACACTCTCCACACTTGAGTGCAGAGTGGGATATGACTTTCTCACATACTCCGGTGCCTCACATTTGACCATGTCCCCTGGAGGGGGAGACCTGGTGGCACTCAGAGGAAGGACAGCAGGTTACTGAGAAGAGACTTGATATCCTATGAGCCTATACAGGGGGAAGTAATCCCCTTCAGGAACAGTCATAGGGGAGGGGAATAAAGGAAAAATGGGAGGGAGGGAAGACTGGGAGGATACAAGGGATGGGATAACCATTGAGATGTAACAAGAATAAATTAATAAAATTTTTTTAAAAAAGATTTATTTATTATTTATACAGTACTCATACCAGAAGAGGGCCCAGATTGCATTATAGATGGTTATGAACCACCATGTGGTTGCTGGGAATTGAACTCAGGACCTTTGGAAGAACAGACAGTGTTCTTAACCTCTGAGCCATCTCTCCAGCCCCGTCATAAGCTTTTAAAAGTAAATATTGGTGTCCATCTTAAGGTGTAGGGTAGCTGAAGAAGGCAACTCATGCTCCCCTTGCCTTGCTGCCTGAGGTGTTGTCCACCACTGCAGTGAACAAATATGTGATGCAGAAGTTGGGAAGATAGAAAAATCAGAGTGGTATGCATGATATAGAGAGGCAGAACTGGAGATGTGATGGCAGTGACAGGAGAGAAAGAGAGAGAGAGAGAGAGAGAGAGAGAGAGAGAGAGAGAGAGAGAGAGAGAGAGAGAGAGAGAGAGAGAGGGGGGGGGGCGGAGATCTACATGCTGTCACTGCCCAGTAGGGTCAGAGGGATGGAACTTATGCAGATGTAGACTCAGCCCCTGAAGCAGCTGCCTGGGTGTGGAGCTCCCCTGGCTCTGGACACTAGATGAGGAAAGGTTCATTTTTTGGATTGGACTTCCTCAAAGAACCACCATGGTTCATGATGCCACTGGAGGCCATGTTGGTGTCTGTTGTTCATGCTGCTGCCCCAGACCCTGATGAAGCCCAAGATCTGTGCAGATGTATGCAGTCCGTGTTGCTGCCTGATGCCTTGGTGATGCCCTTGGGCTTTGCTCTCTCCAAAGGACATGGTGTAAGTGTAAATGAGGGTGTAAGTGGCATGTGTAGCTCCCTTAGGCCATGTTGAGGCTCATGGTTTGTGCAGCTGCTAAGGGCCATGAATGGGACGGTGGTCCTGATACAGTCAGGGTCTGTGTTGACGTCTGCAGTCATGTGACCACTGAAGCCCATGTGGAGGTCTGTGGTCTGGGCTGCAGCCTGAGACCATATTGATGTCTGTGGGTAGGAGAGAGCTGGTTGTACCTCCTGTGGGGAGAGCCAACCCACAGCACTGCTGAGTAGCCAGTAGCTTGTGTGAATACAGGAGAGCTGTCCCCACCCCTCTTCATCTGCTCTCCTCAGTTGATGGCTTCTAGCTAGGATGCAGTCAGAGAAGGACACGTCTTCCCTCGAGGGGCTGGCAACTATGAATTTGACCATGTGCCATGCCAGTAAGTAGGGGAGTTGTGGACATGGGAGTACTGGGAGATTAGTGTTATCAGGGCGAATGATGTAAAATTCTAAAATAATCAATAAAAAAGGAAAAAAGAGAGAAAGTATTGGCAGAATGTATTTATTCTTGGACTATTTGCCTTGAAATCTGTTCTTAAAGTTAGAGATTACAAAATTTTATGGTGCTGTTGCAGATTTATACTTCTTCATGTCAACTGTAGGAAGACTGCATTTAAATGAATACATTCCTCATTTATTATTTAATTACATGTCTGTATATCACCTAAATCACCTTGCATTTACCCATTAATATTTCGCTTTCACTTTTGAAGATTCTGCTACTGGGAATAAGAAATGATCTAAGAATTATAGTCTGATAGAATTCATGGTTTTGCAAAAGTGTTACATACAGAAATTTTACAATTTTGATGGGAACCCCTTACTATGTCTTGAGATGATACAGCCACCCTGTTACTTCCCGGAAGCTTGCTTGCTCCTGATAGAATAGTATTTATATACCCTTGACCAAAGAGACTTCTTTGGTGGGAAGGTTGTTAGCATTGGCTGATACCACAGTTTCATGGAAAGGGACATATATGGATATAAGAGAAGAAAGGAGGCAGCAGCACATAGGCTATTAAAGAAGTCAAATCAAACATATCAATCCATTAAGATTTCTGATGTTACAGACGGATGGCCTTCACACTGCATACCATTATTTTTTAAAGTGTGTGTGTGTGTGTGTGTGTGTGTGTGTGTGTGTGTGTGTGTATACTGTATGCATGCAGGAGCCACCCCAAAGGCTAGAAATTCCCTTGGAATTGCAATTACAGGTTATTGTTAACTGGCATATTGGTGCTTGGGACTAAATTCTGGTCCCCTAAAAGAGCATCAAATTCTCTTAACCACTGAGAGATCTCTCTAGCCACTCAAAGCATTGTTTCTTGAATTTTACTGTTACTGCTCACTCTCCAAGCCAACGCCCCCTAAGAAGAGCTTCAGTGCCAGGCCTCAGAGCCTCATATGTACCCTTTTCTCTGAATAAATTTCCATGCTTTCATTAAGGTCACAGTATGACATTTTCTATGTTATTTCTCACTACCAGTCTCCCTACCAGACATTCAGACACTCCCATAGATTCTTTTTAGCTCCAGTGTCTTTGATGTGTTATTTGAGAAACTCCCAGATATGGTCCTATTATGGTTTGAACCTAATCTGTCACTTTATATGTGTTCATGTGTTGAATGCTTGGTCCCAATTGGTGATATCATTTAAGAAGTGCCTAGAAACCTTGTGAGTTAACAGAGTCAACTAAGGATCATGGGGCCTCACAGAGACTGAACTACAAGCCAAAGAGCATGCCTGAACTAGACCTAGGTCCTCTATACATATGTAACTTATAGGCAGCTTGATGTTCATATGGGTCCCCTAGCAATTGGAGCCGGAAGTGTCTCTGACATGGACTCTGTGACCTTTTTTTTGGATCACTTTCTCCTAGCTGGGCTACCTTGTCTGGCCTCAGTGGAAGAGGGTGCACTTAGTGCTGATACAACTTGCTGTACTGGGGCAGTTTGATGGTGGTGGGTCTTCCCTGTTCTGAGAAGAGAAGAAGGGAAAAGGGAAAGAGGGTGGGAGGGTGAGATTGGAGGAGAGGAGGGAGGGGGCATGGATAAGGATGTAAAGTGAATAAATAAATAAATAATAAACAAAATATTTTAAATTATGTATATATGTGTGTATCTCAGTCTGACTATGTGGACACGAGAGCAATTGCTCACAGGGAGCACAAGAGAGTATCCAATTACCTGGAGATGGCATTATACATGATTGTAAGCCATCCTGCATGAGTGATGGAAACCAAATTTGGGACCTCTCCAAGAGTAGGGAGTCCTCTTAACTACTGACCATTTCCTCAGCCCTAATTTCCATTTTCGCTCAAAGGTAGAGTTGATGGCATTGTTTGCAACCAAAATCCCTTCCCAGTGTACTCACTTTTCCTCTAATACCGCAGCACAAGTGTTCAGAGTGGCCTCCTCAGTTCTCTATTGATTACAGCTGACCCTTCCATCATGTTCCATCTTTCCCAAGATTTCTTCACTAATCTTTCTCAAGCTGTCTTTCCAAATCCATACAGCTTATTGCTTTTGTCACCCATAGAAAACTCAATGTTCACCTGTCCATTTCATGGTCCATCTCTGTTATCTCTACAATTTGACTTGAGGTTCTGCACTTTCCCAGTGAATTTCTAGTTAGTCCATTCTCCCTGTGGGAAAGCCACCTGCACTTCGTGCCTGGGATATCAAGGTGACTAAGAAAATCACTTCTGTGTTGGCAGCAAATGGTCCAATGGGATGAATAAGTGAATGATGGAATTGAAAACCATCAAACTTGAGTCTTGAGTTTGGATAGATTAAAAACTCAGTATCTCTGGGAAGAACCTGAGAAGAGGAGGAGGCGAAGTGAAGCCAGAGGGCTGAGAGCACTTTACCAGGCAGGCAAAGAAAGATAAAGGAGAACATTTCCAAATCCTTAAAAGACCAGGCTTCCCTCAACTGTGGCTCATTTCCCAAATATTCCATGTGTTTAAATAGTCTTTTAGTCAAAGCTAGCAGCACATGTGCCTAAAGATTTCAACAAACAAAAAAACAAAAAACAAACAACAACAACAACAACAACAACAACAAAAAAGATTTCAACAAACATAGATTTTGATAAAGAGACTATAAAGGAAAAACAAGAAATGAAAGAAATTAGAGTCAAACCAATATTTTTCCCGCCAGATCAACACTCTGTTACTGAGCTCTTGCTATGTGAAATACAATTTAACATTGCTTCTGCCTTCAAGGTCCAGTGTTTGTTTAAGTGCAGTCTGTCTTGTAAGCTATACTTAAACTTAAAGAAAGTTGAACAGTGAAAGACTTGGCTGTTCAATTTCACTACCGAACATAAAAGGTGCATGTAAGACATGACCAAGTACCAAAATAAATGCAGTCCGAGAAAAGTTTTAAAAGAATGATTGGCTTATGACTTTCAGGTGGAAATAATTTTTCAAAAACTCAGGCAAGGTCTCACTTCAAAACCTTGGCTGGCTTGGAAATTGCTTTGTAGACCAGGCTGGCCTTGAACTCACAGAAATCCACCTGTCTCTCCCTGTCAAGCACTGGATTTAAAGGCATGTGCCACCACACTGGTCTGGGATCTCACCCCTTTTCAATACAGGGGCTCATGTATTGTGTTGAACTTCAAACTCCTGATCCTCCTTCCTCAATCTCCCAAGAGCTGAGATTTTTGACATGAGCTATCACAGCAGCAAGAGATCACTTTTGAGTCTGCCATGGACAAAACCAGAGATGAAAGAAGCTGCTTTTAGAATACTTATGACTATAAAATTACCACTAAGTACATTTTAAACAAATAAGGGACCTTAGAGAAGATGTTTGTTTAAGCTCATTCTAGGAATACTCTGATGCCAATGCAGGCATGGATTATACCTCCCAAGGTTTACAGTGTAGCATCCAGACACCCTGATGAGTGAATGATCTAAATTTGAATCCTGAACTTCAGAGCCAAAGAAGCTCAGTCATCAACACTTTTCTGTATTTGGCACCAAATTTTACAAAATATCACTATGTCTTCATGTCATGGCCATGAGTTGCATTTCATAGCCTTTATGGCAATAATTCTTGACCCAACCTGAATACCAGAATCACCTATTGGGATTTGGAAAAATACACATGCTTAGGATCCAGTCCCAAAGGTCTGAACTAAAGCTCTGATGATGTCACACAGAGGAACCTGACCCAGCCAGAGCTAAGGACTTGATGAAGATTAGCGTGAATACAAAACATCTCACCTTCTTACTAAAGACCTAAATAAGATATACAAGTGTACAGATTAGTCTCCTGTCTACCACTCAGGTGACAGATAACAAGATAGTAATGAGACAGTAACAGAAACACTGCACTGACATTAATAGCTACCTCTTACTGGGGGCATATTCTGTGTCACTACGTGTCAGGGGCACAAAGGTCCTTGTGCCCACAGAGCACTAGGGAACCAGGAATGTGAAACATGTAGAGGCCTCTCCTCAAAGGAGCAATTACTTGTTTTCCATCCAGAAGGCTGGGAGTGGGTATTGTTAATGGCCTGGTGATGCTTTAGCTATCTGTGAAGGCAGACCTCACCTACCTTGTGCTAAAGAGGCAGACCTCAACCAGAATGTTTTTCCCAGACTCTTCTCTTCCTAGACCCTTTAGTTCCCCATCCTTAGAAGAGATGTCACATGTACTTTATGGCCTGCTGACCTCTATGCTCTCTCAGTCAGAGACCACATTAGATTCTAGGCCTTTCAGTGATAGAACCCAGCTATATGGTCCCATGTACTCTGAAAAGGAGTTTCTGAGTAGTCACACCTTAAGCTTTATTGTATACCTGGAATTGGGATGATTGTTGCCTGGAAACCTTTTCCCAAATTGTAGTGTGTTTTAAATATGTTGATAATGAACTGCCTGGTGTCAGAATCCCCAAGTCTGATTCAGGTTGAGGAAATCAATCTGAACATAGTTTTCATTCTTATCTTTTCATCTCTTTGTGGTTCACTTTCCTGGCTGGACACCTGCAGGGCCCCCCTCAACCATGCTGTTTGTTTTACATGTTTACTGGTTCAATTCTCACAATCCAATATGGAGAGAAACTTTAACATTCCCAATTTCAAAGGCACAGAACTAGACCAGAAAGCCAAAACCCAAGCTCAGGAATTCACTGATGTAAAATAAATGCACTTTATGGCCACTCACTAGAAAGAATCTCCAAGCAAAAGACAACCCGTTATTCATTGACTGTAGACTGACTACAGTCTGTAAGCCACTGTGTCCTCACACACACACACACACACACACACACACACACACACACACACACACACACACACACACAGCATGAATCAACATCCAAACTCTCAAAAGAGGGCATGGATTTTGGAGTTCTAGAAAATTACATTTATCTCCAAGACTATACCAAATAGGCTGAAAGTAGGATGAACATCAAGCTTTTTTCCATAGAAAATAAACAAAGACTTTGCTCTCAGAAAATTGGGTTTTCTAGTGAAGGTTTTAAAGAGTAGGCTAGAGTAATGGAAACACACAGATGATGCTTCTAGGAAATGAACTGTGGCCGATTCCCAAGGATTCAGGATCTTAGATTCGCAGTCCCTTTGTTCATTTCAAGATGCTGAAGGGTACCCACTAGATTATCTAATTGATCCCTAAACAGAAACTCCTTGCTCATGACTGGGGATCACCAAAATGCCATTTAATATGGATTAATTTCCAATGTGTTTTTAGCAACCCACAAGTATATTCTTAGATAAAGGTCACTCACAGAATCTGCGACTTCATTCTTCCCCCATTTTGGACCTATACTTTTAAAATGAAAGCCAACTCAGGCACTGTATATAACTAACTCAGTTGAACAACAAAGAAAAGCACCTAGTCCCACTGGGCCTCACCCACAGTTTAGCAATCATATTTATTAAAGAACTTTAAAATTATACCAAAGATAAGTTACTAAAATTAATAGTAGCACATGCACCATGAATGATTGGGATATTTGAACATCAGATGGTGGCAGCTAATTATAAAAGGTAAGAAGAAGCTTTATCTGGAAAATTTGGTAATCACAGATATCAGGCAAAGAAGATGAAAGTTTGTTCATAGACATCTAATCCCTATGAAGGTTGGAGCAGGATGAAGACAGATGGTTAGGGTCAAGGGTAAGAGGCAGGAAACACACAGGCCTGGAGGAAGTGACATAGGGAAACCCAGTACCACTCACTAACATCAAGACTTGGAAGGTACTAGATCAAATCCAAACAAGCAAGACACAGTACTTTTGCAGAAAAAGTTTAGAATCAGACCTTTGGCTCTCATGGAGCAGGACTGGGAGCCACTGGTCTACTCTTTTTGACTCTCAAAATTCAAGTTTTCTAAAGCTCAAAAATTAGTGTGGAGAACAATGGTTAAGTGTAAATAGTGATAAGCATTGAGTGCTCAAACCCAGCAATGGATACGAGAGACCCAGGACCCAATACCAGGACGACTGACAGACAGCCACATGTAGTTCAAGATAAATAGCTTCATTATTCTGAACACGTGGTGCCTGAGTCTATTCCAACAAGCAGAACGAAAAGCTAGACAAACTTTCAGTTAAATGCTTACAAATTCTTATCTGACGAATGTTGGGCCTTTTGGTATCTGGAAATTAAACAGAGGAGATCTCTCAATTGCTCAGCTATTATTTTGTCTCATCATACTTTGGAAAAACAATAATCTGTTTCCTGGTTAAAGAAAATTCTTCACTAGGTAATTTATGTATAACATTACTTCTTTGTCTCTGTCTTCCTGCCTCTCTCTAGCATAAATGCTGAACTGTATTCTGTGCTGAGAATATGAGAAGGGTAGAAAAATAATTAAGCTAAAGCGGTTATAAATCTAGCAGAAAACAGCGTGGCCGACAGTTATGATGTTTACTTAAAAAATCAATAAGTGCTACTTTTACATTTTCACATCACCTAATCTATTATTTCTTAATAAATAAAAATTGTTCATTTCTCTGATAAACAGGCATTCTGAAATAGGTTAGAGAGTCAAACCAGCTAAACCTAAAAGGAGATTCTCCTTGTTAGAAGGCTGGGAATGTCGAATTTGCCTCCCCAGATCCAATAATCAGACAGCCCCACCCTCCTTTATACCCTAGAAGTTGACCAGTTGAAGGCTCCACTAGGAGACCACTTTATTGTTTGATTTCTATGATGTACATGGAAAGCACCCATCTGGAGGTAATGAGAGAGACAGTGTTATTATTGAGACCACTGGGAGCTCAATTACATCCTGAAACTCTCAGCAGCCCTTTCAACACACCACCTGCGCTTGGTGATGCGTTCCCTATTCTATGTCATCTGCTCCTAATTCTCTCTCTCTCTCTCTCTCTCTCTCTCTCTCTCTCTCTCTCTCTCTCTCTCTCTCTCTCTCTCCTCTCTCTCTCTCTCCAGGACAGGGTTTCTCTGTGTAGCCTTGGCTGTCCTGAGCTTGCTTTGTAGACCAGGCTGCCTCAAACTTAGGGTGGTTGTCTGCCTCTGCCCCCTCCCAAGTTCTGGTATTACAGGTATGCACCACCACACCTGGCTTGCTCCTAATTATTTCAGTGTCCCTAATGCTTGTGTATCCCTCCTTTAAACAACCAATTTGAGGGATTATCTGTTTCCTGCCAGAACTTAGACTGAATACTGTTAAATATTGTTATTCCGTAGCCCTCTCTTCTTTGGGCAGGTGGGAGAGTAGTGGACCACCCAGGCACAATTCTGTTTGGGTTAGTGGGGGGCATCTGCTAGTCCCAGGGGTTCAGAACACTTGTTATTTCCTGGTCAATACTCAGAGAACAAGGCCAGACCTCTCTATTTGTTATATCAGCTCAATGACTTGGGCTGGTCTGGATATGGTTAAGAAAAAAAACTCTATGGCACCTTAAAATACCAGCAGACAGAGAAAGTAGAAGGAAGACATGAAGAGCTGAAGTGGAGCGGCTCTGAATCATAGCTCCTCTCCACGCAGAATTTTCCCTATTGTAGTCAGAACAGTTCTTTGTTGCTGTTAATTTGGGCCATGTGGCTCTATTCCTGTCCATGCAATTCTCTGTCAGGTCTCTCCTTTCTCCCAAGATTCTCTCTCTCAAGTCCAGCGGAATCTTTGCTCGGTTCCTTCCCTCTGCTTTGCCCAGGTATATTTATCCAGCTAATCAGGGAGGCCAGATTCAGGGCAGCAACAAGACCTTGTGAGCCAGCAACTAGCATCAGAACACATCAGACCAAACTCCAAAAGTTCTTTTAATTTTATAATAAAAATATTTAAAACTGAATTTGCACTTATGTCCTGGAATAAAACTTTGCCAGAGTCATGGGTTACATTCTGCCAAAGACAAAATAGAAGTCTGGATTCTTTCTCCAGACCTCCAGGTGGAGAAAATCCTGAGCCATGGAAGGGTAGGAAGTCCACCATGTTGACTTCAGGTCCCTCTAGTGGGGAGCAGGTTTGGGAGGCAGTCTGCCCCAACACCTGATAGCAGCCCTTCGGCCAGGCAACCTTTGTGAGCCATCATTTTCTTATCTGTCAGAGGGTGCCAATATCAGCAGTTCACAGAGTGGCTATGAAATTGCTAGTGTTATTGCCTACTAATGGTTAAAATGGGCCAAGCTGTAGAGCCGCAGCTGTAGCATTTAAAACCTTCTGTGTGCGGTAGCAACTTAAGACTCTTGCTATTTCATTGTATTACGGTCTTATAAACATTCAATCTTCACCCAGTCCTCAAGTGTTACTCTGAAAGGACTCTATCCTGATATTGGTTATAATACTATTATGACTTTGTATGTGGATTAATATTCTATTAAAAGCTGTGGGAATGCTAACTATTCGGGCATAGTGTAAGGTGTGAAGAGACCCCATGACCAAGGTAACACTTATAAAGGGCTGGCTTACAGTTCAGCATGACAGGAAGCATGGCGGTGTGCAATCAGACATGGTGCTGGAGAAGGAGCTGAGAGTTCTACATCTTGAGCCAAAGGCATCAGAAAGAGAGGTTAGTCTGGCTTGAGTATCTGAGACCTCAAAGCCCACCCTCAATGACACACCTTCTCTAATAAGCCCATACCTCCTAATCATGCCACTCTCCATGGTCCTATAGAGGCCACTTTTATTCAAACCACCATATAAGCAGAGATTCCGAAATTCCTGGTTTTATTCTTGAATAAGCATTCTATATGCTTTCTATGCAGATGCCATGTATACTGGGGGTTTTATGTAGTAGCTTTACATATAGCAAGCAGCTTAAGAGATGACAGAAGTCTCAAGAAGAGTTTAGATCCTGTGTTGTCATT
Organism: Acomys percivali; assembly: GCA_907169655.1. Taxonomy (NCBI): domain Eukaryota; kingdom Metazoa; phylum Chordata; class Mammalia; order Rodentia; family Muridae; genus Acomys; species Acomys percivali. The sequence continues at coordinate 125,238,543 of OU015746.1, forward strand.
GTCTTCTTCTTCTTCTCCTCCTCCACTTCCTCCTCCTCCTCCTCCTCTTCCCTTTATTGCATAACCACACAGGGTTGGGGGAGACACTTAGTACAACAGTGTAGAGCTTGTCCCCTTATTTCCTGATTTTTGTGTTCTTCTCAGAAAAGAGGCCCAAACCACACTAAGAAAGCAGTTGTACATTCTATGCTCCCAACAAATATAATTGGAATGGAACAGAAGCCAAAGCCAATGAAGTCACCGCTGACTGCTTTATTAAAGACCACACAAGGGACAGAGAGTCCAATTCAGAAAATTTGAAGCAAATTTTGTTTCCTCAGTCTGCCATTCTGTTTGAAAAGTCTGCCTTGTACATGTCCTTGGGAGTGAAGGGGGAAATCTTAGATGGAGCCCATCAGATCAGCTAACACAAGCCCATCAGGTAACACGAGATAACATGTCCAAATTGGAACACACACTTACCTCACTCTGAGCTTTCCCCCAGATGCAGATGCCACCAATTCTAAGCCTCACTATCTATCCAGTGCTTCGCAGACCTGATGAGATTCCTTCCACATTGGCAAATGTGCATGTTATCAGAATGGTGGGGCTGCTTTCTAGGGCAAGCCGCTTATTGCAGCCCACTTCCTTTCACTTAGCATTGCATAACCAACACCCAACCCACTGGCCTCTGAGTGGAAGTCAGTTGTGTTTTCTCCTGAAACTTGTACGACCATCTCACAGATTTGATCTCCCAGAAATATACATGAGGTCACTGAAAAACCTTTGTAGTCAAGAATGTCTCCTGAGAGGCTGGAATGGTGTCCTGGTGGTTAAGAGTGCTTGCTACTCTTCCCAGGAGGCCTAGTTCAGATTCCAGCACCTATATAGATGGATTACAACTGTCTATAGCCTCAGCCTCAGGGGATCCAACACCTGCCTCTGGTCTCCACAGGCATCCTCACAAACATGCTCAGGTACACACATCGGCACATAAGCCAATGGTAAAAATAAAGGGGTGTTCCTTGAATTAGTGTAGGTGATGAGAAATGGCAATTGGGAACTCTCAAATGGATGTAAGTGTGTGCCGACCATTAGGAAGTAAATCCAAGGGAGGGTGAAGTGTATGAGGAGGGCACATAGAGTACGTAGGAACACACACTACAGAGCCAACCCTGATCCTCCCGAGTCTACAAAATATTGTCTATTATTTCTCCCAGACTTTTGTCCTGTGAGAAGTTAGAAATTTAGGATATAAATTGGTTGTTGAAAAGCTAGGTAGTTGAGGAACACAATCCTAGACTCTAATCATGCTTTCACTACTCACCGCACCTCTCAGAGAGCTTTAAGAAGTTCTGATACCTGGGTCTCCTTCTGAAAGAATTTGTTTTAACCGGGACAGAATGCATTGAGGACAGTGGACATATTTTTAACTCTAAGGTGTCTTGAAAATGAATTCAAGTACTTGAGAATCATCTGTTTCATAGCGGTAAGGGGCAAGAGATATAGTGGAGTTTAGGGAACTGAGAATGCTTGAGAAAGTGATCTTTTATGTGCTGTTTCTTTGGAATTTTAAAGAAGAAACTTATTATGTCAAGTTCACTTATGCTTCAGTCTTTTGTTGTAAACAAAGGTCAAATGGACCAGCAAACTATGATATTTTTATTTTTGAGACAAAATTTCATTCCATAGCTCTTGGTTGGCCTGGCAATCACTATGTAGACCAAGCTGACCTCAGACTTGTACAGGGCCACCTGCTTCTGCCTCCAGAGTGCTGGTATTAGAGGCATGTGCCATCATCACATGTGACTGTGAGATGCAATTTTTAAAGCACAATTTATATTGCAACGTGGCCTGCATATAGAAATGAGAACAAAGCTTAACCGTGCAGCTCAATGACATTTTTGTAAAGTAAACCACATCTGTGTAACCAACATTCAGATCAAGAGGCAATATAAAACTATTTGCTCTCATGTTGTGATATCTAAAGCAGATTCCCACTGAGAGCAAATATTGTACTCTGCCACTAAGAATAGGCTATTTATTTTGGTTCATAAAAATCTAATTCAAGTCAGAAAATTTCAAAGAGAGAAATAGAAAGTATTGGGATTCTTTCTGGGAAAGACGGCAGGTTGAGCAATATATTCATCTATATTTCTTCATTTAGAATATCCCACTAAAATTTCAGAAATTGGATTGTAAAGGCATAAATCCATAAGAATGGGAGATGCAAGAGAAAATATGATTATAACATCTTAGAAGCTAGAAAGTAGGAAATGTCTTGGCAGGTCCGGGAAAACTGAAGCATAAGGCCAAGGGGGAACAACAGGGAAATTAGTTCCTTTTGCAATACAGACTTCCAAAGCTCCAGAACCGTGGTACTAGTTACGCTAACAGAGGATGAAAACGGTGTTTGTAGCTAAGTCAATCTGATATATAGCTGACGGCTTCTCAGGCCCTGCCCTCATTCTGTGCAGCACTGGACTGAGCTCCCTTCTCTGTGGCCAAGATGACAAGTTGGCCTCTGTGGATGTCTAAGCAGAAGTCTACAGGGACACCAGGCATGGGTGAAAGCTGGAACAGCATACCAAAACCACAGGAGAATTAATTGAACCTACATACACAGCTTACTGGGACGTGCAGGTTTCTTTCCAATTCAACTCACAGAATACAGGTGGCCAGGAGATTAAGGAAACCTTTTGTAACTGAAGAGTACAGTAATGGATAGTCAAAAAGCCCTATTGTTCAACAATGAGGTCTTAGTAGACAGGCACTCTTTGGGAAGAAATTATCCATGATCTCTCTTCCTCTCCTACATATTCTTTGCAATGAAAGATTTTGGTCCTTGATGTCTCCTCAAGAGGCTATTCTATGACATACCTGGGAAGAAGCACTTTGACTGAGGAACACCCTCCACCAGATTCACCTGTGAGAATGTCTAACGGGACATTTTCTTTATTGTGTACTGAAGTAGGAGAGCCCAGCTAACTGTGAGCAGTACCATACCTGGACAGGAAGTTCTGGGCTGTATAAGGAAGGTATCTAAGCAAGCCGGGGAAGCAAGCCAGTAAGTAGTGTTCCTCCATTGTCCCCACTTAGCCTCATGAGACTGGGTTCCTGTTTTGAGCTCCTGCCTTGACTTCTCTCAGTGATGAACTATGACCTGGAAATATACACTAAAATAAAACCTTACCAAGCCAGACTGCTTTTGGTCAGAGATTTTTTATCACAGAAACAGAACAGCAAACTAAGATTTTACCACTTTCTCAAATTTAGGTAGGCTTGCCTCTCGGTCATTAGAAATCATTGAGATTTGCTGAGTTTGGAATTCTCTGGCTGTGAAACAGGCCTACTGCATATATAGAACCTTCTGCTGTTATCCACATTGTATTTGTGGGACTTGGGGAGCAAGAGGGACAAGCTGAACAAGATTCGTGCTGTTTGCTATATGGTGAGCAGTAAGGTCCTTTGGCTCTGATCCAGGAATCTCCTGATGTTTGTCAGAACCCATGAAGCTGCAGCATGCACACTTGGTATCCTGAAAGAAGGGAAAGTGACAAGAACTTCTTAGTTCATGACCACCAACTGTTATGGCTTGATTATGAAATGCTCTTTAGCCTGTATTCAGGGCTTGGTTGTCAGCTGATCGGCTTCTGAGACGTGATTGGTTGCTGAGAGCTGTGACCTAACCAATGGATTTGGATCCTGAGAGGCCTGGTTGGAGGAAGTAGGTTACTAAAAGCATGTCCTGGGTCCATACTTTTTTTAAAAAATTTTTATTTTGTATTAATTTATTCATATTACATCTCAGTTGTTAGCCCATCCCTTGTATTCTCCCATTCCTCCCTCCCTCCTGCTTCCCCCTACTCCCCTCCCCTATGTCTGTGACTGAGAGGGGGACCTCCTCCCCCTGTATATGCTCATAGGGTATCGAGTCTCTTCTTGGTGACCTATTATCCTTCCTCTGAGTGCCACCATATTTTTGTCATGTGGCCTCTACTCTCTGATCACTGTCACAAAAATGTGTCTCTATCATAGTCTTTTGTCACCATATTGTTCTAACAAAGTTTACCATGCCAAGTGACCATGGGCAGAGTCCTCCAAAATTGTGAGCCAAAATAAGTCCTTTTCCCCTTTTATTTGCTCTCTCAGATATTTTTGTTACAGTTATGATAAAATTCACTATTCACTGTCACCGATTCCAAGTAGTTTTTGGCTCTTTAGTATAGCATATAAGCAGTCAAACAAACAAACAAACAAACAAACAAACAAACTTACTTCTAAGACTGCTAACTCTGATGGATTTTTTTTAAATGGCAATTTGGAAAAATAGTTCATTCTGAAGAAGAAAACTTCAAAAACATATTTATATCATTGAGGAAGTAAGCATATGTTGTGCCCATAAAAAAGAACAATATGCCATTTTTTTCTATTTGTTTTGTTTTTTTGTTTTTCAAGACAAGGTTTCTCTATGTAGCCTTGGCTGTCCTGAACTCACTTTGTAGATGAGGGTAGCCTTGAACTCACAGTGACCTGCTGGCATCTGCTTCCCTGAGTTCTGGTATTAAAGAAGTATGCCACCATGCCTATCTGAATAGCATACCATATTTAAAAAGAAATAGTCCTAAAACAAAGAGAACTATAAAAACTTTAGTGAAATTTTAAGTGAGAAAATGGCTAGGCTTGAAGTGAAGCCTTTTGCAGAATAAGACAGAAAGGAAAGAATTAGGGTCTGGCTACTTCTTTATAGCAGAGGCCACTAAGTCAGAAACATACCCCAGTGCAATGGCTTATGCTCTAAGAGAGTAAGTTTATTTATTGCTTACCTAGTGTAAGTTGAGCTCTTCTTACTTGCAACCTAAAGCATTCTGGCTGGTTGCTAATCAGTACAAATATTCATCATCTGACTAAACTTTGGGAGCCACTGTGACTTGGAAAAGGACAATATACTCCTCTGTGGTGAAAGCAGGGTATAAAAAAGGGGAACAAGACCTTTATCAAATAAAACCCTCTCCTCAAACTGGCTCACCAGCATTAATTTTGACATAAATACTAGAGATGTCAGCAGCTATGTTATTTTCCTCCAGCAAAACTGAGCTCCCCACAAAGCTTTTAACTCAAGTTTTCTGTGAATGTTTCTAAGTGTCTGAAGAAAGAATTCTGCGAGCCTTCTGGGGAACACCAAAAGTTGCAATGCCAAGCAAAGCTGTACTTGGAGAGAAAAATAGCTTGTGCTGCTTTGGCAATGAAGCTGTCTTAGCACATCAGTGCAATTTCCTGTGGTAAACCTTGGCATGCAGGAACACCAGAGCTATGCACCAGAACTATGGTCAATGACCCACAAGAAACCTTCCCCACTGTTTTCCACGGCAGCTCTATCAGAACCAGCATCTAAACCGTTATCTTCTCCAGATGTTTCCCAAATCAAGAAAGCTGATTACAGTCTAGGATTCTCCTTGACTACCTGGAAGCCGTTGTGTTTATAGAAACCATGGCTTGACATTTTTTTTTTGTTTTAAATTTTTTATTTATTAGTCACTTTATAGCCTGATCCCAGCCTCTCCCTCCTCTCCTCCCAGTCTCTCCTTCATGCTCACTTCCTCCCATTCCTCCCATCTCATTCTTCACAGAGAATGGTACCTAAGGGGTACCAACTCACCCTTGCACCTCAAGTCATGGATGGACTAAGTGCATCTTCTCCCACTGAGGCCAGACAAGGCATCCCTGATAGGGGAAAGGGATCTAAAGATAGACAACGGAGTCAGAGACAGTCCCTACTCCCATTGTTAGGGGACACACAAGATGACAATGCTGCACATCTGCTACATATGTGTAGGGGGTCTAGATTCAGCCCATGTGGTTCAGTCTCTCTGGGCCCCAAGGGCTTAACATTTTAAATGAGGTTTATGTAGAGGTTTGTATCACTTTTCAAAGAGAAGAGAAACCCACTCTTAGTACAATTTAACAAGATGGATTCATCCATTACTTTGCTTACTGGATAGTTAGAAACTGAATGCATTTCTTCACTCAGAGCCTTACAATGGCCTCCATAAGGCAGATGAAAACTACAAGTTCTTTTTGAGATCCAATACCATGGTCCCCAAATAAAAATGTGTCGCAGCATGTCTCTGCAGACAACCACTACAAAGGTACCTGCATGTGCTGCAGGATGTTTGAATACTGATGCTGCTTGAATGACCTCAACTTTGAGACAGGTATTGACCAAGATAGCATAGCTCTGACAGACTTTTTCTCAAAAAACAATTTCATTGACTTGAGTGTAAATGAAACAAATGATGTGCCTTGTCCACTTGATGGGGCTTTGGGAAATATGGTGTTTCCTGAGGTCTTCCTCCTACAAAATAAGCTGTGAGAGCTCAAATTTAATTTGCTTTTTCATGTTCTTATGAGTCAGAGTTTTTATAAGTTGTTAGGATTCCATTAAGTGGAAGACAACTGAGTGTCAAAGGAGGGCTTCAGGTCACTGCTTGGACCATTACAAGCTATTGTAGTCAAACTATGGACTTTCTTCACTAAAATCAGCTTTTAAGTAAAAGAGATTCTTTTTCACTCAACAAATTTATGTTATTTCCATTTTCTAAATAAGGCTACTACATTTACATACATAATAACAAAATATAAAAAGCAAATAAAATTCGATGGAATCATGTTTTAATAATCTGTTCATAAAAGTAAACTTCCCATATAATAAGATAAATTTAATAAAACTTGGCACACATATGTGTGTATTTACAGTGAACTATTAATTCACATATTTATTTATGTTTTCAAATGTGTCAGTGTCCCTCTAAATATCAAACAGTCGTAATGTGAAGAACTACATCATGACATATCATGAGTCATTTCTAATATGACTTTAATCCTATGCCATCTTGAAAACTAGTAGTTAAAATTTAAAATCTAATCTAATCCAAGCCATATAATATCCAACAAATTTCCCTAAAGTTGAAATTGTTTTCTAAATGCAATGTATTAAATCCTTCTTGAGATATGGGACAATGCAGTGAAGCACCATGGGTATAAATTCTAGAAAGGGAAGAGAAACTGGGGAAAGCCAAATAAAGTCTAGAGTTTAATTAATATCAAAGTACCAATGTTGTTTTTGTAGTTTTAACATACATCACAAAGTGGACGAACATAAGTGAGGGACCAGAGGAAAGCTCTGAACTACATTTGTAACTTTTAGTACACCTGAAGATATTCCAAATAAAAAGATTGTTTAAGTCTACTTGAAATTTTTAATAAGGCCCAATTCTTCAACACAATTTGTAAATTATGCATGTACACATGCTCTACCCTTTGAGACAGACACGCAGCACTGAACAAATGGACCCATCCTTACCCTGATGGAACTAAGAGTCTAATAGGCAGAGAACACATTAAACAGTCACAAAAATGGACATAAACTATAATTGCAGCCTGCAGTAAGTGCCCTAAAGGCAAAGCATATGAGATAATAGAAATGCAGAGATGAAAAGCCCTCTCTGAGGTGAGGGCACTTAATATAAGACCTGATAAATGATGGTGAGACTGCCAGGTAGCAGCCCCAGGAAGACAGGAGGAGATATTTGTCAGGTTAAGACATGAATGATTCTGGAACATATGCCAAAATGACCCAGCATTAAAAAAAAATGTAAGAAGTAGGGCTAGCCAAAGAAACAGCTATGTAAAACCCTGTGCAGTGGGTTCAGAATATTACAGTTCTTTGAAGACTTCCAGCAACCGCTTATATTTGTTACTTCTCTTTTGGTGTATTAAAACACTATGATCAAGGTCACTTGTGGAAGAAAGAGCAGGGAGGCATGGCAACAAGCAGCAGGCAAGGCAGCTGAAGAAAGCCGAGGGCTCAGATTTTCAAAAGCAAGGTAGGAGTAGAGAGCACAGAGGAAGAGGCTAGAGGTTCTAAGTGCTCAAAGCCTACCTCCAGGGACGCGCTTCCTTTCACATCTTAGACCTCTCCAAACGTTGTCACTAGCCAGGGACCAAGTATTCACATATCTGAACCGCTGAGGGACATTCTCACTCAAACTGCTACACCCCTCAAGACCTTAACCAGAAGATGGGTCAGACCATCCTACTAAGGCTCTTGAAAGATGGCCTTGAGGTATGCATGGTGGTGGTGAACACCTGTGACCTCACTTAGACGATGGAAGCAAGAGGGACCGTGAGTTCAAGATCAGCTTGGGCTACATAATAAGACATTTCTAATACATTAAAAAAATCAACATGGTTACTAATTCTATGTGGATCGGAAAGATCAAACCAGGTAGCATCCACTTCATGTATTGATATTTAAATAACTGAACACTAAAATCTTCTGAACTTCTAAATATGTTTTGGTCTAAGAAGGCTTCAGAAATTCTTAGGAAACAGTTTGAGGCAGGCATGATCCTTCGGTAGAACCTGCTGCCCTGACTCCAAGCAAAGATGATGATGTTCCAAACAGTTCCCGAACTCTTGGTCTGAATCTTTTCTCTAAAATGCCTATGAGTAAACATGGGTGTAAACAAGAGCTCAAGAGAGTCTGCACACATGTAGTGTGGAGCACAGTAAGGTGGCTACAGTAAAACTGGCATGCCTTGACACCATCAGGATTCTCATCTTTCCTAAGGCAAAAATAATTCTTTTACTTCCAGTTTTCAAGACCAAGAAAACATTATTGACACCTCACTAGGGCCATCTTGGCTCTAGCCCAAGTCTAAATATAGCAAACCCCAGGCTGCAGAAGTCTGTAATTTTCAATCCCCGTTTAAAATATACAGTGTTAAATGTCATCCTTGATTACAGCACGCCGAATCTGAAGGCACTGGTGTGTTGCCCTCTCTGACCTAGAAAAAAATATGTCTTCCAAACTTGATTTAATCCATGACCCTCAATGAAGCTTCATGAACAGCCTGCAGGGCCATTTGCAAATTCACTAGAACCTTCATTCTCCACAGACACACCTGCATTTTCCAAGTCTGTAAGATTAGATGGAGTTTACCTCCCTAAATATGCTGTAGATTCATGTTAAAAAGCTACCAGGAACAAAAGAAGAGAGTGAAACTCAGAGATAAGAAAGGGATTTCCATACATGTATCTGGTTGTGGAGGCTAGAGATTAAACTCAAAGTGCCTTTCCTCAGGCACTGTCCATCCACCTTGCTTGTTTTCTTTTTGTTTTGTTCTGGTTTTGCTTTTGTGTTTTTTTTTTAAAGAGATATATTTATTTATTACATATACAGTGTTCTGCCTGCATGTTCACCTGCACACCAGAAGAGGGAACCAGATCTCATTATAGATGGTTATGAGCCACCATGTGGTTGCTGGGAATTGAACTCAGGACTCCTGGAAGAGCAGATGGTGCTCTTAACCGCCGAGCCATCTCTCCAGCCCCCTTGCTTTTATGTTTTAAGACATGATCTCTCCTTGACTTGAAGTGCCCCACTAGTCTAGGCAGGCTGGCCAGTGAGCCCCAAGTATCTCATTGTATTTGCCTTTCCAAATCTGGGATTACAAGCACATGCACATTTAGATTTACATGGGTTCTGGGAGTCAAACTCAGGTCCTTGTGCCTGCACGGTAAAAACTTGGCCTGTTTACACTAAATACTCAGCTCTAGACTGAATCTGGATCTAGGTCTATGGTTTAATAAAAACAAATGTATACAAAGCTCTGTGAGACAAATTGCTATCAAGATGTCGTTTTGGTCCTTTCCCTGACAGCTCTCCTGCTATCAATAATGCTCAGACCAGTCTGGTAGGCAGGACGGGATAAGTCGGCCATCCCGCCGTCAGCATCATCTCGAGTATGTTATGAGCCATAAATTGGAACAAAGAGTGGCTTTCCCCAGGAATCTGGATTTAGAAGTAAGAGGTTCTTGCTCAATCTGTCTGTGCTCTTGAATAGAGGACATGTAAACACTAAAACTGGTGGCAGTGACTATTTTTGACCATTTGGGCAAGGAAACAGAGGAGCCAGCCTGCTGCTGAGACAAGAATGAAGAACACCTACCAGAAAACAGAGAGGGCTTCCTGTTTCTCCAGTCACAGGCAACTGCCTGGCTTCTATTTATAGTAGTTTATCCCTGTCCTTCAAACCCATGGAGACACCACAGGACCCTTCAGTGGCTTTCAAAACAAACGAGGCATCACTAACACTCTGGGCCTTTCCATTCTACTTAGTCTCAAATGACTGAGAACCAGTTTGTTCAAATTTTGTAAGCCAAGATCTTTGAAAGGACTCAGTTCTGGCTTCTCAAAGCAGTTATACAAATCATTATAAAATATTAAGTAGTCAAAAAATCAGACTACAAAAAGGTGTTTGTGTGTGTGTGTGTGTGTGTGTGTGTGTGTGTGAGAGAGAGAGAGAGAGAGAGAGAGAGAGAGAGAGAGAGAGAGAGAGAGAGACAGACAGACAGACAGACAGACAGACAGAGACAGAGACAGAGAGACAGAAAGGAGAGAAAATTATAGGTACAATGGTAACACTGTGGTTTCTATTTGTTAAAAGAATCAAGAAATGAAGGCCTATATATATTTAAGAAATTGGAAAGAAATTAGCAAAATTATAAGTAGTTATATTAGGAAAGCAAGGTTATTTTACTTCTTTATATTCATCTATTTTTAGAAGTAATTAAATGCTTTTTAACTTAAAAAACTAACTATAAAGACTACAAAGATATTTTTTAACTACAGGGTAAAACAGCCTGTCTGTTATATTTACTGCTATATAAATAACATCTAGAAAGAACTTTTCCTTTAACATTTCACATAGTAGAACAATGCTACGTCCCACAGACCATTACCAAATTTACCTTACCCATCATTTCCTCTGCCTTTGCTGCCACCTTAGCTTACCTGCACTTCACCCTCTCAAAGCATACAGCCTGCTGCTGCATGTCCATTCCCTTCTGCCCCTCCACTCACTCCAGCCTCTCTACCCTATTTGGTGCCTGAATACCCACACCTCCAGACATGCCGACTCATCCTGTTTCTTGTTGATTCTTCTGGCTTTTTGCCCCCTTCTTTTGTATTAGTCTATGATATAAACACTCGCGTCAAATTAGTTCCAGTCCATTTTGAATAAAATATGTCTTGGGACAGTCTAAGTGGGAATGTTTTGGTTACAGCATTGGGTCAGCCATAAATAGATGGAGGGGAAGGCAATATCCATCAACAGACATCATTGCCATTGTGATAATTGATAAACATCTCAATAACATGATGTTGGCAACAATCATTCGACATGCAATGTTGAATGTGAGTAAAAAAGAAGCAAATCATTTACTTAAGGAAAAGGCAAGTAACTTTGGAGCTATATACCTGTTTATTTTGTTCCCTCCAAAATCTTGATAGCTTTCATATGTTGAGTTGGGCATTTAATAGCCCGATATTTTTGTATGCCTTGTTTATTTAATCCTCTCAAACACTTGTATGTGATGGATAATCTTGGTTATCAACATGATACCCTGGGGGAAAGGACCCTCAGTTGTGGGGGTATTTTCATCACATTCATCTGTGGACATGTCTGTGGGGCATTTGGGGTTGCTAACTGATGAAGGAGGTTTCAGCCAACTCTGGACAGGGCCACATCTGACCAGGTCATCCTGAACATATCTGCAAGGAAGCCAGTAAGCAAGACTGCTCTGTGGTGACAGCTTCAGCCTGGTCCTCCAGAGCCCTGCTTCAACTCCTGTCCTGTCTTCTTTCACTGGTGGACTGTGACTTGTAAAATGAACTAAGCCACTTCCTCCTCAAGTTTGTTGTGGTCAGGGTTATCACTGCACCAGAAAGCAAAAAAAGCAACGCACTCCGAAACAGATCTTATCACCTCTATTTTTACAGAAATAAAACTGTTGTCCTGAGAGATTAGTCTCCACATACTAATTTAAAGGGCCACCAAGTGACAGAGCATAGATAGACCAATCTATGTTTTCCTGTTGTCAAAGTTTATGGCCTTTGTGCTAGACCTCAGTCTCCAACTAGTCATGGACTCGGAAACCAACATATATCTGAAATGTAAAGCTAAACCTAACGCCGACAAATGGCAGTAATATTTTATAATATGTTTGTCTAGTTTATTATACATTCCTGTCTTCAATACAAATATATATCGTAACAAACTACCACACTGTACAACAGCACTGTAAAAATCTCTCCAGTGATGCCTGTTAATGGTGCTTATTTGTAACTGTTTACAAGACACACCCCTCATATAGAAAGAAACACAAGTCTTGTCATCGGGTCAAACACTAAGTATAAACAGGAGCAAATATCTACTGCAGTCATCTCACTAGTAAGCTGCAGTTGCATAGCTCACCCTGGTGCACGTGCTTAGGAATGCATTAATGTTGTGTCACGAGGATCAATAAGGCCACTTCAAAAGAGAAATGGTGAGACTCTGCTTTCTTGCTAATGTTTTTCATAAATGTACACTATTGTGTATTTTTAGCAATTGTCTTTTATTACTTCACTCAAACACAGAAGATTTTTAAGGCTGCCACAAGGACTCATGAGTTTACAAGATTCAAGCCATCAGGTCAGATGTGGATGTTCTCCAAACAATCGCGTTCTCTTGACTTTTGTTGGTGGTGATAATTTTTCTTGTCCTCCCACCACTACCATCCTGCATTAATTCTTTCTCAGTGGAAAAAAAGTACTTTTTCCAAAGAAAACTGAAATGATTCGTTCCTTGGCACAACAAACTTGACAGAGATGAGCAGTTTGCCCAACCTGAAATAAAAGGAAGTCCCTGCCCTCTCCAAGCTCCAAGAATCAGCAAGTCTCATGCAAAGCCAACAGCCACTGATAGTGGGCTAAGCGTGCAAGGGGAGTTGTGCACACAACACTGAGAGTGCAGAGGGAGGGTTAACCCATCTTGGGGCCATCAGACAGTGTGTGTAAGATAACACTTGAAATAGAGCCTTCAAGTATAAACAGGAGCCTTTCCTGCTGTGAAGGACACCAAGGAGTGGATCTCGGAGTAAGAAAAACACGCAGAGGCAACAGCATCATTAAGACAGTGAGCCACTTCTTCAGGAGACTCGGAGCAAGGTATGTAAAGACCAGATGGGATATGAGAAAAATACAAATTAGAATTAAGACCACATGTGGTGATTAGTTAAGTATATTAAGATGTTTGTATATATTAGAAAAGGTAGATAAATTAAAACTAAGTTATTAATATAAACCAATAGGAGAAATGCTTAGCACAAAATGAAAATGTGTGCATGTGTAGTTAGAAAGGATGTATACTGAAGTGTTAACACTAATAACCTCTGGGTGGCAGAATTATGAATAATTTTGTTCTAATCTCTTTGCTTTTGTGCCATTCAGATTTTCTGTATTAAGCATGCATTATTTGGCACGTTTGATGGGGAGGAACATGTGAACCAAGATAGAAGACATCAGCTTGGCTTGAATTGTGACATCCTAAGGAGTATGGGTTTTATTTCACAGAAAAGAAAAGCCTATTCCAGGTATTTGATCATGGAAGTTAGATGAACACACTTTTAGGAAACATCAAGTAGCCGTGCTGTGCTAGAAGGGCTTGAGAATGGGAAAACATGTGATAACCGCAATCAATGCCAAGGTAGGAGGGGCAGAAAGCACATGGCTGGAATAGAATAGATGGGACCCATTAGCTAAATAATAAACAACAGGAAAGGGCAGAGGCCAGAAAGAACCCCCAGACCATTGGCCTGGGTGATTGGTTAGATACAGGTATTGGAAGCTAACATAATAAGAAGGAAAAATATGGAATTATGACTTGTTTCTTTATGTGACATGCCTGGAGGACATTCAGGTAGGTGTGCTACTAGAAAGCTTGGAATATGGGCCTGGATACAGGAAAAAAAAAAGAAGCCCAAGAGTACTGTTGCATAAGAGATGGAGAAGCAAGAGTGAATCTCAACTGGAGAGAGCAGAAAGTAGTCAGGACCCTGGGAACTGCTGAGTCAAAGCAGCCATTGGCTCACCCAGAGAACCAACTCTTCAGAAGAAGGTGGAATTCTTTTCGTCTTCTTTTTTGATTAACATATACTATACAAAAAATATATATTATACCTTTTTCTGAGGCACAAGGGAATGTTGTAATTTGTAAATGCTTTGGGTAGTGATGACATCATAGCACTGATATGTCACCTTACATTTTATCATTTCTTAATGGTAAACATTCTTAAGTTCTTTTCTTCTAGAAATGGGAAGAGTTCTTCAGATAGATTTAGCACACAACAAGGGGCTACAATTCACCAAAGACCCTCAGCTGATGACAGAAGACCATTATGGAACCCACTCTCAAACAGGCTACAGAAAGAAAATAGGACAAGGACAAAAGCGGGCAACAAGGAAAGGCTACTGGTCACTTTCTGCACTCAGTGATGAATAGGAAAGTTGTTAGAATTTACTGATAGATCTTTCGGAGATGGACCAGACACTCCAAAGCTGAGGCTGACCTGCAGCACAGCTGTGCTGAGAGAGACAGCGATCCAGACCTCTTTCGACAAACAAGGAGGTTTCTGTCAATAGAGAAGTGCTCCATGTCCAACTTCCTCCCATTTTTCAATCCTCCCTCTAACAACATATCTCCGAACTTTATTTCCACTAGTTCATGATGACGTTGAGACCTTCGACTCCTCAACCGTCCCATGTTTTCCCCGGATGTCCCTCACTGTCATTAGTTCCCATCTCCTCCGCTTATGTCAGCTTTAAGCTCCATGTTCAATCATATACCCCTTGCCTTGATATGATTCCTTTGCCCCTGCTATTTCCATTAAATACACGGGACAACCTTTTCCAACCTTGTTTGAATCCTCATTACTTTTTCCAGACTTTGCTGTGTCAGTGAAGAAGGCAGTCAATTGGCTACTCTCACTTTAAACTATGGCCAGAAATTTGAAGTACCCGGTGGCCCTGTATTTGTTTAGTTCACCTACTTGTCTGCTTGTTTTTAACAATTTGTGCCATTTCTCCCCGACAACCTCTATTGCCTCTTCCCCATCCTCACTCAGTTGATGGTTTTTCTTTCAGTCTGGAGAAAACTAAAGCAATCAGAAAAGAAGTTTAAAATACTTTCACTGTTTCAGTGATCCATCTTCCAGATCCTAGCCCACATCTTTGGTCTTTCCATATTCCTTTTAAAATAATATAATTGCTATATCCTGTCTCTCTGACATCACTAACTTTTTCCAATTAAGTAATTTGTCTTTGTATGCAGATGCCCTCTATACTTCAAACCTATCTTTACCTTACTGTCTTAATTTCTTCTGTCCCCTTTGCACAAAAAGTTCTTGAAAAATCTATATTTATAGTTTCCAGTTTCTCTCCTTAAGTCTCTTTTATATGCATTGTGAGCATGTGACCCCACTGACCATACTGTTGGCCGCAGTCTCATCAAGTCTCCATGTCTTTCCTTTGTCAAATGCATGATCAATTATCAGTTTCATTATACTTGGCATTCTGAAACACTGGGCTCCTAAAACCATTTCTCCTGAAACATCATTGGTTTTTGCTGTATTGCATCCTCCCACCCCCTGGAAGTCTGCCTCAGTCTCCTTGATGGTTTCTATATTTTTCCTTCTTACCTCTTAGTGCCAGAGTGCTCCTGGGTTGGCCCTTGTATCTCATCTCTTCTATACATACTCTTACTTCTTGTAGATAGAAACCAGTTGTAGACTTTAAAAACCATTTAAATCCTGGAAAATACCCAGTGCAACTCCAATCAGACATCTTGGAACTCCAAACTTACTCTGCCTCTCCAACATTCTAGGATATTTGAAGTGTTATCCATCCTTCCACATTTCTGATCATGACAACTTAAACATAGCCAAACCCCAAACATAAACATAACACATGTTCTAGTCTTTCTTACCAAGACCACATATAGTACACCGCAAAGACCCTTTTGGTTCTAATTCAGATCTACCCAGAGTCTGAACACTTATTACCACCTCCAATGCTGTCACTCAGGCCTCTGTCATCTCTCACCTAGGTTACCCAAATAACATGCTAACTGGTGTAACTGATCCTTTTGAAAAGCAAGCCAAGGTATCTTATTACTCTCTTAGCACCCAAGCAAAGCTTCTCATGGCATTCAGAAAACAGGACATCTCAGGTCTTCTTCCTCCTCATTCCCTCTCTTCCCAGGAACTTCTAACTACTCTCCCACTTCTTAGCTGTCCTTCCACCATACAAGGCCTCCTTACTGTTTCTCTGCTGTGCCAGCCAGGTACATATCACTGGCTATCCTACTACCTAGAATGTCTCCCTCATGACGGTCACATGGCTAATTCCTCTATATTTTCCACAATCTTGCTTAATTGTTCCTATTTAACATTGTGACAATCTCTGCCTCCCATTAAGTTTAGCCTTTCATCCCATCGCAGTCTTTTAAAAATCAC
Organism: Acomys percivali; assembly: GCA_907169655.1. Classification (NCBI taxonomy): domain Eukaryota; kingdom Metazoa; phylum Chordata; class Mammalia; order Rodentia; family Muridae; genus Acomys; species Acomys percivali. The sequence goes on from OU015746.1 coordinate 125,254,920, forward strand.
TATCACCTTGACATATAGAAAAATATTTGTATGTTTTTTTTCTGGTTCCTCCCCCATGAGAGTTAAAACTAATGAAGACACTTTTATATAACCTTTCAGACACATTCCTTACATGAACAAAGTGCTCAATTAAAAATTAATCAGGTAATGATTCTATTTCTCCTTCTCATTTTGTGTGTGTGTGTGTTCAATAAACTGCTCATTAAATTAAACAAAAATTGTAATGGATCGTTGGCCTATAAAATACCTTCATGTCTTTATATTCGACTACATCTCTTTATTTCTTCAGCCTATCAGAGCTTGTTCTGGATGAGATACAAGTTTAGAAACAGCATACATTAACATGAGGGTGCTTTCACAAAAGTGAGCTCCCATATATCTTCAAAAAGGTAGGCAGCATAGATCTCTAGAGAGTACCTTGTCCTGAAGGCCTCATGTGTGATGAGTCAGTAAAGAGAAAAGTCATCTTGCCTTCACATATCTGGTGCTCCTCACAGTAGCCTTTTCCTGAATAGATTCCTCCAGACTTTCCTCAAGCTGTTGCTCAGCCCTGGTAGCTGCTAAATCAATTGACCATATAGTACTGGTTTGCTTCATTGTGCTTGTTTACTAGTTGAAGCCCTGCATTAAGGGCAGAATTATTTCATGGTGTTCGGATTCCTGGCGCTCTTCCAGCTCTCTCTCTCTCTCTCTCTCTCTCTCTCTCTCTCTCTCTCTCTGTGTGTGTGTGTGTGTGTGTGTGTGTGTACAAAATGACAATGTCCCTTTTGGTCTGAAATAGTGTACATCCTGAGAGTTAAACTTGACTATGCTTAGTTCTCTGTTCTGAGATTTGCTGCCTTTACTCTTTGAACTATGAGGCCTGGATTTAGGCAAATGCCCTCCACTGATAACAATGCCAAAAGCATCTTCATCTATTTTCTGCTTCCAGTTACAGCCTGGGCCAATGCACTTCCCTTTTTTTTTGCCCTGTTATTGTCTTGCAAATGAAACATGTGCAGTTCTTTGTGCAAGTACAAAAATAAAATATGAACATGTTCTTATCTGAAATGCCACTCTTCCAGTACTCTTTCTGGGTTTCTCTTCATTAACTAAAGTACCATTGTTATAACAATTATAATACTCTGTAATTTTAGAAACAAGTTCGACACTCTCTTGACCACCCAAATGCCTGGCTTCTAGGTAAAATATTCAGAAGTGACATTCAAGTAATTTGTACACGATTTAGTGAAGAGTTCAGTTCGCATGTCCAGGGTTAAAGAAGGCAGCCATAGGAAAAAAGACAGAAAGAAAAAGAAAAAACTACAAAAATCTGAGCTTGTAGTAAAAAGATTTCAAAGAACATTCCACAGCATGTTATTTTCCTTCCAGAAAAATTATAACACTATATAATTACTTTTGTATGGAAAATGAATAATGAAAGCATCTACTGCTAAAAACAGCCAGACAGAAACATCCAAAGTAGACCGGCCTTCCCAGAGCAGATAAAATATTAACCTGGAAAATATCTGCATGATGGCCCACAGGACAGCGCTTTTGGCTATTCAACGGAGAGACAGAAGGGCCTAGAACAGAGTTACATGGGAAATGAAGTGCTTTCCCATCTGTGTGTTAGGATTTATGTGGGTTCTCTGCTTCACCCAGAACCTGCAATACTGATGGCATCCCCAAGTGTCACAGACAAATACCAATCAGAAGTGCATCTAGGAATGTCTGGTTAAAAATAAGGCCCTTCTTTTGCAAAAGAAATGCTTTGATTAAAAAAAAAAAGACCGAAAGCCCACCTTCATGGAAATTAAAGCATAGCTACTCTCTCAGTTCAGAAAAACAAAACAAAAAGCAAACAAAAAACAGTCTTCACTTTGGTGCTTGGGCAGAACCAATTCCAGCAGATACAGTGGTGGGTTTGGAAACCAGGAACATAGAGACCCTCACAGTTCCTTTAGCCCCTGTTTCCAATAGCATGGTGTGTGTGTGTGTGTGTGTGTGTATGTGTGTGTGTTTGTGTGTGTGTGTGTGTGTGTGTGTGTGTGTGTGTGTGTAGATGAAACTGCTTTTAAAACCTGAGAGCAACCATGCAGACTGGTTTGGTATAACCAGAGTAGAGCTGGAATCCAACAGCTCAGAGGTGGCCGAGACGTGTGGCGGGGGTGGGTGACTGTGTCTCGCTTCCCAATCCCACTCTGCCCGCCGTTTACATGATTTCTCGCTACAAGCTCCACAATTCCGGCACCCAAGCAGGTTCTCTTCACTGCTCAGGGTATAGAACCTTCTAAGGACATTTTGTCACGAGCAGTTCCATGCTGGCAACATCTCAACAGCCCATGGTGAACAAGCTGACCCACCCACCCAGCGCAACTGCATCCAACTAATGTCCCCCACAGTCTTTATCCTCACTGCTGTGTGAGCACCCTGGCACCGTGTAAAGCCTTTATGAGTGGGTAGCCCAAGAGGAGATGGTCAGCTAATGGAACAGCCATGTTAGCCTCCTCTAGGCATAAATCAGCCACTGGTGAGCTGACTGAGGACGATCAGGTGCGCTCACCCTGTCCTCTGCACGCCTCCACCCCCAAGACTGCACTGTCCCCAAACTCTTGGGTTCAAGCGCCTGGCCCTCAGGGCTGCCTCAAGGTTCAGCACCGAGGACAGCGGACGGAGGGCATACTTTTCTTCACCGCGGTCCAAGAGGCCAGCAATGTGATTGTGACAGGGCAGACAAGGCTGCAGGTGTCCCACCACGCGCCTTTCCACACCGCACCCCTGTGCCCCTGAGAGCCCCTCTCCCATCCACACCCCGCTCCGGACCACCTCTGGGAGTCTTACTTTTCTGGCTGGAGTAACCAGGGTAATAGCCATAGTAGCCAGTAATCCGCAGGATCCGGTCCTCGATGGTGGCCACCCCGTTAGGGGCCGCCTTGACATCCATAGAGATCGCGAGGCGGCGGCTCCCGGCGCCGCGAAGCGTAGAGCAAAGCGCGGGGGCCCGGGAGCTGCTGCAGGTACTGCCGCCACCGCCGCCGCCGCTGGTGCTGATGTTGCAGCTCGTGCTCCCGCGCCCGGGCTTTGACTCCACCGCCCAGCGCAGCTCGGGCTTCGCATCACAGCGGCGGCGGCGGCAGCGACAGCGGCATAGGCAGCGGAGCGGCCCCCAATACGGCCAGCCTCTCTGTCGGCCTGGCAGCTCTCCCACCAGCCACCAGCTCACTGCTGCCCGAACAGCGCCCCCTCACCTCCGAAGCCCACCCAGGTCTGGGACGCTTGTGGGCGCCCCACCTGGTCTCTGACTTTTCATCATTAACCCTTGTGCCAAAAGTAGGCTCCCCAAAGCCCACTTGAGGGAAGGGATGGAGGCTAGGTGCTCAGGTTGAACAGTTGTGGGTGGGAGAAACCCAGACAGAACTAGAGGGTAGCAGTTCAAGAGATGCACATTACAGTTTATCACTTCTACCACTAGCCTGGATTTGCTCCATGCTTCTGCCCATACCACCTTGGATCTGTGGATACGAAAAGCATTCGGGGGCATTGATCCTTGCAACTTGTCTAGACAACCAAGGGTCTTTCCCCCGCCCCTTCTTTTTATGAATTGCAAAAAAAGAAATGACTCCCCAGCAGGTGGTGTGTGGAATGATTATCCAGGTGAATGCAAAGATTTTAAGAGGTCAAGCCCCGAGTCCGACAGTCCGTCCTCCAATAAACACAACAGAGGCTATGCGCCTGAGCACAGCACATTCATTTGTCAAATTCCAAATATCCATAATTTAAGAAGAGTATTTTCTTCTTCGTTGAAACAAACATCAGAAGTAAGGCCTTTCAAATTGTATTTGGGTGCACGAGTTGTTGCCACGGTTCAAAGAGAAAGATTTTCTATTTGGGCGGAACATTCTTGAAGCTCTGTCTGTGATGAGAACGAACAACCCCCACACCAATGTAGCTCTTCTGCGTTGAAGAGAGGCCCTGGGGTGGGGGGAATGGAAGGAACAAACGGCTACCATGCCCCTAGGTACCAGCCACCGTGTCCTGAAAAGTAACCTTGCAATCTCCACCTCTGAAGGGGAAAGGACATGCGAGAAGGGAGGGGAGGCAGCCCTGTCAGGTCTTTCCCCATCTGTAACGAGATGTGAGCAGACAAAGAAGACTTGGTTTCTCAGCCCCTCTCAAAGGCCTCCCAGCACTCCCTTCATTGTGTGTGGGCCCTTAAGGGACAAAGAAACACGCAAACCATTTTTCTAAGATAAAATGGGTTTAAGTATATGAAAACTCAGTATTAAATCTCACAATGTGCTGATCATCTTTATTCAGACACAATGCTGTACAAGGCATCTCGAGAAAAGACTGAACCTTAAATGGTTGTGGCTGTGTAGAGAGTCCCCAAAGGAACCACTTTCTGGCTGGTCTTGTCTCCTGGGCTAGCAGAGAAGTGTGAGAGGAGCTAAAAGGTCAGACAGAGCCAAAGGGGAGATATGACACTAAAGCAGTGAAAGAAAGCTAAGTGTTTAAAGCCAAAAGGGAAAGGATTACATTCATTCCCCACCCAGCAGTAATTTGTAGCATGATTTTGTTCATTTTACTATTTGGTATAGCAAATCATATGTAAAACACATTCACTGCACACAGGAAGATATGTCAGTTAACATTTTTTAAAAAAATGTTCCTTTTGTTTAAAGTTTCTTTAAAAAATAAATTACCTGTATTACCTCTAGTATGCATTTAAAACCATTCATTATAACAGAACACCCTAACATCCACATTTAATAAAAGAGAAACTGAGAAATTAAAAGCCTTCAGAAGTAACAAACACTAATATGTAGATTTGAAAAGCAACTGATTTTGTTCTATTAGTGCTGATAGTATTTATAGTCTGACGTAGCAATAAAATCGTAAATAGGGGAACACTTACAAATGTCTTTAAGCATCTGTAATAGAAAATTGAAATAGACACAGGTAGATACTGTAATCTAGAACAAGTTTTTTCAATAGAGGGAACTGAAATTCACATATATATATATGATATATGTATGACTTTCATATATACGTGTATATATACATACATACATATACATAAAAACACACACATGCACACACACAAACACACACACACACACGCACACACACACGCACACACACACACTGAACTTCTGTTAGTGATACGGGCTCACATGCTTGCAAATATAATAGTGGCTTTTAGCCTTTCAGGTATTCTTCTGGACATTCTTTTAAAATTATAGAAATTATGTGGAGAGGAAAGTTTTTAAAGCATTATATGTGCTTGCATGCTCAATCACTTTCTACAAACAAGACATATATTCAGTTTTATAAAATTGCCTCCTATATATTCTAAAAAAATTAAGGAAAGATGTAATTTAATAAATAAAGAAAAAATCAGCCTGGTCTAAAAAGTGAGTCTAGGACAGCCAAGCTACACAGAGAAATCCTGTCTCAACAACAACAATAACAATAACAAAAAAAAGAAAAAAGAAAAAAAGAAAAAAGAAAGAAAGAAAAAGAAAGAAAGAAAGAAAGAAAGAAAGAAAGAAAGAAAAAGAGAAATGAAAAGATCAAAAGTGGCTCATGATCCTCATGGTAGTCTTCACATAGATTCTCTTGTCATTATAAAACACTATACAGTCTACAACTCTGTAAAAGATTTTAAACATATCTATATATTTATATATGGAGGTGAGTATGTATACGTGGGTGCAGGTAGGGTCAGAGGTCAGAAGAGGGCATCAGATACCATGAAATTGCAATTATAGTTGTAATTTTCTGACATGAATTCTGGGTCAGGAAGTGCTTTCAATCATGGATCTGTCTTTCTACTTCCTATCTGAACTATCTTCAAGGCATTTAACTCAGGACATCCAACTGTGATTCTGAGATTTGATATCTGGGACATATTTATTTTAGTCATCTGGTAGCTTAGATATTTATGCTAATTGGGTACAAAAAGCTATCTATGTTGGTAAAATACATCAGATCATCTGCAAAGTAGTTCATGTGATGGACATTTCACACATAAGCACACACAGTATGCACACACATTGCTTAAAGGAGTAGAAATTACTCCCTTCTCCTCTGAGAAATTAATGTAGTATGACTACTTCATTGAGTAATGAGACTGCTCTGAGAGCCAAGAACATTGATGCTTTTCTTTCTGAGGCAAAATGCTATTTTGTAAAATCATGTGGGCTGTTCACAGTTGACCCCAAATAACTTACATAGTATTAATGTTTTAGAAACATCCAGGTTTTAGCCAATCAAGAAAGGGCACCTGGGGGAGAAAAGTCATGCCCTTCATACTCCACTTTAAGAAAAAGCTGTTTTGCATATTTAGTTATTACATCATCAGCTGCTCCATTTGGAATGCTAACGGGGCCTTTCTATTCTAATTTTAGGCAAAGGCAAGTATTGCTAATTTACCTTCTAGCTGAAAGGTTTTGGGGATGCAGAAATCTGGGTGTCTGTGGAGGAAGTCAGGGCAGAGTCTACTTCTCTTTGACCTCAAGTGGCAGAATTATTCCAGGAACTATTATCCACGATCAGTTCCCTGGAAATGCACTGAACTTGGGAGATAGTCTTGAGTAATTTTAACAAACACTGAAACCTAGACTATGTCTACAGCTTCTCTGTCTGTGCTCATACGCTACCCCCCTTTCCCTCTCTTTCAGTGGTACAGCACAATGGTTTACAACAAAGCTTTTGGAGCCAGACTGCCACGGATCTATATGACCTCATCATTCTCTAGACAGGCAACTTTGGTCTTAAATTATATATGACTCCATTTCCTCACCTTTAAAACAGGAACCGTCATACGTCTTTGAACCCCTTCTCATAGCAGCGACTGGCACATCATAAGCTTGAAAAGTGGTGGGTACCCGTTTTCTTCTTTGCATACGCTCAGCCCTCTGAGCTACTCTCCTCGTCTGTGAAGTTGGCTCATTGCCTCTTCTTCACAGTGTCTCTGCAGCTGTGAAGTTGCTAGTATATAAAAACGCAACGAAGGCCTGGCTCTAAGGGAGGCACAAGAAATATTAATGTTGTTCATCTAACCCTACCCATGTCTCATTTGTTATTTATTATTTAAGTTAACTCATACTTTAGCACCCTTAGAAGCTTTTCTGTGGCAATTACTTTCACAGGTTGCCTGCAATTCTCTAAACCATGACAGGAATCAGGGGAGGCAAATCTTGCTTACCCAAGGAACAGCTGAACCTCAGAGGAGAGGGAGTGCTCAATACTGGCAGCTCTTGCCATTTTCTTTTTTGAAGAGCTGGCTCCAGAATGAGATAAGGACAATGACCAATGAAGCTGAGCTCTAAGGGGAAGCTACCATAATTTGTTCTAAAGAAAGTTGAGTATCCTTGGAAGATCTTAGTGATGCTCTGTAGGAAGCTGAGCCATGGCCACTGGGCTTCTTGCCCTCAGCCACGTCTGGTGCCGCCAGCTTTCACATCCATGTGAATGACAGAACTCTGCAGTGCCCAGAGGACTAAAGTCTTAAGCATCTCTCTGGAGTTTATATCTAGTCAAAGTCTTCCTGGTCAACCTAACCCTGATTACAGGAGCCCCAATAATACCAAGACTACACATCCTACTGATTTTTAGTTTTAACCTGGAACGGGAAGTCAAAGTAAGATTTACAGTAACTCCAAGTGAATAAGAATTTTTGAAACCTTTCTGAGCAGCTGTGTTTGTGGTTATGTACTCAAACTTGCTACATCCTCATTTTACAAATCAGCTTTGCTGTAATTTAAATGTCTAAATATGCTCTACATGCCACAGTCTCAAGTGAGCTTTCTATTATTTATCACATGAGATTTAATATAACATTAGCTGTAAAAATGCCAAGCCAGCTGAAATAGTCAATTAGCACTTTTTGCCAAATATTTATCATCCTTCTCCATGTTAGCCATAGGATGGAATTGCACTTCCTGCCCCCTTGTGGCTGTGGGAAGCTATGGTTGATGCTGGCTGTGACCAAAAAGGGACAATTGTCATTCTAGCTGGAGGTGGTGTTTTCTTTCCCTTTGGGATTGTGACTGACCATCAACATTCAAGATGACTTTGATATGTAAATGTAATGTGACTAAAAAATTAAAATGGAAAGAAATTTGAGTCCCTTCCACTAAGACTGTATATTTAATTTAAAATTAGAATCTCCTTATCCTGAGGGTTTTGTTTTAGTTGGTTTTGTTTTCCCTTGTTTGAGTATTTGCTTGCTTGTTTGTTTGTTAAGGTCTGGTCTAGACTGTGTCTGTGTAGTCCTGACCAGGCCTTGAAATCTTAATACTTATGCTTCAGCATTCTGCATGTTGGGATTATAGGCATACAGCACCACACAAGCTCTTCTTTTCCAAAGACATACCATACATTTTGAAGAACTATCAGATTGTAAAGCAATTCATCAATAAGCCGTAAAAAGACAAATGTATATTGTTAGAAAAAACATTGTGAATGGAATATAAATCCGAAAGAAGAGAATGTTTAAAACACATTAGAGTACATCAATAAGACAGAAAGCCCACAACATGTGTTCAATAAAATGTCATTTGAATCAACAACTAGTATTAAAAAATTCAAGAAAGAGTCTGGCTTTTATGTCAAGAACTATTACTTTTTAGAAATTATATTCTCATGAAGCTGGGCGCAGTGGTGCATGCCTGTAATCCTAGCATTTGAGGAGGCAGAGTCAGGAGGATCTCTGTGAGTTCGAGGCCAGCCTGGTTTACAAAGCAAAGTCCAGGACAGCCAAGGCTACACAGAGAAACCCTGTCTCAAAATAACAAAACAAAACAAAAAAGAAAACATATTCTCAAGACTTTATTTCATCATCACTATTTTAAGTGTCTATGATATTTGTCCAAAATGAGCTTTAGACATTTTTTTAAAAAACATGAGATAATACAGAAGTGGCATGTGGTAATACAGAAGTGGAACACTGGGCAGATTTTTTTTCTTTTGGCTATCAGATGATGATGGAAGAGACAAGTCAGAGATAGCCTAGCTCTCAATTGAGGCTTGGAAAGGAGTGTGCCAAATGCCTTTCATACTATGGTATCACTATTTGAGTGTTCACATTCTTGCTTAGCCTTTGGAATGACCAACTATGCATGGACTTCCATGCTCCTCAGAAAACCCAGAAGCTGACAGAGTATTTTTTTGGTGTGACATGAAAGTGTGCCCACTTGATTCAGGATTTGTGAGCTGAGAGTTCAGGATGGATGTAAACTGGACAAAACTGCAAAACCAGGAGATCAGAGCATGTGAGTAAAGTCTTCTCCATTTTAATTTTAATAGCTTGACCTGAAAATAGTCACTTTTGAAGTTTTGCCCAGAAGACCAAACAATTGGTTTACTGCCCATCAATTTACTGCTAAACCCTGGTCAGCACCATAACGTGTCCTCATAAGTACATAACATTAAGTAGAAATCACTATTTCTTCCCCAGCATCTACTTTCTACAGAACACAAATGGAGGCATTAATTTCCCCAGGGTCTCATCATCCTCTCCAGATTCTAAGTTGGAAACTAAGTGGGGAAACTGTGGGTCATCTTGGCAGTGGGCAGCATGTCAGTGGGATAAGCTGGGAAGGCTAAGCATCTACTTTAATATGCCCGTGGTTGAAATCATAGATGCAGTATTTTCTTGTTAGTCATAGAATCACAGCTCATACAGAGTATGTCCTCAAAGCCACCCAACAGCATGCTCTGAAGGAGGAGGTTTTAGATATCACTATGTAGTTAAGCTTTCAAGTAGTGCTTTATGGAAACCAAATCTCCCATAAATTCCAAAGGGAAAGAGCCCAAAGTAACATTTAAAGTTCCCATGACTTCTGTATTCTTGTGACCATTTAGGAAGTGTACTGAGAACAAAGGAAGATGGAATCACATCAAATGTCAGGACACAAGAAAATGTTCTAGCAAATAACGTGAATCCACTGACTAGAATATTCTGAAGAACTTAACATAAAAGACAATAAAGCAATAAGGAAAGTCTTAAGCTTATGAATATGCTTCAAAATATTCTAAAATACGATTTGCTCATATTAGAATGAACATGTAGATGCAAAGCAAACTCTAAAACCTCTTCCCAAGTTCTCCCGTGTTTTATGTGCACGGCACTGTCTTGTGCTGCCTGCTCATTAGTCTCCTCAGTAACTGCAATTATTTGCATTCCAGCAAATGTCATGACGTCTGACTAAAGGTCTCTAATCCCTCTACCTCTGCATGTTCTCATAAATAATAAATCAGAACTCCATGACAGTGAGTGCGTAAAAGTTTTGTGGACCTCAAAGAAGCTTTAAAATGTACAGAGTTTTGCACTAGTACAGTGCTGCTGGTACACGGCATTCCAGCTTCAAGTGCCAGTGGGATAGAACTGAGTGATAAGAACATCCACCTTTGGGTAGTCCATGCCTCCATAAATCCTTCTTTATCTAAGGATGTCAATTGTTTAGCTACTTATAAAGGTTTTGTTTTGAGGAGCTTTTTCTGATGACCCCACCCTCTTCCCTGAAAGGACCAGGCTTTTTTTTTTCTCCAACAGAGCTCTTTGCACACTACATGTCTTTTCCACTCTGCATGCTGAAGTTCCTCAAAGGTAGATACTCTGTTTTGTTTTTCACTGTATGACCAATCAATGGCCAGTGCTTCTCAGAGTGGCTAACTCATATCAGGCAGTCAGAGCACAGGAGGGGTCAAGTTGTAATAAACAAAAGCTTTCATTGGTAGCCTTGGGCTACCATCCCAAAGTAGAGGTAAGGCACAGACACTGATAGATTGACTAGTCTTCACACCAGGAATGTAATAACCTCTTAGTATGGAATTTAACATGAGGATATTGACCTCTGGAGAGCTAAGTCAATGGCTCAGTGTCCCTTCATGGAGTCTGTGGCAGTCCTTCACAGTCTCAGGGGGCACCCTTTCCCTGCCACTGCAGAAAGCTAGCTTCTACATGGTTTTCTGACCTGTCCTGTGGTCATTCAGATATCCCCTTCTCTGGTACCCATCCTAATATGACTATCTACCTGTCTTTTTCCTCTTCGTTCTCTCCTTCTCTGACTGAACCCTGGGCTCAGAAAGTAGAAGGATCAAAGGGTCCTTTATGCTAAATTGAAACTCAAGATGTCTATTCCCCAGTCTAAGTTGGTTGTATTTCTGTTGTGAATTTAACCAACTTGCTGTCCAGTCATGCTGACATGCTGCCCTTCATCCTTTGGAGGTGTAGTGTACAAACAAACAAAGCTAGTATTTGCAAATGAGTGGAATTATTCGTCTTACTTTTGCGGGTGACATTTTCAGTATTCATTGCCAAGGTTAATATGGGCTCATTTTGACAAGTTTCTTGGGATGCATAATTAGTTCAGAGGTTTAGATTCTCTTTTTTTATGTATAATTTCTGTTCTCATGTGCAAGACGCTTGTTCATCCATGTTTCTTGGTGAAAATAATTATCTGCCTAGCATCCAGAATACAGCGAGTGCATGAGTGAGTGTGCTATTCTTTTCATCTTTTCTCTGAAATCCTTCTTCCTTTAATCCTGCTCTGGCCTGAAGTCCACTAGGACTTTCTTAACACTGTGACATGTCTACATTGTATCGCCCCTGTCTAGCTTTTACCACATACCAAACCTTAGTGCATTGATTACTGTTGGTAGGTTATTATTATCGGTCAGTTGGTGATTCTACTGAGAGTTCCAGGCTTGCTCATCATGGCTTGGCTCACCTAGCTATTGATGTTAACAGGTGGCGAGTTGGGAACTGATCTAGATCTCCAAAGTTTTACATAATTGGCTGTTGGTCTCCAAGATTTGTGTTGTCATGAGTAAGCCTGGAACAACCTTCTGCATTGTGAAACAGACACGTGAGAGAAGCCCAGTCCCAGTGACCTACATGCTGACAGGCAGAAGCAATTTCTCTGCCTTTCTAATCTGTTCTTGCCTTGTAACTTACTCTGACCAGCAGATTATGACATGTGTAATATATTGCAAATCTTTCAGGTTGATGGAATTTCTGCAAAGAGATGGGGTAATTTCTAGATTCTACAACATCTAGCATGGTAACTCAGAATCAGTATCGCTAAGAAAATTCACCAGAAGTTTGATGTTTTCATTGTTTGGTTTGTTTAATGGTTTTGATATCTATTTATTTACTTATTTGTTTTGCCAGAATGTGACATTTACCAGAATTCCTTGATTCCAGATCCAGCCCAGCTAATCTACCAATGGTGGGGTAACCAAGGCAGAGTCTAGTACTGAAAAGTTACTTGAAACAGTGAGATAAGGTCTGAGTATAAACAGAAGCCTCTTCTATGATGTGTAATTTCAGATCTCTTTGACTTCAAAATGGGCACTAGAATGTCCAATGCCCATAGAGGCTGGGCTTGCATCACACAAGACAATCTCAGAAGCCAATGGAAAAAAACTAGTGAGTTTGACTAAGTGTATCTGTTTTCTCAGCCATGGTTTTAGAACATTCTCTGTTTATTGACTGTCGGAACATTTATTACAGCTGGAACCAAGATCTGATGGATGCTCCTCTCCCACCACACACACTCTATTTCTAATTTCTTAGAAACACAAATAATCTTGTAAACCCACACTTACTTTCTATAATTACAGAACCTGGCTGTTATGAGAGAGGGGGATGGAATTATTTCTAGGACTCAGAAAAAGGCTAACTCAACATAACCACATTTATATTTTTAAAATCCCTTTTTAACCAAATACTCAAATATTCTAACATATGAAAAACACTGAAATGCTAGGTGAAAATAAATGACTATTTCAAAACCAGAAAACTGCTAGCTGCTTTAGAAGCAATGATTAAATTATAATCCAAACAAAAGAAGTGAGAAATACATGTTTTCTGCTTATTAAAGGAAGTGAAACTTTTGAATTATGAATTTCCAGCTACATTTTTGATTTACAGTTAAGTACTTAAAGGATGAACACACACACACACACACACACACACACACACACACACACATACACACACACACTATTAACTGCTGTTTGGCCTATAGAGACAAGAGAGGTTTTTATCAATTACACTTCATTCAGTTTCATCCCAGAAAGGAATTAAAATACAAGTTTTGAAAAAGATAATAATTAGCAAGGAAATGATTGAGAAGAAAGTAAAATTAAAAGTAGAAGCCAGGAAGAAAAGCCAGAGTAAAGCCAACAGTGTCGATCAGGCCAGCAACAGCAGTAACATGTCTCCAGGTTTCGATCCTGCACCCTAAAGCACACTTTCTTCTTGTGATTTCTAACACGCGATGGTCAGAAGCTGGACATCAGGAGAAGCATGCGCCATTCTTGATGTAAACACAGAGTAAGTTTCTTCATCTATGTCTCTAAAAAGAATCTCATGCAGTGTTCCAAGTAGCACCCTGAAGAACTGGCACAGGAAAACCAGGACCCCAGGGTCTGATAGGACTGTAGAAAACTCCGTGGGGATACCTACTGACAATGCACTTCATGCATAGAACTTACTTATCATTTTTAAACTAATCTTAAACCAAAGATTGGAGACCATTGGGCTACCTAACCCTCAGGTAATCTCTGCAAACATGGATTCTCTCAATTGGGAAACAAGAGCATCACCAAATCCTACAGAGAGCCACTCCCCTCAGGTCTTTTCTCTTACTTTTCAATGTTGCTAGGCCAGGTCAGGTGACCTTCCTCATAGTGTGGCTCACCACCACAGCCTTCTGACTGGCTTCATGCTGTTTTAATATCCTCTTATAAACTGCAATTTGTTTTCTCCAAAATAAAGCTCTGTTTAAGTACCCAAATGGCTCATGGACCTCTTATAGTGAATCCTACCCTCCTGAATTTGGCTGCATGCTTTGGGCCGCCAGCTACATGTTCTGCCTCCATTCAAAGACAGTTCTCGGTTCAGCTTTCTGAATGAACTCCTTTGAGGCCCCAATAAACTCATGTTCTACTGCCCCTCTGGATTGAATATGTGCTTTCTTCTTTGTCTGAAACATTCCTCGGCCCCTTGACCCCTTCCGTTGACTAGAACTTTCCTTTCCCATCTTAGCACAGAAGGTGTTTCCTCAACAAAGGCCTCTTTACCTGTTGATCTCCTCTGTAGACTGCAAACTCTGCCTATAGGGTTCTTCTATCTGTTTCTTGGTCATTTAAATCCTAACCAACAAAATGGCAGAGGTGTTCAATAGATAGCTCTATATTTATAGATTAGTTAATCAATATTAGCTATCAGAGAAAAGCCTTTAGAATTAGTTTGTGTTACTCCTTAAAGGAAGATCAATTTACTTCTTTAAAATAAAATAAAATAACAAACAAATGTGAAGATATTTTTTGAAAGCTTTCAGAACATTGACAAACTACCGCTCTGATCTAAATGAAAAGATATATACTGTCTTTGCTATTTCCATGCACTTAATACTAAGATTCTCCTTGTAAAACAAGCTGTAACCCATTCCTCAATAAGAACATATACTGAGGACCTGTTCTGTGCAGTCTCAAGCCTGAACTACAAAAGCAATTCTTTTAGTCCTGATGAGTGAGTTTATTAAGCAGATATCAAGCCAAAGTAAAAGAACAAATAGTGGTGGAAAGAAACGAAGACAGACAGCAAGGCTTCATCAAGTAGGGTGCTCAGAACACACAGCAAGACATTATCAAATAAGGTGCTCAGAAAACACAGCAAAGCATCATCAGGTAGGGTACTCAAAAAATACAGCAAGGCATCCCTCAAATAGGGTGCTCAGAACACACAGCAAGGCATCATCAGATAGGGTACTCAGAAAACACAGCAAGGCATCCTCAAATAGGGTGCTTAGCACACACAGCAAGGCATCATCAGATAGAGTGCTCAGAAAACACAGCAAGGCATCCTCAAATAGGGTGCTTAGCACACACAGCAAGGCATCATCAGATAGAGTGCTCAGAAAACACAGCAAGGCATCCTCAGATAGAGTGCTCAGAACACACAGCAGAAGTTGTCTGAGTTCCACTGAGGCAGTCAGCTGGAGTTCCCAGTGGAGAGGGTCCCAGCTACAGTATAATATCTCTTCCGGTGAGACTTTCAATTAAAAGAACAAATGACAACAGACAGAGATAACTATCAGTCAGGCACCCATAATATCTGGTAGAATCCAACTGGGGAAGTAAAGCAGTCAGTGGGGGGTTCCCAACTGAGTTTTCTCTCTTTATGGATGAGCCTCTCACTCAGGCATTTTAATATCATTTGATAAACAATAGCAACCTCTTTAGAACATGATTTGCCTTCCACATACTGTCAAGGACACAATGTTTTTATTCTTGAGTTGTTTTGCTATTATCTTCCCTTCTTGTCACAGAGTTAAGGGGACAGTCCATCTCTGGACAAGGGGCTTTCGGAAGACACTTTGAGACAGGCAACTCTAATTCCAGACATAGCTCTCAGTGAGTTCGAGCACCACATGACAACTTACCAATACAATGCATATTACAGCCTCTACATGTTAGATTCTTCGACCATGATGAGATATTATATGGTTAGACTACAATGGTCATTTAGGTATGAAATTTTTTTTAGTTAGGTGACACCAACTGCAACATTCTCAAGAGATCTCTAAAATATTCATCATTGCATTTTTCCACAAAGTAATTTGAGTTTAAGAGTTTTAACCCATCATGTGACATTAAGAGTCATTGAGGAGACAGTTTATCTGGAATCTGTCACTAACCACCTAATCTGAAGAATTAGGATATTGTTTATTCCATCCCCAGAGTTGGAAAACTTCCCTTTTCTATCTTGAGCCTGCTCTATCTGCATCTGAGTAATAAAGCCTGAGGCAAACAGCTCTTGGCTCTCACCGCTATGTTCTCCTGCCCATATCATTTACCCACCTAGCCACTCATCAGCCAAGCTGGCTAGTACTACAGGTTGCTTCTGAACTCAGTTCTCTTTGTATGTCACATTTCACTGACCTCTTCCAATCTAACCAGAATTTTCCACCAGGAAGAACTCTTTCAAGTCATAATTGTAGCAAGACTTTCATTAAAATCTTTCTTGAGTGCTCTGGTGGCACTGGAATCCTCTCCACATCTTTAGCATTCCATAATGCTTGGTACCTCCTCTCAGGATTTCTGCTCCATCCCATTGCAACTGATATTTTCACAGCTGCCTTCCCTACTGTAAAACAAGTGCTATAAAGCAAGGTTTGAGTCAGATTTGTTTTTGAATGTCTCTATTATCAAATGATGCACATAGAATGAGAGCAAGTAGAGAAGAGAGGAAGAGTGAGGTGCAAAGGACAAGGAAAGGGGAAGTAAAATCATTATGTCCTTTAAAACATTTTCAGCGCTTCATAGTTTTCTGGAAATTTCTTTATTTCTGTATTGGGAATAAAAAATATAGTTTGTCTTCTGAAAACTATTATGGGATAAAATGAAATGAACACTTAAAGCAACTTGCATAGTTATGCATGCAGTAAGAACTCAATAACTGACATACGTGGGACTCAGAGCTTCTTCATGTGAAGGCATATTCCCATTGCCCCGGCTGTGTAGAAGCAGGGTATACTGCTTCAAGAAGTGAAGTCACCATTACAGGGAATTCCCAGTCTTCTCTGGAGAACTACCTGGTGGTTTATTAACCAATAATTTATGTTTTAAATGGATAGGTAGATCCATTTCTCAGGGTGCAATTAATATTTCCATCAGGATAGAAATGGATACCAAAGTACCACCATTATATTTTTGACTCTTTAAGAGGTATTTTAATTTTTCAAGATTATAATTTAATTATATCACATATGTAATTATATAACATTTCTCCATTTCCTTTTCTTCCTCCAAATATTCACATATACCTCTCCCCAATCTTCTTTAAATTAGTGGCTTCTTTTTCAAAAAACTAAGTGTTATTGTAAGTGTGTGTGTGTGTGTGTGTGTGTGTGTGTGTGTGTGTGTGTGTGTATTCCTAAATATAACCTATTCAGTCCATATAATGCAACTTCTATGTATTTTCAGGAGTGATGGATAACCAATTGGAGTGTTTCTCAGGGAAGGCTATCCCTCTCATCAGCAACACTCCTCAACTGCCTATACTTATATGGGTAGGGTTGAGGCCTTCTAGGCTTTTCTCTGTCCACTTTGGCATGCTCTTTAGTGTCATCTTTGTTCAGCTAACATTTGGCCAGTCTTACTGGTGAGACTTTATGGATATAACTTCTGACATTACTAGAGGACAGTCCCACAGCAAACTCCCCAATCTTCTGGCTTTTACAATCTTTCTGACCCCTCTTTCACAACTGTTCTTGAGTCTTAGGTAGAGGATTGTTCTGTAGATTGGGACTGGGCTCTACCACTCTGCATTTGGATTGGTTATGGTTTTTGTAGTGGTCTACATTTATTGCAAAGAGAAGTTTTGTTGATGGGGGTGGCAAGACCATACTTATCTGTGGGTATAAGGACAGATGCTTATTGATTTTTATGAGGGTAACACTGTTTTAGTGAATTAGTGGTTGTAGATTTTCCTCCAATAATCGTGACTTCACCATCACTGTGTAGTTAGCTAGGTTTCCAGTATCAGGTGTGGTCTCTCTCCTGTTGGTTGAATGACTCTAAAGTCTTATTTAGAGAGCTTTTGGATACTGGCAAGATATGATGCCACTATTGCACCCTTAGAATTATTGTGCCATGCTGGTCATAGTGTGACCCATAGCTGGTTGGGACACTTTCAGCTGCCTACTTCCTCTGGAAGCTTGCATGTCACCCTCTGGTACCTTGAAAGCTAGTTCTCAGGGAGAGGACATTCAGCTCATTCCCAGCTCAGGAGCATCTGGACCTTGTTCCTGAAGTGCATGGTGTCTTCAACAGTAAGAACTTACCTTCTACTTTCAGGGGGATCCAAGTACAACAGCAGTAGGCTGTATATTTTGAGGGTCTCTTGAACAGTCCTGGTCAACAACACAAAAGAGGACTTTTTCTGTCTGGTATTGGGGTTTGGTTAGATAGTTTTGGTCTCTTAGAGGGATCACTGTCTGCCCAGATGATAAAGGTTCATTAAAACTGCAATGGGTTTTTATACACGGAGGTACACGTATTAATTTTTTAGTAAATTGTTAATAGTATGATTCTGGGTGGCTTCTGCATGCACCTTACTATCATTTTACCTACGTCTCAACTTCTTCTGTGTTTCATTCCCTTTCTTTCCCTAAGGAGCCCCCTTTTTCATTTCCCCTATCAGATCAAGTATCTTTTTTAAAAATTTATTTTATTAATTTATTCTTGTTACATCTCTATGGTTATCCCATCCCTTGTATCCTCCCATTCCCCCTCCCTCCCATTTTCCCCTTATTCCCCTCCCCTATGACTGTTCCTCAGAGGGATTACCTCCCCCTGTATATGCTCATAGGATATCAAGTCTCTTCTCGGTGACCTGCTGTCCTTCCTCTGAGTGCCACCAGGTCTCCCCCTCCAGGGGACATAGTCAAATGTGAGGCACCAGAGTATATGAGAAAGTCATATCCCACTCTCCACTCAAGTGTGGAGACTGTCCTATCTATTGGCTAGATCTGGGAAGGGATTTAAATTTTACCGCCTGTATAGTCCTTGGCTAGTGCCTGAGTTTGAGTGGGACCCCTTGGCCCAAATCTGCCTATCATGTTCTACTTGTAGGTTTCTAGGACCCACTGGATCCTTCTACATTGCTATTCTCACATGGTTCTCTCATCTAGAGTCCCAATAGGATGTCCTCCCTTCTGTCCCAGTTTCCTGGTAAGGGAAGGCTTTCATGGGACATGCCCCTTGGGCTAGTATGCAGATATAAGTGAGTATATACCATTTGAGTCTTTCTGCTTCTGGGTTAACTTACTCATTATGATCATTTCTAGCTCAATCCATTTATCCACAAATTTCGGGAATTCCTTGTTTTTAATAGCTGAGTAGTATTCCATAGTGTATATGTACCACAGTTTCTTTATCCATTCTTCTACTGAGGGACACTTAGGCTGTTTCCATGATCTGGCTATTATGATTAAGGCTGCTATGAACATGGTTGAGCAAATTTTCTTGTTGTGTGCTGGTGCATCTTCTGGGTATATTCCAAGGAGTGGAATAGCTGGGTCTAGAGGAAGCCCTATTCCCAGTTTTCTGAGATAGCACCAGATAGATTTCCAAAGTGGCTGTACTAGTTTGCATTCCCACCAGCAATGAAGGAGTGTTCCTCTCTCCCCACATCCTCTCCAGCATGTGGTGTCGCTTGAGTTTTTGATCTTAGCCCTTCTGATGGGTGTAAGATGGAATCTCAGAGTTGTTTTGATTTGCATTTCCCTGATGACTAAGGAGGTTGAGCATTTCTTTAAGTGTTTCTCAGCCATTTGATATTCTTCTGTTGAGAATTCTCTGTTGAGTTCCAAGCCCCATTTCTCAATTGGGTTATTTGGTTTGGTGGTGTTTAATTTTTTGAGTTCTTTATATATTTTGGATATTAGACCTTTGTCAGCTGTAGGGTTGGTGAAGATCTTTTTCCAGTCTGTAGGCTGTCGCTTTGTTCTCTTGACAGTGTCTACAGCCTTACAGAAGCTTCTCAGCCTCATGAGGTCCCATTTATTAATTGTTGACCTTAAGGCCTGGGCTGTTGGTGTTCTGTTCAGGAAGTTGTCTCCTGTGCCAATGTGTTCCAGGCTCTTCCCCACTTTTTCTTCTACGTGACTTAGTGTCTCTGGTTTTATGTTGAGGTCTTTAATCCATTTGGATTTGAGTTTTGTGCAGGGTGACAAATATGGGTCCAGTTGCATTTTTTTACACATAGACATCCAGTTAGACCAGCACCATTTGTTGAAGATGCTATCCTTTTTCCATTGAATGGATTTAGCTTCCTTGTCAAAAATCAAGTGACCATATGTGTGTGGATTCATATCTGGGTCTTTAATTCGATTCCACTGATCAACCAGCCTGTTGCTGTGCAAGTATCATGCTGTTTTAATTACTATTGCTTTATAGTACAATTTGAAATCAGGTATGGAGATTCCTCCACAGCACCTTTTATTGTACAAGATTGTTTTTTCTATTCTGAGTTTTATGTTTTTCCATATGAAGTTCAGAATTGAACTTTCAATGTCTTTAAAAAATTGTGTAGGTATTTTGATAGGGATTGCATTGAATCTGTAGATTGCTTTTGGTAGGATGGCCATTTTACTATGTTAATTCTCCCTATCCATGAGCAAGGAAGATCCTTCCATCTTCTCATGTCATCTTCAATCTCCTTCTTCAGAGTTTTGAATTTTTTTTTCAAACAAGTCCTTCACTTGCTTAGGTAGAGTAACTCCTAGATATTTTATATTGCTTGTGGCTAATGTGAAGGGTATGGCTTTCCAAATTTCTTCCTCTGCAAGCTTGTCATTTGTGTATAGGAAGGCTACAGACTTTTTTGAGTTAGTTTTGTATCCAGCCAAATTGCTGAAAGTGTTTATCAGCTGTAGGAGTTCTCTGGTGGAATTTTGAGGGTCACTTACGTACACTATCATATCATCTGCAAATAGGGATAGTTTGACTTCTTCCTTTCCCATTTGGATACCCTTGATCTCCTTTTGTTGTCTTATTGCTCTGTCTAGAACTTTGAGTACTATATTGAAGAGATATGGGAGAGTGGGCAGCCTTGCCTTGTTCCCGATTTTAGAGGAATTTCCTTGAGTATCTAACCATTTACTTTGATTTTGGCTATTGGCTTGTTGTATATAGCCTTTATTATATTGAGGAAAGTGCCTTGTATCCCCGATCTCTCTAAAACTTTAAACATGCATGGATGTTGGATTTTATCAAATGCTTTCTCTGCATCTAAAGAGATGATCATGTGTTTTTTTATTTCAGTTTGTTTATATGGTGGATTCCATTGATGGATTTCCATATATTAAACCATCCCTGCATACCTGGAATGAAGCCTACTTGGTCATGATGAATGATATCCTTTTGTGTTCTTGTATTCGTTTTGCAAGAATTTTTTTAGTATTTTGCATCAATGTTCATAAGAGTAATTGGTCTGAAATTCTCTTTCTTTGTTGAGTCTTTGTGAGATTTAGGTATCAACATGACTATGGCCTCATAGAATGAATTTGGTAATGTTCCATCCAGTTCTATGTTTTGGAGTAGCTTGAAGAGTATTGGTATTAGCTCTCCTTTGAAGGTCTGGTAGAATTCTGCACTGAAACCATCTGGCCCTGGGCTTTTTTTTTTGTTTGGGAGACTATCAATGAAACTCCTTGATTTCTTTCTTTATTTCTTCCCTGACCCATGTGTCATGTAGCAGAGAGTTGTTTAGTTTCCACGTGCCTGTAAGCTTTTTGTTGTTTCTGTTGTTGTTGAATTGCAGCCTAAGAGCATGGTGATCTGATAGGATACAAGGTATTATTTCGATCATCTTGTATCTGTTGAGGCCTGCTTTGTGACCTACGATGTGATCAATTTTGGAGAAAGTTCCATGGGGTGCAGAGAAGAATGTATATTCTTTCTTGTTTGGGTGAAAGGTTCTATAAATATCTGTTAGATCCATTTGACCCATGGCATTGGTTAATGATGTTATTTCTCGGCTTAGTTTCTGTTTCAATGACTTATCCTTCATTGAAAGTGGTGTGTTGAAGTCTCCCACTATTATTGTGTGGGGATCGATGTGTGATTTAAGTTTTTTAGCAGATTTCTTCTGTCTGTGTGTTTATCATTGAATCCATTTTCGTCTTCAGATCTTGAACTGATTTTTTTATTTCTTTCATCTGATTGTTTGTATATTCCTGAGTTTCTTCTGTTGCCTCTTTATAGGTCTTCAGAGCTTGAACCGTTTTATTTATTTCTTTCATCTGGTTGTCTGCATTTTCCTGAAATTTTCCAGTTCCACTCTATGTGCTTCTTTTATGTCTCTCACCTGTTTGGCTGCGTCTTCCTGTATTTGATTACGAATTTTATTTGTTTCTTCCATTAATATGCTCCTTATTAATTATTTGAGGTCATTTTCTTGTATATCCGTTGTATTTGAGCTCTCTGGGTTGTTTTCCTTGGGATAGCTGGAAACTGGAGACGACATGTTGTTTTGGGTTTTTTGCGTATGCTTTTACGCTGTCCTTTAGACATCTTGCCAGCCTTATTTTTGTTGGGGAGCCTCCCGAGTTGGGTGGAGGGAGTCTGATGATAGATTCACTTGTTTTCTTATGATTTCCATAGGCTGGAAGCTCTGATGCTTCACTGTTGTGGATGGCAGGAAGTTAGTCCTGTCGTTTTGGGCTCTCACAGCAGATCAAGTATCTTGTAACATTTGTTTTACCCTCTTTTTTGTCTTCTGTATTTACCCTGCACCTTCTCTCTAAGGAGCTTCCCGTTCTCATTTGCCCTGTACCACGCAAATCTCCTCTCTGTCATTCTCCCCTGATTTCTGTAGCTATTTCATGCGATGCACTCACATCTGAAGATTTGGAGCTAGGAGCCTCCAATTACAGAGAACATATGACTTTTGTTTTTCTCAGTATGGGTTACCTCACTCAGTATTATCTTTTCTAATTTTATTTATTTACTTGGAACGTTTGTGATATCATCTTTTTTCTTTACAGCTGAATCACACTGTGTGTATGTACCAAATTTTCATTACCTATTCGTTGGTTGAGGTCAGCTAAGTTGTTTCCACTTTCTAGCTGTTGGGAATAGAGCAGCAGTGAACATGGTAGAGCAAATATCTTTAAAGTAGAATGTTGAGTTTTTTGAGCATATTCCACAGAGTGGTATAGCTGTGTCATATAGTAAATTTATTGTTAAAATTTTGAGAATTCTCCACACTGTTTTTCACAGCATCTCCATCAGTTTGCAACCCCACCAGCAGTGAATGATCGTTCTCCTTTTCCCTGTCCCCTCTAGCATTTATTGTAGGTTTTTCTCCTGATCTTTGTCACTCTGACTAGAGTAAGATGAAATCTCAAAGTTGTTTTGATTTGCATTTCCACTATATATTTTAAAGAATTAAAGATTTATGTGTATGTTCTGCATAAATGGGTGTATGTGCATCACATATGTGTCTGGTGCCCAAGGAGGCGAGAGGGTATCAGGTTTTCTAGAACTGGACTTAGAGATGGCTATAAAGTGCTGTGTGGAAGCTGGGAACCTAACTTAGGTCCTGTGCAAGAGCAGAATGTACTCTTAACATCTGAGACGTCTCTCTAGCACCCAATCCCACATTTCCCACCCCCATTGTGTTTCAAAACATAAACAATGGGCCAGTGAGATGGCTTAGCTAGTAAACATACCTGCAGTCAGGCCTGATAATCTTAGACTGATCCCTGCCGCTGACATGGTAGAAAGAGAGAATTGATTTTTGGCAGTTGTCTTCTGATTTCCACAGGTACTCTCATATATACATATATGCACACATGTGTACACATGCACACAGAATAAGTCAATAAAATGTAATAATTTTTAAAAAGATAAAATATGACTCTTTCTGCTTCTGGGTTAACTCACTCATTATGATCATTTCTAGTTCAATCCATTTGTCCACAGATTTTGGGAATTCCTTGTTTTTAATAGCTGAGCAGTATTCCATAGTGTAAATGTACCACAATTTCTTTATCCATTCTTCTACTGAGGGACACTTAGGGTGTTTCCATGTTCTGGCTATTATGAATAAGTCTACACAGAAGCAGAAAGAGTCAAATGGTATATACTCATATCTGGACACTAGCCCAAGGGATATGTCCCATGAAAGTCTTCACTTACCAGGAAAGTGGGACAGAGGGGAGGGCAGCCTATTGGGAATCTAGGTGAGAGAATCATGGGAGAATGGGGAAATAGAAGGATCCAGAGGGTCCTAGAAACCTACAAGAGGAACATTATGATGGGCAGATCTGGGCCCAGGGGTCCTGCTCAAACTATGGCACCACCCAAGGACAATACGTGCAGTAAACTTCGAACCCCTACACAGATCTAGCCAATGGAAGAACATTCTCTACAGTTGAGTGGAGAGTGGGGTCTGACTTTTACACAAACTCTGGTGCCTCATATTTGACTATGTCCCCTGGATGGAGAGGCCTGGTGGCACTCAGAGGAAGGATAGCAGGCTACCAAGAAGAGACTTGATACCCTATGAGCATATACAGGGTGAAGAGGTCCCCCTCAGGCATAGTCATAGGGGAGGGGAATAAGGGGAAAATGGGAGGGAGGGAAGAATGGGAGGATACAAGGGATGAGATAACAATTGAAATATAATATGAATAAATTAATAAAATATATTTAAAAAGAAGGTAAAAAAATATCGACCACAACAGCTAGCAATTTTAAAATGAAGTGATTTTGAAGGTACATCAGTTGGATGGAGACATTAATCTTTTTATACAGAATAAAATAGTAAGACATTATTTTAAGTGTTGACATTTGCCAATGTGCTCAGGGAGTTCTAGGGAGAACATTGTTCACATTGCCTGGAGGCCTCATGGGGCACACCTACCTCTTTTTTTTCTATTTCAGAGTTCAACTCCCATCTTTGCAAGTCTAGAAACTTGAAATTTGTTGTGTAAGGGTCAAACAAATTCTTTTGGAAAGAACGCAATCAAACCAACTCAGCCAGGTCACTGTGTTCCAATTAATGAGCTCGTTTTCTAATGGATTCTCCCATAATGGAAAACAGTGCATAAGCAGAACGAGCAAGCTAGCACACCCAGGGCCGTGAGCAAGCTAGCATACCCAGGGCCATGAGCAAGCTAGCACACCCAAGGCCATGAGCAAGCTAGGACACCCAGGGCCATTTTCTCCACTTACCAATCAACCTACCCAGTAGATTTGATCACTTATAATCAGAAGTTTGCTTACTAAATCTTGATCCAAAGATTTTAATGATATAATGGAGTGGATGCCACTGTGGCTGTCCCTAAAGCCACCAGCCAGGGATTATATCCAGATATTCCAGGGTCCATGCTGACCACCTCATGTGTCCCTCTTCAACATAATAAGATCACCAGCCACACCTTTAGGAGCAGGTAACTAAATACTCACAGTCCCCAAACTCTTTTAACCTGAAGTGTCTTTTACACATATCACTGTGAGTTGGTTTCAGCTTGAACTTTCTGAGCATGAAGGGCACCGTCTGTGTCTGTCCTCTCTACAGATGCTTTTTCTCCAACACTTTTTTTCTACCAGGATTTTTATGTGAAACAAAGGATGGAGACAACATAAAAACGTTTGCACGAGTGAGGTATTCCATACACATATACAATAAAAAGGACAATATTAATGTACTTGGAATGCATAGTGTGCATATGATGACCAAAATAATTAACCTCTTTAAGCCTCAGACTTCATTTTAACATGAGCATAAAGTTTAACATGGCTCACACCTATACTCCTACTTGGGAGGCATAGGCAGGAATATACATAGTGAGACCATGACTCAAACAAACAAACAAACAAACAAAAAAAACAAGCAAAAATCTAACAAAATAATGAACTAATGAGTAAATAAAATGGGAATGATATTAAGACTATCTGCCTGAAATGGTTGTTATAAGGATTAAATGCAAAAGTGAAGCTTAGCATAGAAAGTAGGTCCTAAATAAGGATTGATTCCTGGTTGGAGAGATGGCTCAGTGGGTAAGAGTGACCAGATTTGAATCCCAGAATCCATATAAAAGACAGGCCTGGATCCACACATCTTTATGAGTCCATCCCTGAAGGGGATAGAGTAGGAAGACTACTGGGTCTGGTGACCACCAGCTTAGCTGACAAAGGAAAGCTCTACGTTTTTTACAAGACCCTGCCTAGTGGAGCAAGGGAGTGTGATTGAGGAGGATGCCCAATCATTGCCTTCGATGCAGTTCAGACATGCAGAGGCAAAGCTTGCTTCTTTGTTTTGTGTATAAATAGGATGGTCTTCTTGAGCCCCTTTTACATGGATTTGGGGTTTTAAAAGTCTAGTCCAATCTGGCTTCAAGCCCAGTAAAATAGATACTTTAAATAACCCCCCAAGGTATATTTACTCTTTGGGAGATCTGTATGCCTCATTTTCATGCTCCTCACCGATTTCTCTTCAGGGTGGCATTATTGAGTGTGTGAAGATGAGCATATCTTGCAGAGCCTCCTAGAGAGGGAGGATTCTGAGTTCTCTTGGCATTTTCTGCACTTCCTATATTTCCTATGTGGCCTCTGTCTAGATCCAGGCTGGGAAGTGGGGTTTCTGTGCATCCACTTTACAATTTCTACATAATACCTTGGGGGGTGGGAGGGGACAGAGAGAGAGACACAGAGAGGTGGGACACATGCTTCTCAGTTTGAATGTGCTCTATTATCTATCAATCACCTATCTATCTATTTATCCATCATCTATCTATCTATTAATCTATCATCTATCAACTTTCTATATATCTATTGTTTACCTATGCCTCTATGTCTCTGTCTGTCTGTCTGTCTGTCTGTCTCTCTCTCTCACACACACACACTCACACACACACACAGTTTTGGTATACATTGGATAGGAAAACACGTGAGCTTTCCTTTTAGTTCACATCCCTGATATTCAGTCTGTGCAGCAGCAGGTTTATTGGGTAAGCACTTATAAGCAGAGTTATCCCTGGACTGGAAAAATGCTACCATCAAGATTCATTGGCCTTCCCCTGATAATTCTCAAAGGCTCCTGTTGGCTCCCAAGAGGCATCCTGGTGTTGGCATATGTGGCCACCATGGCACAAAATGCCTCATGATGTGGGAAAACTAAATTCACTTTTGTATCCTTCTACCCTGTACCATCAACATCGACTTAACTCCATTAAAACCAGAGAACTGTTGGAACCTGACCCCCAAAATTGTTTTTCCAGTTATTGGGCAATCTGGACTTTGCAGTGATGTCATTGAGTGTCCTCAGAAGAGTGGTAGTTCCTTTTATAAAAGACTGTGGATCTTCAGATTGATAATTCTGCCATTTCCATTTCATTTCCTGAAAGTCAGGGTTGGCTTGTGAAAAGTTGTTAAAGAACATCCTTAATGTGAAAAGTCAACCCTCACTCTAAGCTACTCCCCCCTTTTCAAAGCATTGAATGGAGATTTCATTGGGTTTTATAGTGGCTTTCTGATTTTGGTAGTCTATACAAGAAGGGAATTTGGAAGTTCTTGTATACTGTTAATGATTGTCTGTCTACATCCTGCCTGAAATACCATGACTGTTTATGGAAAATATCTTTAATAAAGCTGGATACAGTTAAAAGAAAAAAAAAGATTCATTGGCCTATGATTGGTCTGTGCAAGAGAAGTCATCATGCTTGTGAAAATCGTCTTTCTTCACACACCATGGCTTTCCAGACTCTTTTCTTGCTATAGAGATCATGTTTCTACCTTCTCCCTCTGGGTGGTAAGCTTCAAAGGTAGAATGTTGCAATGATGTAAGTTTTAAGGACATAATAAACTTGTACCCAGTTACTTACCTCTTCCTGTATTCATGCCATAAACCATGCAATACTGATGTTCTACCCAGGAAAGAGTGGGTGTTCTTTACAACTCTAGCTTCAGGCCTGACCATGTGACTTGTTTGTGCTAACAGTATAGTGTAAGCAGGAGCTAGAGCAATTGTTCATGGCTCCTTTAACTTCATTCTGTGAAGAAGAAAGAAAAGAGGAAGAAAAGTGAGGGGAGGGAGAAACAGCATCATTTGATCTAAAGAAGACAGAGGGCAAAGAGCCTGGCCTGAATATTGAAGCAGAGCCCAGTCTATATAAGCCATCTCTAGTATGCTGCTGGTGTGTGGGTAATACATGCTTAAAGGGTATGCCTGTGAGATTTACTATACAGCGTACTGAAGAGCCTATTAATTCATAGATGGAAGATGGAATACATCAGTTAAATATTTTCAAAATATCATATCTATTTCACTATCGTGATCTTTGGTTGATAAGCACTTCCTGGGCTGTTCATGTTTCAAAAGGCCTATTGATCAAACTCTATGATAGAATAATGCCAACACTAAATTATCTTTGGCATTTTAATACATAATATCTCCAAAGGAAGCATCATCACAAACATCACTACCAAGTAAAAGTACCATGACCAAAGGCAACTTGGGAGTGTTGAGACATACCAACATTGAGATAGGTCTAGATATGTCAAGGCATAATTGCCTAGCATAGCGGCAGCCATTTTGTTTTTAAGTCTCCATTTTGATCATAAGATAAAAATAAGTTCAAGTTCTCAGGCTCTGCCTCCCTGCAAATTTGAATAGCCTTTTATTTACAATTCAATACTTGTTGAATGGCATGCTTGAATTAATGATATACGTTCAACTGAAATAAAATCACAACATCCTGCTATTTTTCTTTCTCCTGGAACTGTGGGGAACTGGAAAGTCCCCAAGCCTATATCCTAGCCAATCAGCTTAAAATGCTTTGTCTAGCTACCTAGATACAATGGACTTCTATTCTTCTTGCTTTGCTAGAAATGATATACCTGGAATTGTTGTGCCCAGTTTAGTGAAACCCTGATGACAGTTAAGGAGCTGACTCTGATGTGAACACACAAAGGTCTTTATTGCAAGCTTAAGCCAGGCTCCCACTGTCACTGATGCAGCAGATCATGCATGAGTCCTGAGCACAGGTAGGGAAGAATTTTTATGGATTGTGGCAAGCAAGCAAGCAAGCAAGCAAGCAGGGAAGTGGGTTTCTAGCTTGGCAAGTGTCTTATTGGTTAACATTTGTAGCAAGATATTGCCCTTTGAACTGATTGGTACAAGCCCGGTGCCAATCCACAAATGATTAACATCTTTAGAAGATCTAAGGAGTAACTTTTTGTACTATCTGGGGGAACGTCTGGACTTCCAGTACTTTTTTTTTCCAATTGATTGGTTATTCTATATCTCTGTGCCAAATGTTTTTTTCTGTGGGTTTTTCTCTGGATCTGGAGTTCAGGAATAGGTCACTCAAATACAGAAATGGAAGTTTTAAGCAAAATGGAATTGCTTTGGTCTGTCAGATTAGAGTTAATTCTTCCTGCTTGGTTATTTTTTCCCATTAAAAACTCCTTTTCGAAACAGCTTACAGGCACAGTTTGGCTCCCGAGGCCACTCTGTGTCACTAACGAGTCAGTCTTTGTTCTGTGTTCAATAAACTTTCATCACTCTGAGTCTGGTGTCTGAGTGGTCAATGTGTGCTATTCTCTAACCCCAACAGGAGGTAAGTGCTAATTTCAACTAACAACTCCTAGAAGACAATCCACCATTGGAAGAAGTCAGGACAAAAACTCAAGTATGAACTTGGGGCTGGAATCAAGGCATAGACCATGAAGGAACTCTGCGTGATGGCTTGCTCTCATTATAACCTGCTCAACCTGACTTACTTCTATAGCCCTGGACCTCCTGTCCACGGGTAGTACTGCCACCACTGGGCTGGACCCTTCCACATTAATCATTAATCAAGAATGTGCCCCCTCCTCGACTTGACTTCAGGCCATTCTGATGAAAGCATTTTCCCAATTGTGGTTCCTTCTCCCAGATGTGTCAAACTGACAAATTGAAAATTAGGCAGGGCATTATGGTGGCTCTGTCAGGGGAGCTATGTGGCAGCTGCTTGTTTCGTTGCCTGAATGGGAAGCAGGTAGCTAGGCCAGAAGCAGGCCAGCTTCTCAAGACAAGGCCAAGCAAGTAAGCTCAAGGCTTCCTTTGAACCCAGCTCCACCAGTGGGGCTTCCTGCTCCATTACCCAGGACAACATACTTAAAAATGCGAGTTCGTATGGGGCATTTCATATTGGAGTTATATCAAGAGACAGCTGAAGCTCAAGTTATAAGGGGCTGTTATTTTTTTAAATAGGGTTCAAACATTGTTATTCTAAAAAACATCTTTGGTGATTTATAATCTCCGTGAATATGTGGCCAGAACAATATGGTGGTGATGATGGCTGGGTATACATTCTCCCCCTAACTATAAGTTTCAGTTCAACTGTGTACCCTTTAGTCTATCTAGAATCATCTATTTTCTAACCAATATCCCTTTCTAAATCTTTATACTTGATTGTCAGTGTTATTTATAAACCCTAACTAATTTTAAACTTTAAAATCACAAATGTGAAGAGAAGGAAAATTTCTCCCACTAACAGGTCTGGTGATGGAGATAAGAATAGAAGTGGATAAAATAACTTCCAAATTATAGTGTCAGGTTCCTGTGCTATTTAAGCAGCTTTTCCAGACTTCCTAAGTTCTTCCTCAGCCTTTTAGTAATATTGACAAATCTCAAGTGCCTTTATATAAAAACAGTGACTATAACTCCGTTGTAGACATTTCTTATTTTCGGGACTCCAAATAACCAAAGCTGAAGATTATCAGGACATTGGCTCTTCCTCATCAGGCTTTGAAGTCTAATCATCTATGAAGCCACCTTTCACAGCAGTGCAAACTCAGCCTGTAGAGTATATGTAGCCATTGGATTCAAAATCAGTAAGTGCACCCCACCCGTCCTGTGGTATAATCTCCAAATACTGGGTTTGGAATTTGATTACAATGTTCAGAACAGATGGGGGCTGTTTTCTGTTGGTTTCTTTTCCACTAAAGATACTGATTTTAATCTATCTCTCCAAAGGGTATATAGTTCTGAGTTTCCTAATGGGGCATTTTTAGATAGAGGCAGCCATTTCTTTCCATAGTTTTCAACATTTCACATATGTCATGCCCAGGCGTAGGAACAAAAGCTTTCTACAGTGTGCCCAACAGTTGCTTTCCTCTGCAATTCAGAAATCCGTTCTTAACATCTAAGATCTGGCACAAGAATATGTTTGCTATTATGACTGACATAAGACAAACAATATTAGCAAATGAGCCCTATGCCCTCTTCTAGCTTCAGAGAAACAGTTAGTAGGGGGTTTATAAAGAACATGGAAGGTATGAGCTGCCATGTTGGAGACACCTCCCTCTATGCTGTGATTTGGCTTCATAAGCAGCGGGGATGACACAGACGTCCCATAGGAGCCAGTAGCACATGTTAAGGTTTCCTCAAACAGAGCTCATTAAATACATAGATTGCCTATCGTTATTGGCCATGTTGTCATTTGGAAGCTCTGCTTCCAAGATCACTCAGGTTTTTTGGCAGATTTAACTTCTAGAATTAGAATGGGAATAGTCTCCATAGCATGTTATTTATTTATTTTTACATCGTAATGTAACTCGGAGGAGGGGATGACATTTTATTCCTTGAGGCTTCTTCCAGATAAGAGAAAGGACATGGGGAGGAAGGGACTTACATATTTCCCCACCATTCTCTTTCCCCTTACAAAGAATTTGAGGAGGGAAGAAAAATGCAATTTCCAAGTGTTTGCTATTTATTTGTAGAGCTAAAGTCAGGAGCCTCTGTATACAGTTATGGCCTTTAGCAGAGTTCATTACTGAGCATTTGGCCACACAGAAGCAGCTAAAGGAAGTACTCAGAGCACGGAGAAAAATTATGCAAACAAGATTACTGTGTAGAAGAGTGGATTATGCCTTACAAGTTCATCTAAAGAAGCAAAATGAGGCGTCCTGGGGTAAGGATCCAGAGGAAGTCCTTACTGCAAAGAGGCGAGATGTTTCAGAAGAGAGCGGATTTTCTCCCTTTGGCTTATTTATTTATTTATTTATTTATTTATTTATTTATTTATTTATTTATTTTAAATACACTTGTTTTATTACACATGTATAAAACAAACTACATACAGCAGGGAGAACCCGTGACAATCATGAGTTCTATAAATATTACGTTCATGAGAACTGATCTTTATGTAGTCTACCATGGTTGTGAAAACCTGACATTTCAGCTATAGGGAAGCTGAGGCCAAATGATCTTGATTACTCATTAAAACAAACAAACAAACAAACAATCTGCCTGAGTTTATGGGGAGTACTTTCATTCTGCTTTTTGCCTTTGTGCTTGCAACGCTACCCTGTTGCAAACTCATTTGCTCTTTACCTCTGGTGCTCTCACACTTTTGCTGAAAGCCAACTCACAGAAGGCTGCAGTGAAGGAACCTAGGAAAGCAGTAAGAAATTTCCTTCTCTGTACATGAGTAAAAGTCCATGGCGCGTGCGCATGCTCCGTTCTCGAGCTATTCATCTGCTGGTGCACATTCACCTAGACCTCACACTTACTTATGACAGAGTCTAAGGTAGAAGTCCCTAAGAGGGGAGGTGACTTAGTTACCTACAGATGTTCAGACCAAATGAAGAAACGTGGGCAGTCGTTCTTTGTTTTCAGCAGAGAAGACGGGTTTTCTGAGGCAGCCCAGAACGGCCTGTGCTCTTCTTTCAGCTAACTTTTGATATCGATTCATCTCTCTGTGGTCTCCTTCGGTGTTTGGAAACACAGTGGTAAAAGCTACAGCCTTTGCTTACCATGGAGAGTCAGGATCTTTTTTCTTTTCTTTTTACATTAGTCACAGAGGGTTACAAAATGGCTGTTAGGTCTCCTTCAAGCTGGAAAGGAGCTTGTGTTTTTCCTGCCTCTGCTGAAGGCTGCATTCGAATGGCCCCATCCAGCCGGATGACCTCTGTGTTCAAGAATGTGCTCTCGATATGGCCTGTGCCAGATGAGCTTATTCAGCGGGGTCACCTAGTCGACTGGGGAAGGGTACCTGGCTGACTGAGAAGTTGTGCACTTTCTCTGGAAGGGTGGTTAGCAGCGGGGTGCCAAACAAACCTGGAGCGATTGTCACCACACGGATGCCTAGGGGACCCAGATCTCCAGCAATGGCCAGTGTCATGCCCACTATGCCCCCTTTGGATGCAGAGTATGCAGCTTGTCCAACCTTCCCCTCAAAGGCAGCCACACCGGCAGCGTTAATGATAACTCCATGTTGGCCTTCTTTGTCTGGTTCAGCCTGGCGCATCTCGCTGGCAACTAGGCGGATGACATTGAAAGTGCCTGTGAAATTCACACTGAGAACCCGCTGGAAGCCCTCCAAAGTGTGAACCTGGTTCTTCTGGTTGCATGTCTTAATGGCCACTGCAATACCTGCACAGCTGACAGCCACATCTGCACAGCAATACTTTCTTTTGCTAGAGTCAAAGCTGCTCGTATGTCCTTCTCAGAGGTCACGTTGGCTGGGGCAAACATGCAGCTTTCTTCTAACTGCTTGGCCTGAGCTTCACCCCCTGAGTTAGGTAGATCCAGGAGCACAGCTGTGGCCTCTTGTCCCACCAGACTCTCGGCGGTAGCCAGGCCAAGGCTTGAAGCTCCTCCAGTTATTATTGCGACACGCCGCGGCCATCTTGCAACTAGCCTTGCTAGCAGAAGAGAGCTTTTTCGAGAGTCAGGATCTTTTGCAGTAAGGTAACAGCATGTGCTCTATTGCATATGTTCATCATAAGAATTAAATTAACATAGTCATGCTCCATGAATGCACATTAGTATGTTATTGTTGGCACAGTCATTATCATTTTAAGGAAGACACTAGGAAGGCAGGGAGCCACAATTGAGAAACTAGGTACTTTACATTGTTTCAAACTAGAAAAAAAAAAAAAGAATTTATCTAATTCTTTCTTTGAAAGTATTTTATCTTTTGACTATAATCGATCTTTTCAATAAATTTGAGTAAGCTTGTTGATATGCATGAATAATATGCTTTCCTCTTGCTCTCACCTCAGACCCTTTCTTAGCTCCCTCTCATCCCCTTCATCCTTACAAGTCTCTTTCTCACATTCATGTCTTTTTGTTTTATCCTGTGACTTGCTGGGTTTAAGCAGGACCATTTGTGTGACTGTGAGTTCGGAACCATCCATTGGAGCTTGTTGGAGTCCATCAGTAAGCATGGACCTGAGGACAATGACTGCTCCTTACCCAAAATCCATCAGCAGCCATTAATCAGTTCAGTAGGGAGGTGTAGGGTCCCATCCTAGTTACTTTTCTGTAGCTGTAATAAATACCATAATCAAAAACAAATTTAAATTTTTAATTTTGGCTTATGGTTCCAGGGTAATAGATGTCCAAAATGGTGGGAAATGAACGGCAGCAGAAGCAGGAAGCTGACAAATCATGTCTCCATCAAAGAAGCGCATAGAAAGAACAGGAAACGGGACAAGGCTACAGGCCTTCAGAGCCCTAGTCCAGTGGTATATTTCCTTCGGCAAGGCTACACCTCCTAATGTTTCCATAGCCTTCCCAAACAGTGCCATGAAGCTGAGAGCAAGTATTCCAATATGCGAAGCTCTGGGAGACATTCTCATGCGAACCACAGCAGGCCCACGAGCCTTTCCCCATCTATGATTGGCTGTTGATTCCTCAGGCTCAGTGAAGGATCAGTACAGTGACCTCAGCTTCTGCTCACTATTGTAGTAGTACGTTTCTATCTTCCGGCTCCTATATTCTTACTTCCTCCTCTTCCCGAGTGTTAGAGGGAGCAGCATAATGTCTTCTTTAGAGTCAACATGGCCATCACTTCGTCTTGGCAGGTTAGCCAGCCATGGATTTCTGCATTCAGAGCCATTTGTGGCAAAAAGGCACCTCTGTGATTAAGGCATTTGTCTATGGGTATGAAGATGAATATTTAGAAGGCATTTTAGCACCATGTCAGTTTAGCTGAACATCAGAAGTTTGCTCACAGGGCCTAACAACTACCAAGCCATGGCTTTTTGTCTGTGTTCATGACACAAAGCACTGTGGAGTGGACCTCAAACCCAACCAGAGAGCAGTTGATTACCATTGTAAGAGGCATGCCATTCAGTGGGTACATCTTGTCTGGAAGATTTGTGTTATAGTTACTCAGCTACGAACAGTGTGATTTTCATTATGTGCCTTTTAATACTCTAAACACAGAAACTTGTTATTTAAAGTATCACACATTAAACAGCATCCACATTATGGTGTATTAAAAAAACTGAAAGCTAAATGTAAATAGTTTGGAAAATGTGTGTGCTTTTTCTTCATTCAAACACTAATAGCTGAATGGCCACTACAAGTTTTCTCCCATGCCACTCACCAAGATAACAGCGCCAAACAAGACTGATAAGCCATCTGCCTTAAATGTACATTCTGCTCAGATATTTGAAATATGTTTTTTTTTTATCTGCCTTAAGTTTCCATCCAGACCAAACTGATGGTAGATCAGCTATTATTTGCCAGCAACTTTTAGATTTTCCCTAGATAAAGTGTGAGGTTTCCTAAGACAAGATCAGTGACTCCATCTACAGTCACTATGCATAATTGATACAACAGCTCTTCTTGGTTGCCAACTTTATTATCTCTGGAATAACTACGTCCCTAGCTGCTGAATATACCTGTGGGAGCTCTTTTTTTCTTGATTGGATCATTTGGGGTGAGTAGACCCATCTGTAAATCTGGCCAACACCTTCTTCTGGAAGCCTATATAAAGGACATGGAAGAAGCAAGCTTTTGTTATTTCCCTCCCTTTTCTCACTCTCACTGGAAACTTCACTCTTTCCCTGGTATTAGATGCCACTTCTTTGGGATTCTAGCATATACTGAAGACCAGCTAAGACATTCAACCTGTGGACCTGTCAACTATTGAATTAATGGACTCTTGATTGGGAAATAGCCATTGTTGGAATAGTCGGACCACAACCTGTAAGCTGTGTGCGTGTGTGTGTGTGTGTGTGTGTTTCAGTCTATCCATTCTGTTCTTTAGAGAACACTGACTAGTACACTCTTGGAGGATCTTTTACCCCCTCTGTGATGCAGCAGCAGGCCACACACGGCTTCCCGTACAGTGCCAGCATCAGCATGAGCAACAGCAGGCCACTAAGGAAGTATAAACCATGTTGGCATATTCACACTAACTAGAGTGAACACCACAAAAACTTGAAATACATCTTGCAGTGTAGCTTCAAGCCATGTGACCCAGATGGTCAGTGCCAGCCCAACAAGGGACACTGTCACACAGCAATCTCTGCCAAGTGATTCATATCCAGAAAAAACATTTGCCAGGCAAGGAGGCTCAGGGGCAGAAAACTCAGTACAAGGCAAAGCCTATCAACATTGAAAGTTGCAGAATGCCATTGTGTGTCTGTGGTGTGTTGGGTTGGGGAACTCCTGGCTGGCGCAGTACCTCTCAAGCAGCACTAATGAGGACACATCAGTAGGACAAATAGCAAGGTGTGAATGTAGATTGGGTCTATATTACATATAAATTGTGCCCTAATTTTTAAATGTCTCTTATTAATATGAATATCTTTTAATAAGAAACATATCTCATTCTGTTGTCACTAGTGCTATGATTAACCAGGCAGGATGGCACATTCTGGATTATTGCCACAGTTCACAGCCAACGTGATCTGCACAGTGAGTTCCTGCCTCAAGAAATAAAGAACTTATTCTTAATCTAGTATTGCCAAAACTAAATCATAACTTATTCACTCAATAAATGATCCCTGAGCCACTTCAAGTACCAGGCATTAGGGATGCAGTAAAGAACAAGATGGACACACATCCTTCCCTTGTAAAGTTTATGGTCTGTGAACCAGGTAATCACTCACATTGCAGCTCAGAGAGGATTTCCTCTCTGTCCTCTTATGATGGATAATTCATTCTTCCTTAAACCATTGAATTTGGATTTGGAGGTTAATATTGGGAGAGGTTATTGACTTGCTGTAACTAAAAGAACTTTAGCAGTTGGGAAGTGAACACATTCCATCAATATGCTTTTCTTCTGCATTACCCTCTACTTCATGAGAGCAATGTGCTTCAGGCAACCACTGTTGAAGATGTGTGAAAGGAAAATGGAAAAACATGGACCACCCCCATCCTGAAAGCAGACAAAACCCAACTGCTGGGAGGGGCCGTGCTGGGGAGATCTGCCAAGTTAGCTAAACTGCAGTTGCAGAGCCCATGAGAGTGAATGCTGGTGCTGCTTGTGATTTAGCAAGTTTGGGGCTGGTGTGTGTCACACCTTGGTTGTGCAGATGATGCTCAAAGACAGATTCAAGAAAATGTCCATTATTCTGAAAGTGTGATTTCCATGGAGGCATTTTGAAATTTCCCTGAAAATCTTTGCACAAGCTGTTTGTCTATGCACTCACTGTAACATGTCTAGTTTGTGGACTGATAGTTTAAGTAAATTGTGAGGAAATTAGAGATGACACAGGAAATAATGATAATTGATATAAAAAGTCTTATATGCAAGGCATTGAACTGTAGGATATCAGAGTTCTAGGTCTATAATCAGGTGTCTAAAAATAGCGTTGATTGATGTCAGACGAGAAACATGAAGGAACAGACTAACTAACAAAATATGTGAATAAAAAAATAGAGATAATTTTTTTCTCTTCTCCACTAAAGAGGAAACAAAATTACATGATCTCTCTGAGTAGTTTTAGGTTTTAGACACACACACACACACACACACACACACACACACACACACACGGAGAACAACAACTGAAACAGGATCCTAGAGAAGGCCGTCCCTGATAAACTCACCCAAGGAAAGAAGAAGCAAGAGATTCTGGGGTCTTATCAGCATTGGAAGAAGAATGGACTGATTCATGGATATCTGGGTACTTCCACGCTCTAAAGTCTTTTATGAGGCAAAAATTCTTGTCTATCCATTTCCCGTTGACTCCTATAAGTATGAAAAGATACCAAAACAAAGAAGCAAACAAAGAAAACACCTCTTATTGTCTCAAAGGACAAAACTGAAGTCTCTTTTGGCTTGCTACTTTCATCATTTTTAAGTAGAAAAGATGTCACCTGTTCAACAAAACTTTGGAAAGCATCTATAACAGTGTGGCTGGCACAGCTTTATATGGTCCTAAGCCAGCCAAATCACCTACTGGTGGAGGTGCTACTCTATGGGAAGTGTGGCAGCTCAAGTAAAGAAGATCAATTCCGGTAACAGATTCCTGCTCCCAATTCTAGTTAGGTGTGCAGTTCTCCAAATTCTACAGAAAAGTCAGTGACTTTACTCTAATTATTTTATTATTAACATATACTCATTGTATAAATATGAATTTAATAATGTTTTTATACATGTATATCACGTACTTTGCTCAAATTTAGTTTCCATTACTCTTTCTAGTATTCTTTTACCGAATTTATTGCTTACACATATTCTAATAAAGGCAAAAAATTCCCAGAGTTTTCAAGTTATTCCAAAAAATTTGAGGAAACAGTAATATGTATTTGGTAATTATCTCCCAAACTCTATGTGTTCATTTATAACTCAGTAACTATCTAATATTTTAAGGGAAAGTTAGTTTGGGAGGTGTCTTTCACATTCTTGACTGTAGATATTTTCCTTCATCTCATCACTTCTAACTATTTGGAATGAAGTCAGGAAAGTGTGTGGTTCTTGAGCACACTGTGTGTGATTCCATGATGCCATGTTGTAGGGAGACTCTGAGATTAAGCCTGTGTCCTGGAATTCCCATTTGAAGAGAACAATGTTGAAACACCTTCGGTCTCATAAGAAACCATTTCCTCCCCATCCTTCCCCCACTATCTCCTAGAGGACTCCAGAAGTGGCAGCCTGTCTCCACAACCAGGGTCAGCATGCGGAGGATGTGGCTGCCTATCAACCAAGTGCATTAGCACATTATGGACAGCTAAAAGGTTTGCCAAAAATAATTTCCCCCTTCCATCCATAGCTCTCAGAATCAGTTGGCAGGGGAGGAATTGGCAGATGCTACAGGAGCAATTGATTTTAGAATTTACAAGACCCATTATGGTTATCAATACTCAATCAATCCCTGGAATGAGAGATCAGGAGTATATTACATATTTTGTTTTGCATCTGAGGAATACATGAATTGGATTAGGATTTTGATTTTAAATGAAGCCTCTACTGGAACTTTCCACTGAAGCATGAGTGTCACGTTCATCCTGTAAAGCCACATGCACAGAATATCCCAGGCATCATTTTTTCTTTACAAGCAATACTGGTGTTTCTTGCTTTGTAGTTTTAACAAGTTTTCTAATGGCCTGAAATCCTATGTGAGTAGAGACAGATTTTTAGATGTTGACTTGCAAAATCCAGTCTGTGAACAGTTTTTATTATTGGCTGCAGTTTGTTTATATTATCCCAGTTCTTTCTGAAAAGAAAGCAAAATACCCAAAGAGTGAGAGTGGAGTTTATTAAAGACAGAATACAGCCACGGTTCAAAGTGCTTCTTATCAGCTGGTCACCACAGCTTGAATCTGTCCCTGCTTAGGAAAGATGTCTGGACGCTCTGTGGAAGGACAGCAGGGAAGAAACCAAGTTTTTCTTCCTCTCCTGAAGCCACTTTAGTGAGACACAGAAGCAACAAATTCTCTCCCTGGATTCATTTTTGCCTCCCTGACTGGATGCACACTGTCTCTACAGGTGACAGTATCCATGCAAAAAAAAAAAAAAAAAAAAGAAAAAAGAAAACGAAAAAGAAAAGAAAAAAAAAAAAAAAAGAAAAATACTAACAGCCACTGATGCACGCTGAACATGGGAGATGTGAGTAGTGTGTATATAGTATGTATGGTATATAGTGTGTATATAGTATTTCATTTAAACTTGAACTTTATTCTTTGAAGTAGATTTATTCCCACCTTTCAGATTATTAAACGAAGGCTTAGAGAAGGTAAGAACTCTTCTTCAAGGTCACTTAACCAGTAATGTTAAATATTCACGATTCAAACCCAACTTTATTAGTGTCCAAAGCCCGTGCGGTCCACTGTGCTACAAGTCCACCTTCCAAGAAGGCACTAGCTTATTTAAGAAAATGTGTATCTGTCATGCGAGGAGATTTCTTGTGGAACTTCTTGTGAGTGCTCATAAGAAAACACCAACCAAACAAATAAACAACCACCACCAGCAGCAACAGAAAACCAAGACAAGAGTCCTGTGGTCTGTGTTTTTCCAGAACACAGAACTGTTCTTGGAACATATTTTCATCCTCCTCCCAGGTGTAGTTGACAGGAGTGAGTTTATGTTAGCTGTTGTTATTCATGAGCCTCTATGGGAAGACATGTTTTGCCATGTGTAGCTTGTCCTTGTGGTCAAACATCTTACTCGTGTGAGTGTGATTCTTCTTAAGCCTCAGTATAAATTGCCTGATGCTCTGAGTAACGTTGCTAGTGTATGAGATTTTAGTCCGCCTCATTTTTAGGCTCTGCTCTCCCAGGTTCATGTGGCCAAAAAGAGCAGCAATATGCATCTTCAATAAAATTAATCACATCTTGTGGGCAACTCAGTTAAACTCTTAACACATGACCATCAGCTGTCATTTATGAGAGGCCTCAGCTTAAATTAGCTTCTTCCTTCTAGAAAAGAGAAGACATGTTTTTGGCCACCATACTGATTCATCCTGGACCACAGGACACTAAGAGCCATGTTACAAGAAAGTCGGCCACGCTCTGCCTCCTGTCCCCGCTCTGCCTCCTGTCCCTGCTCTGCCTCCTGTCCCTGCTGTTTAAGTGCCCTGCTAACCCTCCATTCTTTAAAGACTGAAATGATGATTTCAGTTTAATAGGACCCTCTTCTCCATGGCAACCAAAGCAAACAAACAAACAAAAAACTCAAAGAAGGTGCTACCAATTTCAACCTAAGTATACCACACTTGAATAATTTCCAATCCAAAATGATTAATGAGATTTTTTTTGGTGAAATTCTACAGTATTTTGATTTAATTCCAAATTCATATAACTAAATTGTCTATACCCACACATAGCTTGAACATTAATCCAGTTACATGACGTCCTGCACTAGTTTGCAAAAGTCATTCCAGTCCATTAATAGAAAGTAGAGATGAAGATAGACCAGAGGAAGCAGTCTGTACAATTACATTCCTCACAAACTAAAATAAATACCTAATTATAAAACTGTGTTTGGCATTACTGTACAGGTTTACAAAAATATTATTCAGGATATTTTATATTGTTGTTATGCCATGCAATATAAAATTAAGGAAGAGGACAATGTTAAAATAATTATTACCTTTTATAAATCATAATTTCATGTTTCAAGAAAATGACTCAACAGAAAGAACTTGAGTAAATAAATAGTTCCTTTGTAGCATTATTTAGTAGCAATCAAATAGAAACCAAAGTGTTCAGCAAGAGACAAACTGCTCTGTGGCTGTTTTATTCATGTAAGGGTGGCAACCTTTGAAATAAGAACATTTGGATTCTGTTATTGCCTAGATGTCTAACATAATACCAAGTGACAAAATCAGAACAACAACAACAACAAAAAATCAAAAAGCATGACAAACTATAAATGCACATCCATATATGGAGTTGTACCAATGGCATTCCCTGTGGCGACTGGTTGAGCTGTATATTCATGTACCACTCTGTGGTTTATGTACCTCTCTAAACATAATTGCATTTAATAATTTTTTTTTACCAAACTCCAATGCAAATATATTGATTGAAATACTTAACTTTTACTCACCAACCCCCCAAAACAAAAACAAATCCAAAACCCCAAAACATTAAGTAACACCAGTCATTTCTCAAACTCTTCTTGTGCATAAACTTAATGTGTCATGTATCTTCATAAGCCTTGAAAGTTAAAGGACACTTGAGAGTTTCAGGAATAGACAGAGTTGAAATTGGCTGCCAAAAAAAATTACATAACTGATGAGCTGACAAATTTTCTTCTCTTCAACATTTATCCTAAGTTAGTGTGCAATACTTTTTTCATAATCCTCCACCCCCAACAGTCTACGCAGAAGAGTATTCAGAGCACACCCAATTTGCCCAACATTGATCCCAGTCAAAAGCTGTAAGGTTCAGGAATCTGAATACTCAGCAATGTCATCCGGTAGGAAACAGAGTGCAGAGTCTTTCTCAGCACTCCAGTGCACAGCCCACACTTCTGTGCACAGAGACCTGACCCAAGCATTCAGGACAGACATGGACCATCGAAGTGCGTGGCCTATCAACCTGCCATCCTGGGGGGGCACTCAGGTACTGTTTTTATGATGATATGCTTGGTTATCTGTTTTTGCCACACTTGGGAACCACTTCCAGAATCTCAAGCACACTGAAGCCAAACAGTGATTAGAAGACTCATTGATGAGTGTCCTCAAAGCTAAGGAAGGGACTCTTGGGTATTTTGTGTTCTTTGTGATCTCTTATGGTGGCATTCTATTACTGCTATAAACCAACCATACTCAATGGCATTTGTGAGTTTATAAATTGCTTCCCTATGAACTTCCTATGTACTCTTCAAGAGCAAGAATCATGGCCATGATGGACAATAAATACGTATTAAGTTAACATTGTCAAACTGATTTTTATTCATTCTAAACCCCTATCTAGACAGAGCAAAATATTTGTCAGACTCAGTTATGACCCTTAAAAAGCAGAGTAAATTCTTTTGAATATAGAGTGAAGAAAACATATGAAGACAACTCAATATGCCAGTAGATCAAACAAACATCTCAATTACTAACTTGGAGAAGATTTGATTGTGAGTAAATAGACAACTGATATATATGTACCTCTTTATAATGTAAAACTGTATACCAGTGAAAAAGGACAAATTATTTATGTATGCCATGCCATAAATTAATCTCATAGGCATGATGGTATGAAATATGACCCTACCAACATAAAATGTGATTCTATGTCCTATTCAGTTGAGTTACAGGTAAGAACAATTTTGCCACTAAGGGATCAGAATAATGGTTTTCTTAGGAGAATAATAATTGAAAAGCGGTAGGTATGAATCCTCTACCCTGTTAGAAAATTTCTGTATCCTGATCTGGACACTGAGCATAAGAACACACATTTATTTGCCCTTTAAATGTGACCATTCATTAAACTGTGATTTTTGTTGTTGTTGTTTCTCTAGAGAAAATTCCTTGAATGAAATGTGTTCTTTGTGACCTCCTGTCCTTGCATTCTGTTACTGCTGCAAACCAATCACACTCAATGACATTCATTGAATTTCAGTGAATGGTAAGTATCTGAAAAATTAGACAGACTATACTCTTTTCCTGCATTGGTTCTGTTGTGGTACACCCTGTTCTCACTGACATCATTTGTCTAGAAGACCAACCTTCTCATACTGTAGTATTTATGAAGAACTCACTTCAACTCCTCTTAGGAGTTCCATCAATTTATCCAAGCACATTGCCATAGAAACCTATATACTGACACCCCCAAGATTCCAGAAACCTCTCTTCTTTATAACTGGACCCAAATCACTGGAGATAAAAACCACATGAAGATGACATGCACACACTTGCCCTCCTCCCAGTCGCTGCTGTCATGTTGAAAATGTTAGCATGACATGTTGTCTTGGTGTGTCAAGAGACTCCCTGATAGGATTAAAGCTCCTAAGAGTTGTGTGGGAGAGGACATCCTTATGCCATCTGCCAGACCTGCAGCTCGATTAAACTGTCAACATGATAAATGACAAAGAGAAGGCACCAGGGGCAGGGCCAGCTCCACGGTGACATGCTGTGGTCATAAAACATGGAGAACTAAAAGGATTTAGGCCAAACGTACAAACTCTCTTCTGCAATTTCCCCTTTGCAAGGAAAGAACTAAGAAACTGAGATATCGACTCCCAGGTCCCAGCAGAAGGCAGTGGGACAGTCAGCCCTCAGCCCTGAGGTGCAGCTCACAGATCAGTGGTGGGCTGCCCAGAGTCCAGTCCAGTCTGAACTGGTCCAGCCCCCTGGAGTTCAGTGAAAACACAGTTTCCACTTTGTGCAAAGATAGTGTATGTACCACAGTTTGAGCAGGACCCCTGGGCCCAAATCTGCCCATCATAATGTTCTTCTTGTAGGTTTCTAGGACCCTCTGGATCATTCTATTTCCC
The DNA here is from genome assembly GCA_907169655.1 of Acomys percivali. Taxonomy (NCBI): domain Eukaryota; kingdom Metazoa; phylum Chordata; class Mammalia; order Rodentia; family Muridae; genus Acomys; species Acomys percivali. The sequence continues at coordinate 125,298,599 of OU015746.1, forward strand.
CATTCTCCCATGCTTATCTCACCTAGAGTCCCCAATAGGATGTCCTGCCCTCTGTCTCACTTTCCTGATAAGTGTACATGCAGTAAACTTCGAACCTCTACCCAGATCTACCCAATGGATAGGACATTCTTCACAGTTGAGTGGAAAGTGGGGTCTGACTTTCACACGAACTCTGGTGCCCCATATTTGACCATGTTCCCTGGATGGGGATGCCTGGTGGCACTCAGAGGAAGGATAGCAGCCTACCAAGAAGAGACTTGATACCCTATGATCATATACAGGGTGAGGAGGTCCCCCTCAGGAACAGTCATAGGGGAGGGGAGTAAGGGGAAAATGGGAGGGAGGTAAGAATGGGAGGATACAAGGGATGGGATAACCACTGAGATGTAATATGAATAAATTAATAAAATATATTGAAAAAAGAAAAAAGATAGTGTATGTATAGTTGATCACCTTGCTCATCCTTATTGTTTACATAATAAAAAATCTTTGAAATGGAAATATAATTTGGTTGCTGGCTCTACCTACAAGTTATCTCAGGAACTGCCACCAAATGCCTGGTCATCTTGCTTCTAAATTTAGCCTTACCAGATGACGAAATCTGTAAACAAGTTCCAAGAAATTGGTTCCTGAATGTTATGGGGCTTGAAATGAGTTTCAGTGAGTCTCATTTCAGTTTCCCAGCAATATTAAAAAATTGTATTAACTGGTTATACAAACTAGTGGCTACAAAAATGCTAGAAAGTTTAAAAAAAACTTTGAATATCCTCTCTTTAGGTATAGTGGGATTCGTGGAAGAAATTTTATCAGTAATTTCCATGTATATCTTGTGTCTAAAAGGAAGCTGGAAGGTTTGGCTATCCTAAGGAAAAAGTTAATAAATAGTAATCATTACCATGGATAGGGTCATATTTGCTTGATACTTTAACCAGGATTGGTGGTGACATGATATTAATGGAATTATCTCAATAACACAACTGGGCCTATTGGACTCAGTCATGCTTTTCTACTTATTTATTTATCTAATTGAGAACTACAACCACATTCTCAAATGCAGCAATTCAAACCCATGCGTTCTTTGCATGCATTAGGATTAGGACACATTATCATTTTCCTTCTGGGCTTAGGTACTATAATAGTGGAGAGTTCTATTGTCAAGGAGATGAAAGTGAATAACTATGGTAATCATTTGGATATACTAGTCCTTTGATCAAATTGTTACTTGGGCATCTTTGCCCAAGAAAATAAAGCCAAGAGACAGACCCATGGAAATACCCTGTCTCTTCCAACACACACATCTTTGGAGCAGTTATCTGTTCACACTCAGTGAGGCAGCAAGCACTCAAGATATCTGACATTTGTTACAGCTACTCCATCTGAGTGTCAAGATTTCTATTGCATTAAAGGAAAAGAGCAAGTGAGCTTTGATGATTCCCAAATCGTTTGCCTTCACATGACAGAATAGCCTCTGAAACTGGCTTTACCAGAAAGAATGTATTAGCTCATGGAACAGCCCAGTGGAGGCTGAATGGAGGTCAGCTATACTTGAGAGTTCACTACTGTAGGGATTTTCTCTGTTGCTTCTGGGATCCACTTTAGTCTGCAATAATGAGGTTCTCAGGCATTCTTTCCAAGGTTGCAAGACATTCAGTCTCTTCTTAGACCAGTAGGAATAATGTGGATGTCCTCCAGTGTGCTTCAGTAAACTTTCATATAACCTTTGTCATCACATAGGCTGAGTCCTGAATGAATCAATTCTTGAGTCATATGCTGATTGCTGCAGGCATTGGCCATGTGCTCAGTACATGTCAGAGCCCAGCAGAGAATGTGCTTCCCACAAGACATCTTGAACTCAGTGGTAGAGCAGAGAGAGGAAAATGGAGCTGTCTTACTCAAAGAAGAGATAAACAGCTCTAAAATATTTTAAATGAAAATATTGTTCATCTTTTCTGTGGGATAATGATAGAGAATGCCTAGTCCACCTTAACTATATGGTATTGACAGTGCTTCCAAATAAAAAAAAAATGTCCCCATGTCCTGTATAAATTGATTCCTGACCACGTGTGGTGGCCATTCTTGGCTGTGAAGCTGACTACATCTGGAATTAACTAGAACCCAGGTGACTGTGCATACCTGTGGGAGGATTTATCATAATTAAATAATTTAAAGTGGGAAGGCCCACCCTCAATCTGGATCTTTCAAGGTGGGAAGATCCACCTTAAATCTGGGCCACACCTTCTGCTGAAGCATATATAAAAGACTTGGAAGAAGAAGAAGAAAGCTTCTGCTCTTTGCCTGCTTGACCTTACTCTCACTGTAAAGTTCATACATCCTTCAGTTGGAGGTTTTTCACTGGTGTTAGAAACTACTTCTTAGTGATTCCAGCATATACTGAAAACCAAAGGAGACACCCAGTCTCATAGACTGAACAACTCCTGTATTCTTAGACTTGTCAATGGGAAACAACCATTGTTGGAAAAGTCATCCATAACCTCTAAGTCACTCTAATACACACACATACACACATACACACACACACACACACAAACACACACACACACAAACACACACACACACACACACACATATATATTCTTTGATGATGGGTTTTGAAGTCTGTAGGGACAGGAAGTTAGATGGGAAAGATAAATACTAACCATCTCTCCTTGGTTCAAATCTAGTCTGGTTATTTTCAAATACTTATATCTCATATAAATATTCATTTTAGCATTATAACAACTCTATGTATTTATCATCTATTTATCTGTTTATCTATCTATATATCTATCTTTCTCACTCTGGTCTCACAGAAGGAAGTGTCAGGCTAGCCTGAGTGTTGAACTTGCTAGGTAACCAACACACACTGCCTTAAGTAATTCACACTTGAAGCTATGTCAGCAAACCTCTCAGAAGAGGGTTTCCCAGAGCTGTGGGAGAAGGCAGCAAGTACACACTGTGTGAAACTCTCTAGAAACCATGGAGTACTCCACTCAGGCTAAATCCTTTTCAAAATGTAATGAACAGATACAATTGTTACAGGTGGTACCTGAATCTAAGAGAAAAAAATTAAAAATAACCAGACTAAAATTGAATCAAAGAGAGATGGTCAGCACCCACCTTCCCCATCTGACTTTCTGTCCCCACAGACTTCAAAACTCATTGCTAGAGAGAGACAGCTGCCCTACAGAGACTAGTAACTATCTCCCACAGCTAAATAAATTAAGCCTCTATTTTAGACCCCCAAGTGGTTCCTGGACATTCATGTATACAAAATACAACAAATAAATAAAACAAACAAATAAAAATTTAAGTTAAAAAGATATTCCTACGATAAAGTTGTATATATACAAATCATAGAACCATACAATCACATATATGTAATAAAAACATGTAGATATTTATGTGTTTACACATTTACATAAAATATATATATACTACATTATGCATGTACTTTTCTAACTGGTCTCTAATTTTTACAGCCATTTAACATTTGTCTAAATGGCTAACCTTTTCACCACAAGTTTATTAAAGGCTAATTTTCTTTTGGAAGCATTAAATTATGTACACAATGAAAACCTAGTATAATCTAATTAATATTTAATTTAAATATCAATTCACTGCCATAAGACAAGATTTATAAAGACTGGCCTAGAGTGCACTGATAACTCTCTGAAAAGCTGGGCATGATGGCACGTCTTTATAGGTAGTCAAAGTTCAAGTCCAGACTGGGTTATATTGTGAAAACATTAGAAACATAGGTCACATATTTCCCTGTGATTCAGCAACACATCTTCCTGAATATATATGTTTTCATAAATATTGTATGTCTTAGTTAGGGTGTTTGTTGCTGTGAACATCATGACCATGGCAACTGTAATAAAGGAAAATGTTAAATTGGCACTGGCTTACAGTTCAGGGGTTTAGTCTGTTATCATCATGGTGGAACACTGGCAGACATGGTGCTAGAGTGGTGGCTTAGAGTGTTACATCTGCATCATCAGACAGCAGGACGAGAGTGACACTGGGACTGGCTTGAGTATCTGAAACCTTAACTTTCTTCAACAAGACCACACATCCTAATAGTTCCACTCCCTAACGGCCTATGGGGACACTGTCATTTTGACATTGATAAGAATTTTACAAGGTCTTATCTTAAACTGCATAGTTAACTAGTTGGAGATAGAAGGATATTCTTGCAGAAAAGAGTGCTGCCATTTTACTTCTAGTCATTAGCTTGAGAAAGTGGATACACTCAGTATTTGAATAAGGAATAGATATAAATATTTAGGAGTTTTATATCCTGATGCACTCCACACTAATGTGTCTCACTGGCAGACACATTAGCCGTTTAGCTTGCAGTGTGAGGTTTACACAAACTGAATTATTTATTTCATCATTACTGTGCCAACATCTCTGGAAGGCATATCAGCTGGTGGTAAAGTTCCACCAATGTGCATTTATAGTAGAAGAAAAAGTAACCAAAACTACTTGGTGTAGGCTCTGTTTTTTTAACAATTAAACTTTATAATACAACCCAACTAGCTTACATAAGAGGGGAAATAGGTTAAAGGAAAAAAAGAGTGAACCTTCCGGTATCCGTTCTATGGGACGGGTCTTTAGGTGTCTCTGTGTGTTGGTCCAGCCTGTCTGCTGATCCACGTGCGCTCAAGCCCTATCTGAACCTGTTGCTGCTCTCCCCCCTCAGCCTGCCTGCGTCACTTGAGAAGGGCAGTCTCCTCCCATTGAGGGTCGATTAGAAAAACAATAGTCCAGGTAGAGTTCCCAGGTCTGTTTTCTGAATTCCAGGCCCAGGATGGCTCCACTCAGTCTATCTCAAGGTATCCATGGGGTGTCCAAGGGTAAAGCCTGCCAAGATTGTTTTCACCTGTGACAAAGCTTACAGTCTTTCCTACAACTTGGTATCTCTCTCATATTCTAGACTAAAGGAAAATGCTCAGTCGATTGAGAATGTTTCAGTCAGTAGGGCACCCATGCCCTGGGGTAACCAACAGCTCTTTAATCAGACTTGAGACCATCTCACTGAGAGGGAAATCATACCTGGTACCAAAAACCTACCAACTCCCCAACTCCCCAGGGCTGGGGAAGTCACAGATCTTGGAGAAGAACCTAAACCGTCACTGTACTAAACCAGAATAATACCTAATGACATTCTAAAAATTCATCCTTTTATAAACCCACACGTAAGTGTAGTACTCTCACTGAATCTAGGAAATGTCTCTTTGCAACAGGTGGAGACCATTACAGAAAATCACATCCAATCAAAATGCAGAGCTGTGGAGCCCAGCCCCAGTGGCTACATCTGCAAAACAACTCCCACCCTAAAGTTCAGGAACCACTGAGGAAGAGGGGATGGGAAAATTCTAACAGCCAGAGGATCAGGGAGTTTTCAGAAGCTACATAAAATAAAATTTAATATCTAGGAAGTATCACTCCATATGCGTTACAGTGTATATTTGCAATTTGGCTTTCCTAGGGTGTCCTCTGATCTCCACTTGTGAACCATGGCTTGTCTGCACATACACATGTGTCACACATATACACTAAGAATAAAAAAAATGTGATGAAGTGGCAATATAACTGAAATTGTGGTGAAAAAATAAAAGGAAATACAGAAGGGGGAAAAAAAGAAAAGAAACAATATGAAGAGTTGGAGCAACTTGTTTCTGGGCCCTCCAAAGCTGGAGATAGTCAGTTATATTCACAGTGCATGGGATGGAGAGTGGGGCAAAGGCAGGCTGGATTTGTGGAGAAGTGTCTTTCCTGTAGCTACGCAGGTGTTGAGCCTGTGTTGGACAAGTCCTTGACTGAGGATGTTTCTAATGTGGCTTTTTGAGATAGCGCCCAAAGTTGGCCCTAGCTATTAACAGAAGACATCAGTTTCTCTTCAAGTGCTTGTCTTCCTAGGACGGATAATGTGTCCTCACAGCTTGGCATCCAGCTTCTCAAGAAATAATGACAGAGAGATCAGCTGGTATTCCATCCATGATTATGCAGTATAATCTACACACATGCTACTGGTCACACAGGCCAGGACTGGCTCAGTGTGGGAGCATGCTATACAAAGTCATGAGCACCATGAGGTCAGGGCCATTTTTCAACCTCATCACCTCTGTCCTGTTATTCTTCTGACAGCTAGTAGAATGCATTCTATTCACAACAGGGCTTCAAATGCAACTGTCCCTCAGACCGCTTTAACTGCTGGAATGAGTGCCTGCAGTGGAAAGCAAGTGAGCTCAGACTCGGCTGATGCTGGTAAAAGAATTTTGTACTCTGTTCACAGTAGGTGACAGAAAACAGTAGCCACCAGAGACTGGCCTTTAGAAGATGGAGATTTCAGAGAGAATAAAAGTTATCCTGAAAAGGATATCCTGACAGCATGAAACAGACAGCAGAGTGCAGAGCTGGAACAGATGGAAAAGCACAGAAAGAATCAAAAGAACATTTAAAAGGATATTAGTAAACCGTTAGATCCTGAGGATTGAGGCATGAATGGTGAACTGGGAAGAAAACTATCCAAAGCACCACACACCAAAGGCCCTGGCTGAGGGGGCTATGGCCGCACTAAGCCAACCTTGATGCAGCATCCTTTTAAAAGTATATAAAAATATTACTTTATTTATCATGTGTTGGTAAGTGTGTGTATCTGTGTGTATGTGTCTGTGTGTGTGTCTGTGTGTTCCTGTATACAAGCTTGGGTGGAGGTCAGATGACCACTTGCAGAAGTCCATCATTTTCTTCCACTATGTGAGTCGTAGAGACAAAACTCAGGGAGTCAGGCTTGGAGTCAAGTAGCTTCACCCACTCAGCCATTTCATCATCCCTCAAGACATACTTCTATTGCACTAGCAATATGTGTATTGAGAATTCAAGCAGTAAAGATAATAAAAAAGCAGAAATTGGGATCTCAGACTCTAAAGAAGTTGCAACCACCACTTAGAATTTGATACATTTATTTATGGACATTTCCTTAGATTACACAGCCACATAGAGAAATACAAACGGTTGGAGTGTATGCATGCCATCTCTTGTGGTTGCTGTTAGATTCAAGGGAAACTCCCATTCTCCAAACTCTAAAGAGCAGTCCAAATATCAGAAAATGGTCTCAACCTGGACTATACAAAGATTTCTGGCAGTTAGATAAACACTGGAATTCTTCAGGAACATGTGAAGCTAGTTTCCTATCTACCAAAAGGAGCCATTTCCCTTACCTCTGCAGGAGGAACATATGTCCCTGTGGTGTCTACCAGCATACCAAAGCTCATGCTGACCTTCAGGCCCCCTCAGTATTACAAGTATCTTCTACACATTTCAAAGTCCATGCTAGCATCTAAATTCGTCCCACCTCCTCTCCTACCCTGAGTCACTCCCGCTCAAGGGCTTCTCTCAGTGCCTCATTCTCCTTATAACCTTGCTATTCTATCCTTGTTATGTACACACACACACACACACACACACACACACACACACACACACACACA
>OU015746.1:125313007-125338680 GCA_907169655.1 Acomys percivali
TCTCTCTCTCTCTCTCTCTCTCTCTCTCTCTCTCTCTCTCTCTCTCTTTATTTTTTTTTATGCTTGTTTTTGAGACAGAGCCTCACTGTGCAGCCCAGGCCAGCTTGGAACTCACCATGTAGACTAGCTTGACCTTGAACTCACAGATTTAGCTCTACGGTAACATCTAAGTCATGCTCTCAGAAACTTGACAATGTGTGCTATCGTTTGCTCTAGAGGATCAACAGATCAGGATCCCAGTCCGTTGCCTACAGCTCTACTGCTGTGACCTGCATGGTATAAGGATTGATCTAACGAGGGAGATGGGGAATGAAGACAACATACACAACATACAGAGAAAATGTGGGTTCTGGTAGGCTGTGCACTCTGATGTAGATGCAGCAACAACTTGGAAACTCAGAATATTTCTTTTATACATCTTTACTAGGATGTGAGTTTATTGCCTACAACTGAATGAGGGGGCAGGTGTAGCAACTCTCATAGGAGGTTGTGGGCTGTAAACACATGGGAGCAGGAAGTGGCATCAACATTTTCTACACACACTGTTAACATAAGCACACAGAACTGGGGGAGCTCTGATGCTTCTCTGGGCCTGACCTAGAGAAGCCTTTGCCATGCCTGTGGATCTGAGACACTGTAGCCCTTGACACAGCTGTGCTCACGTCCACCACACACACCCATCCAGTACTGTATCTGATCCCCATATCTATCATCCTTTCCCCATCCAGAAAGTCTTCCCCAGGTAACTACAAATCTGGAAAAAAGATATGTTTATTTACTCTTGTATCAACTTTGACAAAATAAGTACTTTTTAAACACACAAACAACTGTTGATACTTAATGAAGATATAATCCCAACCTGCCACATATACCCAAGGCTTAGAATTCTCTATAGTGGACAAAGTATGTAGCCTATACAAAACCCATTATTGTCAGTGCTGAGGAAATGCTGAGAAAATTTCACAGATTCAGAATTCTTTGCCCCATCACCCCCTACCCTGGGGACTATTGAGCAGATGAGACTATAGTGAAATGCAAAGCCTAACTATCTTTATAATCAAGTTTCTGGTATGGGCAACATGGACTCGGACAGCAGAGACAATAACGCTATGTAACTTTGTATTTTTAGTTAAGTCTCTGGTCTTTGATTTCCACTGTATAAAAGGTAACATTGAACTAGATGAGTTGTCAGGTCATTTTTGCATCTATGCTAGCTGGTTCTGGCGCTGGGGCTAATGCAAGCCTAGAGAGGAGAACTTTATTGTCCAATTTCTAAGAAATAAAAGCTTAAGACCTTCGTGGTATGGATTTGGTAGTCAAATAAATATTTGAGTGCCTACTGTGTGATCGGAAACTTTATTATGCTTTATAATCTTTCATTTCATCCCTAAGAATTATACTGGTGTTATTGTGTCTATTTTTCAGATGAGAAAAATTAGCTTGCAACCATTGAACTAAACAGCCTAAGGCAATCTAGCAAGCAGAAAGCTCTGGAATTCAAATATCTTTTTGATTCCAAAGTTTATTCTTTCTAATATTGTCAGTTTCAAAATCACTCAAACACATTCTGGAAAAAAAAAGATTGGGATCATAACAGCGCTGAGTTATATGTTATTGTCAATATTCCATCATCTTGCCCTATAGGAATAGAAGTTCCCTGTGTTCAACCTAATGGCTCACTCACAGTTGACTCTTCACATCAGCTGTTCTTGAACTAATATTTTTTTTGCTCTCGCATTTTCCTCCAAGCACCCACTGGGTCAGGTGAACTGACCCTTGCTGATCACTGGATCCAGATTTGTGCTAGGCTTGGCAGGTTATTCAGAATATTTGGGAATAGAGCACTTCTGTCTTCTAGCAACCTAAAGCCACAGAAAAGCAGTGCAAATCCAAGTCTCAATTTTGAAATCTGTGGATATATAAAACTTAGCCAGGTTCTTGTCCCGTTCCACATTTGCTCTCAACACCTCCCCTGTGATGTCTTTCTTCCCTTGCTTCTGTTATCTGTTCCTTTATATTGTGGATTTTCTTAGAGTCTACCAAAGGTTATTTGTACTTTGGTAGATGGAAGAGCCAGAGAATTGAGTGAATGCTTAGAGGGCTTTCCTTGGAGAGCTGGCAGATGGATGCTTTGAACATTCTTGAGTTAGTAGTGTCTGCCAGTCACACAGACCTCAAATTAGATTTTCATTTTGTGTGTGTGTGTGTGTGTGTGTGTGTGTGTGTGTGTGTGTAAAGTATACAGACTGACAAAGAACGAAGAGTTTCTCTGAATAAGGGCTTTCTGTCAGTAGTTTACTTTCAGCATTTTGAAGGATGGGTTTATTTTTGGAGTTTCAAGAGATAGCCTCATTATATGTGTCCGGTTACTGTCCTGCATCTGAAGCAGAGGTGGTTAAGCCCTGCTGTGACTATCCTGCAGTCCCGCAGCCATTTATGTCCTGCAGAGTAGATGAGGAACAGTGATAAAATGAGCCGCAAGCCCAGAGAATGAAGAGGCATCTGGAGTGACCAGAACTGAGAACAGAAGAAGCATCCCAAAGCCACTGATCTGAGTGTTACTTTATGGTGCAGCAGATATGACCTTCCCAAAGAAGAGACAGCCTCCTTGTGGAAGCACCCACTAACTCTACATCACCAGGCCTGATTAGTGGTGCAGAGGGTGGGATCTATCAGTAAGTGACGGTGGCAATGCCTACCTCAAGAGTCAGCCTGTGGGTCTAGGAGGGTTGTCACATGCACAATCCCGTGCTTCTCAGAGGATCTGGGGCATACCTGAGGCTTCTCCTAGTTGATGGTTCAGAAGACAGAAGGGTTTAGAAACACATGATTTCAAAATCTCTTCCAGGATTTCTTACTGGTTGCTTTAGGAAAACATTCACCCTTCGTCAGAGTAATTATGGCAGTGATGATTTAAAATATTTCTTTTGGAACAAATACATATTCATATACAAATACAATGAATAAAACAGAAAGAGTCCTCTGTCCACCCAGTTTCCCCCCAAGGATAGATTCTTACAGAACTGCAGTGCAAATTCACAACTAGAAAACAGAGGACATCTCTATCACACAAGAAGCTTTGGCTATTGTCCTTTTGTAACTCAGCCCGCTTCCTCCCTACCTCCCCCTCTTCCTTCACCCATAGGAAGTACTGCTATGCTTTTGTTTCAAGAAGCTAACACAGATGAGATCTTACACAGCCCAATCATCAAGCTAGCCGCTCACATCAATGATGCGCTGTATTGCTGAGTACATTCCAAGATTTAAGTGACTCACACTTTCATAACTCAGGCCCAGAGAGGCCAGATTAGTGCTAGTTTCTGGCAATAACAACACAATGTGCTGTAAACATATGTGAATGGAGTCTTGTATGATGTGCTTTTCATGAATAGCCTGAATTGCAGCTGCTCGGCTTTGTGGTCACTGTACGGTTGGTTTTTAAAGACCAGGTTAACATTACACGTTTCTTCCAACCAGGGTTTCTCCCATCATCCAGTGTTTGGTGTTGCCAGGGTGTTTTATTTTAGAAAAATTGACAGGTGTGCAGGTATATTGTTCTGTGGTTTTAGTTTGCATATTTTTAGTGGATAAGGAGGGTGAAGATCTTTTCATGTGCTCACTTGACATCTGCCTCTCCTCTGGGACAGGAGATCTTCTTGTGTTGTTTGCCCATTTTCGAAGTGAATTGTTTGTTTGTCTTTGTTAAGTTTTGAATCTTTAACAAACTGCGGAGTGTATTCGTTTGATGGGTAAGTGGCTTGCAAACATCTTCTTTAAAACTGTTAGCTTGTCTTTTCATCTTTTAAAAAAGATCCTACAAGGGGTGGGATAACCATTGAGATGTAACAAGAATAAATTAGTAAAAAAAAAGTAAAAAAACAACAACAAAAAACAAAACAAAACAAAACAAAATGATCCTGCCCTAAACAGACTTTTTTCAATTTGGTGAAATCTGATTCAGTTTTAATTTTTCCCATTATGGGTTACATTTCTTGTTTAGGTCTGGAAAATTACATATACATTTAATATCAACCATCATATAGTCCCAATCCTCTCTGAGCCCCACTATGCTACTGGAAACCTTTTGGGGTCTATATTTTAATCTTTTATTCAATCATGTTCGTAACTGCTTCTTGAAGTGTGGTTATCACAGCTGCTTCTAAATCTTTGTTAGATCTGTTTTCTTGTTATGTTGGTGTTGACACTGTTTGGCTGTAGTTTTTCTATTTAATTTGAGATCTTGTGTGTTCTTGAACTTTGATTTGAAACCATAAGCTGAAACATTTTCAGATTGTCCTATTAGCCAACCTGGGCAGTTCAGAGCCACTTCTCTTTCCAGGACAGTGCCACAGGTATATTACAGATGAGTTGGTCCTCCTAGTGGTGCTATTCTGAAAGATTTGGGGAGCCCACGGAGGTATAGCCTAGCTAGAAGAAGTAGGCAGGTCCTCAGTCCTTTCCCTGAAGGCCACTTTGCCTCCTGCTTTCCATATACTTCCCCTCTGTGTGCTCTCACTGCCATAATGCTTGGCCTTACTGTGGTCCAGAGTCAACGGAGCCAAGGACTGCGGTCTTAACTCTTTCAAGACATAAAACAAAGCAAACTTTTCCTCTTTTTAGTTGTTTATGTCAGGCATTACTTGGTAATATTGAGGAACTAACATCGTCACCATTACAGAGGTGTCAGTGGGGACCACTACAGCTAAAAGCTCTGCCCCACATTATAATAACAAGGAGACTTGTTTCCATGTAACTGGAGCTGAAACTGGAGGTGTAGGCTTTTACAATGGTGTGGAGGTAATGAGACACTGCTCCCTTCCCCTCCATGTCAACATGGTAAATTAATCCAGTTAAAATATCAGCTTAAAGTAGGAGTCACAGGCCCATAGGACAATCTGAAAATGTTTCAGCTTATAGTTTCAAATAAAAAAAATCAAGAACATAGAATATTTTAAACTAAATAGAAATACTACAACCAAAAAAGATTTAGAAGCAGCTGTGATAACCACACTTCAACAAGCAATTATGAACATGATTGAATAAAATATTAAAATTTAGAAGACCTTATGAAGAAAAATTTAAAAGAATCAATGGGAGATCATGTGTTCAACGTACAATATATTTATATAAAAACTTAAAAATAAAAAAAAATCAAAGAATTAAATAGAAAATTTGAAAGGAAAGTACCTGAAATAGCTCACTGGATATATTCAACCCCGGAATGGAGGAGGCAGATGAAATAGCTGGTTGTGGATGATAGGACAATAGAAAATAGAACACTAGAAAGGAAACAGATTGGAAGACTAGAAACAGATTCAAGCTTACAAGAGGGAAAATACTGAAATACAAGTAGTTTTGAAGCAGAAGTGGTTGGGATGCCGCGAGGGTGGTGGGTTTTGATGGAAGGCTACACAGAGACGTAGAAGACTAACAAGATGAGCTTCTGTTTTCCTCATGACTATGTCTCCTTGTGGGTGGCCAAGGTTGGTCCACTGCCTTAGCCTCTCCTTGTCTGACAATCATGCGGGAAAAATCACTGGTGAGATCAAAAGTGAATAAAAATATATTTCTGCTTGTCTTAAACATGAATCTGAGTCTGGCAGAGTTGCCAAGCAGAAACAGAGGCATTTAAGATGTACCGACTCTGAGATCTGTAACTGCTAGGGAGGGTTTCTGTTTTTTTTCATCCAAGCTTTCAAAACTCCCCCCGTGATCACGTCTTTAGGAAGCACAGGTTTGCCGTGCAGCACATTCCTTGGCCACTTCCACTGCTGTAACATCCACAGTCGCTTTTAAGGTTAAGAACATGAATTATTGAAGAGAGAATAAGAGACTGTCTAATCTACTTCCTCCAGAAGACACCCACATATCATAAAATGTCAGAACAGCATGAAACAAAGACACTAAATGAATGCAAACTCTCCTTAGGCAGCACAGCAACAAAGATAATCTCCCAAAATGCACCTCTAACCTTAATGCACATAGAAGCTTCAGGGTGGCTGTTACCAGCACAAACATGGAATATAGGAAACTAAAGAATATTTTTTCAAAGAAGTTTCAACAACTCACCTTTATTAGGTTTTTAAGAGTGATCACATGTTGTGATGGGCAAAGGAAGAATTTCTTCATTGTCCTATTGTACAAAAACTCCCAAAATGATGGTGCTAGCAAAAACTATTTGTACAGAACACTTTCTCCTCATCTCTAATAATAGAAATGAAAACAAACAGTTCTCGACTAGGTAGCATAATGTGTAGCCAGTAAAATCACTTTGAGCTTCTATCTGCCCCCTTGTTCTAGAGAGGTCATGGGGCCAAAGTTCACCAGTTCTAAAAGCGTGTCTTGGCTGAGGATAATTGGAGGGGACAGTTGTTCTTGAAGATTCTTGGTATTTTCAGAGCCACTTGCTCCTCTCTGACACCAGCAACATTCCCTACCACACCGTGTTCTGTTTTATACATCTCTTAGCCATCGGTAGCCAGTGGCTCACAGCCTCTAGGTCTGATCTCTATGGGTAGAAATGTTGGAGTCCTGCAGATCTTCGATGAATCACTCATTTCTGCAGTGAGAACTTCTCCGTTGTCTCTCTTCTGTCCAGAATACTGTGGTCAGGAAAGCAGCCCAGTGAGGAGAGCAAGATGCAGGTGCGTGTGCTCTACCAAGCTTTACTAGAAAGTGTGTGTGTTAATAGAGTGCAGGTGCCTCATCTGTAAGAGCATGCCCCTGAGGATGGAATTTCAGAGGTAACACAGTGCAGGAGATGTTTTGTGCCGCCCTCAGCCCTAACTCACGTTTAAAAGGAAACCACCCAAATCTGTCCAGGCTTCAGGACCAACACTGGATGGAGAAGGAAGAAAAGACAAGACGTAGATTCAAAATAGCCAATCTTTTGGGAAAGCTCTGAAATGGGGATGAGAGTGAAAAAACCTAAGGCTAATAAAGTTCAGCAAAATATTTGTGTGATTTTTTTCATATTGTTAAAAAATTCAATGATCGGAATCCTTGAGAATATTACCCCTGAATAAAAGCAATGCTTTCACCTCTTATTTCACAGGGGATGAGAAAGGAGTCCAGAGACTTGATGAAGATTATATGGTGGACCTGTATTTGTGGTAGAATCATAGTTTAGGTTTCTTTGACTCCCAGGCTGCTGGTACACCTCCCTGGTGTGTCCAGTTTTCTGAACTTATGAACATATGTCTCATTCATAACTTTCCACTGTTTTTATCCATCCATCTATCACATATCATCATAATTGAATTATGAAAAGTTTTCCATTTCAACTTATCTTCTCCTATTTATATCATTAAGTGATGAGTTCTAATTATTTTAACAAAATTATTGTCTGACAAAGATAAAAATTAAAAGAGAGATATAGGGACACAGGGATAGATGGATACTCCCAAAGGCAGGAACAGATGTAACAGCCAGCTGGCTTTGTGGTATCAATTTGAGAAGTGTCCAATTAACAGTGAGAAACTACTGTGAAAGCCATGCAGTGATAATATTAATCCTTTCCATACAGCATCTCTATAATGAACAAAGCCCAGGCGCCATCCAATAGAAGACCGAAATGCCCCAAGGAAATAGTCAAGCTTGGCTAATAGTCAGCATTAACCCTCCCAGTCCCTCTGTCTGCATTTTGAAACTCCATTTTTAAAATTTTGTTTGTTTTGTTTGGTTGCTTGAATTTTTGAGATAACGTCTTATTATGTGCCTCTATGCCAGCTTAGAGCTCTTAATGCTCCAAATGCAGCATCCTTAGGGAGACAACATTCTGGGATTGATGAAGTTATCTTCACAGAGTACAAAAGCAGACTATTTGCTGTGGATTTAATGTGAACAAAACCCTTAAAGACCCATTTCATGGACTTTGCTAGAACATTTGTATGTTTTATACAAAACGGGTCCTCTTCAGATACTTCCCTTAGGTTCCCATTACGTTGAAATGTACAATAGTGATATCAGGCTGACAGAGTTCAGTGGAGTCTGTTAGTTTAGATTTTGTTAGTTCAGTTGAGTCAAATATCTTCTCTGTTTTTATAAGGAAACTCACTTGAGTCCAGTTGCTCCTCGCTAAAAATATCTCTGCTTCTTTATGAACACTGCAGTTTCAAGAGATGTCAAGATAGGGATCAGCTTCAAATCATGGTCTATAGGTAGTGTGGTCAGGTTGCTAATTACAGCCTATTCCAACTGGGATATGATTTTTTATTTATAGTCTTAGTTTCAACATCCTTCCATACCCATCCATACATATATATAGGTATGCTATCATGACCAATCAGTTTGATGAAGGAACCAGGGGTGCCAGAGTATAATGGGATGATGCTAATAATTCACAGAGACAGCAGGCACCAGCTGGGGAAGTTCTGGGGGAAGTTAGAACACTTGCCCTATAAGTAACGCATTCTGGTCTGCAGCTAACCTCCACAAGTAGATCAGAGAGAAGCTGTGTGCCTCATCCCCCATTTCCTCTGATGTGAAACTCAGCTACCATGGGAAAATAACACCTCTCCATTTGCCTGATGAAATCAACCTCAGAAGCAGGAGGAAACAAAGTCTGTCTTAATTACCTCTGGGCTTTTGTTCAGCAAGTATGGTGTCTCATTCAAAGAGTGTGCAAATTGCTGGCTGGTTGTTGCTTATGACCTAGGCCTCCTAAGCACAGATGCTGCGCTGTGGTTACTAAGGACAGTCACTCAGGCTTCTCGTTTCATTAGAGAGAAGTTTGCCTCTTGGATAGTACCTCTTCTCTTATTGAATATAAAGGAAAACGAGAGAACAATGCTGATGCCAGTCAGTTGAGTAGCTAAGTCAGCCAAGATGAGATCAGCAGATGATCCTTCCTGCTTGGTACTCTGCCATCTGCTTGTAAGAGGTCACCGGTGGCATTTACCAAAGTCAACAGAGAGATGCCTCAACCCAAGTGTTGACAAAATGAAACAGAACCAAAATGGGGAGTGAGTAGAGAATTTATATATAGGTCACCAATACTCTGCTAAAGTCCTCCTTTTAAATTTGCGTTAAGTGCAAAAAATGGAAGAAGAAAGAAATTGTACCCATTATCTATCGTTGAGTATATCCAGGGCAAAAATTCACCTCTTGGTATGAAAATAAATTAAATTACTTTAATAATCTGAGTGGGATAGGTTGGTTTGAAGAATGAGATTTTTGTTTTAACACTAGGGATTTGTCCTCAGTTTCTGTTTATGTCATTTTTATTTCACATGCAGCCATGATAGAAGGCCACCGACTCATTCTGACAATGAAGGGACCTTCACACCTGAGTCCCAAGTGAAATGGCTCTTTATTCTTACCAGCCCATCCCCAAGGAGACTTCTAATGACAGAATAGCCAGTCACAGAGGATGCCATTACATCATTCTCTTACCAGGAGGCCTGGCCTTGAATTAAAATACCAGCTCTGCACAGGAAATGCACCAGATTCCTCCAGGATCTCTGTGGCTTCCTATGCAGGTACATGTGATGGATTAGAAAGACTCTGAGGCAGCGAGTCTGTTGCTCAGGCACTGCAGCAGACAATCATCCGTATATCCTCTTCATTTTCCTTAGGGCTCATAGCATTTCAGATGGCTTCCCCTGCATTAAGTCTCACTCCATAGATTGTGCTAGAAAACTGGAGGAAGAAAGGCCGCTATATCTCCTCAACTCCTACATGTTAATTGCTTAAATTTTGCTCTGAATTACAAATCCTATGAAGGCAGACTCGAGTTTAATCCTGCCCCCATTTCTTTCTTTGAAAAGTACACCAAGTAGATAGTCTCCAGGAGATGCTGATGCTCACTGTGTGTTTTCTCAGCTACTCATGTGGAAGGATGGGCCATTAGCTGAGCTCACACAACATGGCAGTGAGACTGACAAATAAGAAGCAGTCCCGGTCAGACGTGTTTTTGTAATAAAATTGGTCTCTGTGGCATCAGCTCCTTTATCAGGTGAGCAGCCCATCAGGAATTCAGTCATTGTCTTAGTCTGCTTTCCATCTCTGCTAAAACACTGACTGAAACCAACCTGGCCAGGAAAGGGATTATTTCAGTACACAACTCTGAGAGGAAAGTCAGGGAGAGTGCTCAAAGAAGGAATCTGAAGACAGGAGCTGAAGAAGAGACCATGGAGAAGTGCTGCTTACTGGCTTTGCTCCACACGGATGGCTCAGCCTGCTTTCTTATACCACTGAGGACCACTCACTCAGATATGGCGCCACTCACACTGAGTTAGCCCTTCCTATACCCATCAATAAACAAGCTAATCCCCTGACAGATTTGCCTACAGGCAAGCTGATGGAGGAAATCCACCAATTAAGGTTTCCACTATGAAGATGACTTTAACTTGTAACAAGCAAACAGAAACTAACAAGCAAGCATAAAATGATGTCCTCTACCTCAGTGTTTTCAGTGGCGTTGAAGGCACCTCGTGACATGAGCTTTGTGTCCCAGAATGCTAGTGCTAAGACCTGCAGTGGTTTGACTCTTGTTTACGTTAGACCAGATGTTCTCAGTCCTGGGGTCAGAGTTTTTTTTTTAGTTATTCGAGCATAAGAGCCACTGGAAATATCTGAGACACTTTCTGTTGTCACAACTGGAGAGGCATGTGAAGCTGGCATCGAGCGAGTAGAGGTCAGATGTGACGCTAATATTTTACAGTGCACACAACAGTTCTCTACAATATGCCAGTGATGTCATGGCTTGAACCCTCTGTCACAGGACACTTAATATTCAGCAGTGTTTTGATATATCTTGTGGAGTGGCTAAAGGACTCTCAGAAGAGGGAAGGTGAATATGCTGGATAGTTTTGTGTCAACTTTACACAAGCTAAAGTCATCTGAAAGAAAGGAACCTCGATTTTTAAAATGCCTCCATATTTCTTCAACTGCTTCCAGTGTCTTTTCTATTTGCCCTTCTGAGGGAACAGGATGAGAGCCTACCATAGTTGTCCTCTGAAAGACGCCACCCAGCAGGGGATCAAAGCAGAAGAGAGCCAGCAACCCTGGGCCTAGAGGGACGGGCAGAGACTGATGCACCAAGCAAGGACCATGCACGTAGAGAACCTAGGACCCCCACTCATATGTACCGGATAAGCAGTTCAGTCTCCATAGGGGTTCCCTACTAAGGGAAGCAGAGGCTGTCCCTGCCATAGAGTCTGTTGCCTGCATTTTGATCACGTCCCCCTAGCAGGGGTGTCTTACCATGCCACAGAGGAAGAGAATACAGGCAGTCCTGATGAGACTTGACATGCTGGGGTCAGTTGGTAGGGAGAAAGGCTCCCTCTCTCTGAGGACTAGGAGAGAGGAATGGGGAGAGGGAGGGTGGAACTTGGAGTAAATGAGGGAAGGGGCTGCGATTGGGATATAAAATGGATAAATTTTAAAAAATAAATTTAAATTTAAAAAAATTTTAAATCCCTCCAAAAGATTGGGCTGTAGGCAAGCCTGTAGGGCATTTTATTAAATGGTGATTAATGGAGGAATACTTAGCCCTTTATGGGTGGTGCCTTTTTGGGGCTGGTAGTTCTAAGTTCTATAAGAAAGCAGGTTGAGCTTGCCATGAAGAGCAAGGCAGTAAGTAGTACCCTCCATGGTCTCTGCATCAGCTCCTGCCTCCAGATTCCTGCCCTACTTGAGTTCTTGTCCTGACTTCCTAAGATGATGAATAGTGGTGCGGAACTGTAAGCCCAATAAACCCTTTTCTCCCCACTTTGCTTTGGACATAATGTTTCATCAGAACAGTAGTAATCTTAACTGGGTCAATGGATATATAGAAGGATATTCCAAGAATAAATTACAAAGGTCCCTGAGTGGGTAGCTGCCTAAAATATTGAGAGAACTCTGAGCAAACCAGACTACCCTAAAAAGCCCATATTGGGGCATGCTGAGAATAAGTTTGATATTGTACCTTGGAAGACATCAAATATATTATGCTAAGAGCTGACTTAGGTTTTGATACTTAGCAATACAGAACTGACGACTTTAAAGTAAGTAATGAAGATGTTACAGTTGTCATAAGAATATCATTTTACATACTAAATACAGACTGGCAGTGGAAAATCAGGAGACACTTGCAATTTAAGTTATCATAATACTCTAAATATACAAGCACAACTTAAAAGAAAAAAATGTTTCAAAGAATGAGTGATGTAGCTGTTGCTCTAGAAGTTTGGTGATGAAGGGATTTGGCACCGAGGAGGTAGGACTCGGAGAAAGGAAATCCATAGGAATTGAAGTTCCATGCAGGATATGGACCAACAAAAAGATCAATAATAAACAGTAAAGAAGGGCACTTGAATAAAAACTCAGAGTGAAGCATTACCCAATCCAGTAGGCAAAGAGAAATAAGGCGTCCTCCTCTTTCTGGACACTCCCCGTTAGAATTCTTAAGCCTTCCTTTTCTCCCCCACTTCTCAACTTAGACCCATCTTGGAGTCCCAGCAAAAAGCATGTTTCTAATTGAAACAGTCATGGCCAATACATAGAAAGAACAAAGGATGTCTGGGTGACTACTCTGGGAGAATACAAAGGAGACGTGAAAACGTACAAGCCTAGAGATAGACAACAGGTTAGGGATAGAGCCCAAGGGGCAGGTCACACGAAAGTCTTCACTTACCAGATAAGTGGGATAGCGGTGAGGACATCCTATTGAGACTCTAGGTGAGAAAAATATAGCGGATAGGGAAGTAGGTGGATCCAGAGGGTCCTAGAAACCTACAAGAGGAACATTATGATGGGTGGATCTGAGCCCAGGGGTTCTGCTTGATCTAAGGCACCAACCAAGGACAATATGTGCAGTCATCATCAAACCCCTACCCAGATCTAGCCAAGGGACAGAACATTCTCCACAGTTAAGTGGAGACTGGGGACTAATTTTCACATGATCTCTGGTGCCCCATATTTGGCCATGTCTCCTTGGTAGGGAGGCCCAATGGCACTCGGAGGAAGGATAGCAGACTACCAAGAAGAGACTTGATACACTAACATCATATTCAGGGTGAAGAGGACCCCTCAGTCACAGTCATAGGGAAGGGGAATGGGATGAAAGCTGGAGGGACGGAGGTATGGGAGGATGCATGGGATGGGATAGCAAATGGGATGTAATATGAATTATTTTATTTTTCAATAAAAATGTGTTAAAAATAAAAATATTACAAAAACATAGAGATAGAGCCTAGAGCACGGCAGGATTGTGTCAGAAATGTTACCAATAAAAAGCAAGGCTGCTATCTGCCTTCCCATAAATGCAATAAAATGCGAAATGATTGATTTACACAGAGAAAGGGCTTACTTTGCTGCCCCCCCCCCCCCAGTCTTCATGGAGATTACACTCTATGACATTTTGGCCTTGCTTTAGAGCTATAGCAAGGCAGCAACCATGGCAGGGTTCACAGTGAAGCAAAAATTCCTTGTGTCATGATGCAAGAAGGAGAGAAAAGCAGAGGGCACAGTGCCAGAATTCCATTTGAGAACTCACCCCCAATGGTCTAGGGACCTCTTAAGGGTCCTTCATACTCTGTTGGAGTACCAAGCCTTTACCGTGCCCTTTGGACGACATTCATTGTCCAAACCACAGCAGTTTGTGAAAGAAAGATTGAATTAACAGCTTCTGACATTCAAGATCAGAGTCTTTTACTAAAACAGTAGACATGCAAGCAGTCAACAGCTGAGCCTTAGGAGCTCATGCAGATCATGTCTGAATTGGAAGAAGATGAAGGAAATTCACTCCTCTTCAACCCCAGTGCATTGTGGGAAGAGGACATGAGAAGGAGCAACAAAACAAGTAGCGTATGCATGTTGCCAGTCTACTCTCTCACCCCCACCCAGGACAGTTAGGCTAATGGATGCATGTAGCTAACATATTTTCAGGATTCCCTAGATTTCTGTGAAAGCTTGATGCGTTTATACACTAACTTAAATTCGAGCTTGGAAGCAGTTCTAGAAGATTCTCCTCTGTAGTGAGCTCCATGTCTCCCAGAGTTGAGGCCAAACAGGGGGTCTCAGCTAGACTTCAAAGGAGTCCCAAATGAGCCATAGGGACAATGAGACTGACAGCTAAGGAACATGACCACCACCTTTATCAGCAAGAAAAGAACAATCATCAATCTAAGCATCTGGGTCAGCATACAGCACCGGTAGGCACAGGGTACTCACCCAGACATCATCATCCTTGAGGGTCCAGGTTCTTCCTGTATCTCTCCAGAATCAAGTAGAGCCACAGGAAAGAAATGGAGTGGGTGATGGTTGGCAACTGTCTGAGAAACTGAAAGATTTTATCTACTACAGACTCAGTATATCTAGGGAAGCTATTTATAAGATTAGATTACTTTGGAATTTGATCATTCAATTAAATAATTTTTCGCTATCATTTAGGGATGGGAGGAAAGTCAGACTTTTTTAATGTTATAGAGGAGTTTATTAAATGAGCATGGGGGAGAAAAAATGGGGGAGGGGGTACCCAAGAGAGAGAGACAGAGACAGAGACAGAGACAGAGAACAGAGAGAGACAGAGACAAGAAGAGTAAAAAGAGAAGAGAGTAGAGGAAAGCCAGACATTTTAAAAACAAAAAATATATTATTTTTTCTTCATTTGTGAAATCTACTGAAAGAATTAAGTTTGCATCCCACCCTTTAAAGTGCTTATCAACACGCTTGTTCTCTGGATGGCTACTCATAACTAAGTGCATAAAATAGGTTAAGTAAGGACTAATAAAGAATAAAATGTTGGATTTGGCAATCAAGAAAATATTTTTACTTGCAGGTATTTTTAGTGATGTGTTAGATTTAATGGACTTTCAGCAGTTTTAGTTACAGGGTATGTTCAGCTGATCCATGACAACCGTTGCACTGTAATGGCCTACCACATAGAGCTCTCGTTCTGCACAGAGGCAAGAAGACAAGGAGTGGAAGATAAGACTGTAATTCGGCCTGGTCAGTGCCCAATCTTATCATCCACTAGGGCAAAGTATCCTTTAAGGAATCTTAAACTGTATTTTGGGAAATTGGCTTTAAAGTAATTGCCTTGGTTAGAATGGGTTTTTGCTAAGTGAAAGATAGCAGATAACATAAAAAATAAAAACCAACATGTCTTCCAAAGTTGTGCCCAAGGATTCTTTAGTCAAAAACAACCATGAGAACAATGAATTCATTTCATGTACCTTAAAATTGTCTATTTTCACCACTGCATAGACAGGAAGGACTCTTGATTTTCTCAAAGGGCTCTTGCCTCTTTTTTAGGTAAGGTTTTTAGTTAATATTTGTGATTCACTCAAACTTGCAGACCTAAAGCTTCTGTAGTGATCCATATATAACTATATTTCATTCAGAGGCATAGGAGTCCCTCACAGAGAGAGTGTAATGTGGTGGTGGGTCCTATTGCAAATTGTCTCTCAGGCATTGTACAGCCTTCCAAAGTGTGCAAAGCTCAGTGACCCCTGACTCCCCACGTAGACCATTCCCAAATGTGGTTATGTGACTGCGTCTTTATAACAAACTCAGATGATGCTACTGATGTGCCTTTATCTTCCTCTTACCTCTCCTGCTCTTCCTTCTTTCCTTCTTCCTTCTCTTCTTCTTTTTTCTTTCTCCTCACACCCCTGGTATTACAATTCAGCAGTCCTGAGTTCCATGATCTTATGCCCCACTGCCTCCAGGGACAAAGGCAGTAATACCTTTCAGATGGCCTGACGCCATTTTTTTTTTTTTTTGTGTGTGTGTGTTAAATACTGTATACAAATATGTGAACCTCGTTAGTCATTACAGAATTACAATCAAAACCACAATCTGGTAGCTCTTCACTCATATCTACTAGGACAGATACATCAGAAATGTGGCAAATGAGTTGTTTGTTGTGGTACTAGACAGAAAACCTGGGTCCTCTGCAAGAATAGCGAGTGCTCCTGAAAGCTAAGCCATCTCTTCAGATCCTCTATCTTTATAACTTTTGTTTTCTCAATATTTCTGATACCATGTGTGTCATTTTGTGAACACTCTTCCAGTGTGGCCATGGAAGAAGCTGACACACATCTCTGAAGGTGCATTTTGTCCTGTGGTGAATGTTGCATTGAATTCAACTTTTGCTTTTGGGCTACAAATTTACTGTTCATTTTGTGGTTATGTGCATATATGTGCATATGACAGTATATGCTCATTTTCCCATCAGCTTTTAAAAATACCATAGTCATTTCCACACCATTATAGTTTTAAGTTTAAATTCTGAGAGAGAAGGGGGTTGTAGACAATAACAAGAGAAAACGTTGCTGAGGATGAAGAGACTTTACTGTGGAAGATAAAATGACAGAAACCACATCGTGGCACCTCAAAAATTAATCGATAACATTCGCTCAGCACACAGAAAGTCCACTCTTAGGTATATATCCAAAAACTTGTAAACAGTTCCTCAGACAAATATTTCTGTGCAAATAGTCACATTCACACCAAAATGTATGCTGGGCATTGGATAGGAAGCATCTTCCAAAAAGGCTAGGCTCCCAGTGCAAGCAGTGGTCAGAGATGGGCTACTAAGGAAAGAGATTAAATCATAAGAGCTCTGCCTTCTTTCATGATTTAATCTACAGACGGGTGTAAACATGTGATTAGTCGATGGATGAAGCCTGGAAGTGGACCTAATTGCAGGCAGTCCGTGATGATGAGCATGTATTCCAAGGGCACATCTTGCCCCAGCTCTTTTCTTCTCTCTGCTCCTCGGATGCTGTGAAACAATCTGCTTTCCTCCATCATGTTCTCTCTGTCTCATTAGCAACCAGAAACAACCAACCATGGACTTAAATGCTTAAAACGAGGAGATCAAACACATAATTTTTCTTTTTTAATTGTTCTTCTCTGGTATTTGACACAGCAGTGGAAAAGTCTGGTTAATAAAATATGGGGAAACCAAAATGTTCAACAGATAAATAGATAAAGGTTATGTTGCAGATTTTAATGAAATGTTATTCAGTCATAAAGAAAGGAATCAAGTGCTGTAATGTATGTTAAAAGATAAGAGTGAATATTATATATGTAATGCTAAGTCAAAGAGGACAGATTTAAAAGGTCCCATATTATAGGATTCCATGCATACAAAATATTCAGTACAGGTAAATGCAGAGAAATGAGGTAGATTCTAGGTTGCCTATAAATGAGGGAAGAAGGGGATGATGAATGGCTGCTCAGTGGATGCTGGTTTTATTTTGTAGTGATAAAAATGTTGTTTCACTAGACAGTGGTAGTGGCTGCACAGTGCAATATTTAGTGTGCACTAAATACCACCTAATTTTATGATAGGTGTATTCCACCTAACTTTTAGATTAATGTTTAAAAACATTAAAAAACATAACCCACGATGAGAACACACTGCCTATAAACATCTTGACTGTGGGAGACTTAAGTAATAAGATTTAGTGTGCCTCACGCGGGCGAGTGAAGTGCCTGGAGGAATAAATCTGTAAAACAAATGACTAGTCTGCTGTGTTTCCAGGAGACAATAACGCACTGTGAAAAAAGAAGAGAATCCCAGCTCTGCCCTGCTCTCAGTGGCAGCTTCCAGTTCTTCATCTGACTGGCTAGTGGATCCCAGAGGATGCACAGCATCTGCGAGCCAGAACATCTTTTCTCGTGTCCCAGCTCTTGGAGTTCTAGAGAGAAATCTACTCTCTCGTCTCTTCCACTTTGAACTGCACATTTTGCTCTCCGGGCTGGACATCAGCTAACAGAAAATCCCCTGTTCCATAGCGTGTGGCATCAGAATCTCGTTATCAAACATTTTCTTCCTACAAACCTTCAGATTTCTATTGAGAACATTGCAATTTTCGGTTAAATCTTTAAAATGCAAGGTGACAACCAGTACTCAATAGCAGTATAACACAGCAGGATCATTAAAACAATGAGACAAGGCAGAATTCCCTAAAAGGAGTTAAATCTTATTCCCAGGTCCCGGTTCTCAGCTGAGTTTAGTTTTCAACTTGTTTATTCAATCCTCAAGTCCCTGTAGTGAGACTCTTGCTTTCATTAATGCCCCAACTGATGGCAGATAAAATAATTTCAGGAACTCTTTGAGCTTTAAATATTTTATGATAGCGATGGCGTCTTTCCCAAGCAATGCATGAGGAGAAGAACGGCTCCAGTGCAGTTTGTGCATCAGTGAGGCGGCATTTTTGGAATCTCAGGACAAGTTTATCAATGCCCCCAAATAGTTAATCTTGGATGGCAACACGAAGGCAACTTTTTAAAAATTGAAAATAGATACTTTCATACCATATGCTCTGATCACTATTTTCCCTTGCTCATTTTCTCCCACACCCTCCCTACCTCCCTACCCGCCCAACTCCAAGGCTTCGTTCGCTCCCTTTTTAGGAAACAAACAGACAAAAACAAACAAACAAAAACAACCACCCCCAAACCCTCATATAGAATAGAAAAAATAGGCACAGAAAAAAAATCCAAAATGAAAGACACACAGAGAGATACCATGCACACATACACACATAAGAAAACCATAAAACCACAAAATTGGAAAACATAATATATGAGCAAAAGACTAGTAAAATAAAAAAATCCCAAGACATAACATTATGACATACAAAAAAATTCCAAAAATAGCATGAATTTGTTTTGAGTTGGCCATCTCTTGCTGGGCACAGACCCTGACCCTCCTGTGTAGTTTGTATACCTAGTGAGACTGTTGAAGAAAACTAATTCTTCCTTTGTGAGCAGTTGTCACTTGGAGAGAGTGTCTTGGTTAGGGATAATTACTTGTGTCTAGTCTCCCCTTCAGTGTTAGGCCCCATCTGGCTTTAACAGTGCAGTCCCTGAACATGTTGCCACCGCCTTTATGAGTTAGCATGTGTGTCAATCCTACTGTGCTTACAAGGCATTGCTTCCTTGGTGTTCTCCATCCCCTCTGCCTTTCACAATCTTTGTGTTTCCTCTTCAGCAGAGCTACGTAAGTCCTGAGGGTAAAGGTTTGATGGAGACATCTTGCTTAGGACTGGGCATTCCAAGTTATCTTACTCTATGACCACTGTACAGTTGTGGGTCTCTGTATTTGTTCCCATCTGCTGCAGCTGGAGGCATCTCTGATGATGGCCAAGAGAGTCACTGATCGATGGGAAAGTAGAATGTCACGAGGTATCTTTATATTTATACATTTTCAGTAGAACTATAGCATTTGGTTTCTTCCTAGGTCAATGGCTTACCTACTCTCAGGTTCCTGGTCACTTGAACAGTGTCAGACATAAGTTCTATGTAGTGAGGTGGGATTTAAATCAAATCTGATCATGATTTGTTACTCTAACAACTTCAGTGCCACTAATGCCCCAACATATTGAATAATCAGGTCACCATTTTAGAATGAAGGGTTTGTAGCTGGTTTGGTGTTTACCTTTCTCCTTTGGTAGCATTCAGAGTACCTTCCAGCACCACAGATGCTAATCAGGGGTGAAGGCTTTAGCTTGGCCTCTCCATGTTCAGTGAGGTACATAGGTATTGACTTCGGCAAGAAGGGACTTGATCATTTTGTAGAGAGCAACCAACATCCTTGGCAATAAACTAAGTTGTTTCATGGTTTTCATGGGGCTCCTTCAGCCGCCAACTTAATTAGATGCAACCCATTCACAGAAACAGACTTTTCATTTGGTGGTGAAAGATGTCTAGTTGGGATTTTGTCTCCCCTGTTATTTGGTAATTCCATATAGATTTCTTTCATTTGTGTGTGTGTGTGTGTGTGTGTGTGTGTGTGTGTGTGTATGTACATATATTATATTAAGAAGCTTCAATTATAGTAAGTTTCAGTATGCCCTCTTAGATGGCCTTAGTTTTAGGTGTCCCTCCATGTATTCCCCCCTTCCCCTCTGTTTTTCCTCCCTTCTTTTAATACCTTTATTCCAATCACTCCCCTTGCCTGTCTCTCCATAAATATATATTCTATCTTTTCCTTCCTTAGGAAATACTTTTCTCCCTTATAGTCCCTTACTCTGTACCTAATCTCTGTGATTATACAGAGTGGTATACCTATTGAAGGTTTAAAGCAATATATATATATATATATTCAAATGCATACCATATTTGTCCCTTTTTGGTCTGTGTTACTTCACTCAGGGTGATATGTTTTTTAACTACATCTCTTTACCTGATAATTTCATTATTTCATCTTTAAGAGCTGAGTAATATCCCATTCGTAAAAGCACCACATATTCAGTATCCATTCACCTGTTAGGCATCTAGGCTGTTTCCAGTCTCTGGCTATTATGATTGGAGGAACAGTGACCATGGATGAGAAAGTGTATCTGTAGTAGGGTGTAGGGTCTTTTGGGTATATGTGCAAAAGTGGTAGAGCTGGGTCTTGAGGTAGAACTATTCCCAGCTTCCCAAAGAACCACCACACTGATTCCCATAGTTGCTGTACAAGTTTGCACTTCTCCCAGCAATGGATGAGGGTTCCCTTTACTTCACATGCTCAGAATCATGAGCTGTCATTTCCTTCCTTGACATTGACCATTCTAGCTGGTGTAAGGCGATTCGCATTTCTCCAATGACTAAAGATGTTGAATATTTAGCTAAATGTTTCTCAGACTTTTTTTTTCATTATTGAGAACTCTTTGTTTAGATCTGCATCACATTTTTAATTGGTTTATTTGTTTCCTTGATGTCCAGATTTTGGAATTCCTTATATATTTGTAATATTAGCTCACTATCAGTTGCATAATTGGTAAAGATATTTTTCTTTTTGACTTTTAAAATTATTAATATTATTATAATTTATTCACATTACACCTGGATTGTAATTTCCTCTCTCTTATCTTCCTGTTTCCACCCTCCCCACCCCGCTGATCTATTCCCCTTCCTTATACCTCCCACAGGACCTCTCTGCCAAAGGGGAGTGATCAAATCCCAGGCACCAGAGAAATAAAGATGTTTTCTAACTCTGTAGGCTGCCACTTTGTCTGCCTAATGGTATCCTTTGCCACAAAGAAGCTTTTTAATTTCAGAAAGTTTCACTTACCAGTTGTTGAGTCAGCTAAAACCCAAACTGCTGAGCAAGCCTGTGAGGGATATTCTTGATTACATTATCTGAAGCAGGAAGATCCACTCTAAATCTGAGCCACGCCTTCTTGTGGCAACCCACATAAAAAGACACAGAAGAAGGAAGCTGCCTTTTTTTTCTTGTCTATTTGCCCTCTTTCGCTGGTAAGCTCATCTATCTTGCTGCTGAGGCATTCCTCAGCTAACATCAACACCAACTTTTTTTGTATTCCAATGTGAATAACAGCAGCTCTGTAGGAATTTTTCAGGTCTCCAAGACCATACTGGGACTTCTGAGACATCCAACTACTGGATTCTCAGCCTTTCTGTAATCAGATAATCATTGTTGGACTACTCAGACAACTTATAAATGAATCTAACAAGTCCTATATAAATATTCATTTGATCACTTCAACGAAGGACTTTGGAACTTTGAGCTGGTAGAGCCATCGTGTGCTTTTAGGAAGATAATAATGCCAAAAGAGATGCAAAACATTGAAACCTGGTTTGTGAAGTTTCAGAGGGAAGCAAAGATGTTTTCAAAGTAATTCATATACTATTTTGAATAAAAAATATGTGGTATGTGGTCAGCTGGAAGCAAGAGTCAACTGTAGATAACAGAAGGCCAGAACAAGAAAAACAAAACCTTTCTTTTGCTGGGACACTGAGTGTTGGTTACTTGGAGCTAAGAAATTAGCAGTGATTAATGAGAGACTAGCATCACTGAGGTGAAATCTTCTGGGAGTATTTTTCCTAGACCAGCAGACAGAAGCTTTCATCTCGAAGGGGGCCAAGGCTGAATCTCATGCTATAAGCCAGATTTGGAAATGTTTAAGTCACTCTGGTGGATTGGTTTTGAAAGCATGAAGGGGTCAGGGAGGACAGCCGAGACTTAACACTTTATGGTTGAGCTGAAGTCCCTGAATAGAGGACAGGGGAAGCCATTATGGCTTAATAGTGACGTATTTGTGTTTCAACTTAAGAGGAGGTCACTTGGGCTGTTTAGTGGTATTTGTTTATTTGCTTGTTTATCAAGTTGACACAAGATAGTCTTGAGAAGAGTTAAGTTCAGGCGAGAAAATAATTGCATCAGTTTGGCATTCAGGCAATTCTGTGGGATGTTTTCCTTATTGATGTGGAAGAGCCCAGATCCTGTGGGGTAAGGAACTTGTGTTGTTGGGATCAAGGTATGAGAAGCAGTGGTCCAAAAGGGTGAGGTTAGAGTTCTTGTTTCTCAGCACTGGGTTAAGGGGGCTGGCAAGATGACCTAATGCATATAGGTGCTTCTAACAAGCCCAATGATTTGAATTTCATCCCCAGGGCTCACATGATAGGAGAGAACCAAGTCCCACAACTGCCTTTGACTTGCACTTACAGGTGTGAGTGTGTATGCCTAATCGAATTTCCACAACCACACAAGCTAAATAAATGTAAATAGATAAATAAACAAAAGGACATGATTCCAACCTAGACTAAGGCTTTTAATAATCTCAAAACCTTTGACATCTCAGTGTCCGTATTTAAAAACTAGAGATATTTACTTTCCTGCCTATCTCACTGGCAGTTGGAAAAGCAAAATCAGAAAAGGCAAGTGAGCTGCTTGGTGAAATGTAAAATATCTGTCTGTCTATCTATCTATCTGTCTGTCTGTCATCTATCTATCTATCTGTCTATCTATCTATCTATCTATCTATCTATCTGTCTATCTATCTCTATTTATTACTTTATTTATTTGTACATCCTTCCCAGAGTTTCCCCTCCCTCCTATCCTCCTAGTCCCTCTTCCTTCCTCCACTTTCCCATCCACTCCTCCATTTCCCTTCAGAAAAGAGGGATGTGTATCAACCAAGCATGGCATATCAAATTACAGAAAGACTAGACATTTTCTCTTCTATTAAGCCTAGATAAGGCAAATCAGAAGGGGGAAAAGGGTCCCAAAGGTAGGCAGAGTCAGTGGCAGCACTTGCTCCCACTGTTAGGAGTCCCACAAGAAGACCGAGCTACGCAACTATAATACATGTCTGGTGGGCCTAGGTCAGTCTCATGAATGTTCCCTGGTTGGCTATTTGGCCTCTGTTACCCCTATGGGACCAGGTTGTTGATTCTGTGGGTTTTCTTGTGATGTCCTTGACCCTTCTAGCTCCTATAATCCTTCCTCTCCTTCTTTCTCAAAACTTTCCTGCCTGTTTGGTGGAAGGTGTCTGCTTCTGTTTCCATTAGCCACTGGGGGAAGTCTCTCTAATGACAACAGGGCTAAGCACCTATCTATGAAATAGCCAAATATCATTAGAAATCATTTCATTGACTTTTTTTTTTTTTTGCCATTCGTGTTTGGTTCTATTGTGGAACTCTGGGCTATCCAGCTTCTGGCTCCTGGTCCTCTGAGCAGTGTCAGAGGTATATTCTGTCTCATGGCCTGAATCTCAAGCTGAACTAGTCATGGGTTGGCCACTTCCACAATGCACCCCCTTTACGCCAGCGCAATTTGTAGGCAGGACAAATGGTAGGTCAAAGGTGTTGTGCCTGGGTTGGTAACAATCTCCCCATTAGAAGTCTTGCCTGGTGACAAGAGATGGCTGCCTTAGGCTCCATATCCTCAATTGCTAGGAGTCTTAGCTAAGGTCACTCACATAGATCCTTGGGAGTTTCCATTGCCCTAGATTTTCAGCTTGTCCCAGAGATGAGTGCCCCAATGATTCCAGTTCTTTTCCGTACTCTTTTCCTCTGTCCTGCCCACCCCCATTTGATCCCTTCTGTTACCCTACCCCCACCCTGTTCCC
This sequence comes from Acomys percivali, assembly GCA_907169655.1. Taxonomy (NCBI): domain Eukaryota; kingdom Metazoa; phylum Chordata; class Mammalia; order Rodentia; family Muridae; genus Acomys; species Acomys percivali. The sequence continues at coordinate 125,336,809 of OU015746.1, forward strand.
CATCTCCATTCACCCCTGATGTCTATTCTATTTCCCATTGTCAGTAAGATTCATGCACTGCCATGTGGGCCCTCCTTGTTACTTAGCTTCTTTGGGTCTGTGGATTGTAGCATGGTTATCCTGTGCAATGTGTCTAATATACACTTATAAGTGAGTACATACTGTGTTTGTCTTTCTGGGTCTGGGTTACCTCACTCAGGATGATCTTTACTAGTTCCATCAACTTGCCTGCAAATGTAGTGACGTCACTGTTTTTAATGGCTTAGCAATACTTCATTGTGTAAATGTACCATATTTTCTTTATCCATTCTTTGTTTGAGGGACATCTAGGTTGTTTCCAGATTCTGGCTATTATGAATAAAGCTGCTATGAACATAGCTGAGCAAGTGTCCTTGTGATATGGTGGAGCACCTTTTGGGTATATTCCCAGGAGTGGTATAGCTCGGTCTTGAGGTAAATCAATTCTCAATTTTCTGAGAAATTATCATATTGACTTCTAAAGTGGTTGTACAAGTTTGCACTCCCACCAGCGGTGGAGGAGTGTTTCCCTTGCTCCACCTCATCAACAGCATAAGCTGTCACTTGTGTCATTGATCTTGGTCATTCTGACAGGCGTAAGATGGAATCTCAGAGTTGTTTTGATTTTGATTCTCTGATGGCTGAGGATATTGAATATTTCTTTAAGTGCTTATCAGCTATTAGAGATTATTCTGCTGAGAATTCTTTGTTTAGGTCTGTAACATTTATTTATTTATTTATTTATTTATTTATTTATTTATTTAATCACTTTATAATCTTATCCCAGCCTCCTCCCTCTTCTCCTCCCAGTCCCACCCTCATGGTCCTTCCCTATCCTCCTTCTCCTTTTCTTTTTCAGAGAAAGAGAGGCACCCAAGGGGCACTGACACACCCTGGCACCTCAAGGTGCAGTAGTGCTAAATATATGCTCTTTCACTGACGCTTGACAAGGCAGCTCAGCTAGGGGAAACAGATCAGAAGGTAGGCAACATATAGGTCCCCCATTATTAGGTGACCTATATGTTCACCAAGCCACACATCTGCTACATATGTGTAGGGGGTCCAGGTCCAGCCCATGCTTGCTCTGTGGCTGTTGGTTCAGTCTCTGTGAGCCCCCATAGGCCCAGGCTAGTTTAGTCCATAGGCATTCTTGTGTAGGCATCCTTGACACCTCCAGTTCCCTCTATCTTTCTTCCAGATCTCCCACAGATCTCCCTAAGCTTGGCCTATTGTTTGGCTGAGGGGTTCTACATCTGTTTCCATCAGCTGCTGGATGAAGTCTCCAAGAAGACAGTTATGTTAGGCTTCTGTCTGTAAGCATAACAGAGGATCATTTATATGTCAGTGGTTGGCTAATTCCCATGGGGTGGGTCTCAAGTTGGGACAGTTATTGGTTTGTTATTCCCTCAATCTCTGCTCCATTATAAATCCCTATACTTCTTGTAAGCAAAACAAATTTTGGGTTGAAGATTTTGAGTGGGTTGGGATCCTCCCTTCTCCAATGGAATACCCACCTGGCTATAGGGGCTGCCAACTTTAGGCTACATATCCCCTTGCTGCTAGAAGTCTGAGCTAAGGTTACCCTCATAGATTCCCAGGAGACTCCCCTGCTGGGTAGAGTCTCTCAGAGGAGATCTATTTTGGACTAATAACTGCTTATAAGTGAGTATTTAAAGAGACTTCAGAGGGGTGACAGGCTGTTGTCTGGACCCCATGCCTGCAGCTCATGGTTTTCCATTCCCATATCACTCAAGTGGTATCTTCTCTTCCTGTTCTGTCTCTCTGTTTTGGGTGTACAAAAATCAAGAGAGAGAGAGAGAGAGAGAGAGAGAGAGAGAGAGAGAGAGAGAGAGA